>CAJQZP010001217.1:4815000-5537500 GCA_907164705.1 Parnassius apollo
GCCATTGCTCGTTGGCCAAGGATAGAGGGGTAAGCCCTTTATCACTAGAAATGACGTCATTATAGAATGGATCATCCGATCTCGCCAGGAAGTAATGACGGAGGCTGCACACTTCACGATTATGCATAGTGAGCGCGCTTAGAAAGCCACGCCCACCATGCTTTCGCGGCAAGTACAGCCTCATTACCGATGATCTCGGATGATGCATCCTATGGGACGTCATGGTAGTGCGGACTTTTCTATCCAGGGCGTTAAGTTCAGTCTGAGTCCACCTGAGTATGCCAAAGGTATACATAAGGACAGGCATGACCCAACCGTTATATGCGTGTGTCTTATTCACACCGGACAAAAGGCTATTAAGCACTTTGGTCAAGCGTGCATAAAACACGTCGCAAACTGACTGTTTCACACCAGCCTCATCGATACCGATGTTCTGTGACATACCCAGGTATCGGTATGTTTCAGCCTCGGAAAGGGTCCTTAAGTTGACGGGCGTAGATAAATCTATGCCCTCAGAGTTAGCAACCCTTCCCCTCTCAACATGGAGGACCGCACACTTATCCGTCCCCAGCTCCATTCCAATGGAACTGCTAAACTCACAAGTGATTTTTAGCAATTCCACAAGATGGGAGCGACTGGAGGCGAATAACTTAAGGTCATCCATATAGAAAAGGTGGGTCACCTTTGTCCCTCCTTTCCGTAGCTGAAATCCTCTCCCGGATTCCTCCAGTAAGGTACTGAGAGGGTTCAGGGAGAGGCAGAACCAGATTGGACTCAGACAATCGCCCTGGAAGATACCCCTTCTTATCCTTACGTGGTTCTCCGCAGCCATCATCCGCTCACCCAGATGACAAAGGATCGTACTCCACTGCCCCATACACTGCTCGAGGAAGTCTCTCACTGTACAGTCTATCTTGTACAGCTCGAGGACTCTCTTTAGCCATGTATGGGGCACCGAGTCGAATGCCTTTCTGTAGTCTATCCAGGCGGCGGAGAAGTTCCGACGGTTGCGTTTCACCACTTTGCCAATGACCGCGTCAATGAGGAGTGGTTCCTTAGTTCCACGACCACCGCCCCGACATCCATTTTGAGCGCGTGACATCACCTGATTTAGCTCCAGGTGACGAGTGATTCTCGCGCTCAAAATGGATGTCAGTGTCTTATATATGGTGGGTAGACACGTAATGGGGCGGTATTTGCTCGGGTCTGTGGTAACCTGGTCTTTAGGAACCAAATGAGTGATCCCAGTAGTGAAGAGGCTTGGGAGCGACTTCTGGTTGAGAGCCTCTTGAAACTGACGGGCGAGCACAGCGTGACACACCATGAACCCCTTCAGCCAGTAGTGATGCAGTCCGTCGAGTCCCGGACTTTTCCAGTTCGGGGCTCTACGGACCGCCTCAGCTACGTCATCCGGCGTTATGATGACGGGGTCCATGGGCGTAATACTCGCACACTGACTCGCCACAACTTCCGTCCAAGGGCCCTCGCTGTGGTTTACGGGCTCTGACCACAGGCCACGCCAAAATGCGACAGTGTTAGCCTGATCCGGTCCTGGGCCCGCTCCACATACCTCTGCTCGCACCAATGATTTGTAGAGCCTCTTCTGATCACTCTGGAAGAGACGATTCTGGTTGAACCGCCTTGACCTCTCGGTAAATCGGCGAATCCGCTTCCCCCAAGCGGCAATCTTTTGCTTCAGGTCGTCTATGCGCTCCGTTAGTTTCTGCGTGATATCCGGCTGGGACAAACTGATATTTGTCCCAGCAAACGCCATTCTAACGGTGCGCACAACCTCGGTCTATTATTACCCGACCTGAAGCTTATCAGTCTGCCGATAAGGGCCCTTGCCTTTGCGACACGGTCCTCAATTCTTTTTCTCCAGGCTGGGATGGCGTTACTTTGTTTAGTAGCGCGTCCAGCCATGGGAAGTTTGGCGCCAATAATACGGCAAGCTGCCACTGCGGCGCCAAAAAGAACTGAGTCCGTCTCGCAAAGGTCCCGGCTGGCTTCCAAATAGGTTACCAGCATTGGGTTAAGAGCCCTCACGACAGCCCGATTTCGCTTGCTTAGGGGTATGCGGGGAATTCGCGGTCGATTTTCGAGAGGCATGCTGCGCGTTTCTAAAAATTTATTATTATTATTATTATTTTATTCTTTATTGCATCCTTAAACAAAAGAATACAATTTATTATTTGTTTTTTTTTCTTTGATATTAATTCAAGTTACAGCAGCTATTCCACACACATACGTCTAGTTACACGCACACAAACACCGAGCCGAAGTCTGCGGAACTGAAGCGACGTTACGGCACCTCTACACGTTGGCCAACACAGTGGCGAATGTAGTGGCCAATAGCATTGGCCAACGTGTAGACGGGGTGTTTGGGCTTCATTGGTATGTATTGGAACCATGGCCCACAAGTTGGCGCGAGATCCATGTGGTGTCGGTTTTTTACAAAAGATCAAAGGATTTTTGGCAGAGTTTGGTCGCCGCGTCCACACGTTGCCCGCGAGTTTAGTTTGCTACAAAATTTTATATTCACGCTTTGTAGGGTGGATGGCCCAATTACCAGCCTTTTAGTGCCAATTTCAACTTTAAACATTCCTACTAATTTAATTAGCACGATACAATTACTTTTAAGCATTTGTTTGAATCGATAAGCTATTTATAAAAAAAATAATGAACATTTATTTACAATCAGATAATTACGAGAACAATTTTAAAATGAAAAAAAATGAAGCACGTCGTTTATACGTGGTAGAACCATGCAGTTATATTAGAAGTATAGTTGTAGCACGAATGGGTCGGTTCGACCGGGGAAGGACCACGCTCTCACAGAATATCAATGTAAAATAGTAGCTTAATGATTGTGTGTTTCGTATAGTGTGTGTAGAGAACCAGAGATACTTTTTAAATGAAACGAGGCATTTCATCTTAGTCCTCACGGGTGACAACGCATCTGCATTTTGATTCGTAATCGAGGATAGATGTAGACGTCTGTGGGCCACAGCAACCACTTACCATCAGGTGAACTGTGTGCTCGTTTGTCACCCTATCCTATATAAAAAAAGCGTCGATTTCTTATAATTTAATCGTGCAAGTTTTCGAATCATCATCATCATTACAGCTCTTCACAAGTCCACTGCTGAACATCTTCCTCCAAAGAAAGCCGCAAAGCATGGTCCTGAGCCACTTTCCTTGTCATGAGTTTTTCATTTATGTTCTAAATTATAATTAGTACATATTATTAAGTCAGTGTTAATTATATTTATTTCTATTGTTTTCAAAAAAATAATTAAATTACCAATAAATTATAAGGTGTTTTTTACATACATCAAATGTCTGATAGAAGAGCAAGTACATGTTTTGCTAAACTTTAAAAACAAAACCCAATTTTAAAACATAGACTTATCGATTATAACTCCTTTAACTTTAAAATAAGTTTAGTTCTAATTAATGGTATTTATTCCAGTTTATGATGCATGTAAATAATAAATAAAGCTAATCGTATATCTATTTACAGCCCATTAATATTCACTATTCTTTTATAATTATTTTATAAAAACGTTACCCCCACACTTGGATTTTCTCCTGTATCGCGGAGGCAACTTACAAACATAAATTGCATAAGGGCACACATCCAGACCCGAAACAATTATTTGTAGGATATACAAATACTTGTTCCGTGCGGGATTCAAACCCGCGACACCTGGCACAGTCACTCATTGACAAGCCACTGCGCCACGGAGCCGTCGTCTAAAATAAAATAAATTCGTCCGCACATAAACGACGTTAGACAATGCACGGCCTTCAAGCCACACCTCCGTACCCTTCGGAGTGGGGGAGCGTGAGGTTTTTTTTCGTTACAGAATTTCTGGATTCGGTCCCCGCACTCAAGGCCCGCGATAGAAGCTATGCAATAGCTTAAAATTTCCCTCTTTGTTTCACTGTCTGATAAGCAGATGTTCTGTGGGTGTGTTAGGGTTGCTAAGCATAGCGGTCAACCGTCGTAAAGTCAACATCACCTGAAGATGCTTCGTGTAGAGGCGAAACACGTGTCGTATTATTGTCGATGGTGTGTCTTTCCTAGAATAGTAGTGTTGGGAGTTGTGGTGCTGGGATTGGTGGTGACGCAATTGAGGGAGGGCGGGAGGTGCTCTTCAACCTAGGGAAGACACATCATTTTATTTAATTTTTGATGGTTGCAAAGTAACTATTAATATCTTTATTATAATGGATTTCCCCAAAGTAACGCCCGATTCTATCAATTATACATGTAATTTTGCATGCGTACAGCAAAGACATGATTTGATCTCCAAGTGTCTGTATTTCTATCCGATACAATAACCACCATTTGCACGACCATTTGCCATAAGGTCGTCCAGTCAAACCATTGCATTTATTAAGTAAATGAATACATTAATACAATGTATCTTGTTGATGTTATAAGAGACAACTATGAGAAATACCAGACCATGGAACTAGTATTTTCGGGAAAAGTTAAACAACATTTATACATGTAGAACCTTGCTAAAGCTAGCAGCATATTGTAGTTGTAGCACGAATTGGTCGGCTTGCCCGGGATAGCATAACGCTTTCCCAGAATAACAGCATAAAATAGCAACTTAATGCTGCTGGGTTTCAAATAGTGACTATAGACTGCCGAAAATACTTTCTACTGGATACGAAGCATTAAATCGTAGTCTTCAAGAGGTACAACGCTTCTGCGTTTTAAGCCTTTATTGTGGATAAATTAAGTTTTCTCTATGAACTATAGTATCCACGTATCATTATGTGCATCGTGTGCTAGTTTGTTACATTTATTTTATATTTTAATACTACAGTCAACTGATGAATAATATGAAGAGCCTTCATTCAGAATTGTCGTTAACCCGATGATTTGAAAAAAAAAGGGTGTCAGAGTTTTTCCAGTATATATTACTTTCTTTCAAGGAGGATAAGAGGGTATTAAACTATATATCCTGGTCCAATCCATATCGATCCGTTTTTTATAGGTGGAAAGAGGTAAGTGTACTAAAGAGGCACTTTGGAAGTGTAAACAAAATAGACTTGTAGTTTTATTTTTATTCGTAAGTTATTTTGTTATAGAAAAGTGTATTATGAACATTTTCACAAAATCGTCGTGTAAAACTATATGAAGAAATGTATAAAAAATGATTTTTTTATTCTCGTTTAAGGATATTATTAACTATTGTCTTAAGAATAAAAAAATATTTTATATATTATTATTTTAATTTATATATTTTAATGAGACAAAAGTATCTGAATTTGGAATTTTTTAAATATTTCAAAATTCATAACTCTTCATTAACTTTATTTTAAAAAGTCATACCTTGTTATTGGCGTTTCATTAAAAATACAAACACTTGCTTTTATATTTCATTCTTTTTCTTTGTATGTTTTTCATTAGTCAAAAGTATTCGAATTTAAAAGTTTTAATTTTTTTTAATTACATTACTACGAAAATATAACTTTTTATTGTAAAAAGCCATAGGACCATTCTATTTAAATTTTATAAAGAAATATAAAAAAAATATTTTTTATATTTCACTGTCTTTCCTTTATGTATTTTAATAGGTTAAATTATCCGCATTTGTGATTTTTCAAATATTTAAGAATGCTAAATATGATAAGGATATTGAACGACGAGTGAATGCAGGAAATAAAGTAAATGGGGCTCTACACTCTATTGTGAAAAGTCAGAATGTGTCAAAAAAGGCACGTATGGCAATTCACAATGCTGTATTGGTGCCTACTTTAACATATGGTAGTGAAAGTTTGGTGTGGCAGAAGAAGCAAGAGAGTAAAATAAATGCAGTAGAAATGCGGTCGCAAAGAAGTATGTTAGGGCTGAATCTGAGTGACAGGGTGAGAAACTGTGTGATAAAAGAAGAGTGTGGTTTGCAAGATGATGCGGTGACCAGGATTAAGAAAGGAATGCTTCGGTGGTTCGGTCATGTAGAAAGAATGAATGCGGAAAGACTGACAAAGCAAATATATGTTAAAGAAGTGAATGGAAGAGTCGGAAAGGGACGTCCTAGGCGGAAGTTTGTTTGGCGATATACTAAAAGTGGGCCAAATTAAGAGTACCCTTAACCGACGAGCATGTATGCGTAGGTATATGGATGTGGAAGAGGCGAGAGAGGTATGTCAGGATCGTGCTAAATCGAAGTCTGTAGTCTCTGCCTGCCCCTCTGGGTGACAGGCGTGAGTGTTTATGTATGTTTTATGTTAAAAATGCATAATTTCAAAAATATTTACTTTATCAATACAATCTTTTTTATTCGTATTTCATCAAAAAAAAAAATATATAAAAAATGTCCTGTTTAAAAATAACAATTGTTTGAAACAAAAAAAATCGGTTTCAACAATATAGAAACGAGTTGCAACATGCATTTATATCAACAGTAGCACAATTTGAAGAACATTGCATAAAAAACTTGAGGAGGTATAGTTTTCGGTACTCTTGTGCTAATTTCTCCTGGACAAGTCCAATGGTTAAAACAGTAACATATAATAGAACCAATATACGTGGTAGAGCCATGCTGCAGTTATATTAGTAGTATAATTGAAGCACGAATGGTTCGGCTCGACCGGGGAAGGACCACGCTCTCACAGAATACCAGCGTAAAATAGTAGCTTAATGCTGCTATGTTTCGTATGGTGAGTATAGAGAACCGGAGACGATTTCTACTGGAAACCAGGCATTCCATCTTAGTCCTCACAGGTGACAACACATCTGCATTTTGATTTGTAATCGAGGATAGATGTAGATGTCTATGGGCCGCAGCAAAACACTTTCCATCAAGTGGACTGTGTACTCGTTTCCCTATCCTATAAAAAATAAGTTTAGTGAAACGAAAATAATATATTTATATATAATTCTTAATGTCATTTAATTGTTCTGAGCACTCTTATCTACGGCTTTGAGCAATATAATGTATTCTGTGATTCTGAGGGGCCCTTTTAATAATTAATTAATTTGGCGGGGCCTTAAAATTTGACATGTAAGGGACCAATATGGATCAGAGGTGGTTCACAGATTAGAAGTCACTTGAGTTGAGCTTAATCGAAATGAGGATACATGATCAAATTTGCGAAGATGAAAATTAAAACAGATACAGTTACTGATGAGACGATCCAGCTTGTCAAGGAAAACCCTATTAAGATCGGGAGAGATGACAGTTACGTAAGAGCTTAGATAGTTCACAGCACTGAGTTTAACAAATACAAAACCACTGGTTTTCTGAACAGCATAAGGTTGAGTCAAATTACACATCTAGATATTTAATGGCAGGCGGAACGCAACTGACGTCAAGCTTAGACAATTGTTGAACATTTCCAATTATTATAGTTTGGCATTTATTGGGGTTCACATTAATAGCAAACTTAGGAGACTAATTGTGGAGATTTGTTAATTTCGAATGGAGTCTGACAACAGCATCACTTAAAGAGTTCAAATTCAAATTCAAATTTATTCGTTTGCCAAAATGTATGTGTACAATAAATTATGATCTTAAATTATATTTAATGACCCATTTACATTCTACCAATTTATATGGTGTGCAAATATTCTATAGGAATACATGTAAATAAAAAAAAAACAACAAGTGGGAATTCATTTTCGTACATTTACGTTGACGTCTGCTTGAGTATAAATTTGCAGGTCATCAGCGTCAAGATGATAAGAGTAGCTAAGTCAAAAAGAGAAAAAGTTAGCAAAATGGAGAACACACACACACACACAACATAGCTAGTGGAAAGTTCACACCAGTCAGATATGTCATGACCATTAATGACAGCTTGCTGATAGCCACGAAGTTAAAACGAAAACCAGTCTACAGCAGTAGAGGAAAGATTGACATTTTGAAGCACAGCAAGGAGGATATCATGTTAAACGAATTTGTAAATTAAATTAGCACAAGTACCTTTGACCTTTCTATTCTCCATGCTCTCCCAATCTTACTCTGTGACTTTAAGAAGTGCAGTGGTTGTGTTGTGTCTCAGACAAAACCAGATTGAAACGTAAAGTTATACAAATGAGGGCGGACAATCGTCGGTGAACTATAGATTTCGAGAAGTTTTGATAAAAGGGTTTTATAGAAATAGGTCTAAAGTTACTGAGTTGAGTGGAACTTGCAATTTGGGTAAGAGAAATAATATTAGCGTTATACCAAGTAGCAGAAAAGACTCCAGATAAAAGATAATAATTTGATAAGATTTATCCTGGGAGGAAGTGTTCGAAAACAGAAGAGATCGACGTATTATACGAAGTATTAAAAACAATTGACAACATAACAATTTTATGACGGTATCCAGTATTCTCAGCAGGACAAACCCAAAACGTTGAGAACAATGCGTGTTGCTAAAGTTTTCCCTTAAATTCTTATATTATTTTCAGAACTAAGTGAAGTGCACAAAAACCAATATTAATTTTTCGAACACGTTTAAATTACAAAGTATACTTGAAAGGCATTTCACGTAACTGTCCTTTGTTTGTTGTTAATTTTTCCTTTGGAACAAACTTCGAAGTTTTATCTTAAAGTTACTCGAAGCAAAGTAAAGAAAAAAGTAGAATTCTTTCCGAAACAAAACACGTCACGTACGTGTTCTCTTTAGGTATCTTACATTATTATTTCATTAAACAGATTGTTGTTTAAAATAATCAGATTATTTTGCTTTTTCAGTTTAAAAAAAACATTTTTCTTTTTTTTTTAACACGAATTTCTTAATAGTTGGGGGCAAAATCTATTTATTCTTATTAATATGAAACTATTTCTCACGTCTACGATGTACATAATCTTTATACGTCTGCTACACCTAATTCGATTATCTATCCAACTTCTGTTTCTGATCTTTCACTTTGACACACCCTTTTGTATGTTAAAATCCATCATGTTTACCAATTAGTATAACTGCTTTTCAGCCTAGGTGTCTGCATTCCAGTTCAAAGGGTCCATCCAGTCTGTAAAGCATTTCTCCTTAATCCTTAGGGTTTATTCATACGTAGTTTTCTTTGTATAAAGTCAGTGGCAAAGAGTCCGTTTAGGTTGGTAACGCATTCTTACCTATTTCTGTTGGAGCGCGCATTGCTGCTTGGTGGACTAAAGAATATATAAAGCCAGTAAAATCACAGGCTTTGTTGTATTCCATCTTAGTCTTCAGAGGTGGCAAGGCATCTGTAGCATTTTTGTCTGCGGTTTCAGTTTGTTGTTCATTACAATATATTCATCATCATCATCATTACAGCCCTTTACAAGTCCACTGCTGAACATAGGCCTCCCCCAAGTAATGCCACAAAGCACGGTCCTGAGACACCTGCATCCATCGACTTCCTGCATGTCTTACCAGGTCGTCAGTCCATCTAGTGGGGGGTCGCCCTGCACTACGCCTACCGGTACGAGGCTGCCACTCGAGAACCTTTCTTCCCCGTCGGTTATCGGTTCTTCGAGCTATATGGAAGTGGACCTGGTCGAGCCCCGACGGTTCGACAAAAATGAGATTGACTTCATTTTGACGACCAGACGCCAACTGTTCAGTGATCGCAAGGGTGAAAACTGGCAGCGCTCACCGAATGGTTAGAGGCACACTGAACCTAAAAATTTAGGTTGGAGAGGTCTCGTCTAATGAAGTCAACGCTCCGTCCCCCTCGTGCTCTAATCCAGAATCCCGAAACCTTTCAGCTCGAGTTACAAAACCGCTTTCAGTGCCTAGAGGATTGCAATATAGTGGACGATATGAATGACAAGCTCGTGGAAACTGTCCATGCGGTCGGAGCTAAGTTCTGCCAGACCCGCCGCAGAAGGACACCAAAACTCTCCGATCACACTCTTAATCTTATGGCAGATTTGACAGCATACAGGCAGCTGAACAGACAGATCTCCAAATGCATGCGGCGAGACTTATGTAACTTTAAGACTGCTCGTATTAAAGAAGCGATCGAGCGGAACCAGGGCTCCAAAGTCTTTGCCAGAGATCTGTCTGCCAGAGGGAGCCAACTGTCAAAGCTGAAGACTGAGTGTGGCAACATCGTTTCCGGGACACCTGAGATTCTGAGTGAGATTGAGAGGTTCTATGGGCAGCTGTACACATCATCGTTGGAGCCACACGCAAGTGTGAGTAACGATCCAAGAGCAAGTCTTATCCGACACTATTCCGATGATATCCCGGACGTCAGTCTGAGCGAGATTAGAATGGCTCTCCACCACCTTAAAAATGGCAAGGCCCCGGGCGAGGATGGAATTACAGCGGAGCTTCTGAAAGTGATGGGAACACCGGTACTTGAAGTCCTTCAGAAGCTCTTCAATTCCGTCCTCTATGGTGGCATTACTCCGGAGGCGTGGAGCAGAAGCGCGGTGGTCTTGTTCTTTAAGAAAGGCGACAACGCTATCTTGAAGAACTATAGACCGATGTCCCTTCTGAGCCGAGTCTACGTGCTGTTTTCGAGAGTCATTACGAATCGTCTCGCACGCAGACTCGACGACTTCCAGCCTCCCGAACAAGCCGGTTTCCGAAAAGGCTTCAGTACCATAGACCACATACACACCCTTCGGCAAATTGTACAGAAGTCCGAAGAGTACAATCTGCCACTTTGCCTGGCGTATGTAAACTATGAGAAAGCCTTTGATTCCGTCGAAATTTGGGCGGTGCTACAGTCTCTTCAGCGGCGCCTAATTGACTGTCGGTATATTGAAGTGCTGAAGTGTTTGTACAGTAGGGCTACGATGGCTATCCGAGTACAGAACCAGAGTACGAAACCTATCCAACTGCAGAGAGGTGTAAGACAGGGTGATGTTATATCCCCGAAACTCTTCACCGCTGCGTTGGAAGACGTTTTCAAGCTACTGGACTGGAAAGGATACGGTATTAACATCAATGGTGAGTACATCACTCACCTTCGATTTGGCGAAGATACAGTCCTTATGGCAGAATCGCTGGAGGACCTTAGCACTATGCTCAATGACCTCAATGGTGTCTCCCAACGGATAGGTCTTAAGATGAACATGGACAAAACAAAGATCATGTTTAATGTCCATGTCACACCTATGCCGGTAATTGTTGGGAGCACTATGCTCGAAGTTGTTGACGAGTACGTTTACCTGGGACAAATAGTCCGACTAGGTAAGTCCAACTTCGATCGAGAGGTCTATCGACGGATTCAACTCGGCTGGGCAGCGTTCGGGAAATTACGACACATCTTCTCATCAGGTATACCTCAATCTCTGAAAACTAAAGTGTACAACCAGTGCGTGTTGCCAGTGATGACTTACAGATCTGAGACGTGGTCCTTCACCGCTGGCCGTATGAGGACGCTCATGGTCGCTCAGCGAGCTATGGAGAGGACTATGCTCGGAGTTTCACTGCGTGATAGACTCTGAAATGAGGATATCCGCAGTGAAACCAGAGTGACCGACATAGCCCAACGGATTAGTAAGCTGAAGTGGCATTGGGCCGGCCATATACAATATAACAACTGTGTTATAATAAAAAACTGCGGTTGCCAACCCGCTCGCCAAGCGTGGCAACTATGGCAAATATCCCCCCATGAATAATGACGCAAAAAAAACGGCCCACATTCCCCGGCGGCCCCGCTATTCCTGGATACGGTGGCGACCATGGTAACGGCGGGGCAGGGGGTGCTAAGAATCTCCGGTGGAGGTTCGGTTGCCACCTACGACGACTCGACCTGGCAACATATAACGCACGCACCCTGAGGACTGACGAGAAGATACTGGTGCTGGAAGAAGAGGTAGACAAGTTGCGCTGGCATATTATTGGATTATCCGAGGTCCGAAGAGAGGGGGATGATACGGCAATCCTCGAGTCCGGCAACTTGTTCTACCACCGGGAGGGCGACCATCTGTCCCAAGGAGGTGTCGGATTTATCGTCCACAAGTCTCTCGTCAACAACGTTGTAAAGATTGGCAGTGTGTCGACGAGGGTCGCGTACCTGATACTCAGAATCACCAAACGGTATTCGCTGAAGGTCATACAGGTTTACGCACCAACCTCGGCACATCTCGATGAGGAGGTGGAGGAAATGTATGAGGATATTTCCAGAGCCATGCATTCCTCCAAAACCCACTACACGGTGTTGATGGGAGACTTCGACGCAAAACTGGGCACAAGAGAAAGCGGTGAGCTGAAGGTGGGGAAATTTGGAGTAGGGCAACGGAACCGAAGGGGACTTTATGGAGAAAGAGGGACTCTTTATGATGAACTCTTTCTTCTAGAAGCGACCCCACAGGAAGTGGACCTGGTCGAGCCCCGACGGTTCGACAATATATTGTTTCATTAAAATTACGAATGATTTATATATAAATATACTTATACGTCTTAAACTTATTGAGTGACCTGAGGGTGTACTTCTGTATCTGATACTGGAACTCCTTGAAGAGGAGAAATAGGTGTGCCGAGTTTGGTTTCGTTTTGTTAGTTATGATGGGAATTTAATAGTTATATTGACCTGAAGGTGTACTTTGGTGATTGATAAATTAAAATACTGGTTATGACTATAGGAAACACGTTTTGTAAACGGAATATAGTTGATGAGAAAAAATATTATTTACGAGTCAAGTAGAAAGACTAGTTTTTACGATTATGCCTGAGTACAAATACGTTAAAATTAAAATAATATTAAAGTTCATTTCTCATAGTTTTATGATAATTCTTTCATTTTTTTTAAAATAATTATAATTGCACTAATATTAATTGCGAAACTCACGTAGTGTATACTTCGAAAACTATAGAACAATAGTCATTTTAATTTACTATTTGAAACCTTCCTAAGAATGTGTTAGCAGCATTCCATGAATAAATTAGTCCGAATAGAACCGATATATAGAACCGATGAAAGGATACTACTAGTAATTCTACTCCCTATCACAACTGTGAGATTTGTGGTCAGAAGTATGGGTTAGATTTCCGCAATTAGTCGGTTTCAAGAGCCTTGTCCGTCAATCAGCTCGTTGCTCCGTGAACAGAATAAATAGATATTCGGAGAAAAAGTTGGCATCATAATGGGACGCAATATTGGTGTAGAGGATTATAAAATAAAAGTATCGCTTGTTTTTGAAATTCGACATTTTTTGTGGGAGGACCGTAATATATGTGTTTATATTATTTTTTTGTTAATATTATATATTTTAAACGTGAAGTCATCTAAATACTTTGATTCAATTTGTTAGTCTGCTTTGTTTGAAAAATAATGTCCATCAAAATGAACATCATTTTATTTTACTGTCTTAACAGAAACATGCACACAATGTTTTCCTGTTTTGTGTACATCTATCGCACGATATGTTTGAATCTATTGCGATTTCGAACGTTATTTTTAACGACTAATAAATATTGAGTGATATATATATTTGTCTATGTTATCTTTTATTTTATTTTTAAATCACAGTACAAGAGCAAAACATGTTAGTTTTGACAAACGAGCACACAGTCCACCTGATGGTAAGTGGATGCCCATAGATATCTACATTTATCCTCATTTAAGAATATATACAGATCAGAGCGTTATCACTCCGGAGGATTGAGATGGAATACCTCACATCCGGTATCTGGTTTTCTATACTCATAATACGAAACACAGAAACATGAAGCGTTACGTATTACTTTGGTGTTCTGTGAGAGCGTGGTACTATCCCGGTCAAGCCGACCCATTCTTGATATAACCATATTATAGCTGCAGCGTGGCTCTGTTATATTTTTTCACCAATATTATAAAATTTTTAATTGCAATTTAATTAGAAAATTTTCCCCGCGCTTGACGGTGAAGCAAAACATCGTGAGAAAACTTGCATTTCTGAGAAATAAAAAAATACTTCAAAGACATATTAATAAGTTCATCTACATACATGCGGTTGTGCGGCGGAAGTCCTCCTCTACGAAACCCGAAACCTGTGCAAGGTGTGGAACGTAAATAGGCTGTAACTTTACTTCTGCGAGGTGAGCTAGTTGATTTTTGGTGATTTATACATGTGGGATTAAAAAAAAGAATGAAACGCAGTTCGTTGTACCTAACTATACACATTCAAATTAAAAAATACAATTGTATTAGATGGTAAAACCAAATAATCTTCTTCAGCTGCTTGAAGTCGACTTTTGTGTAACCAATCTTGCTTCAAGATGTAGCCAATCTTGTATCTTCTGACGTATGAGACGATTCATGAATATGCCTGGTCACCTTATTGTGAAGTATATATAGCTAAAGATATTTTCTGCTAGGTCCGTAATTTTTTTTTCAAGTTGGTTTATCAATTGCACGAAACTGCTTAATAAAATTAATTTCAACGGTTGATTTCACCTGCGTAACCCGCGTCATTGTTAATGTTGCTCTCCTTAAGGCAAATAAAGATGTCTTAAATAAAACAACAATACGTCTACGTCTTTCTTTAATCCGGTCGTTAGAATGAGTCGAATCGTGAAACTTAATACTTGTTGTTATATTTTTCTATAATACACACACTCTATTGGATTATAGTAATAATAACATTTGTCACAATAACTTTGTTATGTATTGTCTGGAATTTGAGTGTCTTATTAATAAAATAAAATAAAAAATGTTAAATTAAATAAAGATTGAATATAACTACAATTATTTTAAAAACAAAAAAGGTTTTTATTAAAAATAGGGTTTCAATTACGTTCACAAAGATCCTAAGCAAATATTATCCGACCCATCGATCGTTTCAATGATAACAGAAGCCAATTCTTGTAATACTCCTTAATATATTTTATATAACTTTGACTGTATATTAAAGGTGAAGTGTTATAGTTCGTCATTTTCAAAACAGTTGTCATAATTATTTCGATAATAGATTTTTAATAGCAGCCTAGAGAATTATAGACGGATATTTAAACAAAATTTATATTGTTGTTCTCCAGGTCAATCTTTACTTTACTTTACAATTTCATTTATAAGCTTTGCATTGGGTACGGATAAGTTAAAGGTATGTGTTTTTGCTGATTCACTTTTGGCACTATAGTACAGTATAACATTCAGGAAGTCGATAGACGCAGGTGGCTTAGGACCGTGCTTTGTGCACATTCTTTGGGGGCAGGCCTATGTTAAGTAGCGAACTTGTGAAGGGCTATAATGATGATGTCATTGAATATAAAACGCTGAATGTAGATTGTCAAAAGAGTAGAGAGCCATAATTGCCACGCTTGGCAAACGGGTTGACAACTGCAGTTTTTTATTATTTTAAGTTGTTAATGCCGTGTAGTAGTGGCGGGTAAAAATATCCAATACCTCATATCTTCCCATAGGTATCGTAAGAGGTGACAGAGAGAAACAGACAAAATATGGGTAGCAGCAATTTCCTGATAACAACGATAATACAAAAAAAACTCCGGTTGCCAACCCGCTCGCTAAGCGTGGCAACTATAGCGATATACCCCATACGATGAGAATTATGAAGAGACGGCCCCTAATCACCAGCAATGAAGCTATTCCTGGCCGCGGAGGTAAACATTGTAAAGGCGAAGCAAATAGTACTTAGGAATCCCCAGTGCAGATACGGTTGCCTCCTAAGAAGACTCGATCAGGCTACATAAAATGCACGAACCCTGTGAACTGACGAGAAGATTCTAAAGCTGGAAGAAGAGGTAGACAAGTTGCGCTGGAATATTATAGGATTATCCAAGCTCCGATGAGAGGGGGAGGACACGGTAGCCCTCGAATCTGGCAATTGTTATAACACCGGGAGGTCGATTATTATCTGTCCTAAGGAAGTGTCGGATTTATCGTCCACAAGTCTCTCGTCAATAATATTGTAAAGATTGGAAGTGTGTCGACTAGGGTTACCTTAGACTAAGAATTAGCAAACGGTATTCATCATTCATCATCATATCATTATCACTACAGCCCTTCACAAGTCCACTGCTGAACATAGGCCACCCCCAAGAAATGCCGAAAAGAACGGCCCGAGCTACCTGCATCCATCGAATTCCTGCATGTATTACCAGGTCATCACTCCATCTAGTGGGAGGCTGCCCTACACTACGCCTACCGGTACGTAGCTGCCACTCGTAAACCTTTATTCCCATCGGTTGTTGGTTCTTCGAGCTATATGGCTGGCCCATTACAACGTCAGCTTACTAATCCATTGGGTTTTGTCGGTCTCTCTGTTTCTACTGGAGATATCCTCATTTCTAAGTTTATCGCGCAGAGAAACCCCAAACATAGCTCTTTCCGTAGCTCGCTGAGCAACCTTGATCGTCCACGTACGGCCAGCAGTGAAGGACCACGTCTCAGATCCATAAGTCATGATTCGGACCACGCACTGGTTGTACAATCTAGTTTTTAGGTTTTCAGGCATACCTGACGAGAGGATGCGTCGTAATTTTCCGAAGGCTGCCCAGCCGAGTTAAATACGTCGATTGACCTCTCAGTCGAATTTGGACTTACCTAGTCGGACTATTTGTCCCAAGTAAACATGCTCGTCAACAACTTCGAGCTTAGTGCTCCCAAAAACAACCGGCATAGGTGTGATATGAACATTAAACATGATTTTTGTTTTGTCCATGTTCATCTTACGACTTATCCGTTGGGAGACTTTGCAATTCTGCCATAAGGACTATATTGCGACACTCTCCACTGACGTTAATATCGTATTATTTCTAGTTCAGTAACTTGAAACTCGCATCTTCCAATGCAGCGGTAAAGAGTTTCGGGGATATAACGTTACCCCGTCTTATACCTTTCTGCAGTTGGATAGGTTTCGTACTCTGATTCTGTACTCGGATAGCCATTGTAGCCCTAAAGTTCAGCACCTCGATAGTTCGACAGTCAACTTGGTACCGCTGGAGGGACTGTAGCATCGGCCAAATTTTGAACTGGTCGAGCTCTAATGATTCAAAAAGTAATGAGATGACTTCATTATGATGACAAGGCGGCAACTTTTAAGTGGAGTCTTAGTGACCGCGAGGATGAAAACTGGCAGCGATCACCGCATGTTAAAAGGGACACTTAAACTTAGCGTTAAGTTGTAAAGGTCTTGTCTTTTGAAGTCAACGCTCAGTCCCCCTTGTGCTCTAATTAAAAGTCCCAAAACATTTCAGCCAAGTTACGAAACCGTTTTCAGCGCCTAGAATATTAGAATGCAGTGGACGATATGACTGATAAGTGCGTGGAGACTGTCCGTGCAACTGTCTATCACACTCTTAATCTCATAGCTGTTAGATAAGAAATGAAGCTGCAGTCGACAGGAGATTTGAACACATAAAGGCAATTGAGCAGGTAGATCTTCAAATGCATGCAGCGGGATTTACGCAATATTAGTACAGCTCTAAAGCCATTGCTAGATGTTTGCCTGCCAAAAAGAGTCAACTGTCAAAGCTGAAAACCGTATGTAATAGCATTGTTTCCGGGGCTCCTGAGAATTTGAATATCATTGAGAGGTTCTATGGGCAGCTTTACACGTCGTAGATGGAGACTCACGCAAGTGTGAGTAACGATCCAGGAGCAAGTCTCATCTGACACTACTCCAATGAAACCCCCGACGTCAGTTTGAGTGAGATCACAATTGCTCTCCAGCACCTTTAAAACGGTAAGGCCCCAGGAAAGGATGGAATTACAGCGGAGCTTTTGAAAGCGAATGGAAAAACGGTACTTGATGTCCTTCAGAAGCCCTCTAATTCCATCATTCATAGAGTAACATTAGGCGTGGATCAGAAGTACGGTGGTATTATTTTCAACAACGCTCTCATGAAAACTACATACTGAACCGCGCTGATGTGCTGTTTTTGATGGTCGTAACGAATTGTCTCGCACGCAGATTTGACGAATTCTAGCCTCCCGTGCAAGCCGGTTTCCGAAAGGACTTTAGTACCATAGATCACATGCATACACTTCGGCAAATTGTATAGAAGGTCAAAGAGTACAATTTACCACTTTGGCTTACTTATGTGGACTATGGGAATTCCTTTAATTCTGTCAAAATTTGGGCGACGCTGCGGTAACTTCAGCGGTGCCAAGTTGACTGTCGATATATCGAAGTGCCGAAGTGCTTGTACAGTAAGGCTCCGATGGCTTTTCGAGTTAAGAACCAGATTACGAACCCATTCAACTACAGAGACGTATAAGACAGGGTGACATTATATCGTATATATAGGGTTTAAATTGATCTTTTTTAAATTAGAAAATTTAGAAAGATCAATTTAAACCCGCGTTAGAGAACCTATAGATGATGTGAAGAATCGACGCTCCGGGAAGTCTGCAGTCTGTGAACACATGCAGGATCGCCCCCGTTACTACATCAGATTTAATAGACCACAAATCTTCGCTAAAGAACACCGATTCCTTCTAAGGATGAATTGCAGGACGATTGAAATCAAAAAACATCCTAATATCAATAAAAGAGATGGCTAGGTGCTACCGCCTGCTTGGGATCTAATAATTAATAAAATTAAATCCCAACCCAAGGAAACAACTGCAAGATTTAAAGATAGTATAAATTCATATTTCGTAGATTGGAATAAAAATTAATAATTTTAATCTATGGTAACGACGTTAACTATGATTGATATCTGTACGTTGAACATCTCAGTCCCCCCCCCCCGAGACCAAGGGTGCTGTAAATTGCTGGAAACTTGGGATATATACTCGTAAAACAGTTAATATACGCAGTGAAATATGTAAAAACTAGTATTATTTAAATGTGTAGTGTTCGGGTAAATATGAGAAATCATTATGTCACCATTGCGTGTTGCCAGCAAAGACTTATGAATATGAGATGTGGTCTTTCACTGCTGGCCATACGAGAACGCTCAAGGTCTCTCGACGAAGTATGGAGAGAGCAATGCTTGGGTTTACTCTGCGTGATAACTTTAGAAATAAGGATATCCGCAGTAGAACCAGAATGACCGACACAGGCCAACGGTAGTTGTAGTGGCAATGGACCAGCCGTATAGCTCGAAAAACAAAATATCGATGGGGAAAAGTTTCTAGAGTGGCAGCCTAGTATCGGTATGCCAAGTTTAGGTTGACCCCTACTAGATGAAGTAACTACCTGGTAAGACATGCAGGAAGACGATAGATGCAGGTGACTCCGGACCGTGCTTTGTGGCATTCCTTGGGAGAGGCTTATATTTAGCGGTGGACTTGTGGCTGACTGTAATGATGATGATGGTGATGTTAATGATTGAAAAGTGTCCGCATCCTGTTTCAGTTTCCCTCTGCCGCCTTTTACAATACCCACGGAATATGAATTGTGGATTCTCTTGCGCCGCGCCTCCATTATACGCTTATTTTATTTATTCATTATTTATTTACACTTTATTGCACCTTAATAAAAAGGATTACAAAGTTTGTCTTGCTTGTTTGGTAGTATCGTCTACACCTTGCTCGATGAACGCGTCCTTTTAGAGTAGATCTAAAACAAAAAAGTTGCAACACGAACGCAACCTAACGCTTCTCGAATGTCATTCGTTTTACCGCGTTAGATGAACAGTCATCCATTTGCATTTGCGCACTAAATCTCGAAAGTTTTTGTGCAATTTATTCTGGTTACGTTGGTTTAAAATGCCTAAAAGACGAAGGGAGTCAAAAGAAGAACGTTTAGAAAGGAAGTTGAACAAATATAAGAAAAATATGAACGTTGTAAAAGACGTAAAGACGAACATTCAAAAGATAATAGAAACGAAAATGATGTTGGCGATATTGGTAAGTCTGTTTTTATCATGACTCAATTTATTAATCAATATAATGCAATTGATTAATTATAATTAATCAATTGCATTATGCGGAACTTTATGGATATATAATATTTCATTAAAATAAAACAAAAAGTTTTAAAAGATCATTAAAATTAGCATGTAGACCGCCAATGTTTTCCAAAAAGTTTAAAATGAGGTTTACTTATCCTCAATTTTACCATCCAAAATTTTATGTGTATAAACTTTTGAGACTATCCCGTGGGGCATAGTCACGACTTTCCCGTGGGGATTAGTCGACCAGTCATAATATGCCTGGATGCATGTGTCACAAACTCGTAAAAGCGAGTGTCACTTTTGACTTATCCCGTGGGGATAATAGTCATGCCATACCATTTAATATGGAGGCCTCTTAAAGTGAGTGTCACTATTAAACCATTATATTGGTACTATAGCAATCGAATATCATTAATTTATGGGCATTACATCTGTAAACAAAGGGGGGAGAGAAATGAAGGCATAAATAAGAAAATTAGTATAATACAATACTACTATAATTATAAAATTTCAGTAAAAAGTATTGAATCAGATGAGGAGATTATTCTGGAAAATATCGAACCAGAGGAGGAGGAGGAGGTAGAAATTATGGAAGTTAAAGAAGAAAATTTAGAAGAGGATATTATAGAAGCCATGGGTCCTCCGATTTGTACTGAATCTTCATATGGTCAACCAATACATCCAGAGGTTTATAAAAGGGTCGAAGGTATTTTGATGGAAGGCTTGACTAAAGAAAAAATTGAAACATATAAAAAAAGAACAATTAATACCGGAAAATACCATTTTGTTAGAGGCACCACTACTGAATCCTGAATTACACATGATACAGGAGTCAGAAAAAACAAGAGATAAAAAAATTGAGAACCGCCAAAATTTATTAGGATTAGCCGCAGGCACAATATTAAAATGTGTTGATAATTTAACCAAACAGAATTTTAATAAATTAGATATCATAAAAAACATGACAGAGGCGGCCAGGATTCTAGCCCATCTCCATTCAGAAGGTACGGTAATAAGAAAAAAATTGTTAATACCTCACTTAGATAAAACCATATCTAAGACTCTTGCGGATCTCAAACGGGATAAATTCTTATTTGGAGAAAAATTGAGTGAATGTGTAAAGAGTGCAACAATTTTACAAAAATCTGCTTCAAATCTTCTAAAGAAATCTATTCCAAAACCTTTTAAGCCAAGGCAAAATTCTACTACAAAAAACTACTATCCCCCTCAACATCAAAGGACCCAGAGGAAGATGTTCAGGGGAAATCAAAATTTTCAACGGCCGGCAACCAAGGTCCAAGCACCGGCAGTGACTGGCAGCCAGCCTCACAAACAAAAGAATTACAGACAACAACGTGCCAAATACCCATAGAGGTAACACATTTTGCTGGTCGAATTAAACATTTTTATAACTGTTGGAATAAGCTTACAAATCATAACACTATTTTATCATGGATACAGGCCTATAAAATCCCTTTTATAAATAATCCAACTCAAAATTGCTTACCACTGAATGATAAGTTGTCAGGTTTAGAAGATAGGATTATATCTATAGAAATTAAAAAGTTAATGAAATTACATGCTATTTCACAGTGTACTCCTGTAAAAGGTCAATATTTATCGAATATTTTTTGTATTCCAAAGCCTGATAAATCACATAGATTTATTTTAAATCTTAAGCCCCTAAATAAATTCATAAATCCTCCACACTTCAAATTAGAAGATATTCGTACCTTATGCAAATTAGTGACTAAGGACAGTTATATGTGTACATTAGATATACAAAATGCATACTATTTAATTAATATTCATGATGATTTCAGAAAGTTTTTACGTTTTAAATATAAAGGAATTCTGTATGAGTTCAATTGTTTACCATTTGGATTGTCTACTGCACCATATAGTTTTACAAAATTATTAAAACCAGTAGTAGAACATCTCAGAAGTAAAGGCCTCATAAATGTTGCCTATTTAGATGATCTTAATTGCATAGGACTCTCTTATGCAGAGTGCCTAGACAATGTTCATAAAACTGTAAATTTACTCCAGTGTTTAGGTTTTATAATTAATATGAAAAAGAGTAATTTAATTCCATCACAAGAAAGAGAATATTTAGGTTTTTTCATAAATACACAAAAAGTGATAATAAAAACCACAGAAAATAAAAAGAAATCTTTATTACGAGTATCTGCAATACATAAATTTCTTAAATTAAAGTACTGTTCTATTAGAGAATTTGCTGCCTTGGTAGGTAGTTTTGTATCTATATGTACGGCAGTATCATATGGATTTGTATACACAAAAATATTTGAGAGGGAGAAATACATAGCTTTACAGAGATCAAATGGAGACTATGAAAAACAAATGAAAATAAATAAAAACGTGAAGTTAGATTTATCATGGTGGCAAAATCAGATTAATACTGCATATAATCCAAGAAAACAGTATCAGTTTATATTAGAAATTTGGTCAAACGCTTCTAGTACGGGTTGGGGAGTACAATGTGATGGTAAAGTGGCAGAAGTCTTGCAGTTGTATGCTTGGGTTGGGATTTTATTCTATTTATTATAGTATCCCAAGCAGATGGTAGCACCCAGCCATCTTCTCCATTGAAATTAGGATGTTTTTTGATTTCAATAGCCTCGCGAATCGTCCTTGGAAGGAATCGGTATTCTTTAGCAAGGATTTGTGGTCTATCAAATCTGATGTAGTGACGGGGGCGATCCTGTACGTGTTCACAGACTACAGACTTCCCGGAGCATCGATTCTTCACATCAGCTATATGTTCTTTAACGCGGGTTTTAATTGATATTTTAGTTTGTCCTATCTAGGAGAGACCACACTCACCATCAAGCTTGTATACTCCTGCATCTTGCAGAGGGACGTTACACTTGACTGATGGTAAAAACTGATCAATCTTCTTCGGCGGCTTGAAGTATGTTTTGATGGAAGCGTGCTTCAAGATGTAGCCAATCTTGTCAGTGACTCCTCTCTCACAGTGGAGTTAGAGGCAAACAATTCTTTAGCTTTTCTAGATGTGTTAGTAATTTGGAATCCTGACAAAACCTTGAGCCATACTGTGTATAGAAAAAAAACCCATACAGATAGATATTTAAACGGTGATTCTCACCACCATCCTTCACAGTTAGCTACCGTGGGTAAATCTTTGTTTCAGAGAGCACGAGGGATCTGTGACAGTAAACACCTGGCTGCCGAGCTCCACCATATCAAGCAAGTTTTGCATGACAACAAGCTTCGGGTCCCGCGCCTACGTCACAATGAACGAGTGAAGCCGGCGGTTGAGCGTGTACCTGCTGTACTGCCATGTGTTAGAGGAGTCACTGACAAGATTGGCTACATCTTGAAGCGCGCTTCCATCAAAACATGCTTCAAGCCGCTGAAGAAAATTGGTCAGTTTTTACTATCAGTCAAGTGTAACGTCCCTCTGCAAGATGCGGGAGTGTACAAGCTTGATTGTGAGTGTGATCTCTCCTACATAGGACAAACTAAAAGATCAATTAAAACCAGAATTAAATAACATATAGCTGATGTGAAGAATCGACGCTCCGGAAAGTCTGCAGTCTGTTAACACGTACAGGATCGCCCCCGTCACTACATCAGATTTGATAGACTAGAAATCCTCGCTAAAGAACACCGATTCCTTCCAAGGATGATTCGCGAGGCTATTGAAATCAAAAAACATCCTAATTTCAAAAGAGAAGATGGCTGGGTGCTACCATCTGCTTGGGATCCTATAATAAATAAAATTAAATCCCTACTCAAACATACAACTGCAAGACTTTAAGATACCATAAGTATATACTGTGTAGATCGGAACAAAAGTTTAATTTTTATCCATAGTAACCGCTGTTAACTATGACATTTGGCCGTTGAACATCTCAGTCCTCCCCGTGACCATGGGTGCTGTAAAGCGCTCGAAACGTCGGGTATTTATAGTTAAATATTCGCGATAAAATTCGTAAAAACTAGTATTATTTCAAAGACCATTTATTGTATTAAGTCTACGGCAGTTAGCTTCGATGATGCGAATATACTCATGATCACCTTAATTCTAGACAATATTAACCCTTTTATTTTTCATATCTTAATTATTCACTATTTCCTGGGGATTTTCCTACACTTTGGAAAAAAACATTTGTTATTCCGCAGCCCAAAATAGATAACAACTGTTCATTCTCTCACTTTCGCCCAATTTCTATTCTCCCATTTTTATCTAAAGTACTTGAAGCTATTGTCCACAAACAAATTTCTAGTTACATTTTCAAAAATAACTTCCTTAACACAAATCAATCTAGTTTTAGGCCTGGGCATAGTAAAAACAAGGCTCTTTTGAAATTTACAAAAGATTTTTGTACTGGAATGGAGAACTCACAATTGACTGTGTTAGTCCGAATAGATTTCTCTAACGTTTTTAACGCTGTCGATTATGATATTCTCCCAGCTGTACTTTGTCACCTGGGTTTCTCTTCATAAGCGCGGGACTGGTTCTTCTCGTATCTTCGGGGTCATCAGCAGGCAATTCGAGTTCGTCAGGTCGTCTCTGATTGGTAGTCGTTATCTGCTGGCGTTCCTCAAGGTGATCATCATCTCAAGATTTTTTTACCAATTGTGACTAAGGCGATGCTAATACAGACTCTAGTGTTGTCTATTTTAAATTTGCCTGATGCCTCTCAAGAACTTCTAAACAAACTGGATGGACTTCTTAATAATTGTAAACGATTCATTTTTGGTTAACGTAAATACGACCATATCTCCTCTTATCGTTCTTAGCTTAAATGGCTACTTCTTCGCTATCGTGGATATTTCAGAATACTGTGCACATTATTTTCTGTTTTACACGATCCATTTGTCTCTGAATATCTGAAACGCAAATTTCAGTATCAGGGTGATTCCCACAATCGTTGTCTCCGTTCTGCGGAAAAGTCTAATCACCATGTCCCTCTCTGTCACACTAGCTTCTCGTATAAAACTTTTATTTCTCATACATTAAGATTGTGGAATGAACTACCGAATAGTGTTTGTGCAGCAACGAGCAAGACATCGTTCAAACGCCTGCTTCGGAATTATTTTCTGGCGTTGCAGGAGTAGTTTGTGGTTTAACATATTTTTTTTATATCATTAAATTCTAACTTTTCCCTTTTCCTGTTTTTATTTTAAATATTTTATATGTGTTTGAATCAAAAACAGCTATATTTAATTATGTATGAACTATGTATGCATGTATACACACATGTGACTAAAAATTAAAAAATATATATTATAATATTATTTTAAAAATAAAATATTATTATACGCATATACAGACGGCTCGGAATCTGCTAAATGGTATTTCTTGGGAAAACCTATGTTTAGCAGTGGACTTGTGATGAGCTGTTTTGATTATGTTGATGATTATTCCAAATATATGTTATTTATTAATTCAAGACCAATCAAGTTTATTCAACCATCCACTAAACAAAACCATCTCGAATTTTGTTCGCCAGCAGCCAGTTATTGGCTAGCTTTGTTCCCTCAATTACAAAATCCGCTTAATTTTAATTAAATCAGACTGTAAGATCTATTGCCCGCAGCTTGTCTACGCGATGATTTTGAATACAACTTGGATGGAGGCCTCTGTTCAAACATAGTTTAATTTGCTTTCACTTTATTGAAAACAAATATTTTAACTATCGTATTTTCAATTCAAACAAGTGATAATTATTGTGTTAAGCTGTATTATAGTTACCACTTCAATTGTCATTATTATCGAATATAATTGTTTTAGGAACACTTGTAACACTATGAACATTATTTATGGTCCTGATATCGTACTAACTAAGCTCTAAAAGTTTGTGTTAAAAGCACTATACCATTAGATTTCTTTATAGTATAAATACCTAAATACGAGAATATAGCTGACCTGATGGTAAGTGCGGAATTATCTAGCAGACATCTATCCTAGAATATAAATCAAAAGCGGATGAGTCATCACCCTTGTAAGCTAACATGGAATACCTTGTTTCCAGTAAAAGGGA
Source organism: Parnassius apollo (assembly GCA_907164705.1). Lineage (NCBI taxonomy): Eukaryota > Metazoa > Arthropoda > Insecta > Lepidoptera > Papilionidae > Parnassius > Parnassius apollo. The sequence goes on from CAJQZP010001217.1 coordinate 4,840,776, forward strand.
TTTTCGGTTCTTGACAATCACTATACGAAATACAGTATTGAGCTGCGATTTTACGCTGGTATTCTGTGTCCTTGGCCCTTCAGTTATTGTGATCCTTTTCTGGTCGAGCCAACGCATTCGTGCTACAACTATAATGGCTGAAGCATGTTCTTGCCACTTATAAAAAGGCTTAATACTTCTTGCAATATAATTTCAGAGTAAATATTCCAAACTCCAATGAGGAGCACGTACTGACAAACTAGCTTCGAAATTAAATTTTTGGGCTCTTAGAATAATTCCAGGTTAATTGACGAAACTTACTTAAATAAAACTCGTTAACTTCATGTTCTTTGGTATATTACTGTAAAGATCTGCAACTGAATTGGAAATAATAAAAATTTTGCAATATTGAACAAAACTAAATTTACGGATTTTATCGCGTTTATTAAACTGATTTTACTTATTTATAATTCTCAACGTTTCGGGAGCTTCACAGCACCCATGGTCACGGGGGGGGGGACTGTGATGTGGGTGCTTCACGTGAATTCGACGTGAAGCACTGACGCTTCGGGAAGTCTGCAGTCTGTGAACATGTTCAAAATCGTCCCCACCATTACATCAGATTTGATAAACCACAAGTCTAGGCAATAGCAAGATATACAAGTAAACTTATATTTTCAAATACGTCGTTGTCTTTTTTTATATTAAATTCATATACACAAAAAAAGAAAAACACTGCTGAATTGTATACCACCTCTCATAAGTAAGATGAAAAGGGACCTTACAGTCTTAATGTCAGTAGGCACTAAAACACTTCATCGGAAAAGCTCGTAATTAAATATTTATAACGCAGTAAAAAAAATTAAAATATAAAAATAATTTATCCTTCTGTTTTTAGAAAAATCAAATTAAGTGATCTCAGCGATTTAAAATGACTTTGATATTATGAGCAAATAAAAGAATTAATTCCTTATTTTGAGAGGAAATTAAAAAAATCGTTCTTTTTCCGCTTTAAGCATTTTATTCACAAAGATGAAAGCGTGGAGAAAAGGAAGAGAATTAAAATGTTATCTGCAAATAAAGAGATAATTAAATGAAAAAGTATATTGAAATATATTCTAATCATCATTTTATTTATCAAATGTTATGTAAATTTGAAGTGTCTATTCTGGTTATATGTTATTAACCGTTTCTATTCAACTAAGGAGGTTTTTTACTCTCTGTCTGTGTTAGCTTATCAAAGTAGTCTGCTGAACATAGGCCTCCCTTACAGATTGCCTTATAAGGAAGATATTTGTCATAATTGTCAAGCTTGGCGAGCGGGTTAGCAACCGTAGTATATTTTACTTATTTTGTTATTGGCAAGAAGCTGCGGCCTATCTTCTATTATGTTTTCCTCTGTCATGTCTTACGACAGCTATGGAATAAAATATATATATAATATAATATAAAATATAGGTAGTGGATATTCTTACATAATCCCGACCACTGCGGTAAAAACTAAACGAACAAGTAAAATAAATAGCAGGAGAGATATAAGGCTATATTTCACCCTCAAAACATGTGAGACTTTTTTTTTAAATTGATCTTATAGGCTATAAGGCATACAAGAAAGTTTCAAACAAAAAAGTTCTTTACGTTTTATTTTCTATCTCTTAAAGTTTTGATTCAAATTCGATTTTAATTCTTTTTTTTACTTTATCATCAATTCATAAAAAAACTATGAGCATATGAAGCTCATCTTTTCAATTTATTTCTAGTTATTTTTTTCTAAACATTGTCATAATTCGCATATTTCTCGAGATAATAGCAACTGAGCTTAATGTGGTTTTTCTCCTACTTGAACTACCCATACAAAGACCACTATTATAGTTCTGCAGAACTGCAGACTAAACCGCGGGTAAAACCTAGTCATCTTATATAAAGTTACAAGTTATTATATATGTTGCGGAGAGAGAGAATTATTGAATAGCAAAGCTTGTGGCCTTCGATCCTGGACTGTAAAGGGATGCTGGTTGAGAGAAAGGGCGTTCGTTACAATAAATTGCACGCCTACCTTATCACCGCCGTTTTTTTATGGATTATGGTTGACAAATCAGCTCTTTGTCCACTTGATGTTATCGAGAATAGTTGTACATGTATTTAGATCGATTCTCGATTAAGAATCAAAATGCAGATGTGTTTCACCCTGAAACCTAAGATAGAATTTAAGCGACAGTAGCCTAATGGCAGGACGCGGACCGCGAACTCAAAAGGTCGTGGGTTCGAATCCACCATTCGACTACTGTCGTGAACCACTCCTAACACAAGCATTTTCAGCTTACCAGGAGTGGTTAAAGGGAATATTAGTAATATTAATAAATAGGATTACTAATATTTTTTTATAAAAAAAAGAATGCCCCGTTACCAGTAAAAAGTTTAATTACCAATATTACCATTACTATTACAGCATACCAAAATTCGCTGAACATAGGTCTTTCATGTTTGTTATTTTGGCCATATTTGTCACTTATTTCCAGAAAAACGCTACTGCCCATTAATTACCTATGTCGCCACTTACAACACTCATGAGACGATATGACAAATATACACTTTGGCGCAATTTGATATCCTGTAAATTAAAAATTTCCCTGTTAACGACTCCAAAGTAAGCTTCAGATGCTTGTGCTAGGAGTGATCCACCAGAGTAGTCAAATAGCGGATTCAAACCCATAACTTTCTGACTTTGCAGTCCACTCCCTAATTATTAGGCTGATGTCGCTTTGAAACTGAGCCATTAGGATAAAGTTGCTAATATTTTATAACAGTATGGGACAAAGTACTGTTTCTTGAGCTGTTACCAGTATTTTATATAGACTGATGCATGATAATATCGTCATCTATCAGGAAATATTACTTTTTAATTACAGTTAGAACTACTCTTATGACAATTTTTTCATGACAATATGAAATAGAATTCGTGATCGATTCGTTTGCATTATAGGATTTATGAGTGATTGATAAAGATGCTAAGTGATTGATTACTTGTGCAGTAATGATTATAAATAAAAGAATCTTAAATAAAAAGGTTTTTGTGTAGATATATGATGAAGCGAATCAAGTGTTAGGACTCATCAATCATAATATTAATCGATTATTACCATTGAAACCAAACACCCATTCATTCATTCATTCATTACACTATACTTGGAGTATTCTTTAACTGTGGAAGTTCACTGCTGAATATAGGCTTCCCCGTAATTTTTCTAATGTGGGGGTTCATATTTGCCATAGCTCCAACGCTTGGCAGGTGGGTTGACAATGGTAATTTTTTAATTTTCTTGCTATTATTTAAAAAGGTTGCTGTCCATCTCTTGGTATGCGTACTTCTGATGCCTCTGACGATACCCACAGGACAATATGGGGTAGTGGATATAATTACACAGCACGGCTTCGTAATTTTGGATTATAACCATTATTTAAATACTTGCTATTTAATATTTCTTTATAGCATAAGGCTGACAAGCGAGCACACAGTCCATCTGATGGTAAGTAGTTGCTGGAGCCCATAGAAATCTACATCTATCATCGTTTGCGAATTAAAATTTATACGCGTTATCAGATAGGAGCACCAAGATTGAATTCATTTTTTCTAGTAAAAAGGGTTATGTTCACTACACGCCTTACGAAATACAGCGGCATTAAACTGGTATTCTGCGCGAGCGTGATCGTTCCCCGGTTGAGCCGACCCATTCGTGCTAAAACTATACAATTAATATAGTGCTGCAACTATATTAATTGTATAGTTTTAGCACGAATGAGTCTGCTCGACCGGAGAAGGACGACGGCTCTGCTACGCCTACCTGCTATTGTAAAAGTCAAAGTCCAATGGTCGAATACTATAAAAGGTAAGTATGCATATATAAGATATAGTAAGCAGCCTTTTATTGACGTAAAATAATCTAGTTTCGCAAATCATTCTTTGAAATCTTGAGAGGTCTACATTCAGAAATTGATTTTTGACAGGCTGAAATTTATTGAAAAAATGAAATTATTAAAATACAGATGCTGTAAATATCCACTACCCTATATCATACTGTTTTACTGTTGGTATTGTAAAAGGTGACAGGATTTCCCCCCTATGAATAAATACATTTACATACATACAAATTTTGATAAATGGTACATCTCCGCAAAAATAACTATGTGTTAGAACTCTTTTTCTGCCTACGAAGCAGACGGTGGACTGAGTAGATACCATTTTCTCACTTATTTCTACCACCTAAATAGCAGAGCTTCCACTGCCGTATTCCAGTCTGAAGGGTGTAGACAGGCAGTATAATTACAGGATATGTTGCATTCTATCTGAGTCCTCAGAGGTGAAAACTCATCTGTAGCCATCTGCGTTTGAAGTTGGTTGCAATTGGCCGGACAGCAGTAGCTACTTAACATTGCGTGAACTGTAAGTTCGAGAGAATTTTTTTGTTATAAAATGCCATTTAAAAGTAAAGTTTATCAGTTTCTAGAATATTATTTTAATACTCAAAATATTGTCTTTTCTTTCTCATTTTTAACGCCTTCTTATAAGTTATTGGTGAAGAAGATTTTCGCACGACGCATAATTATTTAGAACTTGTCATGTTTATTAGTGAAAAATTATTACAAATAAATCACACACACTTTACAATATGCCAACTTTTAAATGTATAAAAATACTAATATAATGTTTAACAGCCGCATAGAAACTTTTCATAAGCTGCATTACATGGATCTCAGTTAATAAAATTATGCATATATCTTAGACTTAAATCTTAATCTTCTTTATGACTATAATACGTATAGCAAACCTTATGGAACTTTAAATAACGATGGTTTAACAATTGTTATATCAGATTTGTAAGACTTAATTCTTGACCTAAGTATTTTAAATATTATGCACCCAGAAGCTGAACTAGAAGCTGACTGTTCGCTTCAAAACCAAAATAAATTGCGTACTGATTCACAACAAATAAATACCTTAGCATACTTTATCAAAATCTAGCAGGATTAATGAATAAATCGGATACACTATCTGTAAAGTTAGAAGAACTATTTAAAAAAGGCACCATTATAGATGTTATCTGTGTTGCAATACATATTATGAAACCTGGTTATGAGGATTTAAGAAATACTAAGCGAACATGTATTTTCGTTAGAGTAGGACTACAGTATAGATAAATATCTGATGTAACAAAGCAATCGGTTTCAGGTGTTTGTATATATAGAATTCCTTAACATAATTATGCAGTATTTTATGAAAAATTAGATATTATATTAAGAAAAGTTTGCCTATCCTCAAATAAAAAATCGTCATGTGTAGAGATTTCAATATTAATGTATTAAAAAGGAACAAAACTACATTGGAGTTAGAATACTTTCCCATACAATACAACGTAAATTTAACACTTTCTACATCCACTAAATTAAGAAGTCGTACCTGTATCGATAATTATGAACAAAATTACCGAAAAAATTGCAAAGAAGAGGTTGTAAATCCAGTCCATTCGGATCACACGTCTCAAATACTCATTTAAGTTTAAAACTCATCAAAGCTGCTTATCTTTTACAGAGGTATACGATAGATATAGATATATAGATACGATATACCGACAGTCAACTTGGCACCGCTGAAGGGACTGTAGCACCGCCCAAATTTCGACGGAATCAAAGGCTTTCTCATAGTCCACATACGCCAGGCAAAGTCGCAGATTGTACTCTTCGGTCTTCTGTACAATCTGCCGCAGGGTATGTATGTGGTCTATGGTACTGAAGCCTTTTCGGAAACCGGCTTGTTCGGGAGGCTGGAAGTCGTCGAGTCTGCGTGCGAGACGATTCGTAATGACTCTCGAAAACAGCAGGTAGACGCGGCTCAGAAGGGAAATCGGTCTATAGTTCTCCAAGAGAGCGTTGTCGCCTTTCTTAAAGAACAAGACCACCGCATTTCTGCTCCACGCCTTCGGAGTAGTGTAGTCGGTATATCGAGGTGCTGAAGTGTTTGTACAGTAGGGCTGCGATGGCTATCCGAGTACAGAACCAGAGTTCGAAACCTATCCAACTGCAGAGAGGTGTAAGACAGGGTGACGTTATATCCCCGAAACTCTTCACCGCTGCGTTGGATGACGTTTTCAAGCTACTGGACTGGAAAGGATACGGTATTAACATCAATGGCGAGTACATCACTCACCTTCAATTTACCGACGATTATGGCAGAATCGCTGGAGGACCTTAGCACTATGCTCAATGACCTCAATGGTGTCTCCCAACGGATAGGTCTTAAGATGAACATGGACAAAACAAAGATTATGTTCAATGTCCATGTCACACCTATGTTGGTGGTTGTGGGGAGCACTATGCTCGAAGTTGTTGACGAGTACGTTTACCTGGGACAAATAGTCCGACTAGGTAAGTCCAAATTCGACCGAGAGGTCAATCGACGGATTCAACTCGGCTGGTCAGCGTTCGGGAAATTACGATACATCTTCTCGTCAGGTATACCTCAATCTCTGAAAATTAAAGTGTACAACCAATGCGTGTTGCCAGTGATGACTTACGGATCAGAGACGTGGTCCTTCACTGCTGGCCGTATGAGGACGCTCAAGATCGCTCAGCGAGCTATGGAGAGGCCTATGCTCGGAGTTTCTCTGCGTGATAGACTCAGAAATGAGGATATCCGCAGTAAAACCAGAGTGACCGACATAGCCCAACGGATTAGTAAGCTGAAGTGGCAATGGGCCGGCCATATAGCTCGAAGAACCGATAAACGATGGGGAAGAAAGGTTCTCGAGTGGCAGCCTCGTACCGGTAGGCGTAGTGTAGGGCGACCCCACACTAGATGGAGTGACGACCTGGTAAGACATGCAGGAAGTCGATGGATGCAGGTGGCTCAGGACCGTGCTTTGTGGTATTACTTGGGGGAGGCCTATGTTCAGCAGTGGACTTGTGAAGGGCTGTAATGATGATGATGATGATGATGACACGGTAAAGATGCAAACAAAGCTTTTGATAATTTCATGAATGATTTTTCTCTGTTTTATAGATTATGTTTTCCGGAGAAAATTATAACTATAAAAACTAGCAAAGCAACAAAATGGATATCTCACCGAATAAGAATAGAAAATAAAAAAATAAAAAAGAAGAATAAAAAACAAAGGCACCTACTCTGGACATACAAATTAAATCCTGACGCAAATATTAAAAAAATTTTAGAAACTACACTAAACTCTATAGAAAAATTATCAAGCTAACCCAAAAAGCGCAAAATAACCATTTTATAAATACCTTTCAAAATAAATCCAAAGTAACTTGGAAAATAATAAGCAAATCGAATTTGTGTTTGCGACAGGAGGCTATAGTGTTTTTTTTAAAAAAAGATAATTTGTTTTCACACAATCCATGGCCATTGCACATGTATTTAATAATTATTTTATTGATGAAATTGAAACAATATAAAAGCTGACATCACATTGAATGACATTAATTTTAAAAATCTGACATTGAATTCATTATTTATTTAACCTGTATCAATCAATGACAAAACAGAAAAAAATTGTAGTTTCAAAAATACGATTATGGTTGGATATGATGGCGTGTCTACAAAAGTGGTTAAATAAACCAAGGAAATAATAACCCCACCACTACATATTATAACACTATATATTAAAACATATAATTAACTTAAGTTACTACTGATGGCATATTTCCAAAAAAAAAACTGAAAAAAACATTGACTTATATATTACTAGCGTAAGGACCGGGCCGACCGAACAACTAAAACGGACCAGGGCGCTGGCCCTAAAATTACAGTTTAGGGCCAACGAGAATCGGTCGATAGTAGTGCGCGCGCAGGATAGATTTACCTGTCATAAATATATCTAGTTGCGTGGTAAAAGAATGCAAAAGTTACGATACAAAGATAAATACATAAGATACCGTATCATCGGTAAATAAACTTGTATAATTTTGTTATATTTAATATATTATATAAACGCATTTTTAAAGTTTTATTTTACAGTTAGTTTAGTTACGTTACCAAGATTAGGTCAGGGTTGGATTAAGACCCTCAAAAATATTGTACATGGAAATTAAAAATATACTATTTAAAAAAAATTATACCACGTTTGACGTTTCGTATTTCTTTTTTCCCATGTGCCGGGATTTTGCGTCACGCGTCTAGTTTATTTAGACGTTTCATTTTTTGACGGTTTTATTTTTATTTCTGTTTACTTTTTGTCTAAAGAACTTAGTGAAAGTTAAATTTTGAATATTGGTACCTAATATATTTTATATTCAATAAGGGTAAAACGAAAAGAATACATAAGAAACCATATCTGCTTAATTGAATCTGAAAATTTTTATTGTGGTACCCCTCATTATAGTTGTATCAAGGATGCAACATAAATGCGATCGAGCATCGATTGATCAGAAAGGGAGCTAATTCTAATTTTATTAAAAAACGCGGTACTCATGTACTATTATATATGTAATATTTAAATGTAAAAGGACCCAATAATAATAGTAAAGTCGACCTTTAGGTAAAATGGTGGTATTTTCGCTTTGTATTATTAAGATACTGTATACTACAAACTATAAAATAATGGTACGATTAGGATAATTATACTACGAAATCCGACCTTGGTTACGTCGTGTTTTGATATGACGTTTGTATTATGACAGATGCGCTACTTTTTCTTGTATGAAAAAGTTATGAGTAAAATATTTAGAATGGCCTATCCTTCCTTTTGAAATTATTGGAAAAAATGTATTAATAAGCCCTTTTATAAAAAGATTTAAAAAATTACAGACCTGTTGCAAAAATTCCTACATTCTTATATTCTTAGTTATTGAAAAAGCCATCTAGAATTCTTTATAAACCTATTTCGAAAACTATGAATTATTTTATAAAGAGCTAAAGGGATTTCGAAAAATTACTAATATTAATGTGGCATTGTACTTGCTTGTGGCTACTGTGTCTTACTAGCCAATATTATGTCATCTATAGATAAGAAAAATCCAATTATTGCCATTTATTCTGACATGAATAAGGCTTTTGATTTTGCAGACCATGAGATCTTGTTGATAAAATTACATGGTTATAGTATAAGAGAGAACATTCCCCAGCTCTTAGAATCGTACCTAAGTCATAGAATCCAATACACAGAAATTTCTAGAAAAAAGAGTAAATTAGACTTAGAACTACATATTCATCGCAACTTAGATTTTATACAACTGAGATTAAATATGGGATTCTACAAGGTCGTGTACTAGAGCCACTGTTTTTTTTAAACATATATAAACGATCTCCGTGTAAAGTGTAAAAACCAAGTAAATTATGAAAGTGGTATCAATGCCTGTTTACGCTAAATTATAGAGTTGCCTAATAATAATAATTTAGTAATAAATTTAAATGAAACAAAAATTAGGCACTACCGTCAACGCCGTCAAAAACCCAAACATTTCCTCAAAGCATTAACATTGAGGAAGCAATTATGGCTACGTTCTTGGGTATAATAATTGCTAACCAACTAACTTGAAAGCCTCATATTGAGGATCTATGCAAACGACTCAGCAAATCCGCATATTATGTGCTTTCTCAACTTTCATAAAATATTAACAGCCAGGCTCTTTTGATAGCATACCATGGACTAGTTTCTTCCGTTTTGCGATAATAGTGTTGCGCGCGTAAGTTGACGTCTGGCACTAGCGCCATCTAGTGTAGGGTAATAGAGCCCAAAATGACATGAATAATCTTTTACCACAGCACCATCTAGTATCGAATTGAAAAACTATGCTTTCTAGAAGCCTCACACTCGAACTTTCTGCGTCTGGTCGGTCGGCGCCCGTATCTACGGGAATATTCTGGATATTTCGGCGTAAAAGTGTATTTAAACCCGCTGCATGCCGCAATCGGGGCAGTGTTGAATTTGGCGAGACAAGCGAAGCTTCGGAGCAAAATAAAGTGAATCAGTGTGATTAATTATTATGTCTTTTACGTTTTAATTAGTGTAAAGTGAATTAAAGTGTTAATTTTGTTAATTCAATCGGCAGTGTTTATTGTCACGAACCTCAAGCTTGTAACAATTGGTGTCAGAAGTGGGATAAAATCATGCCGCTTTTACCTAAGGAGGAAACGGAGGGTGTCCGTTCCCGAAGTCAACGCCAGCAGGAGACGGACCAAAGAAGATTTGGTGGTGTAACGCCGCAGACGTCGGAGAGCCAGCCGCCGGCTTTAGGCCCGTCAGTAGCTACTACATCTGCAGCACCTGATTTAGGCGCTCTGATGGTGATGTTACAGGAACAGGCTCGCCGACAGGAGGAACAGGCCCGTTGGTTGAAAGAGCAGCAGGAGGAACAGGCACGTCGATTGGAAGAGCAGCTGTGGGGCGGACAAGAGGAATAGATCCATCGTTTGGAAGAGCAGCACAAACGCGATAAGGAAGAGCAAAAGCTCCTCATGAAGGACATCCACTACCTTCAGAAAAGAGATACGGGAGGTGAAGGATAAGGTTGCTCAACATGACAACCGCCTGTCGGAAGCTGAAACCCGAATCGACCAAGTAAACAATCGGGTTGACAATGTAATCGCTGACATGAAGAAATCACTGGACGAACTCAAACTTGGGGATGGAACTAGAGCTCCCGTAGTAGCTACAACACCCTCGCTACGTGGATACAAAGTGCCGCCGTTCGACGGGACTTCTTCCTGGTCAGCCTGCAAAATCCAGTTCGAAGCCGTCATGGAGGAGAACGGCTGGAATAAAAGCCAGGTCATGACTGCACTCACCCTAGGCCTGCGCGACCAAGCCTTAACTGTGTTGGAAGCTCTCGGTAAGAAAGTGACCTACGAGCAGCTCCTTGAGGCATTGGAGGCGACATATGGCGACGCTCAACTGGAACACGTCTTTCGTACGCAGCTCAAAGATCGCGTGCAGCGCCTCAACGAAAACCTGCAGCAGTGGGCTATAGAGGTGGAGAAGCTGGTGCGAAAAGCATACCGGTCTGTACTTGCGCTCATTGAAGGGAACCTGGTGCAGACATTTATCGACGGCATCTGCGACCTTGAAGTCAGAGCTTCTGTGAGGCTCGGACACCACGAGACGCTTAAAGATGCCTTGACCCATGCACTGGAGGTGGAAGCCGTGCAGCAGGATCATCGTTCCCATCGCGTCAGGAAGGTTGCAGCAGCTACAGTTTGCGACCGCAATATTGGATACAGCCCTAGGTGCTATGGCTGTGGGGAAAGAGCCATCTTCAATCCAGCTGCCATAAGCGAACTGTAAAAAGGGAAGTTAATCGATATCGAGAGGGTAGTGCAGCTAACGGCACCGCCTGGCGGCGGCAGGATCATCGTTTCCCTCACGTTAGAGAGTTTGCAGCAGTTACGGTTCGCGACTACATAAAAATTACTGCCCAAGGTGCTACGTCTGTGGAGAAAGGGGCCATCTTCGATCCAGCTGCCCTAAGCGATCTGTAAAAAGGGAGGGTGATCGATCTCGAGAGGGTAGTGAGGCTTGCAGCACCGCCCAGTAGCAGCAGCAGGAATACGACTTTACTGTCGGATACTACAGCGGGAAATGGCAAGGCAACACAGATGCATTGTCAAGTAGGCCTTATCCTGATGATTGCGAGAACAGTACCAGACAAGAGGGTAAGGAAGTGGTATCCGTGAGGACGCTCAGGACAGACCACCTCAGCAACGAGTGGAAGGACAGATTAAAACATGCACAGCAGGAAAATCCGGACATCAAGCCGATTCTGGAATGGATGAAGGCCCGTGCTACCAAGCCCAAGTAGAGCGACGTCTCAGCGATGAGTTTAACCACTAGAAGCTATTGGGACCAATGGGACAGCTTGCTGATTCAGGATGGAGTCCTGTGCCGTAAATGGGACAATGGTCGAGGAGACTGCTGTCGTTTTCAAATGGTTGTCCCTAAAGCTAAAGTACCGGATGTTCTACAGCTGTACCATAATGATTGTACAGGTGGCCATCTGGGAGTTAAACGAACTCTACTGAAGGTCCGAGAACAGTTTTACTGGGTCCATTATCGTGACGATGTCGAGGACTGGTGTCGCACGTGTACAATTTGTGCGGCTGTGAAGAGACCTCAGTCTCGTAGTAGAGGAGCATCGAAATTGTACAATGCTGGTGCACCATGGGAGAGGACGCCCTTGACGTTGCGGAGCCGTTTCGAAAAGGAACAAGAGCTACTCCTAAGATCGTCCATGTAGATCGCCTGGCGCGTTATTATGGGGCCGATAATGCTCGGGACGAGCATGTCTTAGGAAGGGGCAGTGTAGCGCGCCTAAGTTGACGTCTGGCACTAGCGCCATCTAGTTTCGGGTAACAGAGCGAGGAGAGCTTTCCAGAAAATGACATGACTAATCTTTTAACCAACAGCGCCATCTAGTATCGAATTGAACAACTATGCTTTCTAGAAGCCTCACACTCGAACTTTCTGCGTCTGGTCGGTCGGCGCCCGTATCTACGGGAATATTCTGGATGTTTCGGCGTAAAATGGTATTTAAATCCGCTGCATGCCGCGATCGGGGCAGTATTGAATTGTAGTAAATATTGACAAGCGAAGCTTCGGAGCAAAATAAAGTGAATCAGTGTGATTAATTATTAGTGTATTTTAAGTTTTAATTAGTGTAATGTGAATTAAAGTGTTAATTTTGGTAATTCAATCGGCAGTTTTTATTGTCACGAACCTCAAGCTCGTAACAATAGCATTATTTTCTGGGGACAGTCTTCTGATAGGGAGCTTGTATTTAGGATGCAAAGACGATGTGTAAGGTCAATGTGTGATCTGAAAATAAATAGGTTTTTCCTTATTTTAAATCTTTAAAGCTCCTAACACTGCCGTCATTGTATATTCTGAAATCAGCAATTGTGTAGCAAAGTGCCAATTTTTTTTTTCAAATATATTCTACAATTAGAAAGAATCCAATACGCACCCATTACGTATATAAGATATGTTAAATAAAATGTGAAACATCTCTAATGAAAAAAAAAACTATTTAGGTACGGTCCCACGAATTCATAATAAACTACCTGATCCAATAAAAATATGACCTTATTTAAATTTAAAAATGTGCTAAATGAGTTGTTAATGGACAAATGTTATTATAAAATTAACGAGTTCCTGAATGACAATTTTGTCTAATTATATCGATTTTTGTTATCGTCATCGATTTAATTTTATCAACGTAGAATGTGAATTCGTATTCCAATTTCATTAATTTTTATTCTATTTTATTTTATCGCGATTGTCATAAGAACACACAATTATATTTATATGTCTTTAAGACAAAATATAGCGTAATATTATTGTAACCCTCGGAAGACCTTAATTGTTTAAAAAGGTAATATTAGTTAGATATATTTGTATTCGAATCGCTTTTGTACATCTCTGTATACTTCTCAAAGAATAAGCCTATTGTCATCAAATATAATAAATTATCCGTTATAACCGGTGCGACGACAAGATTGCGTTTTAATCTTAATTAAATCTATAGAGATTTATTTTAATTAAGAAAATTGTTTCCGATACTAATTTTGTAGCACTATTTACTGTGTAATATTTTGCATCGGCAAGAATTATGTACATCTATACATATAAAAGGGGATGTTTGATGCTAAATAAAAGCTAAATAAATCCATTTGATAGATCACTTATATACTTAGTCGGGTCACAAGTTTTATCAAAACCTCATTATTTCAAAAAATTTGATACTGGCTAGATGAACTTCACCAATTTTAAAAATATAACGCTTGCGCTTGCCGAAAATCAAAAAGACATTAATTTTAATTCATTTTCTAATATGGAGTGGTCTAAGAAAGTAGATAGAGTATCGGTTACCGCGTTGCATCGCTGTGGTTACGCGCTAAAAGAAATTTTCAATATTCCACAAAAATTGAAAATAACTAAATAATAAATAAATAATTTATTGCACTATCAAACAATTTACTGAAGATTCAAGCTTTGAAGATCGTAAGAGGACCGGCCGACCTCGTACAGTTAGGACAACCGCGATTACCAAAACAGTGAAGGCGCGAATCCACCGAAATTCCGTTCGTAAACAAAATATCTTAGCTCTTTCGATGGGCCTAAGCAGAACCACGGTCAAAAGAGTGATCAATAGTATAGGACTACGAGTTTATCGTAAGAAGACTGGACATTTTTCGAACGAGCGTTTGAAAAAAATTAGGCTGGATAAATCCCGAACTTTGTTACAGCGGTATGCGAGAAAAAATACCACGAAATTTGGTTTTCAGATGAAAACATTTTTAACACGTAAGACATTTATAATAAACAAAAAGATAAAGTGTATGCCCACAGTAATAAAGAAGCCAGCACGCATATTCCGAGGGTTCAACGAGCACATTATCTTTCCTTTGGCTTGGAGTCCCATATTCAGGCTTAACTGAGGTATTATTCTGTGAAAAAGGTGTAAAAACCAGTACCGAGGTGGAACCTATTTCTCAAAAAACAGACATTGGATATTCCAAAAGGACTCTGCACCAGTTCATAGGGCACAAAGCGTGCAAAACTGATTGACCGCCCATGGAATTGACTTTATCGGATATGAGGACTGGCCCTCTTCTAGTCCAGATTTAAGCCCACTTGATAATAAGATATGGCAACAACTGGAGTAGAAAGTCAGCGCTAAACCCCATCAGAATTTGGATTCTCTTCGAGCATCTTTGGCTAAAGCAGCGGCAGAAATAGATATGAGTGTGGTGCGTGCTGCGTCTTACGTCGGGCGTAATCCAGATGGTACATCGCCATCTATCGGAACCCATAGGATATTCTTGGCATTAATTCCTATTGCTCGTCTCATACGACACTCTCGGGAAAAAGTGGGTAGATGGATCTTCTTAAGCCGCTAACACACTCCAGAATATGCTGAACCTAAATTTCACTGGAGAATGGCGACACCATGTAGCAATGTGTGTATCTGCCCAACATAAACCAATGGCTGCAAGTTACTAAAAATTAAAAAAATATATATATTATTATTTTGAAAATAATATATTATATAAATATTAGTATACTTAACCGACGAGCATGTATGCGCAGATATACAGATGTCGAGTAGGCGAGAGAGGTGTGTCGAGATCGTGCCGAATGGAAGTCCGTAGTCTCTGCCTACCTCTCTGGGTGACAGTCGTAAGTGCTATGTATGTCATTTATGTATGTATATATAGATAGCTCTGCACTCTGCTTAAAGGTATTTATTAGGGAAGCCTATGTTCAGCTGTGAACTTATGATGAGCCGTTATGGTGATATTAATGATAATCCTAAATATTATATGTTATTTACCAATTTGAGACCAATCAAGTTTATTCAACCATCTACGATACAAATCCCTCCCGAATCTGATTTTTGGGCAGCTTTATTTGCTCGCTTATAAGATCTGCTTAATCATAATTAAATCTGTCTGCAGGATCTAATGCCCGCAGCTTGTCTACGCGATGATTTCAAATACAACTTGGATGTAAGCCTCTGTTCATAGTTTAATATGCTTTCAATTTATTCAAAACAAAAATTTTGATTATACTTATAACCTCCTTATAATCGTAAAATATAAATTCTCGGTTATGTTCCCAAGACAAGACTTAATTAAATTTAGGTGATCAATGATGACAGACACAAATTTAATGTAACTCTTTACTGTGTAATATTTCAAATTGGCACAACTATAATACAGAATAAGAATTTATTATTTTCTTCTGTTTTTTTTTTCTTTGTAAAATATTGATAAATGAGCACAAAGATCTGATCTAGACTTAGATAGAATGACTCGTTCGTGTCGTATAGTGTACAAGTGTATCCGGTTCTTTAAGCTACGAAATACAGCAGCATTAAGCTGCTATTTTACGCTGGTAATTTGTGTGAGGATGGTCCTTCTCCGTTCGAGCCTACCTACTCGTGCTCCAACAGAAAGCTTCAGCGTAGCTCTAATACGTCTCGTTATAAGAACGTAATCCTTTCTCACATTAGATAATAATTACGTAATCGCTTTGATACCAGATGTCTTCCACTTTTGGAATTTACCTCTGCCGTTTTGAATAAAAGTTGTAAAGTTAATACCTACTAAGCCCACACTGCTGTGAAAATGTTTGAATTATTTTTCAAGAAGGTTTGAGGGCAATGATTTGTTGGACTACACAACATGCTTTAATGTCCAATATGATATGTCCAGGTAAGAGATAGTTTTTCTCACGAAGCTTTCTTCTGCTCTTCTTTTTAGTTGTGGATATCATACAAGAATGGATTAAAAAATAGAAATAATATATTCACATAGATTATAAGTAATACGTAACACACAAACAAAAATGTACTTAGTTTACCTAGCACACTAATTAGGTCATTTAGCAAAAACATCTGAAGTCACTATGTTTAGGTCTCAGCCCGCTATTTTATTCTATTTAGTTTTAGAAATCTTGAAAGTACGTAGTGTATTTTATGTATTGAAGATAATCAGCACGTCATAACCCTCGTCTTTTCGCAACAATATTTTCGCTTGTGCCTAAATTTAATACAAAATATAAGAAATAATTTTTTACGCTCTCAAAAAAAACGCGAGGAATTTTTTAATACGAAGAATAGGAAAACTAAATTCCTAGTTTTAACTTTTTTTACAAAGTTTCAATTGACAAGTAGTCAATTGTATCGAGATTCAAAACAGGAATATATTACAAAATATTTATCTCAATAAGACTACGATGCCGATGAACGTAGTTCACGTCAACTGATGGTGAAAAATCTACCGTAATATCTTCATCGTCAGATAGTCAAAGTCTACTGTTGCACAAGAGCCTTTCCTGTTGTAAAGAAACCATGAAAGGATATCCGGGCAGCGTATAGTCTAAAATTATTCCTCTGTTTCCGCTCGGATTTTCAACTGGCATAGTTTTCCCAAAAACTAGTTTTTACAAAAATTAGAAATCTTTTAAAATACCTAAAACTGCTCAGTTATATCGAAGTTACTAAGCACCGGGAAGAAAATTAAACGGGTACAACAAATATAAGGAACGCATACAAACAACCAAAACCTTCTTCTTTTGTTCTTCTAGCGAATTTACTATTACAGTACCAGATATCTCGTACTTTTCACGCTCCTGCTGATTTCTTAACTCGGGCGTAATTGAGATTCTTAGCATCCTCTGCCCCCCATTACCATGGTCGCAACCATAGCCATGAATAACGGGGCCGCTCGGGCTGGGTAAGGTTTCTTCGTAACTTTCATGGATGACACACTGAACTTAAACGTTAAGTTGGAGAGGTTTCGCCTAATGTAGTCAACGCTCCGTCCTCCTTGTACTCTAATCCAAAATCCCGAAACATTATTTCTGATCGAGTTACGAAACCACTTTCAGTGCCTACAAGATTGCAATGCATTGGGCAATATGAATGACAAGCTCGTGGAAACTGTCCATGGAGTGGGAGCTAAGTTCTGCAAGATCCGCCGCAGAAGAATGCAAAAACTCTCCGATCACACTCTTAATCTCATGGCTGTTAGACTGAAGATGAGGCTGCAATCTTCATCAAGTTTGACAGCATACAGGCAACTGAACAGATGGATCTCTGAAAACGCGGCGGGACTTACGCAATTTTAATACTGCTCGTATTTAAGAAGTGATCGAGCAGAATCAGGGCCCAAAGTCTTTGCTAGAGATCTGTCTGTCAGAAAGAGCCAACTGTCGAAGCTGAAGACTGACTGAGATTGAGAGGTTCAATGGGCAGCTGTACACATCATCATTGGAACCACATGCAAAAGTGAGTAACGATTCAAAAGCAAGTCTTATCCGACCCTATTTCGATGATATCCCGGACGTAAATCTGAGCAAGATTATAATGGCTCTCTAGCACCTTTAAAACGGCAGGGCCCCGGGCCAAGATGGAATTACAATGAAGCTTCTGAAAGCGGGTGGAACACCGGTACTTAAAGCCCTTCAGAAGCTCTTCAATTCCGTCCTCCATGGTGGCACTACTCCGGAGGCGTGGAGCAAAAGTGTGATGGTCTTATTTTTTCAAGAAAAGCGACAACGCTCTCGTGAAGAACAATATTCCGATTTCCCTTCTAAACGCCTACGAGCAGTTTTAGAGAGTTTCTTTAGTTGCTTAGTTCCTTATTTAAAATACGTTACCCCTACACTAGGATTTTCTCCTGTATCGTGGAGGCAATTCACAAACATAAATTGCACAAAGACAAACATACAGACCCGAAACAGTTATTTGTAGGCCATACTAATACTTGTGCCATGTGGGATTCGAACCCGCGACCCCCAGCACAGCCACTCATTGCTAAGCCACTGCGCCACGGAGTCGTAAAATTACAAACAAAGACCATGTTTAATATCCATGTCACACTTATGCCGGTAGTTGTAAGGAGCATTATGCTTGAAGTTGTTGACGAGTACGTTTACCTGGTATAAAGATTCCGACTAGGTAAGTCCAACTTCGACCGAGAGGTCAATCCACGGATTCGTCTCGGCTGGGCAGCGTTCGGGAAATTACGACACATCTTCTCATCAGGTATACCTCAAACTCTGAAAACTAGATTGTGCAACCAATGATGATGAATGATGACTTACGGATCTGAGACGTGGTCCTTCACTGCTGGCCGTATGAGGACGCTCAAGGTTGCTCAGCAAGCTATGGAGAGGGCTATGCTCGGGGTTTCTCTGCGTGATAAACTCAGAAATAAGGATATCCGCAGTAGAACCAAAATAAACGACATAGCCCAACGGATTAGTAAGCTGAAATGGCAATGGGCCGGCCATATAGCTCGAAGAACCGATAACCGATGGGGAAAAAAGGTTATCGAATGGCAGCCTCGTACCGGTAGGCGTAGTGTAGGGTAACCCCCACTAGATAGAATGACGACCTGATGAAGACATGCAGAAAGTCGATGGATGCAGGTGGCTCAGATTTGTGCTTTGTGACCATACTTGTGGGTGGCCTATGTTCAGCAGTGGACTTGTGAAGGGCTGTAATGTTGATGATGATGTAATCGAGATGGTTATATCGCTATCTATCGGAAGCCTTAAGTTATTCTTGACATTAATATTCCTACGTTCATCTTGTACCACACCCACTAGACGAAGTAGGGAGAAGAAGCTTCTTAAGCCGCCAGCATACTACAAAATATGCCAAACCTAAATTTCACTGTAGTTTGGCGACACCACATAGTAATGTGTATAACAACATGAACCAATGGCTGCGTGATCAATATTCCGTCACGTTGACGATTTGTCTGTAAAAAAATTCTATAATGTGCATAATATATCAGTGATCTATCTTATACTGCACTCTGCACTGAAGCGGCCGATCAGAATAGTACTGCTCAACATCAACGTCAGCAGTAACCATCATTAATAACTTCACCAGCCAACCCGTTTTAGAACTTTTAGGGTCCATAAAGTCTCATCATCATGAATATTATTACAGCCTATGAGAATCCTTCCATCTTCTAATCCTTGAAGGCCTTCCTCATAATATAGATACCTCAAAGGCGGTCATTTGAATAGTTGCTAAGCTTGTAAATCTTTATCATTTTGAGTTCAAATTAGAAAGATACTGTGGTTTATTTCCTGTTTCACTTCCCTCTTTAACCTTTCGCAATTTCCGCAGAACGATATTGGTTAGTGGTATCTCTTACACCACAACTATATTTTATAAAAATAAAGTAAGTTGAAACGTCATACAATCATTTCCCATAATTCTGATTTTGCTTCGCAGTGTCCAGCTATCAACTAGAGACCGAATGATAGAAAAGTAAGATAGAAAATCATCATTCAAAATATGTTACAGCGAAATTAAGCCAATAAACTTTTTTTTAAATCTGACCGGAGGGTCAGATTCTAGTCTAGGAGGGTCCTAAGTAATTAGCGGAACTGACTCTGATATTAAAAATAAAAAAAAACATTTTTATTATTCAAAGGATTACGAGCTTTAGCTCCAAGTATTTTCGTGAAATAACAGTCTCCTATTGCAGGTCAATCCAAAGGGCTCTTGGGCTAAAATCCCTCCAAGTAGACTGGAGTATGAGTTCACATCTCGAGGTCCCTTTAAGAGAGACGCAAAGCCCGAGTGTGGCATGCTATATGCGTAGACACTCTGGCGACCTCTCTACCTCGTGGATTCCTCGTTTAGAGCAGAAATGGTATCAGAAGCTGCTGAACTGAATAAGTGGCGCAAGTATAAGTCTTTAATAGATGATATATGATGTACACACATTCGTGTCGTTTGCTGTAGTACTGCAGCCGCCGCTGATAACTAGTGAGCTAGTTTTTTTTTTTCACTTAAAGTCAATATAGCCATTCTATTGAGAAACGCTGTCAACATCCTTGGCACTATACCACATTGAGTAGGACCATATAATAATTTTGGTTTTTAGTTTTGGTTTTTTAATTAATATCATAAATAATTTGTACACTTGGTATTTTTAGTATTTGAAGTATTTTATAAGTTTCATCATCATCACGTTTGGAAAGTTTATGATTTTTTGTGTGTTTAAATGGGTGCCTAGATGATTTAGATTCACATTTGGACCCGGTAGGTGGCGCTGTGTAGAGATCCCGAAATCACCGGTGCGAAGCCGGGGCAGAATGCAAGTAAATTCATAAAAGTACATTTAATAAACATATTAAATATATACTTATTTACTTACTTATTTATCTTCACGCACAATCCCTAACGGGGTAGCCAGAGAGAACAGATCACCAAGTGTCATGATCCTTACATACCTCTTTCGCTTCCTTCAGGTTCATTAACTTCTTCATACATGCACGTCTAGGTATCCGAGTAATCTTGACCCTCCCCTCTTCGAGCAATTTGCTCACATGGTCTTCGAAAGTTAGTCTCGGTCTACCTCGACACCTTTTAATATTTACTTTCGCTCTATATATTTTCTTCACCATTCGGTCTTCACTCATTCGTTCAACGTGCCCAAACCATTGGAGTACGCCTCTATCAATTTTTGTGATAAGGTCATCTTTCAATCCTGCCATATTGCGAATCTCTTCGTTTCGCTTTCGGTCGGCTAAGGTAACGCCACACATTTTACGAAGAGATCGCATCTCCACTGCATTCAACTTGCTTTTATGCTTCTTCTGGTATACCCAGGTTTCGCTGCCATATAACAAAGTCGATACCAACACTGCATTATGTATTGCAAGGCGTGCACTCTTCACCACGCCTTGCCTTTTTAATAATGCATTCAGGGCACCATTGACTTTGTTTCCGGCAGCGACACGCCTATCCACATCTAAATCACATCTTCCATCCCGGCTGAAAGCACTCCCCAAGTATACAATTTCATTTACCTGTATACTTGGGGAGATCGTCCGATAGCACCCGCAGTCAAAATGTGAACCTTTACCTTTATATAAAGGCACAATGACCGCGGATCGCCAATCATCCGGGACATCTCCCGTCCACCAGCACAAATTGCACAGCAGATGGAAGCTGTCCCAGACGCGAGGCCCACCGTACTTGACCATTTCAGCAGTAACTCTGTCTAGTCCCGCAGCCTTACCACATTTCAAACTACGAATCGCACGTTCAATCTCTTTCATGCTGATGACCTCAGTGTCATCGAGGTCCGTGTCTGGCGTGCCAGTCACGGCGTCATCCCCGGATGCTTCACTAAGATCATGACACGCATACATTTCTCTATAAAATTCACTCCATCGCTGCATGACGTCCGATTTTTCTGAGAGGACGTCATTGGTTCTCGAAAGCACTTTGTTCATTCTTAAGGCTGTCGCACCACTCTGTGAGCTTCCAACCTCTTTCCAGAAGAGTTTGGAGTTTTTCCTAAAGTTGTGCGACAACCTCTCGTCCGCTTCTATTCTACACCTTTCACGTACTTCCTCAATCAATGTTTTCGCATGAACTTTCTGCAGCTTATATCTTTCTTTCATCTTCTCTCTCATATGCTCATCGTTACTAGAGGCCAAGTAGTCTAACCATGCTTTTTTCTTCTTTTTTACAGCTTCTCTCACTTCATCATTCCACCATGCATCTCTTCTTTTACTACTACCTCTTTTTGTCGTACCACATACTTCTTCCGCTGCACTTACCATTCCATCCCTAAGGTTCTGTCATGTTCTCTCCACACATTCTTTCCTGCTATCGATGGTGTCAAGCTTTTCGGCTACCCTCGTGTGATATTTGTCCCTAGTATCCGCTTCCTGAAGCTTCCAGCTTTGGATGCGACAGACCGACTGTGGTTCTGTTACTGCCGTCCGGTAGCGCCAACCCGCGAACAAACCCCTAAATCTAGTAATTACTAGATAATGATCCGTTCCCAGGTCAGCACCCCAGAACACTCGTGTATCCATCACCTGTTTTCGCAGTCGGTCATCCACCAGGAACAAATCAATCATACTTCTCTCATTCTTTCTTTCTCTAGTGTACATATGGATTTTCCTGTGATTAAACATAGTGTTTGTCACAAGAAGACCCTTTTCCTTGCATACAGCCAGTATAAGCTTGCCAGCATCATTAACCCTTTTATCGCCAAACTTTCCAAGCACCGACTCGTATCCTGGTCGAGCGATACCTGCCCATCCATTCAAATCACCACATACAACAGTTCTTTCGTTTCCCTTAACCAAATCTAGAACTTCTCTTACATTCTCCCAAAACTTCTCCAGCTCAGCCCTGGACGACGAAGCTACCGGAGCATAAACAGCCAAAAGGAATAACTTCGTCAGTCCCATTTTGAAGCGAACCCAGAGAAGTCTTGAGTTCACAACCTTGTATTCAGTCATAAGATCGACCAATCGGGACGACAACAGCACTCCCACTCCCTGGCAGGCGTTCTCGCTTTCCGGGACTCCGGACCATATAGCTAACGTCCCGCCAGGGAGCTCTTCAGTACCACTGCCTTTCCGTTTGGTCTCCGACATACGCTAGAGAGTCGTCTTATATAAACAAAGATGCATTAATATTAAATCACATTATTCTAACAGAAGTAGTCTAACAGTCTAACAGAAGTCCTTATATACTCGTATATTTAAATCTATGTGGGTGTGTGTGCGTATGTGCGTGACTGTGTGTGTGGGTTCCGCAAAGCCCGCGGTTTGTTACTTTAATACAAAAATGGTAGAGCGGAGATCACATTTCCAGTATTTTCGCATCGTCGCTACTGATCTACTGCTTGCTACTCTCCTTCACGGGATTAAGGATTTACATCTGGAATAAACGTAATTGTTATAGCGTTATCTATCGGCAGCCATTAGATTTCTCCGGCATATTCCAAGTCGTCTCTTACTATACTCACGGGACCACAATGGATACTCTTACATCGGCACATTCTACATCAAAACCTTTAATCTAGATGTATAATAGAAATGTTTTTTAATATCTCTGAATTTTGGTAAAAGCCGTAACTGAACACTGCCGTTTAAAAAGGCATTTATCCATTTTGGGACTCTTACGTAGCAAAGCCACTCTGCAGGTGTATTATGGTTGTAGCATGGTTCATCTCTACCAGGGAAAACGAGCACCCTAACTCAGAATACTAGCGTGGAATAGCAGCTTAATGCTGCTGTATTAGAGTGCTTAAGTGTAGAGAACTGGAGACTTTTTTTTACTGGAAACAAGGCATTCCTTATAACAACGTACATATCCTCAGGGGTGACAACACATCTGCAATTTAAATCTTAATCGAAAAAATTGACTGTGTGTTTGTTTGTTATCCTTATTCTTTAAAAAGTGAACAGTGAAGCGACAGCTTACGTAGCGTTATCCCAACTTACGTCCCATAACGTACTTGGCATATTTTTATATACTGTTTGAAATAAAAACGGAATCGACTTTTAAGCATTTGCATAAATTTGATTAAGGCCGTGCTCGGCTTACTTTAAAACATACAATGATATTCTCTTGTTTCCTTTAATGAACAAAGATAAAAAAGTGTTTGACTAGAATTAAAACCGTTATTTAATTTCCAGCTTTAAGAATACTTATGTACAGCCTTTTTATAATTGTAATAGTGTTAACAAGGTTTTAAATGAATGCATTTAATTTAATTTTTTTATATGTAAGATATTAAAAGGTAATTAACAGTCTATCTTCTCTGAATAACAAGTACATTTTCATACCGTAAAACAAAAAAAATAAGTTAAAGACGAGTATGAGACAGAAGTCTTAATTTGTATAAAAATACAGTAAAAATCGAGTAACTCTATTAGAAGATGACTTTAACAACGATATAGTAGCAGCAGTACCAAAACCTTAAGTATACAGACTGCGAAATTAAAAAGGTGGATGTTTCGAATGCATCATTCTACTACTGTCGTGGATCACTCACTGCCATTTATTTTAAGATAACTTGGAGTGATTAATGAAAATGGTAAGAAAATATTGATAGAGTTACCAATATTCTTTTTTTTTACATAATTACTCCTAACGGAAATTATATTTTGTTTTAACTAATTGCCCCTATTGGTCGAGTGTTTACGACAAACACATTTTACAAAATTTACTTAATGTCTCGGCTCTGTAACGTATTCGGTCGTTCGCGTTTTTGCCGCATGAAATCTTTCGTAAAGTCAGGTCTTGATGTATAAAGTAAGTGCCCATTCTTTTCGAGCATGGAATGGGGCAAGATTTGACATATCTGACAAATACGCGCTCTTTATTCTTAGAGTTGATTATTCAAAATACAGAAAAAAATTGTATCATAAATGTTGGCTTCTCACGTTGTATGCCGTACGTGCCGCTTAGGCAACGCCTTTGTCCCGTCGAACTATCTCTACTCGGACTCACCCTTAGCATTAGTTGCTTTCTCAAGGCTATCAGATACTGCGTTTCTGAGAAATTAAGAAGGTACTGAAAGAAAAGCTTAAATTGAACCATGCTCTGGAATACTAATCTTAAGACTACTCACATCGTTACTCAGACGTGAGTTGAATAAAGGAATTAAAGTTTTCTTGATCATTCTCAATGGACTTTATATCTGTTTATTTATTATGTAGACAACAAAGCAGATAACGATCAAATCACAAAAAAAACTGTTGAAGATAATTTAAGGAGTGTGTGGATGAATACATAAGCCCACATGATAGTGAATGGCTACTGCAGCCTGACTCCATGACACCAAATTAAAAAGAAATTCAGATAAATAAGCCTTAATGTCTTATTTTTTACATAAATACAAAAGCTAACGCCTGTCACCTAGCTTGCTAAGCTGCGGCTAAAAAATTCTATTTGACATGATAATGACACAACTCTCTCTTCATATTTCTACGCATTTATGCTCGTTTGCTTAGATTACGCAAGATTAGGCCAGCATTCTTCCTGCTATCCATTCTTTACAGCCTATAAAAGTACACTACTGAACTCCCCCTCCCCCTCAAATGCAAATAGATTTCCGCATAGGGGGATTTAGCCATTGTTGCAACGCTTGCCAAGCGGGTCGGCAACCGCAGTTTTATTATTTTTAGTTGTAATCAGCAAGACGCTGTTGCTCATCATCTGGTTCAATGACCCTCTGTCATATCTTACGACACCCATGGCATGATGGGGTAGTGGATATTCTTATACTGTCACTACACGGTAAATAATTAAGCCAATCCTCAATATATGGCCTATTTGATCGATAAGTCTTGTGTTTTATCTGAAACGTACCCATACAATGATAAAGGTGATTAGAAAGTTCTTCGATTTTGTCATCAAATTATAGAGGTCCCACGAGACAGGCACTAAAATGGAGACATCGTTTTCCTTAAAAAATGTAATTTAAGACAAAACTGGAATCAATATTTAATACAAAAACGTAATTGGGCAGGGATTTACGTCCTCATTCTTCTTTGAAAGAATACAACTTTGAGCTTTTCGTTGTACTATTCCATTTACAAAGTTATAATTAATTAATTATTTAGCAATAAGAAAAAGTGTTTAAATATAAGGGTAAATTAAGTTGTACAAACTCATTAAAAGGAAGTATGTAATTCCAATAATATTTCTTAATTTATTTATTTTTTTCAGATTGTCAACTTCCTTTGTCTGAAAGTGTTCTCTACCATTGGATAAGTTGCTTTAATCGCCAGACTTAGTGATCGTAGTTATCACACAATTTTCACGCTGAATCCTATTGCAATTGATACCACCATGACCACCCATAAGGTCTATAAGGACTTCCACCATTTCTATAGGTTCTAGGTCTATTAGGTTTCTGTTATAACTGGCTACCGTGGTAAAACCAAGTCAGATCCACAGACCACCCAGAACATTTGGCTGTACATCAATATTTCTGAAAATACACGACACATAAAAAAAACACAATTTTAATGTATCTTTAATGTATATTGATTTATAGACACATTTTAATTTCAAAGAAATCAATCAAATGCGTATCGCGTTTTACTGACAAAGCTGTTTTTCGGTTTATACAGAGGTACTCTGTGGCCATAATCAAACATGATTTTATTCATGAAACGTAAACACAAGCTGAATAAGAATGACCTTCCTGAAATAATTGAAATATTTGATTAACGTAACTAAAAATAATATTTTACGATCATTTAGTTAAAATACATATTACATGTTATACAGTAATTTATTACAGTCTATGAAAAATCCACTGCTAAACATAGGCCTTCCACAGATTTACTCATGGGAAAGAGTTTGGTTGGTGTTCTAGCAATCAAGTAGAGTTAAGGTTTTTTTAGTTGCTATCAGAAATATATGTAGGTGTAACAGTTATGGCTGTATAAAGTATTTGTGAATACTGTAAAAAAACTTAACAGAGTTTGCCTTAATTTACTTTTAGGGTCAATTTCAAAGATTAAAGTACTTAAAACAACCAATAAATTTAAGAAGCAAAAAAATACAATTAACTGAACAAAAGCCAAGGAAATTGTTACACATGTTTCGATTTAGATTACATACATAAGAAATCAAAAATTCAAACATGTTAAAATGTTATAAAAATGCTGGCAGTCCACCGCTGGACATGGGCCTCTGCCAAGGCGCACCACTTAGCCCGATCTTCGGCTACACGCATCCAGTTGCTGCCAGCCGCCTTGCATAGATCGTCGCTCCATCTGGTCAGGGGACGTCACACACTATGTTTGCCTAGACGCGGTCTCCAATCAATATCACGTCTACTCCACCAGGTGTCACTTCTGCGACAGATATGATAAGCCTATTGCCACATCAGTTTACAAAAACAGAAGGCTAGTTATCTTGGTTCTCCAGCGGAATAATTCATTTTGAATTTTATCTACCAGAGAAACTCCGATAATAACTCTTTCAATTGCTCGCTGAGCGACTTTGAGCTTTTGAAGTAGCCGTATTGTCTGTGTCCACGTTTCGGCACCATAAGTGAGTACGGGCAGAACGCACTGCAATAGTGCACCAGAGTTATCGACAAGTTTTAGTCAATAAAGTAAGTAAAATAGTTTATTATTATCTTTGATAGCTGACAATATTTATTTTAGAGTGACAACAAATGATGCTTCAGATGTAATGAGACATAAAACAAATATTTAAAGTAAATAAAAGGAAATAAAAAAATTAGAGCATTGAGATAAAAGTTGCGGAAAATCATTTTTACTAGATAGTTAGTTTTGCATAATTATATATAAATAACAAGGTTTGCGTGCTCAATAGTTTATGGTTTAACTTCAGGTAATATAAAAAATCCTAAGTGCTGATTAGATAAGAACGGGAAAAGTTAAAAGTATTGTGATTTTGTTTTATTATTTTCATTTAGATCTTTAAACTTTAGGGGCTAAAATGTGCAGTTAAATAATGTAAACCAAAATATAGAAGAATGATTGAAATTTCTTGAGCAGCTGTATTGGTAAAGAAAAAAGAGCTGGCCTTTATTAAATAAAAATTAAAAAAAAATACTCTAAAGTTACGAAAATGAAAGATCTTTGTTAGACCACGGACTTATTTATTCAAATTTGATTGCTGATGGGGATACCGGTAACTAAAGTTATATCAGAAATACTCCATCTTATATTACGGTTGGTGAAGACCCTAGAACAGAAAAACTTTATTTAAGAGGTAGTTACTGCTTAACAGAGTACGAACTCGCTATTTAAAACTATAAGAAAAGATGAAAGATTCTAAAATATCAACCATGCTCTCCTTGTTAAGCAATTAATGTGTGGCTACGGTTTAAGCAATGTGCCATCTATAAAAAATAACAAGAACAACGAGCGTAAACTATCCCAAGAATTGAAAGGTCTTTAAATGTTATCGAACATGACTGCAGATTACACATATACCACAAATTTTCATTTCTGGGTGCTTCAAATCAGGCGGCAAATATGAACCTGGTTCTTTATAAGTGAAATACCGATGATTCGATTATGATATGGAACCCGAAGAAGAAATACATAAAAAAAATTACCTTTGGTTGAACAAATTTGACGTTTTCACAGTGAACACAAATAGCAAATTTTACTACCATCGTCAGTGCCAATTACGAGTAACTGGTCAAAATATATGTATATTTGCCTGGATACAGCTTTTAGTAAAATTCTACTATAACTGCAAGCCTATAGAGTTATGTAAAAATATTTGAATCTAAGAGGCCGTAGCTCAGATACGAGTAAAAACATACCGATGAAATGTGTAAAGCAAATATTTACCTTTTTATTTATGATTTTTCATTAAGCTTTGCACAGTAAAAGACTGAATTAAATATTTGAATGATGACCTGATTTGTGTCTTATTTCGTATATTATATTTTAATTATACTTTTTATTAATTATTGTTTTGTTTAAATCTAATTTAACCATATGCTATATGCATCTTCAAATAGGAATTCCATCCGTCATATTGGATTAGAGAATATTTGCCTAGGTAATCTTTAGTGATAAGAGAAGGGGTTTTTATTCAGTACTGTAGAAAATTAAATGAAATTATAAAAAAAGACTCCTCACTACCCATGCACATACAATCGATACATGTACGGTGACCTATACAAAATTATTTTGTAATAATACTGACCCGCACCTCATTTTCAAATTTAAAAATACTTAGAACATTGTTATACCAGACACTAAATGCAATTGCGAAATTTCACCAACTAAATTCACTCAATGCTTTTAAAATTAATAATACTACAGGAATCCTCATACCAACGAAGAAAGAAAAAAATGGATGTAAAAACATATCCAAACCATGCTCACTTTATGTATTCATCTTAAATCTTTTGCATCCATTAATATGATTTTAAGTGCGTCCATCAGTAAACTTTCACGGATTGATAAAGAAAGAAATAAAAAGGATGTATGCGAGAGTGCGAGTCTAGAGGTTGAGCATGGCTTCAGCTTCACTTGAAATGTACATGTAATGTACATGTATTGTATGTCTTTCTTCCTTAGTCGATCTGAGCAAGTATCAAGTTTTGTTGGATATAATATATAAAATATAGCGAAAAACTGTTTCATTATCAGCGTGCGTAAATCACTTTGCAGTTTGAATTCTCAAATTCGAGCACGTCAAATATGTAACTACGTCTTTAAAAAAGAAAGCTTTAAAAAACGGTATGATAGCAATTACCTAATTTCCAGGGGTTATTTTCAATCATATCATCTCTAGTAGTGTAATTACCCTTGTTAAAAATGTTTTGCTTAGTTAAAATTTTAAATGTTTTGATAGATAGATCTCGAATATTTTCATGGACTTAGTTAAAAAAGCGTATACATTGTCCCATAAAGAAATAAATGATTATTTAGAGTTGTGTTACTGGTATAATTAGTATGTGCTTGTTCCTCGTGTTTACAGAATGTACGTCACTACTTAAATAAAATATTATTTTGTGTCCACATATCAAATTTTTGTAAAAACGTTAAGAGGCCATATTTTTATATTAAATTTGGGCCCTCTATAATTATTAAAAAATTTCTCTAACAGACTACTTTGTTCTAAGCTTTTAATTTGCTCTTATGGCCCTCTTTTTAATAAATGTCAGATAAATAATTTTAAGCGTATTATTAAATTTAATTGTGACTAATTGAAAGCTTAGGGACATACGTAAATTATGACGAGACCTGTGTTATACAATCAAAACAATTCAGGGAAATTGGAATTCCTTCAATTCTCACTGGAGCGGCAGGGTGAATAATTTCCTGCGCCTGCTCTTTTTATGAAATGAAGGCATCTTTTTAGTCAGGGAATCAATTGAGGTGTAGATACAGTAAAATCATTTTGTATTTAATTAAAATATAATTTCGTTTTAATATTCTGTAGTGTACATCAAAAAAGGTGGATTTTCATATTGGTTACAATTTTTGCATACATGTCTTGTGTGTAATTTACGTCAATCACAAACCAACTTTTATTAATTATATTTTTTAACCTCCGACAACAAGGAGGAATGTTATAAGTTTGACCGCTAAGTGTAGGTATCTGTCTTTGGCACCGTAGCTCTTGTACGGGTGAACTTATATTATATTTGATTGCGGTTTTTAAAGCAGGTTTTCAAGCGGTGATTTTAAAACTTGTTTAATTTTTTTACGTGATAGAGCCATGCTACAGTTATTTTAGTACTATAGTTGTAGCACGAATGGATCGGCTCGACCGGGGATGGATTACGCTCTCACAGAATACCTGCGTCAAATAATAGCTTAATGCTGCTGTGTTTCGTATGGTGAGTGTAGAGAACCGGAGACCTTTTTTACTGGAAACGAGGCATTTCATCTAAGTCCTCACGGATGACAACGCATCTTAATTTTGATTCTTAATCGAGGATAAATGTAGATATCTGTAGGCCACAGCAACCATTTACCATCAGGTGGACTGTGTGCTCGTTTGTCATCCTATCCTATAAAAAAACCAGTCGTTTTAGCCGTTTGAAGATCACAAGATTCGGAGATTTTTAAAACTCCGTATGTCAGTCACGGCAAGTTGAGACTAGTAGACGCTAGTGGCAGTTAAGAATATCCATAACCCTATATATTCCCATAGGTGTCGTAAAATGCGACATAGAGAAACTAGCGGGAGATAGACAGCAGAATCTTCCTGATAAAAACATGGGTACAACAAAAATACTGCGGTTGCCAACCTCCCAGTCTGCTATTCTTGGCTACGGTGGCGACCATGGTAACGGCGGGGCTGGTAGTGCTGTAAATCTCCGTTGGAGGTACGGTTGCTACCTAAGACGACTCGACCTAGCAAAATATAACGGACGCACCCTGAGGACTGGTGAGAAGATCCTGGAACTGAAAGAAGAGATAGACAAGTTGCGATGGAATATGATAGGTTTATCCGAGGTCTGAAAACTGCGGTTGCCAACCCGCTCGCCAAGCGTGGCAACTATGGCAAATACCCCCAATGAATAAATACACAAACAGACGGCCCCCAGTCCCCGGCGGCCCCGCTATTCCTGGCTACGGTGGCGACCATGGTAACGGCGGGGCAGGGGGTGCTAAGAATCTCCGGTGGAGGTTCGGTTGCCACCTACGACGACTCGACCTGGCAACATATAACGCACGCACCCTGAGGACTGACGAGAAGATACTGGAGCTGGAAGAAGAGGTAGACAAGTTGCGCTGGCATATTATTGGATTATCCGAGGTCCGAAGAGAGGGGGAGGACACGGCAATCCTCGAGTCCGGCAACTTGTTCTATCACCGGGAGGGCGACCATCTGTCCCAAGGAGGTGTCGGATTTATCGTCCACAAATCTCTCGTCAACAACGTTGTAAAGATTGGGAGTGTGTCGACGAGGGTCGCGTACCTGATACTCAGAATCACCAAACGGTATTCGCTGAAGGTCATTCAGGTTTACGCACCAACCTCGGCACATCCCGATGAGGAGGTGGAGGAAATGTATGAGGATATTTCCAGAGCCATACATTCCTCCAAAACCTACTACACGGTGTTGATGGGAGACTTCAACGCAAAGCTGGGCACAAGAGAAAGCGGTGAGCTGAAGGTAGGGAAATTTGGAGTAGGGCAATGGAACCGAAGGGGCCAGCAGCTGGCCGACTTTATGGAGAAAGAGGGACTCTTTATGATGAACTCTTTCCTCCAGCAGCGGCCCCACAGGAAGTGGACCTGGTCGAGCCCCGACGGTTCGACAAAAAATGAGATTGACTTCATTATGACGACCAGACGCCAACTGTTCAGTGATGTCTCAGTGATCGCAAGGGTGAAAACTGGCAGCGATCACCGAATGGTTAGAGGCACACTGAACCTAAACGTTAAGTTGGAGAGGTCTCGTCTAATGAAGTCAACGCTCCGTCCCCCTCGTGCTCTAATCCAGAATCCCGAAACCTTTCAGCTCGAGTTACGTAACCGCTTCCAGTGCCTAGAAGATTGCAATGCAGTGGACGATATGAACGACAAGCTCGTGGAAACTGTCCATGCGGTCGGAGTTAAGTTCTGCAAGACCCGCCGCAGAAGAACACAAAAACTCTCCGATCACACTCTTAATATCATGGCTGTTTGACGGGCGATGAGGCTGCAATCGTCAACAGATTTGACAGCATACAGGCAACTGAACAGACAGATCTCCAAATGCATACGGCGAGACTTACGCAACTTTAATACTTCTCGTATTAAAGAAGCGATCGAGCGGAACCAGGGCTCCAAAGTCTTTGCCAGAGATCTGTCTGCCAGAAAGAGCCAACTGTCAAGGCTGAAGACTGAGTGTGGCAACATCGTTTCCGGGACACCTGAGATTTTGAGTGAGATTGAGAGGTTCTATGGGCAGCTGTACACATCATCGTTGGAGCCACACGCAAGTGTGAGTAACGATCCAAGAGCAAGTCTTATCCGACACTATTCCGATGATATCCCGGACGTCAGTCTAAGCGAGATTAGAATGGCTCTCCAGCACCTTAAAAACGGCAGGGCCCCAGGCGAGGATGGAATTACAGCGGAGCTTCTGAAAGCGGGTGGAACACCGGTACTTGAAGTCCTTCAGAAGCTCTTCAATTCCGTCCTCCATGGTGGCACTACTCCAGAGGCGTGGAGCAGAAGTGCGGTGGTCTTGTTCTTTAAGAAAGGCGACAACGCTCTCTTAAAGAACTACAGACCGATTTCCCTTCTGAGCCGCGTCTACGTGCTGTTTTCGAGAGTCATTACGAATCGTCTCGCACGCAGACTTGACGACTTCCAGCCTCCCGAACAAGCCGGTTTCCGAAAAGGCTTCAGTACCATAGACCACATACATACCCTGCGGCAGATTGTACAGAAGACTGAAGAGTACAATCTGCCACTTTGCCTGGCGTATGTGGACTATGAGAAAGCCTTTGATTCCGTCGAAATTTGGGCGGTGCTACAGTCCCTTCAGCGGTGCCAAGTTGACTGTCGGTATATCGAAGTGCTGAAGTGTTTGTACAGTAGGGCTACGATGGCTATCCGAGTACAGAACCAGAGCTCGAAACCTATCCAACTGCAGAGAGGTGTAAGACAGGGTGACGTTATATCCCCGAAACTCTTCACCGCTGCGTTGGAAGACGTTTTCAAGCTACTGGACTGGAAAGGATACGGTATTGACATCAATGGCGAGTACATCACTCACCTTCGATTTGCCGACGATATAGTCCTTATGGCAGAATCGCTGGAGGACTTAAGCACTATGCTCAATGACCTCAATAGTGCCTCCCAACGGATAGGTCTTAAGATGAACATGGACAAAACAAAGATCATGTTCAATGTCCATGTCACACCTATGCCGGTAGTTGTTGGGAGCACTATGCTCGAAGTTGTTGACGAATACGTTTACCTGGGACAAATAGTCCGACTAGGTAAGTCCAACTTCGACCGAGAGGTCAATCGACGGATTCAACTCGGCTGGGCAGCGTTCGGGGAAATTACGGCATATCTTTTCGTCAGGTATACCTCAATCTCTAAAAACTAGATTGTACAACCAGTGCGTGTTGCCAGTGATGACTTACGGATCTGAGACGTGGTCCTTCACTGCTGGCCGTATGAGGACGCCTAAGGTCGCTCAGCGAGCTATGGAGAGGGCTATGCTCGGAGTTTCTCTGCGTGATAGACTCAGAAATGAGGATATCCGCAGTAAAACCAGAGTGACCGACATAGCCCAACGGATTAGTAAGCTGAAGTGGCAATGGGCCGGCCATATAGCTCGAAGAACCGATAACCGATGGGGAAGAAAGGTTCTCGAGTGGCAGCCTCGTACCGGTAGGCGTAGTGTAGGGCGACCCCCCACTAGATGGAGTGACGACCTGGTAAGACATGCAGGAAGTCGATGGATGCAGGTGGCTCAGGACCGTGCTTTGTGGCATTACTTGGGGGAGGCCTATGTTCAGCAGTGGACTTGTGAAGGGCTGTAATGATGATGATAATGATGATCCGAGGTCTGAAGAGAGGAGGACACGGTGATTCTTGAATCCAGAAACTTGTTTTATCATCGGGAAGGTGAACATCTGTCCCAAGAAGGTGATAGATTTATCGTCCACAAGTCTCTAGTTAACAACGTTGTAAAGATTGGGAGTGTTTCGACAAGGGTTTTGTACATTATACTCAAAATAACCAAACGGTATTCGTTGAAGGTCATACAGGTTTACGCACCAACTTCGGTACACACCGATGAGGAGGTGGAGGAAATGTATAAGGATGTCTCTAGAGCCATGCATTCCTCCAAAATCCATTATACAGTGTTAATAGAAGACTTCAACGCAAAGTTAAGCACAAGAAAGAATGGTGAGCTGAATATATGTAGGGAAATTTGAAATGGGGCAACGGCATGATCATGCAGAAAGCGCGATTCTTTATGATGAAATCTTTCCCCTAGCTTCAAAATTCTGCCCAGGCGGTTAGACAAAAAATGAGATTGACTTAATTATGACGACTAGACGGCAACTGTTCAGTGATGTCTCAGTGATCGCAAGGGTGAAAACTGGCAACGATTACCGAATGGTTAGAGGCACATTCAACCTAAGCGTTAAGTTGAAGAGATTTTTTCTAATGAAGTACACGCTCTGTCCCTCTTGTACACATAATCGTCGGAGCCACACGCAAGTATGAGTAACGATCCAAGAGCAAGTCTTATCTAATACTATTTGGATGATATTCCGGAGGTCAGTCTGAACGAAAATGGCTCTACATCACCTTAAAAACGGCCTAAACCTATTGTTGCATATATTATGTACTTGATACGTGGTTTCGTATTTTCGACAAATTTAACTTAACACGAATAAGTATATATAGAATCCACTTAAACTTACCGTAAGATTAGATTAGAGTGAAATGGAGTGGAGTAGTATAGAAAAGGATAGCACAGAATAGAACGGAATAGAAAAGAAAAGAATATTTTTTATTCAACACAGATTACAGGTAATGTGCATTGAAAGACATATTTTTACTTTTTCGACTGGTTTTGAAAAAACTTCTATCTTCGAAGATACAGCAAGGAACCCAGCATGATTTTTTTAACGGGTGCAACGAAGTATATAAAAGAAAACCAGCATCAAAGGCTCGAAACTGGTGAATACAAAATGTTTTTTACTTGCGTTCACTGTCAATTAACTTGCGATTTGATCTTTAGTTGATGTCCAAATTATAAAGCGTCTATAGGCCACAGCATCCACTTAACATAAGATTATAGCTTCCTTATCTTCATTTCTATATGTCCGTATGTTACGTTTACTTTTTTTGTAAAAATAAAATAAAATAATGAAATTTTAAATTACATAGTGCATACAACTTGAAATTTTATAATACAATAAATTTCTACTCTATCTAATGTTAAATAGTAATATAGGCAAAGATTGTGAACATCACTGGCTTATAAAGAAGCTTTTTTAATTTACTCTTTTTATTTCAATTTGTTAATACTTATTATAGATTATATGGCAGGACACAATACAAAAGTTTATCGACCAAAAATTGGCGATATTTTGAAAAGGGGCCACGTTAGCAGTAGCCTTAACCGACGAGCATGTATGCGTAGATATATGGATGTAAAGGAGGCGAAAGAGGTATGTCAGGATCGTGCCAAATGGAAGTCCGTAGTCTCTGCTACCCCTCTGGGTGACAGGCATGTGTGTTTATGTTATTATGTACATATGTATGACACAATACATATTGAAAATTTAAAGTGTTATAATACTATTTTGATTTATAAATGAAATGAATTATATAAAATATATTTGAAACACTAAATCTGAAAACTTTATAAATGCTTTTCAATATAGATGGAAATATTTAAATAAAGAGTAGTAATGTCGATGCATTCACTATGCATTAAAAGTAAACAAAATTTGAATACAGATGTGAGATTCGAAAAATAACCACCATAAATTTAATTAAAAATCGTGTTCTTCATTTATTTTGTTCAGAAACGATTTATTGCATATAACGGTTATTTTCATTTGAAAGTGATCGTCTCGTGGCTGAATTAGACCAGAAATTGAAAATAAAACATCGGAAATGTTTCATAACGTATAAGGAGTAGGGACGCAGGATTATTTATTTTAATGTCCAATTACAATTTAGGCGTCTTCAAGACTGAGTAAATATTAAATATTACGATAAGATAGTGTGATTTACTTTTTAGGACTCCATCATCACATTTCACCAGGTGGACTTGAAGTCACAGCCATAACATTATAAATTAAAAAAATTGACAATCACAATATTAGAAATATCTCGCGTCTCTGATGCTGCGCTTTTATAAAAACTTTGCTTAATAATATGTAGTTCGAGAATTGAACTACGCCCATTTGTACTATCGACTCGGAAGAACTCATACTATTAAAGAAAACTTATAACAACAATTTTTTGTGTCCTGTTAGTTAAATAAGAAATAATTTTAAAACATCACTTTTTGCACCGTGGTATTGAATTTTCCTGGTTAATGCTTCACATAACACATACATAATGACCTCTGGTTGATGGGTCACAGAATATATCCATTGCATCCTGTGAGTTCACCTATGCATTGAAGATATATTTAATCAGTTCAACACCAGCATCAGTTATCGAGTGAATCTTTGCGAAACTGAATTGTTTTTTATGAAGCAAAATTATTTGCATTAAAAGAAATTATCGTTTGATAAAGAATAATTTTCTCAAAATTTTGGTGTTGTGTGTAGTGTTGGCAGTACTACAAGATTCGATACAAGTATTAAAAATAATAGCTAGTTGAATTGCGATTGTGTATATTATGTTAAGTCAAATAACGGCTATTACGTATTAGAATAAATTTACTGTAGATGAAACTAAACTGAAATTTTTCATACATAATCCATTGGAAGATCAAAAATTTGAAAATGTTTATGATGTGTAAAATATTATAATCGTATGCTAGAATAATATTTAAACTTTGTATTAAGTATAAAACATTTTATTGGTGCTTGATTTCAATTTTACGAAACATGAATGCTTAGACAATAAGCGCTCACCTTCAAAAGTTAACATAATTCGATCCCATATGCTCAGCTACAAAAATATTTCTATGACTTGTGAAATCTGTTAATACATATTGTGGTAGTGTAGTGCATTTCGCTTTTGTTTAACTTAAACTCACTTATAAATTAAAGAGGACTTGCGTACTTTAATTTCTGAAAATATACTAACTCCACTACCAAACGGCCTACCGGTGTGCGCTTGAGTCACGCACACATGCACGCACGCACGCACGCACAAGCGCACACGTGCACACGCTTACACGCGTACACCACAAACAAACAAACACATAATAATGATTTTTGAATTTTGAATAACAATGTATATATATATATATAGACTTTGATTTTAGTTGTCTCTTGGGGAAATAGTTGCCATGCTCGACAGTTTTTTAAAGTTTTGACTATAAGTAAGATGATGGCGTTTTTTATAATTCATATCTTACCTCTTACCACACCCAGTTGATGATTTTGTCACTTAAATGCAAGCTATCTCGTATCTACAAAATTTCTCAACAAATGTCAGTGAGTTTGACAGCGTAATAAAAAACAGCAGATTTTCATGCTGAAATCTACTGAATAAGATAAAATTAGAAGCTTTTTGGCTTTTTTAAGAGGTCTTTAAGCACAAAACGCGCCAATTTTTAAATATATGAGGCGTTTTATTACCTTTTTTCCTTTCTTATTATTTGGATTGCCAACATAAGAAACAGCAATTAATGTTTGGTTACATTAAAGCGTTATAAATTTTACATGATTAACTGCTCTTATAATTATAGGCAACCACAGCATACGTTGTGTTACAAATATTAAACAAAATTGAGAAAAATATGTCCTTAAATATCGTCTCTTTTATCTCTGCAGTACTCTAAGGTAGACTGGTAGATAATGTCTCAGGCATTAAGTCCGCCTATAAACATCTAATGTGTATATGAAGTTAAATAAATAAATAAAATAAATAAAAAAAATATAATGATAAAGAAATAAAAGTTAATTGTGCAACTGGAGTTGGTTGACCTATCAACGTTGTGTGTATAATAATATTGTATTTTTTTTAAATGTTAAGATTTATAACCGTCCATTAAGCAATTTAGAACTTTATTGGACAAATTTCGACCAAAATTTGCAATATTACTTTTTATTATTTAATATTTATTTCTCATTATAGTAGTTTAGAAACGAAAAATAGTTTAATGTTTCTGTTTGTGTTATACCTATATACGTGGTAGAGTCATACTGCAGTTATATTAATAGTATAGTTGTTACAAATCATCTGCATTTTGATTTATAATCGAGAATAGATGATGATGTCTATGGGCCACAGCAACCACTTACCATCAGGTGGAATATGTGCTCATTTGTCACCCTATCCTATAAAAAGTGTACCAACAAGTTGTTTTCAATCATTGATAAGTGGGAAATTTCCAAACATATTTTATAATGTTGTTTTATAAAACACTATGGAGGCCAGACAGTCTGCAGCCCCGTGGACCTGACTTGGGAAACGCTGCTTAGGGCTCAAATAAAGACGCAGAGAACGCCATTGAGAATACCAAACAACCTAACAACCATCGCAGAAACCCAATGCCCCGAAACGCAACAAGCATCAATACGGCTAATCGTCATGTTTACACCAATCTCACTGTATCTAGGCTTACAAAGCCCTACCGGAAATAAACAGTAGTTTAACAAGGGTCTTAATGAGATAGAACTAGCCACAGATGAGGTTGGCAACGGGTGCTATTACAGAACATGGCTTCTTTAACAAACATTTTATTACCATAGGTATATTACAGATAGTCCCATGGATAGGGCATGTATTAGCGAAAAGGAAACGGTGACCTACGTGGTGCTGGCATACCGGAGGTCGCTACATAGAATTAAACATCTTAGCGCACCAGAATCATTCACCGAAGTTTCACGCAACATCAAAGGACTGTTGAAATTCTTCAGAGATATTTCGTGACTCGAATAGTCACGGTGTTTTATACGCGCGCGTGCTTGGACTTAAACTAACCAACAATTGCTTTGAAAGATCGTGCTGATAATTGTCTTACCGAGCTTGAATTTACGAAAATGGCATGTTCCTTAGTAAAGAAACCAGAGTTAAAGAAATAACGTCTGAATCTGGTCTCGTTTATGATGGTGAGAAAATTATTCTACAATTTTTTGTTTTCGAAATCAGTTTAAATTTTTTTTTGATTTAATTTTAAAAATGTGGTGAAGATTTTTCCGTCAAAGTAGCAATAAACTTAAATTTTTAATTGCATTTAGCAAGTTAAATGACATTGACACTTGCGTTAAAACTTTATATATAAGAAACCACCTTTACTTATCTTTTGTATAGTCATTTTCTTTGATCTGCATCTAACAACACGTTGTTAAGGCAACCTTTAACTGCGGTACCTATGTACCGGCTTGTAGTCTGCAGCCGGCATAAAATTACAAACTTATATAAATAAGTATACGTGGAATCTACATACCGATGCAACTACCACTAACGTCTCTAACTTATAAGACTAAAATTTGCGCTAGTTTCAAGTGGTTTTTTTGCCTAAAAAAGGAGATGGGGTGAAAATACACATCTAGTCTCTTTGCAAAAGAGTACCAGCTACTCAGTCTCTGCACGCGTCGACATGAAATTGTGCTATTGCTTTCGGGTCGCATAGAGCTTAGCAATGGATGTGTAAGCAGGATTTTAACTGTGCTGCTAAATGACTTGTACTTTACCAAAGTCTAAAATACGTTGTTTAAGAAGGTCAGTAAAAGGGGAAGTTAAAATAGCGTATTTTTTTATATATACAAAAAACCCACATATATGCAAAACTGGCATAATTCGTGTCAATTTTTAGGCCTTGAAAATTTTGAAATAACCTCTGTTTTCCTTACTTGCAGGTCGAATGTACTTACAATTTTCTAACTCTAAGAAATGTAAAGTATTCATAAAAAAGTTACACTTACTAAATCGTTTTGTTTTAATTGTAGTAAAACTTGTAATCGTACCAAATCGTACAAAGTCGTACCATCTATATGTTTGAATGGAATGACTGTAAACTAATGTAAATACCATCCATGCAAACTATTGCATACGTGAACACTTAAACTCCTTTGCCACTAACAATTAAATTGTAACGATTAAATTAATTAAAAGACATCAAACAACAGTCGAGAATTGACACCGAATTGGAATATTTACAAATAAAGGTTCGAAAAAGTAGATTATAGTAGATATATTATAGTAGATTATATAAATCCCCGAAAAAAGGTTTTGATACTTTTTATTTCATACCTTTTATAAAAAAATTATAGAGTATTTACCCATGTACCAGCAATTTTTATAATCCTTATGATGTGTCCTGCCAAGTCGCAATAAAATGTAAAATTTTATTCATACGTCCACAGTATCAGATAGCTTAGAAGTTCTAGGAGAACATACACATACACTCTGTGGACTGGTATGGAAGTCTCTCTACAAACCGTATGTGGACAGGTTTACTGTTCACAGACCATATACGTAATAATAGTATTTAATGTTAAGTAAAGTTACAACCAATATTATAAGTTCTATACTGCCGACCACAGGCCACTATCCCATATCGTCCCTTGGGTAAGGTAAGGAAAACAAATCAGGAAATTAGCAACAGTTTCTTCTTAACAACATCTTTTTTTAATAGATTAGGATGACAAACGAGCACACAGTGCACCTGATGATAAGTGGTTGTTGTACCTAGTTTCTTTCGCCGTTTTTTCTCCG
Organism: Parnassius apollo; assembly: GCA_907164705.1. Lineage (NCBI taxonomy): Eukaryota > Metazoa > Arthropoda > Insecta > Lepidoptera > Papilionidae > Parnassius > Parnassius apollo. The sequence continues at coordinate 4,881,890 of CAJQZP010001217.1, forward strand.
GTCAAAAGAACCTTATTTGAAAACGGCAGTAAATTTATTTAAAAAAATTACATTTGTCAAACAAAACTACATTTTCTTTCGTCAAAAATTTATTGACATGTACTTTATTTCATATATTTAGCAAAGAGTATACACATAGTCACTACGTTTTACCTTTGACTGAACGTCGAAAAAATGTTAAGAGATTAAAATGTTATAGAAATAGAAAAACAAGTTAGTATTTATGAAGAACAAAGAACATTATTTTATTTTACACATACGCTACAATAGCTACGCTAATGTAATACATTTTATTTTATTTCATATTTCTTTACCCGCGATGTAAAGAGAAAAGAAAATGGCGAACCGAACAAAAAAGTTCTAATATGTATTATTATTTGTAGGTCGGCCGTTTCTACCTCTGAAGAACCGTAAGTTATTATTTAGGACGCCACATAACTTTTGTAATATTTATTTGTAAAATTAAATTTATGTTTTACTTTAATGTTATATTTTACTATATTTTATACGAAGTTCAAAAAGTAAACAAATAATATTCCAGCTGGTGATAATTGAATACTTCAACGTAATGGACAATTGCAACCAATAATTCATACAAAGAGGTCATAAACGCTTTTTTCTTTTTGGATGACTAGTACAATGTCTCAGCCAGTAATTATATATACATTTAAAACTTAAGTGACCATAAACTTTGTAGTGTTATGCTACTTATATATCATTTTACACTAATTTAAATTTATTTTTTCCAATCTGTATTTGATTTTCTGCATTCACCTCAAAACTGGATATTTTGCATCACCTTTATTTCCATAGGATCCTGTAACGTTTTTTAAACCATAAAAACACAATAACAAATCATTTTCACTTCGTATTTTCACGCTATCAGCACTTTTTAAATCGGTGTCAATGGAGTCTACCTTTTTTGATCTTTTATTTAGTTCTCCGTAACTCTGCAATTTCGGGCTTCGTGCGCGCTGTTGCGCTACCTTTTTTCCTATATCAATAATATCTCATTTTTCACTTAAATCTTGCCATTTCTCTATTACGAGCCTGAAACCAAAATTTGACATATTTGGACATCGTTGTTTATCTGGTTGTCATGGCAATTTTTATTCAAATTCGTTACCGGTCTGATGTTTTTACTTCAAAACTTCCACAAAAATACTCTTTTCTTCTTGGCCATTTACAAAAATTTGCTTTTAATTTAAATAATTTCCCGTTCTAATCTCAGATCCGTCGTCGAGCGCGGAGCTCTCTAAAAAAAGTATAAAAGCCGAACAATCGTCCAATAAAAGAGTCTCGCTTCAGCTTTCATACTAGAAGCATCTCCTAAAGGCCTTATCCCGGGGGCCGCACTACCCCGGGATCCTGCAAGCCTCTGCCTTCATCTGAAGTCGTCGTCTAGCCACGCCTATGCCTCCATCTACTAGTGCCCGCGCTATCTTTAGCCGCTGTGCGTGCTTGCTTCAAGCACTCTTCTCGGGCGCTGTGTTTTCCTACTTCAAGCGCTGCGTGTACCTGCTCCAGACGCTGCGTGTACCTACTCCAGACGCTGCGTGTGCCTACTCCGGGCGCTGTGTGTGCCTAGTCCGGGCGCTGTGTGTGCCTACTTCAAGCGCTGCGTGTGCCTACTCCAGACGCTGCGTGTGCCTAGATCAGGCGCTGCGCACCTACCACAGGCATAGCCTGTGCATACTCCGTGAGCGGTGAGCGCCACTGCCAAGCGCGGTGTGCCATCTTGGTCTTCGGGCTCCGTTTCAGTACTCATTTATCTTTGTTATTTTTTTTAAATAATTGTAATTCACGTCACCCATCATCATCTTCATATTTTTTTATATAAAAAAACTGTAAATATCTTTTAAAATTTTAAATAAATTATTCGTTTTTTTTGTTGTTTCGTTGTTGTTAGGTTAGGTTCTTTTGTTTTTAATTGTCGCTTTACGACAACTTACAGTCCACCTGATGGTAAGTGGATACTGCAGCCTATGGACACCATCAAATAAAGAATGGAATGTAATTACATTGGCTCTCAATATATTTACTTTTCAAATCGGAAAAACTACGATTATTACCACATATTTTACTCTTTTTATAACATAAAACAATTCACCTAATTACAGTTTACTTAATATTTCATTAATTCTTCTTACTCTAAACTCTAATCAATAACTCAAGTCGATTGTTCAATCATATCACTTCATTATATTCGTAAATCATTTTGTTTAAAAAAAAGACTTAAAATGAGAAATCTTTCGCATAAATTTACAAAAAAGGTAATATCTCTTTTAAATTTACGGTTTTGTTAAAATCGTTTGCTATCGCTGATTTTAGCATTATTTATACATAAACCTCTCTCTTTGTTATATAATTTTTAAAGAGATAAAGAGAACAAATTTAAGCTTAAGTCATAGTCTTAGTCTAAGGCTTAAGTCTTACTATTTTTAATATCAAGAAATATCTTGATTAAAACTACTTTTACGGATTTTATCGCGTTTTATTTATATTAATTTTAATACCCGACGTTTCAGGTGCTTTCCAGCACCCATGATCACGAGGGACTGAGGTGACTGACGTCCCGATGTCAGAGTTAACCCGGAGTACCTTCAGCTTTTTAATTATTGTCTTTGGTCCGATCTACGCAGAATGAACTAACTGTATTTTGAAATCTTGCAGTGGTATGCTTCAAAATACAGTTAGTTCATTCTGCGTAGATCGGACCAAAGACAATAATTAAAAAGCTGAAGGTACTCCGGGTTAACTTTGACATCGGGACGTCAGTCACCTCAGTCCCCCGTGACCATGGGTGCTGGAAAGCACCCGAAACGTCGGGTATTAAAATTAATATAATATAAAACGCGATAAAATCCGTAACAAGTAGTTTTAATCTATGTATAGTGTTCGCGTAAATATAAGAAATCATTATCAAGAAATATCAATTTTAGGAGTAAGGCTAAAATACTAATATTTACGTATTACAACATACACATAATATTTTAATAGAATAACAGAATTTTAATTCCATAACTCCAGGAATATCCATTAAAACGACAACTTACTTCATAGAAATTTATTAGCGGTTTTAACTACATTTTTATTTGAAGAGCGAATCGTCAAGAGAAGTTTGTTACGCGTTGGTTAGAAGCAAGGAAATAAATAAACATTTTGGATTAAATTTTTAATTTTCAACGGTGTTTCGTCGAGATAACTAAAACTAAAACATTTTCTTTCATTTGCGCGCTCAAAATAAAATATTTGTTTTATTTTGAAAGTTGAATTATAAACATTACTGATGGATTAAATATTGTTACTGCTAACGCAAATTTTTTTTTAGTACTCACGTGGGTTTGATCGCCGATGACGGCAATGAAATTGTTAATTTGAACTTTTAGAGAAAAAAATACTAAGTGTTTGGCTGTGAAGTAAATTGTCGCGCGAAAAACTGTATCTAAGAAATTAAAAAAAGAAGAAATGTTGTTCAATTGGTTAACTCGATGTTGACTATAAATAATAAAATTTAACCCTGAAAACAATTATGTGTACGAAATCTAGAAAAGTGATTCTCCAATTTTCTTTCCACATATTGTAATAGTATTGTGTTATGCATGCAAAAAAATTGATACAGTTTTATAAAATGTATGTCATCAACATCATCATTATAGTCTATCAAAGCCTACTGCTGCACATTGCCCTCACTAATAGGTTGTCTCATAGGGGAATATTTGTCATAGAGACCACGTCTTTCAGCCAGATTTACAACCGCAGTTTTTTATTATTTCAAGTTGAAACAGAAATATGCTGCTGCCAGTATTATGTTTTGTTACCCTCTGTTAACTTTTATGTACTCACGGTACGATATGGGGTAGTAAAATTAGTACTAGAGGTAGATTTTCCTACACCGCCACTACACGGTAGATCCTATCATAGTTATAACCATGAGATATCCTAACGAAATTTCATACTTGTTGTAAGTATATTATTGAATTTTTCCTTGTAAGAATTGTGTGCAAAATAAGCGCCTTTGTGCCGCTTTAAGAAAAAATAAAAAGTTTCAAAATAAATCAGATCTCACAAACAAAGTAAACAATACTAAAAAAATATATTTGTCACTGTCTCGATGACTGTCTGGGTATTGTCTGTTTACATTTGAAAAATGATACTGACTGAGAGAAAGAAGGTAGTATTGAGTGAGATAACAGTTTAGGGAAACAACATCTGAAATAGAAAACATTATCAGATAAGTAGGGTATCTTTTCAAAATGTAAAAACGTTGTGCTAATACTACAATTTTTAAGATAGAACATACTTTGCAGGAAATATATTCGATTGATAATTTAGTATAAAATCAAATAATGGTACAAAATCGATTCGATTTTTTTGATTTACAAACTAATAATTGATTTTGTTTTATTAAAACAAAATTTACAAATATTATAATAATAGTAATCATTTATTGACAGACAACAAAGGCTCGTAAAAAAAAGAATCATAAGTACTTATAAGCAACAACAATAAAAAATTGAAATAAATATACTGACTTACGGAATTATTTCGCCAGAAATGTCTAAACACTATGCCTACAGGCCAGAAGTCCTCATTCATAAAAATATGTTTTCGGTCAAAATTAATCCTCACCTTAAAAGAAGCAAAGTTAGTTACTTTAAAAGGTTCAATACGTCCAACACTTATCGTTTGTTCACCTACCACCGCAAGATTTCAAGACACAGCTAAGTTCATTCTGCGTAGATCAGACCATAAATAATAATTAAAAAGGTACTTGAAGGTACTTCGGGTCAACACTGACATCGGGACGTCAGTCACATTAGGCCCCGTGACCATGGGTGGTAGAAAGCACCCGAAATATCGGAAATTAAATGTAATTTTTTTATAAAACAATTTGAACAATTTGCAATTAGTACTGTGAATTAAATAATACATATAATATATAAACAGTCACGCCTGTCACCCAGAGGGGTAGGCAGAGACTACAAACTTCCATTTGGCACGATCCTGACACACCTCTCTTGCCTCCTTCACATCCATACACCTACGCATACATGCTCGTCGGTTAAGGGTACTCCTAATTTGGCCCGTTTTCAATAAATCGCCAATTTGGTCGATAAATTTTCGCCTACGACGTCCCTTTCCGACTCTGCCATTCACTTCTGCATCATAAATTTTCTTTGTCACTCTTTCCTCATTCATTCTTTCCACATGACCAAACCACCGAAGCATTCCTTTCTTAATCCTGGTCACAACATCATCTTGCAAACCACACTCTTCTCTTATTACACAATTTCTTACCCTGTCATTCAGATTCAGCCCTAAGATACTCCTCAACGACCGCATTTCTACTGCGTTTATTCTACTCTCGTGCTTCTTCTGCCACACCCAACTTTCACTACCATACGTTAAAATAGGGACCAACACAGCATTGTGAATTGCCATACGTGCCTTTTTCGACACATTTTGACTCTTCACAATAGAGTTTCCCGCATTAACTCGTCGTTCTATATCCTTATCATATCTCCCATCCCTGCTAAATACGCAGCCCAAATATACAAACTCATCTACTTGCTCGATCAACTCCCCTTCTATTCTTATTTCACAAATCGTTTTACTTTCTTCTCTTTCAAAAACCATAACCTTCGTCTTACTTGCGTTCACTTTCATACCCCTTTCTTTTAATGATCCGTTCATTAATGTAACCATCATTTGCAACGCGGCCGCCGACGACGCAAGAATAACTTGATCATCGGCGTACAAAAGGCATTTGACGGTTAACTCACCCATTCTTAAACCGCATTCTTCAACTTTCAAATTTTGCAAACAACTGTCCATAAATAGGTTGAACAGCCACGGGGAAACCACACATGAATTAATTAAATGAACACGTATAACCTCTGAAGGACTAATACTCTACTAGGGGTTTAAATTTATATGGAGAAACAATGATAAAACGTACGACGTTAAGAAAAGCATTCTAGCCATTACTTTCAACACATCAGGAATTGACTTTGTTAGTCGTAACATGATTCTTCCTTTTCTTGATATTATTCCTTCTAATAATTGTCATATCCTTTACTTTTTAATTTCTACAAATAGTTTTACACCATCTTGGTAAAATGCTGAAGTTATTCCTATTCCAAAATAAAGTAACCCTGCTTCCTTTTAATAATATCTTCCTATCTCTTTACCGCCCTTCTTATCTTAAGCCTTCGAACGCCTTGTTTATACCCAGTTAAACAGTTTTCTTTGTGCAAATTATCTTATTAATCCTTTACAGTCAGGATTTTGGCCCGGAACAGTACTACCACAGCATTGATGTACATAACCGATGATATCCGATTGGGAATGGAACACGGTGAAGTGAATTTTCTTTGTTTATAATATTTCAGTAATCTCTTTAATACTGTTTAACATGATGTCCTACTTATATTATATTATTATATTACCCTACGTATAATGCGCTCTCTTAACGTATCTCTAACAGTGATTGGTTGTTTTTAGAGTTACTTCTCTGATTGTTAGCAACGTTTACGTATCGACGATATATTATCATCTTGGTATAACGTATGTGTTGATGTACCGCAGGGAGGCATTTTATCTCCATTTTATTTACACTTACACTTTACAGTTTTTATAAATTCAATATCCAAAAACAAATATATAAAAAAGCTTATCTGAATGATCTTCATAATGCTATAAATGTTATTAATGCAGTTCTCCAACGAATTCTTCTGTGGAGTAAAGCATAAGGCCTTCACGTTAACCCAGCGAAATCGTAACGCATTTTTGTGGTCAGCGCGCAAATGTTGGTTAAGTCGAGGCTTGATCACCTGCCTCATATTATTTGGTAAAACTATTATTCATTACATAGATTCAATAAATAACTTGGGGATCCATATTGATAAGAATATGTTATGGGAACAGCACATCGAAGAATTTAATCGTAAAGTTTATGACTCTGCAGCTCTCTGGCGTAGATTACGTAACTTTCTTCCTATTTCTACCAAATATATGCTTGCCAGGTCTCTTATGCTCTCCATTTTTGACTACGTGGATGTCCGCTATTTAGATCTCATTGAAACTCAGATTTATAAACCCAAATAAACTTAAGCAAATTCAGAATTTTTGTATAAGGTTTATAGGCAAATATGACCATGTCTCTTTTTTTCGTACCCAGCTGAAGTGGTTGCCAATACAAATTCATCGAATTGCTCACATACTTCATCTTCTCTATAGTGTTATTTCTAATCCATCATCCATCCAGCTTCTTACCTCAAAAATCGTTTTAAGTTTCTTGATGATTCTCACTCGCCTAACCTGAGATCAGCAGAGGGCTTTAAGTTGAAAATGCCACTTCACTCTAGTAAATTTATGAACAAGTCTTTTACCTTAAAGGCCGTTCGTTTATCAAACGAACTCCCATCGGCTATAAAACGCGCAACATCTCGACCGGTATATAAAAAAATAGTCAAGAATCATTCGCACTTTAAATTGTACTGTAATAGTGGTGATATGAGGTCCACTATTAACAGATATTTAGACGATTCTACTATTAAGGGAGTAAAATTAAGAATAAAAGATTATTTATCCCGCCATGTTTTAATTAAACATTTGATAAAACTAAATTAAAAACTTTGGATTTGGCATTTTAGCTCACTTAAATCCACAAAAGACACAAGTTTGCGCATTTAGCGCTAAAAATAACACCTTTGTTATTAGCACTCCACTTGTTGCCTCAGCCGGTACATTAAAGCGGTATCTAAGAAGCTTGGTGTGTAATGCATCTGCAATTCCTCCGGTGTTACTGTTGTTCATAAACGGTGGTAGTTACCGATGTGCCGCATGCTTGTTTGCCCCTCTCCTATATAAAATAAGTAACACATGTTTAAGAATTTTTGGATACTTTTTACTTAAAGGGAAAAATAGGGTGAGAAAATTATAACATTGTAAGCCACTTCGATGTAGTTTTCAATCAATCAATATATTCTTTATTAAACCAATACACAATGGGTGCGTTTGGCAGAAAAAAGCGCTAGCAAGCGCTTGTAAGCAAAATGGCGATCGTAAGCGGTAAGCGCTGTCAAATCGTAAGTAGCTATTTTCCTCTAGGACACGAAGTTAGTTTTGACCGGGGAACCTAACCTAATTTAAATATATGTTTCTAAAGTATTCATATTAAAAGCTTACCAATCATGAATTTTTAATATCATGTATATGTCTATTCATGTCATTATATTACTTAAAACTAATATTGCTCGAAACAACTTATAAACTCTACTACAAAACAAAGAAATTAAATAAGCAAAATGGCGGATTGTGTCAGCGCTACTGAAGTTAGCAAACGTCTCCTGGCAAAAAACTGTTTAGTTTCGCCATTTTGCTTACAAGCGCTTGCTAGCGCTTTTTTCTGCCAAACGCATCCGTTGATAAAAAAAATAAAACAAGCCAGATAAACAAGATACAATAGGCGGTCTAATCACGATTACTTCATGACAACCTTATCACGCAAATCATTGATCAAAACGAATGGGTGGAGGTGTTTATAAATTAAATAATTAATTTAAAAAATGAAATGGAAATAAAAAAGGTGATTTCAGTTGAGGAAAGTAGAATAAGAAAAGATGGAAAGTATAATGGGAAATATTGAAATTGCAAGTAATAAGCTTTGAGTATTTAATTTTTGAAGGAAAATAGAGATTGAGCACGGCGAATACGTTGAGGTAAGGAGGTCTGAATTGTACAGTTATTAACAACAGTATAAAAAAATATTTCAAAATATGAGAATTTTTTCAAGTGACAGTAGTAGTATACTTAATCTCTCCGTATTTTGCGATATAATAATAAACGTGGGTCTCAAATGTTTGGACGTTATAAGTTGCATGCAGGTAACACCGCGGGGCGAAAGCTAGTAACTAATAATGAAGTTAACGCTACAAAACTATATATTATTTTTTATAATTTCTAACCATGATCCCTGTTGTGTTGGATTAAAATATATTTAATGAACGTTACAATAGGTACTTATATATCTTACGCGAAGTTATTTATTTTAATATCGCCGCGGTCAAATTTTAGCACTTCTAAATTAAGAGGTTAAACTTCTTTTAAGTGTGGTCTTTTTTGTGTTCATTTCGTCACCATCATCATCATCATCATTATTACCTAGCAGTAGTGAATTCTATTATGCTACATATACCAATCCTATTTTGTAGCGTAAATTTTAAATTGAAAATTGTAAACTTTTTTCAAGTTTAATAATGTTTTCGTTTGTGAGTACTGGTATAATATTTGGCATCGAAGATTACTGTATAATTCTACATACACAAGCAATGTCATTGTTGTGTAGAATAACGGATTCGTGATAAATTATGTAGTAAAATGATTTGTCCGCATTTGAGACAAGACAGCTGCGTAATAACAAAATACAACCATAATAAATCATTCGCTGGGGAAATAGTGTAAATGTGAAAATATGATATCTTTTCGCATATTTGAAATTGAAACTGTATGAGACTAAGCAACATTCTCTGTATGCTTATCAATTTATAGTTTCTCTTCACAGATGGTTAATTTAATGGATTAATAAAAATATTTTTTACTTAAGCTAATTAATAATAAATTTATTTAATAAGATAGTTCGTTTTTTCTTTTTTTTTTCTTACGTATTAAGTATATGATTAACAAGAATTAACTATGAAGGAAGTTTCAAAATTTTATACTCCTTGAAAAGGTCGCGTAGCGAGCGACTCACGATGCCCCAACCTGTAGAATTTAATGGGGTGATAATTCGTAGACGTTTCCTTACTGCCTGATTTAAATACTACTATGTAGAAAACACACTACTATGTATGACAGGGTGAGAAATTGTGTGATAAGAGAAGAGTGTGGTTTGCAAGATGATGTTGTGACCAGGATTAAAGGAAAAGAATGCTTCGGTGGTTTGGTCATGTGGAAAGAATGAATGAGGAAAGAGTGACAAAGAAAATGTATGTCACAGAAGTGAGTGGCAGAGTCGAAAAAGGACGTCCTAGGTGAAAATTTATCGACCAAGTTAGCGATTTATTGAACGGAAACGAAAACGGGCCAAATTAGGAGTACCCTTAACCGACGAGCATGTATGCGTAGGTATATGGATGTGAAGGAGGCGAGAGAGGTGTGTCAGGATCGTGCCAAATGGAAGTCTGTAGTCTCTGCCTACACCTCTGGGTGACAGGCGTGAGTGTTTATGTTTATGTATGAAAACACACTACAGTCAACACATCATTATTTACAAACCTGATCCAGATTGAAAGTCACCATAGATCTATTTTTTTTTTCTTATTGCTTAAGTTCTTAAACGCTTATGTGTACGAATAACGTGAAGAAAACAAATCAGGAGGGGCAGCAATGACTTTATAAAAAATCTAGAAAATGAAAAACTGTTGCGAATCCGCTTGCCAAACGTGGTAAATATGACAAGTAATATCTCTCTTATGAAAAAGTCTAAGGGGATACGTCCATCAGTATAGATTTTAAGAGACTGTAATAGAAATTTAAATGGTGTGCAAAATGTTTTTAAACAATAAACAGATCGATAAAATACTTTGCGACTATGTTATAGCTACATATTTTATCTGACTGCCGCAGAAGGAGGATAACGTTTTAGAAGAGTTTGTACGTATATCTAATTCCTTGGTTTGCTCAGTAGCCTAAACGGGTTGATGGATTTTAAGATAATATGAGGTATACAAAGAAATAAGGATTTAATAAAATAAACATTGCTTACATAATTAAACTCGTAGAATATTTATCAATCCCGTATCGGCTAACACCTTGTGAACTGCTAGCTTTTTTTTGCGCCCGAAGCAACTATGGGCAACCCTCCGGAAAGCGTGGGAGGGAGGCGGTGAATGCACGTAGCATACCACGCAGCCGGCTGCGTGGTTATGTGGAGACTTTTACCCACTAAACACCGCCTTTATGCATTGGCTTACCGATCTGACGAGAGATCTCTAAGCCGTATACGAACGCGACCCTCCTTGGCAGAAAGGAGGGCGCAAGCGGCGAAAAGCCGCTTAGAAGTGTGCCCAACTAAGGCAGATTAAGGGATGTGTTATGTAGGCTCGGCCTGAGCCGCTAGGAGGCAGTTCAGATCAGCCGAAAGCTTGTTGGGGGGGGTCCGAGAGAGAGTTTCTCGGTCTGCGCATACTATAGCGAGTGTGGATAGGGGCTGCATAGGCAGCTGTCTCACGAATGATGATTTGGGTGGGACTCTGAGGCTTTGAAAAATCTCTTTGAGAGTGATTTAAGGAACTGCTGGCTTGTTGGGAGCTCTTAGTCTCGGTGTAGGTCAACATTACGGACACAATAACTTTGGGCATTAGTGGCCCTATGACAGAATAGATTTTGAACTATTTGAAGTCCATTTATAACTTTGGGCTTAGCATGTGCGAAAATAGGGGCCGTGTAGGTCATGACAGGTCGTATGCAGACCTTATATAGGGTTCGCTTGCTACGGAGGGACGTTTTACTGTGTCTGCCCAACATGCTGTTGAGCCTACCCATGTAAAATCGTGCGGTGCGAGTTATCTTCTTGATATGGGGCTCGAAAGTGAGCCTTGCATCAAGGGTGACGCTTAAATATTTGGCTTTTGTTTGCCATGGTACAGGGGTTCCTAACATCCTGATTGGCGGAGTGGTGATGAGACGGCGTCGTTTATATTCGAAGCAAACGGCGGAGCTCTTCTCCGGGTTTTCGTCGATACGCCATTTTTGGAACCAAGCTCCTAAGTCGTTAACTGACTTTTGGATCTTGTTCCGAATCTGTGGCAGTGAGTTGCCTTTAGAGTAAAGGGCTGTGTCATCTGCGAAGAGGGCTAGTTTAACACCGTTCGACGGGATAGGGATGTCGTTGGTGAATAGTATATATAGGAGGGGGGGCAAGCACAGAGCCTTGAGGGACACCGGCTTTGATTTGACGAGTAGAGGATAGCGGGCCTTCGTGTCTAAAACGAAAGGTACGATCCTTCAAATAGGAGGCTACAAGGCGGACGAGGTGGTCAGGGAGGTCTAAGTCGTACAATGTGTAGATTAGGCCCTCATGCCAGACTATGGCGAATGCCTTGGCAATGTCGAAAAAGACCGCGATGGCCTTTTGACGACGAGGATAAAAACCGCTGAGGATATACTCCACAATGCGGTGAACTTGCTGGGGGCAGGTGTGTTTGGCACGAAACCCGAATTGTTGAAGGGATGACAAAAGGGTCGCCGTCTGTGGGAAACAAATGGCGCCTCATGCGCACGAGAATAATTCGTTCGAAAAGTTTGTCCATGGACTTGAGGAGGCTGATGGGATGGTGATTGGAGGGGAGGTGGTGAGGTTTGCCTGGCTTGGGAATGCCAATGACAGTTGCCTCTTTCCAAGAGGTGGGAAAGTAGCTGAATTCGAAGCAGGCGTTGAAGATTATAGACAATAAGGCGATCACCTGCTCCGGAAAGTATTCGAGGTCTTGGTTGGAGATGCCATCCGCACCCGGTGCTTTTTTGGGCTTAAGTCCTTTGATGGTAGATGAAATCTCATCTTTGGACACAGTGATAGGGTCAGAGGCGGTGGGTGGCGAGTTCCGGCGACGCATCTCGTCCTCCACTAGTTGGATATGTAGGTGGTCAGTGGGTTGTGAGATGGGAGAGCATTGAGCACCTACGCTGTCGATGAAGCACTCAGCCTTTGCTTCGTCCTCGAAGGCAACAGAGCCGTCGGGACGAGACAGAGGGGGGAGTGTGCGTGATATCGTCTATCCAGAGGGATCTGGCCATCTGTTAGTAAGCTGTGTGAGAGGGGAGATTTTCTCAATGAGATTGCCCCTTTCGAGGTCTCTGAAGTCTTTGAGGCGGTAACGGAGTTTGTGTTGAAAGCGGTGGGCTGCGAGTTTATACTCGGGAGTGAGATAGCGTGCAGCTCTACGGAGGGCAGCTATTTTGGCTTTGAGTAAGTTGCTAATATCTAGGGGGAAGACTGATTTTAGCAACCGGGACTTTTCATTCTCTTTAAAAGAGAATGTTATAAGAGAGGTGAGATTTTTTGCCCGCGGTGTCTATTTTCCCCGTACTGTCGAGGACGTCGGAAGAAAGGGTTATGGGAGGGTCCGGAGAGTCTATAGCCGAGGTTAGAGACTTCCTGAAGCCCTTCCAGTTGGTGTAGGTTTTGGTGGTGGGAGTTGGAGTTGGCTGATGGCCAAGAAGGAGGGATACAGGACGGTGGTCGGATTGGAACAAGCGACAAACCCTTTGGTTTGATACGACCGTGCGATATTGCGGGAGCAGAGGGCTCCGGCATAGTGTTATTACAACGACCTTAGTAGGTCGATGTGCTCAGCAAGAGCAAGGAGACGGTCCTGATGGGACTGAGTAGCGCGCGGTTTACGCGCAAGGATAGAGATTTCCCCTATATTGATCTTATTCGGCTGAGATGAGCCCTGAGGGGGCTGTGGTAGGGGCTGGCCCTGGTGGGACATGCGGCTTCCAAGAGCCGGGAAATTTCGGTCATTGACCTGGGGTGGAGCTTTGTGGCTCAGAAGTGGGCAAGGAGCGCGAGGGCAGCCTCTAAAGTGGGCCGGGTGGGCAGTTTGTCCGCATAGGACACATGCGGGTGGAGATTCGGCGTTTTTGGGCCGAGGGCACTCTTTCGAGTGATGGGGTTCTAGGCACTTAATACAACTGGGTGGGGCTGAGCAGTTGGCTGCCACGTGTCCATAGAGTTGGCAGCGGTGGCACTGCGCTGGGTAACCGCGCCGGTGTGGGCCTCCGACCTTTACACGCGACGCGGCCGCACACAGTGCGTACCTCGCGGAAGATGGCCTTCGCCTCCGGCACATTGGTAAGAACGAGGAGGGCGAGGTTAAATCTCTCGCCCCTGCTGCTGTGCATCTTGTGCATAGCCTCTTTGGGGAATCCTTGTGACTTAAGGTCTTCCAGAATGTCCTCATTTGCGAGTTCATAAGGAACTCCTCGGAGGACCGCCTTGATTTTTCTTTCTTCGGCGAGAGCGTATGTGTGATAGGACACACGCTCGGCCGTGAAGAGACAGGTTATGTTCCAGAAGTCTTCTATAGACGCCGGCATTATTTTGATAGCCTCGCCGACATCGGTGGCTTGGCCATATTGGAAACCCTTATCGTAGAGGGTTTTGGACAGCTGTGTAAACTTCGCCTTGTCTCTGAGAAAGACAGGGGGCGGGACTTGGAGTTTAGTTAGTTTAGGAGCGCAGCGGGTTGCTGGCTTGGCGGTAGTGTCTTGCGACTGCGAGAGCGGTCTCGTTCATTTGGATGGGTAGGCTTGTGGCTTGGACGAATTGGGCGACCACGGCCATAAGTTGGCTCGCGAAATTGCTCATGTCTGAGGCATACATCTTGATAGACGTGACGTGGACCGGGGGAGGGGGGTGACGATTTTAATCTAAGAATCTAGAGGTCCCTGTTCTGAGAAGAAAAGGGCCTTGGGTGGCAGATGGGGAGGACTGACGCTCTATTCCCGGAAGCTGGGGTCCCTATGTTCTGACAAGAACAAGGGCTCGCTCTGGGAAGAACAAGAGACGTTCTTCCAAGAACAGTAACAACAACAAAGTAACAGTATAACAATAATAAAACAATAAGAGAAAAAATTAAAAATAACAAATCAAACAAAACAATAAAGCAAAGCGCGCTCGAACCTCCCCGCCGAAGCGAGGCGGCAAGAACGATGCGAAAACAAAGGAACTCACCGACAGCGTCTGCTCGGCCGGTGTTAGCCGGGGAGAGCGGGGCGCGCGGGCGAGAGGTTGCACTACCGCACGAGGACGGATCGCGGACAGAATGCACTACCGCTCGGGGGCGGTGCGCAAACGGAACTGATGTGAACTGCTAGCTGTATCGCGACACACATAAACTCTTTGATATCTCTAGGGTAGTACAAAGATACACGGAGTTTTAATTGCGTTATGCTCAAAACAAAAATATTTCCAAAAATGTGAATGATGGGACCCGAATCCCCCGCGCGTTGCGTTAAGTTTAAAATCTAACCCGTTTTTCCAATTACGAATTCTATTTTTCGCCATCTAATCACATTAAAGTTAAATTAAAAAGAGGCATAAAAGAAAACCTCTTTAAAGTTTTCTCATTAGAATTTTAAATATGCAAGAGAAACTTTGTGAAGCGCAAGGTGAACGCGGTTTCTTAGTTGTATTACGCAAATAAATTTAAGAAAATAAATGAAGAGGCACTCGTAAATATAATTTTTTAGAATTAGCAGTATAGTGGTGGGTCAACCCGAAAAGGTGACCATGAGTAATCAAAGAGAGGATCTAGATCTCATGACTTCCGATAGATTTGAATGTGTGGCAGTGTGTGAATATTATGGCTGTAACATGAATTGGTCTGCTCAACCGTGGTAGAACCACGTTCTCACAGAATACCAGCGTAGAATAGCAGCTTAATGCTTCTGTGTTTCGTAAGGTGAGTGTAGTGAACAGGAGATCCTTTTTACTGGATACGAGGCGTTACATCTTGACACGCAAAGGCGACAACGCATATGCATTTTGATTCTCAACCGTGCGTAAATCTAGATGTCCATGAGCCATCAAGGTATTGCATTCTAGTTCTCAGGAGTGACAACGGATCTATATTTTGATTCTTAATCGAGGATAAATGTAAGTGTCCATGGGAAACAGTATCCACTTGCCATCAGGTTGCTGTTGGCTCGTTTGTCACTCGTATTGCATAAAAATTCTGCCTGCCAATATTGTTAAGGCAAATTCTCTCAATGAGAGAAACCGATGTCAAGTAATAGACTTTTCCAGGCTGATGACGAAGTGGAAGAAGAAGACCGTTTAAAGAAAGATGGCAATTTCTCATAAAACGTTTTGTTTGATACTAATTTAAAATGACTTAATAAAATACAATTTTCTTCAAATTGGAGTTAAAAACGAACTTACAGTCCACTTGATGGTAAATTGCACCTTCAGCCAATGGACAGCAATGGACAAACCACCAGCTTCATACGAAGAAAGCTACAGATAAAGTGTCACTTCCGAGGACTACGTAAGACTACTGACGACTAAATGGAGTGATGACCTGGTAAAAAGTGTATCTGGTACATTAAAAAAAATCTTAAACGTTTGTATCAATATTTCGTCTGCCCGCTGGAAAGTATAATATGACAATAAGGCCTACACTTCTTGCTAACAAAAGTCACCTAAACATAGGGTACTTCCATATATTTCTTTAAGTGAGGGATATTTAATATAGTTGCTACGCTTGACTGGTAGCTACGCCACCGCAATGTTATTTTTTTAAATTTTAATCTGAAAGAAAAAATTGCTGCCCATCTCCAGTTTTTTCTTATAGTCGCCTCTAACAACACCCACGGGATGATAAACGGTAGTTCAAAGCTAACGGCGGAGCTCTTCTCCGGGTTTTCGTCGATACGCCATTTTTGGAACCAAGCTCCTAAGTCGTTAACTGACTTTTGGATCTTGTTCCGAATCTGTGGCAGTGAGTTGCCTTTAGAGTAAAGGGCTGTGTCATCTGCGAAGAGGGCTAGTTTAACACCGTTCGACGGGATAGGGATGTCGTTGGTGAATAGTATATATAGGAGGGGGGCAAGCACAGAGCCTTGAGGGACACCGGCTTTGATTTGACGAGTAGAGGATAGCGTGCCTTCGTGTCTAAAACGAAAGGTACGATCCTTCAAATAGGAGGCTACAAGGCGGACGAGGTGGTCAGGGAGGTCTAAGTCGTACAATTTGTAGATTAGGCCCTCATGCCAGACTATGGCGAATGCCTTGGCAATGTCGAAAAAAGACCGCGATGGCCTTTTGACGACGAGGATAAAAACCGCTGAGGATATACTCCACAATGCGGTGAACTTGCTGGGGGCAGGTGTGTTTGGCACGAAATCCGAATTGTTGAGGGATGACAAAAAGGGTCGCCGTCTGTGGGAAACAATTGGCGCTTCATGCGCACGAGAATAATTCGTTCGAAAAGTTTGTCCATGGACTTGAGGAGGCTGGGATGGTGATTGGAGGGGAGGTGGTGAGGTTTGCCTGGCTTGGGAATGCCAATGACAGTTGCCTCTTTCCAAGAGGTGGGAAAGTAGCTGAATTCGAAGCAGGCGTTGAAGATTATAGACAATAAGGCGATCACCTGCTCCGGAAAGTATTCGAGGTCTTGGTTGGAGATGCCATCCGCACCCGGTGCTTTTTTGGGCTTAAGTCCTTTGATGGTAGATGAAATCTCATCTTTGGACACAGTGATAGGGTCAGAGGCGGTGGGTGGCGAGTTCCGGCGACGCATCTCGTCCTCTACTAGTTGGATATGTAGGGGGTCAGTGGGTTGTGAGTTGGGAGAGCATTGAGCGGCGACGCTGTCGGCGAAGCACTCAGCCTTTTCTTCGTCCTTGAAGGCAACAGAGCCGTCGGGACGAGACAGAGGGGGAGTGTGCGTGATAGTGTCTATCCAGAGGGATCTGACCATCTGTTAGTACGCTGTGTGAGAGGGGGGATTTTCTCAATGAGATTGCCCCTTTCGAGGTCTCTGAAGTCTTTGAGGCGGTAACGGAGTTTGTGTTGAAAGCGGTGGGCTGCGAGTTTATACTCGGGAGTGAGATAGCCTGCAGCTCTACGGAGGGCAGCTATTTTGGCTTTGAGTAAGTTGCTAATATCTAGGGGAAGACTAGTTTTAGCAACCGGGACTTTTCATTCTCTTTAAAAGAGAATGTTATAAGAGAGGTGAGATTTTTGACCGCGGTGTCTATTTTCCCCGTACTGTCGAGGACGTCGGAAGAAAGGGTTATGGGAGGGTCCGGAGAGTCTATAGCCGAGGTTAGAGACTTCCTGAAGCCCTTCCAGTTGGTGTAGGTTTTGGTGGTGGGAGTTGGAGTTGGCTGATGGCCAAGAAGGAGGGATACAGGACGGTGGTCGGATCGGAACAAGCGACAAACCCTTTGGTTTGATACGACCGTGCGATATTGCGGGAGCAGCGGGCTCCGGCATAGTGTTATTACAACGACCTTAGTAGGTCGATGTGCTCAGCAAGAGCAAGGAGACGGTCCTGATGGGACTGAGTAGCGCGCAGTTTACGCGCAAGGATAGAGATTTCCCCTATATTGATCTTATTCGGCTGAGATGAGCCCTGAGGGGGCTGTGGTAGGGGCTGGCCCTGGCGGGACATGCGGCTTCCAAGAGCCGGGAAATTTCGGTCATTGACCAGGGGTGGAGCTTTGTGGCTCAGAAGTGGGCAAGGAGCGCGAGGGCAGCCTCTAAAGTGGGCCGGGTGGGCAGTTTGTCCGCATAGGACACATGCGGGTGGAGATTCGGCGTTTTTGGGCCGAGGGCACTCTTTCGAGTGATGGGGTTCTAGGCACTTAATACAACTGGGTGGGGCTGAGCAGTTGGCTGCCACGTGCCCATAGAGTTGGCAGCGGTGGCACTGCGCTGGGTAACCGCGCCGGTGTGGGCCTTCGACCTTTACACGCGACGCGGCCGCACACAGTGCGTACCTCGCGGAAGATGGCCTTCGCCTCCGGCACATTGGTAAGAACGAGGAGGGCGAGGTTAAATCCCTCGCCCCTGCTGCTGTGCATCTTGTGCATAGCCTCTTTGGGGAATCCTTATGACTTAAGGTCTTCCAGAATGTCCTCGTTTGCGAGTTCATAAGGAACTCCACGGAGGACCGCCTTGATTTTTCTTTCTTCGGCGAGAGCGTATGTGTGATAGGACACACGCTCGGCCGTGAAGAGACAGGTTATGTTCCAGAAGTCTTCTATAGACGCCGGCATTATTTTGATAGCCTCGCCGACATCGGTGGCTTGGCCATATTAGAAACCCCTATCGTAGAGGGTTTTGGACAGCTGTGTAAACTTCGCCTTGTCTCTGAGAAAGACAGGGGGCGGGACTTGGAGTTTAGTTAGTTTAGGAGCGCAGCGGGTTGCTGGCTTGGCGGTAGTGTCTTGCGACTGAGAGGGGGCAGCGTTTGGGGCTGCGGAGGTAGGGGCAACGATGGGGGCTGCGGAAGTTGAGGCAGCGACGAAAGGTGCGCGGGCGGCGGCGGCGGCCGCCGGGGCGGGTGGAGTGCGGGAAGTCGCGGCGCGCTTAGGGCCACGCTTGGATTTCACTAGCGTGAAATGGGCTGAATCGGTGACCGTTCCTTCGGAATCGGATGACCCCGGGGAGCCGGTGGAGCTGTGGGCTCTCCTCTTCCGGGAGGAGGAGGTAACGGACGTGTTGTCCGAGTGCTCCATATCGGAGTCGGGGGGACGCGGGCGAGTCGGTCTGTGGGGCAGCCGCCTGGGTCGCGAGGAAAGCCGCGACGGCGGGCGGGGGGACACATGCTTTAGGGGCAATGGGAGAAAAGGCGTTGACGAGAGCGGTCTCGTTGATTTGGATGGGTAGGCCTGTGGCTTGGACGAATTGGGCGACCACGGCCATAAGTTGGCTCGCGAAATTGCTCATGTCTGAGGCATACATCTTGATAGACGTGACGTGGACCGGGGGGGGGGGGGGGTGACGATTTTAATCTAAGAATCTAGAGGTCCCTGTTCTGAGAAGAAAAGGGCCTTGGGTGGCAGATGGGGAGGACTGACGCTCTATTCCCGGAAGCTGGGGTCCCTATGTTCTGACAAGAACAAGGGCTCGCTCTGGGAAGAACAAGAGACGTTCTTCCAAGAACAGTAACGACAACAAAGTAACAGTATAACAATAATAAAACAATAAGAGAAAAAAATTAAAAATAACAAATCAAACAAAACAATAAAGCAAAGCGCGCTCGAACCTCCCCGCCGAAGCGAGGGGGCAAGAACGATGCGAAAACAAAGGAACTCACCGACAGCGTCTGCTCGGCCGGTGTTAGCCGGGGAGAGCGGGGCGCGCGGGCGAGAGGTTGCACTACCGCACGAGGACGGATCGCGGACAGAATGCACTACCGCTCGGGGGGCGGTGCGCAAACGGAACTGATGTGAACTGCTAGCTGTATCGCGACACACATAAACTCTTTGATATCTCTTGGGTAGTACAAAGATACACGGAGTTTTAATTGCGTTATGCTCAAAACCAAAATATTTCCAAAAATGTGAATGATGGGACCCGAATCCCCCGCGCGTTGCGTTAAGTTTAAAATCTAACCCGTTTTTCCAATTACGAATTCTATTTTTCGCCATCTAATCACATTAAAGTTAAATTAAAAAGAGGCATAAAAGAAAACCTCTTTAAAGTTTTCTCATTAGAATTTTAAATATGCAAGAGAAACTTTGTGAAGCGCAAGGTGAACGCGGTTTCTTAGTTGTATTACGCAAATAAATTTAAGAAAATTAATAAAGAGGCACTCGTAAATATAATTTTTTAGAATTAGCAGTATAGTGGTGGGTCAACCCGAAAAGGTGACCATGAATAATCAAAGAGAGGATTCCAGATCTCATGACTTCCGATAGATTTGAATGTGTGGCAGTGTGTGAATATTATGGCTGTAACATGAATTGGTCTGCTCAACCGTGGTAGAACCACGTTCTCACAGAATACCAGCGTAGAATAGCAGCTTAATGCTTCTGTGTTTCGTAAGGTGAGTGTAGAGAACAGGAGATCCTTTTTACTGGATACGAGGCGTTACATCTTGACACGCAAAGGTGACAACGCATATGCATTTTGATTCTCAACCGTGTGTAAATCTAGATGTCCATGAGCCATCAAGGTATTGCATTCTAGTTCTCAGGAGTGACAACGGATCTATATTTTGATTCTTAATCGAGGATAAATGTAAGTGTCCATGGGAAACAGTATCCACTTGCCATCAGGTTGCTGTTGGCTCGTTTGTCACTCGTATTGCATAAAAATTCTGCCTGCCAATATTGTTAAGGCAAATTCTCTCAATGAGAGAAGCCGATGTCAAGTAATAGACTTTTCCAGGCTGATGACGAAGTGGAAGAAGAAGACCGTTTAAAGAAAGATGGCAATTTCTCATAAAACGTTTTGTTTGATACTAATTTAAAATGACTTAATAAAATACAATTTTCTTCAAATTGGAGTTAAAAACGAACTTAAAGTCCACTTGATGGTAAATTGCAACTTCAGCCAATGGACAGCAATGGACAAACGACCAGCTTCATACGAAGAAAGCTACAGATAAAGTGTCACTTCCGAGGACTACGTAAGACTACTGACGACTAAATGGAGTGATGACCTGGTAAAAAGTGTATCTGGTACAAAAAAAAAATCTTAAACGTTTGTATCAATATTTCGTCTGCCCGCTGGAAAGTATAATATGACAATAAGGCCTACACTTCTTGCTAACAAAAGTCACCTAAACATAGGGTACTTCCATATATTTCTTTAAGTGAGGGATATTTAATATAGTTGCTACGCTTGACTGGTAGCTACGCCACCGCAATGTTATTTTTTTAAATTTTAATCTGAAAGAAAAAATTGCTGCCCATCTCCAGTTTTTTCTTATAGTCGCCTCTAACAACACCCACGGGATGATAAATGGTAGTGGGTTGTCTTTTTTATAGAAGAGGGGGAAAACGAGCATGCGCCTCACCTGATGTTAAGTGACTACCGCCGCCCATGATCGACCGCAACACCAGGGGAATTGCAGGTGCGTTTCCGGACCTTTAGAAAGGAGTAAGCTCTTTTCTTGAAGGTTCCCAGGTCGTATCGGTCCGGAAAAATCGCCGGTGGTAAACTATTCCACAGAGAAGTTGTACGCGGAAGAAAACTCCTTTACGTACGTACGTACAGTAGCTGGGATTAATCCGAACAATTCCTCAGAGCACTGCCCATGGTATATGCGAAAGAAAATGCAAAGAGATGCAAAATGCAAGCCAGTGATTCGAGCCAATCGGAAAGCACTCGGTCGTCGACGAATCTAGCCGCTCTGCGCTGGATGCGGTCAAGTGGAAAGAGCTGGTACTGGGGAGCCCCAGCCCAGAGATGGTAACAGTATTCCATGTGCAGCCGAACCTGCGCCTTTTAAAGTTGCAGGCGGTGTGCCGGCATGAAATACTGTCCCGCTCTGCTGAGCACGCCAAGATTTTTAGGGGCCAATTTGGCCTTCTCTTCCAAGTGATCACGAAACTGTACGTCACTCGATATGTCGGCGCCGAGGATTCCGATACTGGCTGAGGCAACAAGGGGAGTACCTTGAAACTGAGGCGATACGACAAAGGGGTTCTTTTAAGCGGTTAACGCGCTAACTTGTGTCTTCTGGGGGTTAAAGTGGACTAGATTTAGTCGCCCTCAATCCAAGACTCTCAGCAAAGACTCGAATTCAGACACAAGTTTGTCCCGGTACTGGAGACGTTTTCCCGAGAAATATTGGCACGGCCGGTGTAAAGAGCATCACCAGTGCTATCATCTATATAACAATGAATGTTACGGGTTTGCAACATATCATTGATATGCAAAAGAAACAGCGTTGGCGATAGCACGCAGCCTTGTGGAACACCAGAATTAATAGGCTTGTAATCGCAGCTTGTACCGTCTACAACGACCTTGATGCTCCGATCTGCAAGAAAGCTGGTGATCCAATCCCACAATTCCTTGGGAAGCCCATACGAAGGGAGCTTCGAAAGAAGCGCTTTGTGCCAAACCCGATCGAAGTCCTTCGCCATGTCCAAACTAACGGCCAATGTCTCTCCCTTGGACTCTACTGCCTGCGCCCATCTATGAGTTAGGTAGACCAGAAGGTCACCAGCTGATCGACCACGGCGAAAACCGTATTGGCAATCACTAATCAGCTGGTGATCCTCAAGGTACCCATGAGCTGGCAGTTTACAATGAACTCCATTGTTTTGGAGAACAAGGAGGTGATGGCGATAGGCCGGTATTTGGACGGGTCTGAGCGGTTGCCTTTTTTAGGGATTGGGTGGACGAAAGCCGTCTTCCATGATTTTGGGACTTTGCCTAGGGAGTAGGAGTACTGGAAAAGACGCGTTAAAACCGGTGCCAACTCTGGAGCACACGTCCTCAGCATAATTGGGGGGATTCCGTCAGGCCCACTCGACTTGTAGATGTCCAGGGAGAGAAGTGCTTTGCGAACCGAGCGCTGTGTAAAATGCACTTCTGGCATGGAGCACTCACACCGCGGGATGGTCTGCGGCATACTCCCCCGTCATCGAGAGTCGAGTTGGACGCAAAGAAAGACCCTAGCAGATCGGCTTTCTCCTTTGCGGTATGGGCCAGTGAGTCGTCCTCCTGTGCAGAGATGGAAGAGATGGCTGACAGAAATTCCCTTGGAAAGCCTTGGCGAGAGACCAGAATGCACGGGTTCCAGAAAGAAGGCGAACTAGTTTCTCGCCAATTCCGCCTATGTGCTCTGACTTACTGACTGACTCTAACTACACGGCAATGCATATATATAATCATTGTTATTTCGAGTCTCACGTTAATAGTCCTGTATCTCAATTTTTGTTGATATCTCAATGTTTTTGGGATTAGCTCAGAATAAATTTTATTATGTCACTAGAGAAAACCCTATAACGTCCACCATAAAAAGTATATTAAATAAATTTTTAAATATTCTTATCAATATTTCTTTTTTTAATATTCAGACTCTTATAAGACCTGGATCGAAAATTGGAGATAGAAAATATTAATTTTATGTATAAAATCATATTAATTATTTTATGGATTATAATATCAATGTACGTTTTAATTTTAATGACGACTCAGAAAAAGCTACGTAATAAAAATATTGTAAGAAAATATAAAACAAGAGGTCCTTCAAGCCTCTTGAGATAGCGTTACGCACTTGCCACCACTCTTCACCCTCAATTAAATGAGTCGAACACTGTGCCCAGCACTTATAATTTTGTATTAGGCGATTTTTTCCCACTGTGTATATAACCTGGAATTTTATTTTAGTATAATTTATTACAGCTTAGTTGTTTACATAATGATTTCTTATATTTACGCGAACACTATACATTGATTAAAACTACTTTTACGGATTATATCGCGTTTTATTTATATTAATTTTAATACCCGACGTTTCGGGTGCTTTCCAGCACCCATGGTCACGGGGGACTGATATATTAAGATCTGCTGAATGTAAAGTGGAAAAATGTCATTCTGACTCTGACTGTTTTTCGTGTTTTATTAAACGATATAAATACTTTGAATCGTCTCTATGTATATAATATCTCGACAATAAGTGTTATTTTTCGAAATTCTAAAAGTGCATTATTTGCAGTGAAATGCGGGCGTCGCTTTCAAGAGTCTATCGATAGTCTCTTTTATTCACAATGAAGAGGCAGTTCGCTATTCAACTCTTTGAATCGATAGGTTTCATTCTTTTTCTATTCGGTAGGGTGTTATGATTCTCGATAATTATGTTTTCTGCGCGCGATTGTATTAATAGCAGAAAGGTATTGAATATTTTATTTTTATTTGTTGTACACATAGGTACATTTTTGTACATTCTTAAGATATTATTCATGTTGATACATACTGGCTTAAAAACATATTTTTTTTCTGAACCAAAAGTGTAAAAATATTCTTTCAGTCCACCAGATAGTAAATAGCCCCTGTAGTCAATTAAAACCTGCATACAATTGATTTATAATATAAGGCATTTAAATAGAAGACAAAAAATATGTTTTTACTTCTGATAATTGAGATAATTGTCATAAATGGCGGTATACCAACCAGTTTATGCCACCTTCATAATAGCCATACCTCTGGGTAGCCATCAGCTTCAAAGATGCGAAACATTTTAAACGTTACCTCCACACTAGTTACCCTTGTATCCAGTTTTGGTAAAATTATTTGTAGGCCATACAAATACTTGTTACGTACGGCAGTTGAACCTACGTCCCTCAGCGTGTCAATGTATTGCTAAGCAACTTTGCTACGGAGCCGTCAGCTTCAGAGATGTGTAACGTCTGGTATTGCTATTGCCAATCCACCTGACAAGCGTAACTTGACCTATGCAATTTGCATAGCAATTTTTAGGTAAATTGAAATATCAATTCCTGCAATATTTAAATAAACACGACCGATCTTATTTAAAATATATTAAATTTATTTATTCAATTTTCATTTACACAAATGTATGTACACGAGCGGACTTATGCTTATGTCCTCGGCGTTGTCTACCAGTGCAACAACGTGTGGTGAAGATATGAGCCAAAACCATGTTACATAATATAAAATCGATAATCTACAATAGGTTTAAGAATAATCAATGTACGGCAACAAAATAATTATTTTCTATAAAATTCTTTGAATCATTGTTGAACAATTGATTAATCATATTAAAAATATATTAAATATTCATTTAATCTGTGCGCAATCTGTGCATTTAATTTAATGCGCGGGTTACAGTCTATTAAGTAAGGCTATTCAGATTACGGTTTAATTTTGTTACATTATCTCTGCTTTCCACTTTTATTTGGACTTTATAATAATAATATAAATCAAATAATGTCGGATATTATACTTGCCACAAGTCATGTCGACCTCACATGGTTTGATTACTAATAAGATATAGGATTATGAGCATGAATATACTCGTAGTGTTAGGTTTTAAAGAAATATTCTAGATTTTGGGAAATAGACGCAAATTTTGTTCAATAATTTCAATCATATTCATTGCATACTACAAGTAAAACTATACAGGATGTTAATGTAAACACCGTTATCCTTGAAACCAGTGGTTTGGTTTTACTTATAGAACGTAAGTTCAATGAAAAATAACAACATTTTTTTTAGTAAAATCTCAATTTTTCCTTAATTCCTCAATTTTTGCCTGTCCTAAAGTATGAAAGAAAAGTTACATGTGATGTTATGTGTACCTATTGTGTTTTTATTGGAATGTTGTGTAGGTGGCGGTGGATAGGGCGGGCGGTGGTCTTTAGAGTGATTACGTCACCCGGGCCCATAGGGTATCCATTAATTTACGGACGGTGTCGGACAGAAACTTTTTAAATTTTATGAAAGAAAATAGCGTTTTTTTTTTTAAATTCGGATAAATATTTTATATTATAGCCTATTTTTATATTAAACTTATGGTTTTAGTTACAACGGTGTTTACACTTACATCTTGTATACAATATTTACACCTAACATTTCAGGGTAAAGTATTCCTGTTTATAGAACAAAGGTTACGTTATAACACAGTTCGTATGATGGTAAGAAATACATTAGCCCATAGATGCCTACATTTATCATTTACTAAGAATCAAAATGCAGACTATGAATTGTCGAACTAAGGACTATGATAAAATGACTCATTACCCGTAAAAAAGTTTGCCAGTTGTCTTCATTTACCATATGAAACACAGCAGCAACAAAATACTATTTTGCGCTGGTATTCTGTAAGAGCTTGGGCCTTCTTCGTTCGAGCCAATACATTTGCCAATACATTGATCTACCGAGTAAAAAGATGCGCATAATTAAATTCATGATATGAGAATATTTACGACAGATTTCGTAAAAATTAAACGAGAAATAATGATTCATTATAAGATTTATTATATTTATTATATTTTTAACTGCAACTGCAAGACCTCAGGACATAGTCAGTTCATTTTGCATAGATCGGACCATAAACAATAATTAAAACAGCTGAAGGTTTGAGTTTAACAATTCTAGGTGCTGGGAAGCACCCGAAACGTCGGGAATTAAAAATAAAAATAATTAAAAGTAAACTTAAACGCGATAAAATCCGTAAAAGTAATTTTAATCAATGTGAACGAGAAATATTAATTTCTATTTATAAAATTGCATTATAAATTTTATATTTCAATTTTAAGAATATTTTGTCCCTCTGCTGGGCACAGGCCTCCCCTCATTTCTGAGAGGGGTTTAGGGCAAGGAATTGTCGGCCATGCTGCCCCAATGCGTGTTGGCGGACTTCACATGTTTTCGAAATATTTTTTCCTTATTCTTCAGACATGCAGGTTTCCTTTACCGCCGAGCACGTGGTAAATTAGAACCTAAAATTGCAATTAACAATTTCATTGGTGCCGGCGGAGATGGAACCCGGGTTATTCGCGTTCTGTTATATTTAAAGCGAGCGTGAACCATCTGAGCTACAACGGCTTTATATTAGTCATACTTACGTCAAAATGATCTTACAGAATTATATTCTAGTTTTTGGAGACAATATATGCGGGTACCCTCTTTCCAGTTTCGACTAAGTATTTTTTATATTTATGTCAGTTGGCACTTGAATCCATAGCTTCCTGGCGTTCTTATGCTCGTATTTTTTGCATTCAGACAACACAACACTCATATAGAAGATGACTCATTATTAAACATTAAAAAAGTATCTTATTACTTTGCAAAATTGCTAAAATTCTAGGACGTTACGAGTTGAACAGCATGAGGGCTAACGTTTTTACGCGAAAAGAAAGATGCTCTTTTTTCACCTGAATATGTATAGAAATGAAATGAATCTTAAAATTCAGTTTATTTAATTGTAAACTAATTACGCTTATCACAACGTTAACCTCTCATTATGCAAGTGGTAGGATCTGAACACAGCGATGATACGTCAAATTCCAAGCGGTCGGATCCGACCACACCCACCCACAGCACTTTAAACCATAAAAACTTATATTTAGAGACTACTTGTCCATGAAGAAGTTTGACAATATAGGCTCAATATGAAATTTCCTATCTTCTAATGCAATAAAACGTGGTTAGTCTATGGTTTATTATTTATAATCAACGTTCATTTGGTATGCCTATTTCGTGTGACGTATTATTGTGTTGATTTTTGGATTTGTCTAATGTTTTATTAGTATTTAGTACAGCGTTTGACTATAAAATTGTTATAGAAAATTTTGTGTAAATACAATTTATCTTTTTACTTAAATATATTTCGAGTAATATATAGAAATAATTGTGACATCCGAGCTGCCGCTCTGCGCCGGCTAAGTACTATTTTTACATTTTTTTACAGATAAAAATACAATTAAAATATATATTTAATGAAGTAAAAACACAAAAATAGTAATATGACATAATAAATAAACAGAAACAAGTAATATATAAATTTATAATGATTTTTATAGCAAATAAATGTACGACAAATTCAAGGTTAAGTTGAATAAAACTAAATTTACGGATTTTATCGCGTTTATTTCACTACTATTACTTATTTTTAATTCCCGATGTTTCGGGTGCTTTACATCGGGAATTAAAAATAAGTAAAAGTAGTGAAATAAACGCGATAAAATCCGTAAATTTAGTATTATTCAATGTATAGTGTTCGCGTAAATTTAAGAAATCATCAAGGTTAAGTTATTTTTACAGCTACGCTTGTCACGCAAAACGGGCTAGTGATGTAACTCATTTTAGCTCAGGACTGAGGGATTAAAAGAAACACAGGAAAGAAATATTTTTTAACATTTCTTTAAGCTTATTCTACGTCAAGGGTAAACTTATTACTATAGTTACTATAGAACGCATTTCAACTACCCTTTTTGTAGAACGTTCCATTTAACACACTGCTACTTTACTTTAATCAACTCGGTTTCTGAGTTTTATACATTGTTTTATGTTTAAAATTAACATTAAGTATTTCTTTATTAGTCCTTGAACAGTACAGATTAATAAAAATAAAATATTAATTAAATAAATTAATCTGTCAGTTTTGTCATTTAGCGCGCACGAATGAAACGGATTTTTTTGACATTTGACAGTTCTGCAATGGACACCGGCACAGTCCGTCGTTGATAATTAATAAACCATTCAAATTTAACATACTTGACTTTAAAACTATAAATTACAAGTAATTTTTATGGCACTATTCGGTTTTAAAAAATATATAAAAATTATACTGGTTCAATCTAGGATTCATTTAAAACACTTTATGAAAATGGGTGTAATACCCTACTGTAGAATTTAGATTGAAATTTTTCGGTTATTTAACATATGGTGGGTTCAGAAAAACTAATATATTCTGAAAGTTTTCAAAACATTTTGCGAGATATGAGTAGAGTGAGAGAAAGCGAGTCAAAGATAGAATGAGAAAGATGAAGATATTTTTTAAATAATTCGTCTATTCACAAAAAATCTCTATCATGTAAGACGCATGTATTTATACTATAACAAATTCCTCACAAATTACATAATATTAATATAGAAAGTGTGGTGGAGCCACGTGTTTAAGGCTGCCGAAAATCTAGTTCCCCGGTCAAACCTCAAACCTATTACGCGAGATATTAACTAAAGTGGACTGTATATGCGATTGCTTCTACGCTTACGTTAAAAGCGACTACTATAGCATGCGGTACAATGCACTCGCTCTTCCCTAAACTAAACTATTACTTGTCGAATCGATGAAAGGAATCCTGCTTGACTAGGAAAAAAAAACACAGATTGGAGCGGGTTAAATTATTAGCAAGCAGGTATAATTAAGGAGTATTGACTCACCGGGGTTTCTTCTTCCTGTCGATCACTATAGCGGCGACTTCCGGAACCTCCTCTGGACAGACACTTCTGGGGCCCCAGTGGTGCGTCAGGAGAGAAGCGTTGGTTCAACGACGACTGCGGCGGGAGAAGAGAGTCGCGCGTCGGTCGCGCGTGTCTTATATATCCTCGGGTCCGATGATTACGCGATGTTCTAGAATCGTCTTCTTTCCCTCCCACCCCACCACCCCGATGTGTCGATAGGAGGGTACGAATGATATTGTTTCGGAAGGGAATAATGATTCGACAAGTTCCTACCGTCAAAAATAAAAAAAACGCGAATGGTTTTCCGCGCAACCATCTCCCCCGCCCTTGAAGGATTTCCTTCAAAAAAAAAATAACTAAACAACTAGAGCTAAGATCGACTAACAAATAACTAACTAACGCTAAGATTACCTAAATTAAACTACAATTTCAGTCTAAAAAGCTAATTTAAATTATGGAAGAGGCAAGGGGCACAAACGGATAACCGGACGTAGGTAAGACCCAACCGTGGTCTTAACGCGAGCTATCCTAATTACTCCGTCGGAACCGGGAAAGACCTCCTCGACGATTCCTAACGGCCAGTGGAGAGGCGGCGTATTCTCCTTAGTGAGCACAACTACGGTTCCTACAGCTAAAGGCTCTGTCGCTGTGTTCCATTTTTGCCGAGACTGCAAAGTATGCAAGTATTCCATCCTCCATCGTTTCCAAAACGATTGCACTAACCGATCTAATAATTTGTGGCGTGTGGAAATGTTAAGTCTGTTCTCATCCATATCCGCGGCGGGCAGATACCTTAGAGGCGTTAAAGTCAAAAAATGTGCTGGAGTTAGAGCCAGCGGTTCCGAGGGGTCACTAGATAACGTCCGACAAAGTGGGCGGCTATTCATTACGCATTCAATTTGAGCGAGCACCGTACTTAGCTCTTCGAAGGACAAAATTTGATCTCCTATTACTCGGTATAAGTGGCTCTTTAGACTTTTAATATTAGTCTCCCAATTGCCCCCAAAATGACTCGCGGCTGGGACGTTCAGAGACCACTCAATGCGGTTCTCGGCTAGAATGTGAGCGAACTCCGAATTATAATACTTGCTAGCTAAGAGCTCATGTAGTTCCGATAGAATACGTTTTGCACCGACGTAGTTCGTACCGTTATCCGAATATAATCTACTTACAGGGCCTCTGCGCGATAGAAATCTTTAAATGCACCCATAAAGCCTGCTGTGCTTAGATCACCAACGAGTTCTATATGCACTGCTCGAGTAGTTAGACATACGAAAATGCAGACGTAAGCCTTTGTGGATCTTATACCACGCCCGCGAGTGAGCGTGACCTTAAACGGACCAGCAAAATCAGACCCGGTGTGCGTGAAGGGCTTTACCGATTGTATCACTCTACAAGATCTAAGTTCCGCCATTTCCGGAAATGACGGCTTGGGGCGTGCCCGAAAGCAAGCTATACATCTGTGCACCCGATTGCGTATTAAACTACGTGCAGAAAGAATCCAATAATTCTGACGCAAGATCGACATCAATAAATCGGGGCCAGCGTGCGAGTTCAATTTATGATGATAATCGACTAATAAGTTCATGATATGGTCTTTACGTGGTAAAACTATAGGGTGCCGTTGGTCGAAACTCAATTGCGAGTTGGACAAGCGTCCACCTACCCTTACAATCCCATCCTGTAAAAATGGCTTAAGGCGTTGAAAGGCGCGACTACAAGCTCTATTCGATTGTAATCTTGTAATTTCTTCAGAGAAGTGCGCACGTTGAAGTTCACGTAATACTAGCGACTCGGCATAGTTGTAATCGGATGCTAAGACATACGGACGTCGCGGTAAAAGCTTCGCGAATCGACAAACGTAAATTACGCTACGCAATAATTTCGACCAAGAGGACAAGCGGTTCGCCAGAGCAATGATTGGAGAAACCTCGCTCGAAACGTTCGCCACTAGAGCGTGTCTCTTCTCTTCCGGCGGTTGTGACACTGACGAAGGTTCGAAATCGGTTATTGGCCATTGTGAGGGATCCAAGTGAACCCAAGAAGGTCCATGGAACCAAAGCGGGTGGTCCATTATTTGCATCGGGGTGAGTCCCCGGGATAGACAATCGGCAGGGTTTTCCTTACCGGACACGTGATAAAAGTTCCGCGTTTCTAACTCGTCTTGGATCTTGGCCACTCGGTTCGCGACAAACGTATCCCAACGGTGGGGTGAAGAATGAACCCAACATAAGGCGACGGTGGAGTCGGAAAAGGCAAATATTCTTTCTATGTGAACTCTATCCCTACATGCGCCGATAACTGTGGTAATAAGCTTGGTGAGTACTAATATTGCGCAAAGCTCTAAGCGCGCCAGAGAGACAACCTTACGGGGGGAGACTCTCGACTTAGAACTAATGAGGCTAATCGAATTTCTACCATTATTCTGGACATGGAAATATACAACGCCCCCGTAAGCCTTCTCGCTGGCGTCTGCAAATCCAACAACCGTTATGCTGCTATTTCTATCGACATTTATATGACGCGGTATTTTAATTTCTCTTAGTAAAGGAAGTTCCTCTCTAAAGCGCTGCCACAATCGAACAATGCTGTCAGGCGGCGAGTCATCCCAATCGCATTCAAATAACCAAAGTTGTTTAATCAAAAGCTTAGCGTATAATACCACCGGAGCTACGAAACCCATGACGTCCCATAATCTAGCAACGCATGACAGTATTGTGCGCTTTGTGCATTTCTCTACGGGCGGATTTACCTTAAGGCTAAACACGTCAGACTCTGGTGACCAACACAGACCGAGCACCTTGTGTGTATCGGAATCGTCGAATTCCTTTATCGCCAAAAGACGGTGTGATAGTGGGATTGTATCTAAAACCGGACGCGAATTACTAGTCCACTTCACAAGATCGAATTGACCCGATTTCATGAGCCTTATAACCTCGGCGGTGGTTAGGGTGGCCTCCTCCACGCTATCGACCGAATACACAAAATCATCCATATATAATCCGCTCTCAATTGCCCTCTTAGCTTTAGGATAAGAGGGACCTTCATCGTGAGCGAGCTGTCTCACCGTGCGTAACGCATGAAATGGGCTCGACTTTAAACCAAAACAAACGCGGTTAAATTCTAACACCATTAGAGGTTCCTTTGGGTGGAAACGATATAAAATGCGCTGGAATCTACGGTCGCATTCACGGACCCCTATGCAAAGAAACATTTGGCGAATATCGGCGGATAGTGCTATACTAAACAAACGAAAATTGACTATTATATCAAATAAACTGCCCTGTAAATTTTGCCCACTATAGAGGATATCGTTAAGCGACAGGTGAGTGCTAGTTTTAGCACTAGCGTCGAGCACTACACGTAATTTAGATGTAAGTTTGTCCTCTCTAATGACTCCGTGGTGTGGTATAAAATACGACGGTGTGTCTTCGTAGTTATCTAATTTCGAAGCCACAAGTGATATGTAACCTTCTCTTATATATTCGTTAATGACGCCGTCGTAAGCTTCCTTTAACTGGGGCGAAGCGAGCATCCTACGCTCCAAGCTGTAGAAACGTTTTTCCGCCATTTGACGCGAATCGCCGAGAGATAAAAGATCTCCCTTAAAGGGTAGCGCTACACTATATCTACCGTCGCGATCACGAACGGTCGTGCGGACGTAAATTTCCTCGCATATCCTGTCATCTGGACTAGCTATGGGTGGGACGTTCACCTCCTCCATCTCCCAAAATTTGCGGACTAACGACTCGAGCGGTTCGACAGCCATACCACAATAAGAGGCTGCCGTAATACTATCTAGGATGGGGGCGGAGCCAAGGATCACATAGCCCAATACGGTTTCCAGTGCGTAAGGCGCGGTATGCGAGGAGTTGCCCCTGACCTTATTGTTTAACAAAAGATGAGGGAAAAGCGATGCCCCAATGAGCATGTCTATGTTTCCAGGAACGGCGTAAGTATCGTCTGCTAGAGTCAAATTTTTAAATTCAATCATTGCCGAGGTGTCAACCGAAACGGTTGGCAACCGTTCAGTGACCCTATCTACTACTAGTGCATTTATATCAAAGTTAACGTTACGATCTATCCGAGAATAAAATTTTAAATTTATATATCCCTGTGTCGCTTTACTAGTACCTCCGATGCCTTTAACTACAGGACATGAAAGTGACCTATTTATTACTAAGCCTAAGCGCTGACAACATTGTCGTGTTATAAAGCTATTTTGGGCTCCGCTGTCCAGCAGTGCACGGACGCTTTGTTTGTTTCCACGCGAATCCCTAACCAAAATACGCGCCGTACCCAGTAACACGGTTGAAGGAGGTTGTGCTCCCATATTTGCCAATGAGCACAGAGCGACATCACCAGGTCGACCGCTAGAATCGTTGACCTTAGTAGGGGTGAATTCCTTATTCGCCTTACTTGACGCCGCTATGTTGCTATTTTCAAAATGTAATAGCGTGTGATGTTTCCTGGCGCACTTGCTACATACGGAACTCGAATTGCATTTTGCAACTAAATGCTTATCGCTTAAGCAGTTCAAACATAGGTTGTTTGTCTTTACTAACTTATAACGTTCGCTTGGTGAATATTTACGAAAAGTCGCACAGTTATATAAGTTACCGTGTTTATCTTTACATACTATACAAGTATGCTGGAGCGATGTCGGCGTAGCGGTTACGTAAGTTAACGACCCTGCTATTTTAGATGGTTGAGTCTGTCTACGGTCGACGCACCTTTTAATCTCCTGTTTAACGTTCGGTGAGCGCTGCATCACCTTTATTTGATCTCGCACGAACGATGCTAATGAATGAAAGGAAGGCATCTCCGAGCTACGATGCTCCATTTCAAACGCACGCACGGTGTCGGAGTCTAATTTCTTTAATGCTATATGGAGAAACACCACGTCCATGAGGTCATCAAACTTCAAATTCTTAAGTGCAGCCACCGATGCCACAAATTTATCGAGAAACTGCTCTAAGCCGTTGATGTTCGCGGATGATATAGGTTTAAGATCGAATATCTGGTTCAAATATTCGGAAGCTAACATTCTCCTATCTTCATATTTAGTTTTAAGCGTTTCAAATATTAATACGTAATTGTTTGCTGTAGGTGTAAAACCCGAGCAGATCGACTGTGCTCTGCCACTAAGTTTGCTAATTAAGTAATATAATTTTTCAGCGTCCGATAACGATGGGTTGTTGTGTATATTGTTTTGAAAACTACTGAAGAAGAAGGGCCACGTCTTAATATCACCATTGAATACCGGAATATCTATTGGCGGTAACCTAATTGAGTCACGAGGGCGTACCTGCATTTCAGGCTTCGCTTCACCTTGAGATTGTAGCAATTTTGCGGTTCTCTTCACGCGACACAACATATCTTCGAATGCCAGCAGCGGTTGGTAGTTCACTATGTATTTCGGGTCGGTTTGTAGTTCCGAATGATTAATTTGATCTAATATTCTTTCGTAATCTGTCCGCAAATTATCTATCGTTTCGATTTCATTTAAAAAGGCCTCCCGTACTGCCTCTATATGAATGTTCTTTATATAATCACTTATATTCTGCACACGCGAAAAGAGTATGTCCCTCTTGGCATAAAGCGTTTTAATTTTGATTTCACTTCCACTAACTGCCATTTTAAATTATTATAATAAAGTTATATTAATCACAATTAATCTCACACGCATAAACGACGTAGGATGAATACTCGGCGTGCCGTATTACGTAATCAGATCGAGCGCCCGATGCAGTCAAGGCTACGCGTCGTTTGCTAAATCTAATAATTTTATAAAATTGTGGGGTAAGCGTATCAAACGGTTGCTATCACGCCGTTTCAATTATTTAATAAGCTTTAAATTTAACCAAATACGAGCGCTATTAAATGAATAATTCTGTTTGCGAGTAACAAATCAAAATTTTAATTTAAACGAACACTATTTAAGTCTATTCTATAAATTAGAGTGCGTTATCTAAACAATTAATTTAATAATTCGACCAGAAAATGGTTGGATAACCACTAAACACCAATCCAGATCCTGCCGAAGTGACCATAAAATGGTGGAGCCACGTGTTTAAGGCTGCCGAAAATCTAGTTCCCCGGTCAAACCTCAAACCTATTACGCGAGATATTAACTAAAGTGGACTGTATATGCGATTGCTTCTACGCTTACGTTAAAAGCGACTACTATAGCATGCGGTACAATGCACTCGCTCTTCCCTAAACTAAACTATTACTTGTCGAATCGATGAAAGGAATCCTGCTTGACTAGGAAAAAAAAACACAGATTGGAGCGGGTTAAATTATTAGCAAGCAGGTATAATTAAGGAGTATTGACTCACCGGGGTTTCTTCTTCCTGTCGATCACTATAGCGGCGACTTCCGGAACCTCCTCTGGACAGACACTTCTGGGGCCCCAGTGGTGCGTCAGGAGAGAAGCGTTGGTTCAACGACGACTGCGGCGGGAGAAGAGAGCGCGCGTCGGTCGCGCGTGTCTTATATATCCTCGGGTCCGATGATTACGCGATGTTCTAGAATCGTCTTCTTTCCCCTCCCACCCCACCACCCCGATGTGTCGATAGGAGGGTACGAATGATATTGTTTCGGAAGGGAATAATGATTCGACAAGTTCCTACCGTCAAAAATAATAAAAACGCGAATGGTTTTCCGCGCAACCAAAGTGAAAAAAAAAGGTTCAGGTGAAAAAAGGAGCAATGAATGATAAAATGGATGAAGTATGCGAGGTGATGTATGATAGAGGAATAGATTTGTTATGTGTAAATGAGACGAAACGGAAGGGGAAGGATGTCACTACACATGGTATGTATACCGCATACTGGTCTGGTGTAGACGAGCTCGAGCGGGCATGCCAGGGAGTAGGGATCATCCTATCAGAAAGAATGGTGCAATGTGTGAAAGAGTATGAATGTGTAAGCCCAAGACTGCTATGGATACGATTGAAAGTG
Source organism: Parnassius apollo (assembly GCA_907164705.1). NCBI lineage: Eukaryota > Metazoa > Arthropoda > Insecta > Lepidoptera > Papilionidae > Parnassius > Parnassius apollo. The sequence goes on from CAJQZP010001217.1 coordinate 4,918,265, forward strand.
GGCTTAAAGAAGTTGTTTGTGCTAGGGGTCTACGCCCCAGACATGTCTAAGCCCACTCATATCCGAGAGCAGTTTTGGGAAATAGTAAGGATGGTATTAATGAAATGTAAGGGAAATGAAAATGTTGTTATGCTAGGAGATTTTAATGGAAGAGTTGGGCTGAGGAGGCTTGGTTATGAAAGGATATTGGGAACGTTTGGTGATGAAAGTATAAATGAGAATGGTGAAAGCCTCCTCACTGTATGTATGGAAAAGAATCTTTTTGTGACGAACACTTTCTTTCGCCACAAGAGGATTCACATGTACAATTGGGAAAGAGGTGATGATAGATCCCTCCAAGTACATAATCCTCTTGATAGATTTCATAATTGTGGGTGAAAGATTGAGGGGCGCAGTGGTGGATACAAGGGTTTACCGGGGGTCAAACGTAGGAACGGATCATTTTTTGGTTTTATGCCGAATTAATGGTCTATTCAGGCGGTGGCGCCATCGGTCATCTGTGTCTACCACTGCGTTACAGCGTATTAGAACAGAAAGATTACAAGATGAAGGTGAGAAAAACAAGTTTAAATGTAGACTGAAAGAAAACGTAAGTGGTTTGGATGAATTATGTATGAATGAGTTAGACTTGGAGAATGTATGGCAAAATGTTAAGAAAGGTTTAGTAGATGCAGCTACCGAAGTATGTGGTGTTAGTAAAAGAAAGAATGAAAAGAAAAATAATACGTTATGGTGGGATGATGAGATACGTACGGAAGTTGAAGCAAAGAAGAGAGCATGGCTAGATTTACTAGCAACTAAGGCTGGTAATTCTAGCGGTACGAATGATGATTTTGAAAGAAAAAAGGCAGTCTTTAGACATCTAAATAAAAGAGTAAAAGAAGTAGTTGAAAGGAAAAAGCAAGAAAGAGCGGATAAGAATGATAGAAGAATATCGGATAACTTCCAGGCAAATATTAAAATGTTCTGGAAACTCGTAAGAACTGCCAGGGGATGTTCAAAACAGCCTATAATGAATGCTATAAGAGATGAGAATGGCTATATTCTGAATGATGAAGTTTTGAGTTTAAAGAGATGGAAGGAATATTTTGAAAGCATGTTTATGAGTGAGGAGACAACGTATGAACTGAATGAAATAGGAGCTCCGAAATAAGAGGAAGGAGGTAGCGAGATAAGTATAGATGAAATAATGAAAGCAATGAGAAGCATGAAAGCAGGTAAGGCTGCCGGATATGATAGAGTTTCACTCGAAATGCTAAGGGCTGGAGAGGAAGTGGTGGCAGGCCTGCTGCACACCTTGTTTAATTTATGCTGGGAACTGAAGCGGGTACCGGGAGACTGGTGCAAAGCCGTGATAGTCCCAGTATATAAGGGAAAAGGGTCGCAGTAGGACTGTAAAAACTACCGCGGTATCAGCCTTATTAGCATCGTTGGAAAACTGTATGCCAAGGTACTAATTGAAAAGGTCATGAAAGAAACAGATGGAAAAATTTGGGATGTGCAAGCGGGATTTAGAAAGGGAATGGGATGTACAGATCAAGTCTTCTCCATGCGCGTGATCGCGGAGAAGTTTTTGGCCAAAAACCAAAAGGTTTTTTGTGCGTTCATGGACTTGGAGAAGGCCTATGACAGAGTGGATAGGAATGTGCTATGGCAAACACTGAACTCATTTGGGTTGAGCGCTGGCTTGATACAGGCATTGGAATCTCTTTTATAGGGACTCTAGTGCTTGTGTTAGGATCAACGGGGTCTACTCGGACTGGTTTGGCATCCATAAAGGTGTCAGACAGGGCTGTGTGGCTTCCCCGTGGTTGTTCAACCTATTTATGGACAGTTGTTTGCAAAATTTGAAAGTTGAAGAATGCGGATTAAGAATGGGTGAGTTAACCATCAAATGCCTTTTGTACGCCGATGATCAAGTTATTCTTGCGTCGTCGGCGGCTGAGTTGCAAATGATGGTTACATTAATGAACAGATCATTAAAAGAAAGGGGTATGAAAGTGAACGCAAGTAAGACAAAAATTATGGTTTTTGAAAGAGATGAAAGTAAAACGATATGTGAAATAAGAATAGAAGGGGAGTTGATCGAGCAAGTAGATGAGTTTGTATATTTGGGTTGCGTATTTAGCAGGGATGGGAGATATGATAAGGATATAGAGCGACAAGTGAACGCAGGAAACAGAGTAAATGGAGCCCTGCACTCTATTGTGAAGAGTCAAAATGTGTCGAAAAAGGCACGTATGGCAATTCACAATGCTGTGTTGGTCCCTACTTTAACGTATGGTAGTGAAAGTTGGGTGTGGCAGAAGAAGCACGAGAGTAGAATAAATGCAGTAGAAATGCGGTCGTTAAGGAGTATGTAAGGGCTGAATCTGAATGACAGGGTAAGAAATTGTGTAATAAGAGAAGAGTGTGGTTTGCAAGATGATGTTGTGACCAGGATTAAGAAAGGAATGCTTCGGTGGTTTGGTCATGTGGAAAGAATGGATGAGGAAAGAGTGACAAAGAAAATTTATGTTGCAGAAGTGAATGGCAGAGTCGGAAAGGGACGTCCTAGGCGAAAATTTATTGACCACATTGGCGATTTATTGAAAACGGGCCAAATTAGGAGTACCCTTAACCGACGAGCATGCATGCGTAGGTGTATGGATGTGAAGGAGGCGAGAGAGGTGTGTCAGGATCGTGCCAAATGGAAGTCTGTAGTCTCTGCCTACCCCTCTGGGTGACAGGCGTTAGTGTTTATGTTATGTGTATGTAATATAGAAAGTTTGAAAGTAATAATAAAATATTATGAGACATATTAATATTAAGTCTATTGCTGTAAAAAATTTCCACAAGTTCCATGAACTTTCTTGGCAAAATAAGAACAAATGATTGCCTCGGCATTAGTTACAAACTCATGGCGTAGTCGATCAAATTATGCTGATAATAACTCGTATGTGGTAAAGGAGCTTCTTATTATGAAATCTTATAATAGATTTTTTTATAGCATTGGGTGACAAACGAGTACACAGTCCACCTGATGGTAAATGGATGCTATGGCCCATAGGCATCCACATTTATCCTCAATTAAGGATCAAAATGCAAATGCGTTGTCACCCCCAAGGACTAAGATAGAATGCCTCGATTCCAGTAAAAAGGGTCTCCGGTTCTCTACACTCACGATACGAATAACAGCAGCATTACGCTGCTATTTTACGATGGTATTCTGTGAGTGCGTGTTTATAAAATAGATAAGTAAAAAAAGGTTCTTCGTATTATTTTGTATAAAATTGAAGAAAAATCTCTTTAATTGTACTGTGTGTTATCTGGATTTTTTTAATATCAGTACATATAGGACATTAAGAAAAAGATAACTGAAAAGTAAAAAACGCTTTACCGCCATTTTTCAATTGTTTTTCTGTCCACCGAAATGAGTGAATCTAACGGAGAAATTCGATATATTCAAAAGTTTTATTACAAAGAAGAGAAAATGTTATTCAATCTGCGAAAAAGAATTGTGGCGTGTATGAACCTAATGCAGTGTCATGAAGAGTAGCACAAAGTTGGTTCAAGCGTTTCCAGTTCGAGAATTTTGATGTCAAAGATGCAGCTCGCTCTGATCACCCTCATATGGATAAAGTTGATTCCATTTTTGAAAAAGTGGATCAAGATTGGCATATTAGGAGTTGCAACGTAATCGAGGAATTAAGGATTGATCACAAAACAATTTTGATCAATTTGATAATGTCTGGCTATACAAGAAAGCTCGATATTTGGGTACCCCACGAGCTCACTAAAAGCAACCTATTGAATCGTGTACTCTTTGACGATTCTCTGTTGAAACGTAATGAAAAAAAAAAACCATTTGGAAAAGTTTGATCACTATTGATGAAAATGAGATCACCTATGACAAGAACGTGCGAAAAAGAGCATGGCCAAAGGGTACTCCAGCTCCTCGGACTGTAGCGAAACTCAGATTAACACGCAATAAGGTGATGCTGTGTGTATGGTCAGATTGGAATGGCATCGCTGGGCAAAACCATCGACTGAAATATCTACAGCCAATAAAAACTTTAGACTATGGGTAATGCCTCAGTTCAGTGCATCCAACAGGACATGTAACGTGGTGTGATTACTTACCCTCACTATTGGAAAAAGACTTGACTTGAGTTTTATACAGGTTGAAATTGAAGTCATTGGCATCCATTGCCGACACCAATCAAGTAACAGTAAGCAACGGAAATACTAAACAAAGTACCAAGACATCGTAAATTCTGGCGAGTGTAACGTAGGCAATTACGTCATTTTTAATTTGTTCCGTGCATTTGTGACCGTAAATTTTCCTTTGCACTGACTATTATCACTGTTTTTTTTAAATATTTTGAGAGTTTACGATTTATTGATGTTTATATACTAACTGTTCCCCGCGACTTCATCCGCGTAGAAATTATTACGGTTGGATTTCATGGGTTTTGATTTTTCGCGGAGTACGCGAAAAAATATTTTAAAAAGTTATAAAGTTAAATAATTATAAAGTTAAATAATTATAAATATTTATAAAGTTCTTCTCCAGTGTAAAACCTTACTGCTAATAAATTGATCTTCAATTCAGTGTGGGGTCCATAGTAGCTCAAGTGCGTTTGCTTTAAATATCTTTTCGAAAACATGTGAAGTTCGCCATACGCATATGCCAGAAAAGCCAAACAATTCATCCTACACATATAATATAGGCTTCTGAAGATACAGATCTGAAGGTATTTTTATTAGTGTAAAACCATTGCTTGACTACACTTCTACTCGCTGGTAAGTGACGATGAAGAGCTAGATGGTAAATTGCGACTTAGTAGTTGGGCGTTTTATTCAGAAACACTTTTAAAAAACAGTTTGTCAAAGAAAAACGAACGAACAGTTTTTCGAAGATCCAACATTAGGTTTAAAAACGAAAGAAATGAATACAGTTCTACATTTTATTCTCGGAACTGTCTCAATCACAAAACGTTTACAAACTACATGCTCGTTAGGTAGGTTCATAGGTTGGATCTATGTTAATACTCTATTTCTATTGCTTTATGAACTATTGTCGTATAAATAGAAAACAGTTATAGTAACTACTTTTGATTTGGCGTTACAATTAAAGCTAAAATAAATCTTATTTATATCTATACACAATTAAAATTTGGTTGTAGACAGTTAACAAAAACGAACGGACCGAGAAAAAACGGTATTTTCGGCTTTCTCTTATTTTTTTTGTGTAACTGTTTGTGAAGGTCAGCTTGGTCAAACGTACGTTTTTTGTTTTAAAATTTAAATCAGTTTCAGTTGTCGTCAAGTAACGCTTGCTACGCTTACTGTGTTACCTAATTTCGAATTTGCAAAAAAGTAACTGTATATTTACGCGCGAAAAGTGTTTTATGTGATATATTGTATATATTAATTGTTTAATAGTTTTGCGATATACCGATAAAACCCGATTTAATTTGTAAATATTTGTAAATATCTTTTGTTCTAATATTGTAGATAGTGTAAATAATGAAAACGTGTATATAAAACGAACTTTTAAATACGCCCGTAACATTTATCAGCCAGTCCTAAGCCTGGAAAATGTTTGAAGGGAAGTTCGCCTTATTATTTTGTAAACAAACATATGGTGAAGTCGTTACGTACACTGGCGGGATTTTTTTTGAAAAACTGTTTTTTTTAAACTGTTTCTCATTTCAAAAAAAACGGTTTCCTTTCGTTTTACAAAACATCTGGAACGACCCAGTACTACGACTTAGTTTACCGCTACAGTTATAGTCTATTAAAGTCCACAGATGAACAAAGACGTCCCCCATAGATTGCCTCATATGATAAATATTTTACATAGTAGCTACGCTCAGCAAGCGGGTAGAAAACCGAAGTAAATTTTTATTTTTAATCGTTATTAGGAAGACCCTGTTGCCCCTTTCCTGATTTTTTCCCTTTTTCACCTCCTGCGACATCTACGGGATGATATTGGGTACTGAACATTTTTGAACAGCTACTAAACTAAGCAATGTAACAAGGGCCTATTCACGCAAAATATAAATATTTGTGTTCCGAGATATTAATGTAGCGATCAACATCCTCCTGTTATGCAAAACCACGTTTAAGTTCCATACGTATATTTTAATATAGGTTACTTATTATCTCTTGCTTTAAGGTTATAAGATTACGTGACGAAAAAATGTGTCGTTACGAGCCTGCAATTGTGAGCTCGGCCAGACTGGTGTCCAGGTATTATATAGTTGAAATAGTGTCGAATGAGGCTTTCTCTTGAATCGTAACTCATATTTGGGTGTAGCCCCAATGATCATATGAATAGCTGTCTGAAGAACTTTCCATTATTATACAAATCTCACTAAAATAACGCTATACCCGTTAGCTTCAATATTTTTTTCCAGCAGATAATATACATCACCAAGCGTTATTTTGAGGACATTAATTGTATTAAGGATTTTTAAATAATAAACTGTTTTATTATTAGCATTTTCACGTATCTCAATTAAATAAATTTTACCACCTTTAGTCTTTTCGGCAGACAGATCCATGGCAGACTTTGTTACCTTGGTTTCGTTTAATTGCTTCTGCAATATAGGCTGTACTAATGTTGCTAAATCTCGCCGCATAAACATAAAGATCTTTCTGTTTAATTTTTTTGTACATTCATTGTTGTTGAAGACTACAGCTTTATTTCCCAGATAACAGCCATGGTTTGTGGTCTTGCAGAAATTTACTCGTAAAAAGAGTCTCGAAAAGATTGTTAATTATTTCAAAATACTGTGGAAAAATCACGGTATTGTTATCATCTAAGCAATGAAAATGATACTGTAATTACAAAGGAAAGTATTCGAGGCCATAGATAGGAACGCTAGAAGGACGGAACTCCGACCTCATTAGCCGCGTACTCTCCAGTAAAATATTATGGTTCAGTGTACCTCTCACCAATCAGACATTATTGTTACATTTCTTCCTCGTGGTCACAGAGATGTCACCAAAGTAGATGAACCGTTTGAGCTTAACTAGGTCCATATTTTATGGGGTGCTTTTAGAAGTTCATCATAAAGCGTTCTTTCATCTCCATGCAGTCAGTAGTTAACGCCTTAGGTTCTGCTACTCTAGTTCAAATTTCTTTCACTTTTAGCTCATCATTCTTCCTTGTATCTAGTTTTTCCTTGAAGTCCTCCATAGACACTGTGTAGTAAATTTTTGAGAAGAACATGGCTTTAATATTATTATTTTATACATTACATTTACTCTTTCCTCATCGCGATGTGTCAATGTTGGATTATTAAATTTATTGTCCTCAACAAAACACAGTCTGGTTGTTGAAGCGCCTGTCAAATTATATTAGCAGTTCTAATGCCAATATTAGTTCGTAAGCCGCGTAGGTTTTATATATATATATATATATATATATATATATATATATATATATATATATATATATATATATCCGTTATGTTTTTAAAACAAAATACAGTTGTATCTGTCATCGTTTGTAAAAAATTAGAAATAAAAAGGTCGATTGAGCAAATTACTGCATTTTATTATTAAAAGGAGATCATATTCCTATTCATGGTCCTTCGAGCCGGATTTGGAAAAACGTAATTGGACAACATATTATTTAGTGGAATACGCTTGGGAAGTCTTAAATATTCATTGTGGAAATACACCGAGGGAGTGAAGATATTCAACCAAGAAATCTGGAGTCTTAGCCCCTTAGATATTGGACTATCATATTGGACTATTATTTAATTTATTTAACCCACCACTCACTATCAGGTAGTATTTTGTGTAAATCGACTGCTAATTTATCAGGTTAGTACCAACCAAATTACTTACAAAATAATTACGTATAACTTAAAGTATTTAATCAGCTAAAATTCATTTAATATTGTTTTATATAGTTTCTAATAACCGTCAAATCATAATTAAATTAAATTATAAAGCTTAGTTAAATTATATTGACGATATTATAATTTTTTTCTTTATTGGGTTTAAACTATCAAAATAAGTAAGGGAATTAGTTTTCATTTCTTTATAACTGTAAACAAAATTGTATAAAACTACTTATGAATTATATTTTATAAAATATAAACTTCTTGTTTGCATAATTTATCAGACATTTGCACTAGTCTCCCAATCCCAGTCAACATGCCAGAAGATAAGAAGCAAATTAGGAAACGAGCTAGCTACAAGGGACAAATAACTGCTTTTTCAAATTATTTAAATTCACTGAAGGTATCTTCATTGGCTGCTACTGAGGTAAATGAGTTGCAATTCCGTATTGGTAGGATTGAGTTAATGTATGAACGATATGATGAGGTACAATTATCCATCGAGTGTAATACTGATAACATAGACGCCCAGATATCAGAACGAACTGATTTTGAATCCCTTTATTTTAAATCGCTTTCTCTTGCAAAAAGAATCTTAGCAGATTGCATTAAGTCAGATGACGCAAACAGTGACGGTTGCTCTCATTCCGGCAATCATAAATTTGTTAAATTGCCCACTATTCAACTATCTAAATTTAATGGTTCTTATGATAATTGGTTAGAGTTTCATGACACGTTCATGAGCCTCATACATTCAAATGACGAGATAGATGACATAAGTAAGTTTCACTATCTGATAGCGTCGTTGGAAGGGCCCGCTGCTGTAGTAATACAGTCAATCGAATTCTCGGCAGCTAATTACACCATCGCATGGACTATTTTATGTGATAGATATGATAATAAAAGACTACTAATTCAAAATCATGTGACAGCCTTATTCAATATAGCACCAATTAATTGTCTGTCAACTTAAAACGTCTCATTGATTAAATAAATAAAAATTTACGTGCATTATAATCCCTCGGTGAGCCAACTAAACAATGGGACACACTTCTCATTCATATTATTACTCAAAAATTAGATGCTAAGACATATCGTGAATAGGAAGAGTCTAAAGGTCGTTTGGAGAAAGATACACCTATTACGTTCGATATATTGTTGATGTTTTTAAAAAATCGAGCCGATTTAATCGAAACACTAGAAATGTCTCATTCTGCTGCTACTAACCGTTTAAATTCTTCTATAAAATATGCTCCAAAAGTTAAGGCAATGCTTTCAGTTCGGGATACCGGTAATAAAAACGGTTCGGCTTTTTCCGCCAAACTGTGCCCTAAATGTAAGGGTGACCATAGTTAAGCAGTTGTCCTCAGTTTCTTGGATTAAGATGACGATAACGATGCGCGTCTATAGTTACTGCCAGACTATAAAGTATGTTTCAATTGTTTAATTCAGGACATTATGCAAATCACTGCAAAAAGCCAGGATGCAAAATATACCACCGAAAGCATAACACTCTCGTGCACGTCGCAGATTACCAGTCAAAACCAATTACAGATATTAATACATCTAACACGAGTAGTGGTAATAATAAGCCTGTTATGCAAGGTCATTTCGAACAAACAAACACTTCGACGGGCTTACAGTCGTCATCCAATTCTAACGCACATTTGTCATTGTCCGCAAAAGTAGGCACTGCATCGTGTAGTGAACGAGGCGACGTATTGTTATCGACGGCATTAATTAAAGTTATAGGTAAGAATGGTTGTCCATATATAGCTCGTGCTATTCTTGATAGTGGCAGTAACGCTTGTTTAATAACTGAAGAGTTATATCAAAGGCTAGGTTTGCCCGCTCTAAATGTAAATCAGTCGGTAGGCGGTATTAATAATGCTTCGGCACACATCAAGAAGATTTGTAAGGTATCGATAAAATCATTAAATTCTCTAGTAATCTTCATTGTTTTGTCCTACCACCAATAACCGAAAATGTACCTACTAGATATGTTAATTTGTCAAACTTAAAAATTCCATCTGTCAATGTCTAGAACAGTTAAATGAAATTGTATACTTGGGGAGTGCTTTCAGCCGGGATGGAAGATGTGATTTAGATGTGGATAGGCGTGTCGCTGCCGGAAACAAAGTCAATGGTGCCCTGAATGCATTAGTAAAAAGGCAAGGCGTGGTGAAGAGTGCACGCCTTGCAATACATAACGCAGTGTTGGTACCGACTTTGTTATATGGCAGCGAAACCTGGGTATGCCAGAAGAAGCATAAAAGCAAGTTGAATGCAGTGGAGATGCGATCTCTTCGTAAAATGTGTGGCGTTACCATATCCGACCGAAAGCGAAACGAAGAGATTCGCAATATGGCAGGATTGAAAGATGACCTTATCACAAAAATTGATAGGGGCGTAGGGTTTGGGCACGTTGAACGAATGAGTGAAGACCGAATGGTGAAGAAAATATATGGAGCGAAAGTAAATATTAAAAGGTGTCGAGGTAGACCGAGACTAACTTTCGAAGACCATGTGAGTAAATTGCTCGAAGAGGGGAGGGTCAAGAGTACTCGGATACCTAGACGTGCATGTATGAAGAAGTTAATGAACCTGAAAGAAGCGAAAGAGGTATGTAAGGATCGTGACACTTGGCGATCTGTTCTCTCTGGCTACCCCGTTAGTGATTGTGCGTGAAGATAAGTAAGTAAGTAAGTAAAAATTCCATCTAATATTTCTCTGACATATCCTAATTTTCACTCACCTGCTCCCGTTGACATGCTTATATTAAATAAAATAATATTTAATAAAATTAGTGAACGGTCAGCCGATTCCTTGTGAGACTAGCTTAGGATGGTTAGTATCAGGTCCGATTGATTATAGATATGTAAAGAAGGGGGTCAACTCTATTAAATGTAATTTTACGAGAATCTTTCAAGATGAGGCTAGTAAAGATTTAGATGAAGATATACAAAAACAGTTAGTACGCTTCTGGCACCTCGAAGAGGTAAGTACTGAGCCTCATTATTCAAACGAAGAAAAATTATGCGAAGAACACTTTTTAAAAAACACCACGCGACTGGCAAATGGTCGATTTTGCGTGAGGATACCCTTAAAACATAATCCTGACGTATTAGGTGATTCTTGGCCACGAGATAAGAAGAGTTTACTATCACTAGAGCGCAGGTTAGCAGGTCAGTCTCAGCTCTATGAAATGTATAAAGAATTTATGTCAGAGTATGAAAGTCTGGGTCATATGGAAAAATGTGAGAATAATAATTTACCACGTAAGATGCATTTTATACCACATCACGGTGTGCTGCGGGAAAGTAGTACTACTACTAAATTAAGAGTCGTTTTCAATGCTAGCAGTCCAATTTCTTCTGGTGTTTCATTGAATAATATACAGATGGTAGGTCCCGTGGTACAGGACGACCTTTTGTCCATTCTTTTACGCTTTCGGCTACACAAATACGTTCTCACAGCTGATGTTGAGAAAATGTACCGGCAAATAGTCATTCAACCCGATGATCGCTATTTGCAACAAATTGTCTGATAACCCTTCAGAACAGCTTCAAGCTTATCAACTTAGCACCGTGACTTACGGCACCTCTAGTGCTCCCTTTTTGGCAACTAGGTGCCTCCAACAATTAGGATTAGAGTGTACCGATGACAAGGTTGCTCAAGTGATCATTCACGATTTTACGTTAATGACTTGCTAACGGGAGGGGATGATATTAACGAGGTTACAGATTTGCGCCGTAAAGTGACTTCCACACTTGCATCAGCTCATATGGTTTTGCGAAAGTGGAAGTCGAATGAATCTCAAATGGTTAGTGAAAATGATATTTCTTCGCTTGATTTAAATATTGGTGGCTTTGAACCGACTAAAACTTTAGGCCTTGGTTGGCAATCACATACTGACCAACTTTGTTTCCCTATAGGAGGGCTATTCGCAGGTAAAACAAAGCGTGATATGTTATCTGTGATTTAACAGATTTTTGATCCACTAGGACTTCTATCTCCCTGTGTAATTAAGATGAAGATGCTTCTTCAACAGTTGTGGCTGCTCAAGCTGTCGTGGGATGAGCAGTTAATGCCAGAAATCAGCAAGATGTGGGCTGAGATAATAGTCGATTTACCTAAATTAAATACTCTACGTATTCCACGTCGTATTATTTGTGACTCGCCTAGTTTGTTAGAATTTCATATTTTCTCAGACGCTTCTGAGCGTGCATATGGTGCCTGTTTATATGTTCGTAGCGTTAATGATCAGGGTGAGGTTTTAATTCAATTATTGATGGCGAAAATTCGTATCGCGCCGCTTAAACCTATAACAATCCCAAGACTGGAACTTTTTGGTGCACTTGTTGGAGCTCGCCTTTACCAAAAGGTTGTAGCATCGCTGAGACAACAAGCTAAGCGCGCTTTCTTTTAGACAGATTCGTCCATCGTGTTAGGATGGTTAAAGGTGTTACCTAGCAGGCTACAACCCTTTGTTAGAAATAGGGTTGCTGAAATATTAGAGAATATTGGAAATTGCGAGTGGAGGCGTGTCCCAACAGAGTGTAATCCAACCGATCATATTTCTCGCGGTGTGAGTTGTAAGGATATTTCATTCATAAGTAAGTGGTGGTCAGGACCTGAATTTTTAAAGAAAGAGGTCTCTCACTGGCCTGCAAATTTCTTAAGTATTAATCACGAGTTGCCTGAGATTAAATCGTCAAATGTTATCCTCCACGGAATACTTCATTCTAACAACAATGAAGATTTAGGCGGTAATAAATTAATTGAATTTAAACGCTTTTCTAAATATACTAGATTAAATCGGGCCGTTGCTTATGTGCTGCGTTTTATTAATAATTGTAGAAAGCAATCCGTTCACGGTCCTCTTATCAATCAAGAGTTGCAAACTGCACTCAATATTATTATAAGCATATCTCAGAGTGAATCATTTGAGGAGTACACCACGTTAATTAAAAATAAAAGCTTACCCACTAAAAGTCCGTTACATAAATTTAATGTATTTCTCGATGATAATAAAATAATGCGTGTTGGAGGGCGTCTTGAAAATTCCGATTACTGTTATGAGAAAAAACATCCCATACTTATACAGTCCACTCATTATTTTACCAAATTGCTCTTCAATTATGAGCACATAAGGTTAATGCACGCAGGACCACAGCTAATGTTGGCCACTATAAGAGAAATGTACTGGCCGATTAGAGGTCGTAATTTGGCCAGATCTTGTTATCGACAATGTGTAAGATGCAATAGAATGAAAGGAATCTCCAATAATGGGCAACCTACCACACCAACGCATCCTTTCTGGTTTTCCATTTCAGAATATTGGACTAGACTATGCGGGAACAATTCAATCTGTTTCTCGCCATGGCCGTGGTTGTAAAATTGTAAAGGTGTATATAGCTATTTTTATTTACTTCGCGACTAAGTCAATTCATCTTGAATTAGTGGGTGATTTAACTAGCAATACCTTCATATTAGCTTTGCGCAGATTTATGTAAAGAAGAGGGAAACCTCTTAATATTTATTCGGATAATGGTACCTCCTTTGTAGGCGCATAAAATGACATTTCAAAATTTATTAAGACATATTGTAATTCTTTATCTGAGATAATGGCAAATGAAGGATTTCCATTTTATACCGCCTTATTCTCCCCATTTTGATGGGCTTGCGGAGGCTGGTGTCAAATGCATTAAATATCATTTAGTTAGAGTGCTGGGCAATTGTAATTTGACTTACGAGGAACTAAATACCACATTTATAAAAATTGAGGCTATACTTAACTCCAGACCACTCACACCTTTGTCAACGAATCCTGAAGACTTGCTACCACTAACGCTCAGTCATTTTTTGATTGGACGCCCCTTGACTTCCTTGCCGATACCAGACTATAAAGATCATTCCGTAAGCTCTTTAACCCGATTTCAACGAATAGAACAATTACGTCAACATTTTTGGGCTAGATGGAGCAAAGAATATATATCAGAGCTTCAACTGCGGATGAAATTGCGTTCCTGTAAAGGATCTTTGAAGTTAAATTCACTGGTACTCCTAAAAGAAGAGAATTCACCGCCATTAAAGTGGAATATGGGTCGCATCGTCGCAGTCCATCCAGGCTCGGACGGCGTATCAAGGGTGGCGGATATTAAAACATCAACTGGTATAGTTCGCTGATCATTAAGCAAAATTTGTCCGCTTCCTGAACCTGAAGAATCTGGTTGAAAGGTAGACTTTCAACGCCAGGGGGGGCATGTTGAAGCGCCTGTCAAATTATATTAGCAGTTATAATGCCAATATTAGTTCGTAAGCCGTGTAGGTTTTATATATATATATATATATATATATATATATATATATATATATATATATATATATATATATATATATATATATATATATATATATATATATATATAGATATATATATATAGATATATATATATATATATATATAGCCGTTATGTTTTTAAAACGAAATACAGTTGTATCTGTAATCGTTTGTAAAAAAATAGAAATAAAAAGGTCGATTGAGCAAATTACTGCATTTTATTATTAAAAGGAGATCATATTCCTATTTACTGGTGGTTCTGAGAATATGTTACGCAACACTTGTAAACATATTCAAAATAAGGCTGCGATTAGATTCTATATCATTTATTCTTGTCGGTATTTAAAGTTTACCTGCTTGTAATGAAGACAATGACCAAAGTAACCGACATAGCCAAAGGGTGTGAAGTTAAATTGGGCTGGTCATAAAGTTTGATGAACTGACAACTGAAGAAAAAGAAAGATTTCAAAGTAGCAGCACGTATATATTTTTTTATTTGACTGCTGGTGAACTCTCATTAGATGGAGTGATATTCCGGTAAGACTTGAAGGACTCGTGGACTACGAATGCCGGTGGTTCAACACGATTTCACATGCACATGTTTAGCAGTGAACTTAAGAAGGTCCGTAATTACGATAATAATGTTGAAGTGGCTTTTCATTATTTGTTGGGACTATTTGCTTACATTACCAGAAAATGGAGTTTTGTAACACATTCACTTGTGCTTATTTTTTCAATGGAATTTGATTACATACAACAAATTATTGGGGTATCTATATAGTTTTCTCATCTGGTTGGGTTCTTTAAGTATAGTCATATTTTATAGACGGCAGTAGTAACTTATCATAGTGGCATGCCCGTTTATCCTATCACCTAAAAAAAACACACGAATCGTGTGAAGTACAGAAGTTCATTGATAAATGTCTTATATAAAAGAAAATTCTCAGGGAACAGCTGTTATATTGTGTTAGAGCTTAAAACAGTCGAGAACTTTTTTCATTTTCACAAGAGAAACACGTATTGTTTGTATCGGATAAACTTACTGTGTACATTACTTGCTTTAGGAAGCTTATTTTATTTGATGTTTTTATGGAATAAATGTGACAACTCTCCACACAATCTAGCTGAAGATAAGTGGGTGATGTGGCCCAGCCATACACATCTAGAACTTAGTATAATATATAATCTTTGTTCAAATTTAAATTATTACATAATACCTATTGAAAGTAAAATATAATAATTTTGCAAATTTTTTTACATGAATTATAACAGAATCTCACTTCAAAATCAAAATGCAGATGCGTTGTCAGCCCTGGGAACAAAAATAGATTGCCTCTTTTGAGCGTTACTCATGAGAACAAAGACGGAATACCTCGTTTCCATTAAAAAGGTTTTCCATTTCTCTTCAGTTATCACAGAAAACACCGCAGCATTTACGCTAATAGTCGTACAATAGAATACTATAATACACAATATAATGGCTGTCAACTTTATTTTGCACGAGCACCAGCATCGCCGGGAGTACACATACAAGCAATTACGTCGTATTATCAGTTATCGCTACTACAAACCCGATCCGCTGTGTTGACAGACTGATTTGACAAAATATATAAAGAAACATTTCTTTATTTTTGTTTCTAATATTCACAAAATATAAATAGTTTCGACTTTCTGGTTGTAGAATATGTTTCCTTTATTTAGATTACATTTTGCGCTGTTCTTTCGACACGTAATTATTGCACAATTTGCCATTTTTTAAATAATTTGCATGCAGCGACGCTTGATTGTGTTGATGTTTATAGGTGTGAATTGACATGTTAGTGACATGTTGTGGCTACACGGGCTCCGCCCACTCCCCCGGTCTATTATACATGTATTATAGTATTCCATGAGTCGTAAGTTGTCTTTCCCAGTTCTAACCTTATTGACATCTTCATTATTAACTGACTGATTTGAGTCTGAAATAATCCACATGTATATCCGGTTCAGAATTAAAATAAGATACGTTGTTATTCGTGAGGACTAAGATGGAATACCTCGTCTCCAATAAAAAGGTTCCGCTCGATTCAGACACCAAATACAGATGCTTTTTCACCCCTAAGGACTAAGATGGAATGTCTCGTTTGTAGTAAAACAGGTGAGCATGGTATTTCACTGGTCAAGCCAACTCATTTATGCAACACCCATAATATAACTGTAGCACGTTCTTAATATGTAGAAATATTAATTGAAAAAATACTCGTATTTATGCGAATGAATTTAACTCCTACTACTAAGAATGCCCATCATTTATTCATTCATCAATTACAGACCACCACTTTACCGATTTCCACTTGTGAACAATAGACCTTAGCCATATATTCCCTTAGGGCTTTCCTTATATTTACTGACTGAGATGTTCAACGTCCATATGTCATAGTTAACTATGACATATGGACGTTGAACATCTCAGTCCTGCCCGTGACCATGAGTGCTGAAAGCGTTCGAAACGTCGGGTAATTAAAAAGTTAAATATACGCGATAAATTCCGTAAAAACTAGTATTATTTCAATGTGTAGTGTTCGCGTAAATATAAGAAATCATTATGTAAACCAGTACGGACTGGTAATTGCAAATAAAATACGCCGATTAGAAGATCTAAAGACCAAGCGCGCAAGATATCTAACAGCCTTAAATTTCTTGAAGAGATGCCGTGACCATAATCTCATTCCTACGTGTGTTAAAATATCAACCAAAAAGGACATTCGAGGAAGCGCTAAGATCTTAAATCAGGTGAGTAAAAAGTTAACTATGACATATGGACGTTGAACATCTCAGTCCTGCCCGTGACCATGAGTGCTGTAAAGCGTTCGAAACGTCGGGTAATTAAAAAGTTAAATATACGCGATAAATTCCGTAAAAACTAGTATTATTTCCCTTAGGGCATTTGTCATTGTTGCCACGCTTGCTAGGGGGGCTTGCAACAGAAACTATTGCTGCTCGTCTCCGGTTTAATTTCTCTCTGTCATCTTTTACAATACTCACGGGATAATATGGGGTCTTATTCGCCAACAAATAAAAGAAAATCGTATAAAACTTAATCGAAGATCTTTGTTACAAACAAATTAATCTTTTTCTTGTGAACATACCCGAAAATAACAAACTCAGATGTAAGCCAGTTGCCGCCATGTTTTGTTAAATAGTGTAACTTAAAGTCCCGCTGGGTTTCTTGCTGGTTCTTTCCAGGACATAGGTTTTTTTCTGAAACAGTGGTAAAGCCATAATGTCTTTCAATAAATTAATGTTCTTTTAATATATATTGAATTAAAGTTATTCCATTCTTATTTAAAGTGTTTATAACACTACAATATACGTCATATTAAATTTTTAAAAAGTAAAATTACAGACTGTATATGTTCAGTTAAGATTTTAGTTTTAAAAAATGAATTTTCACAAGAATAGTAAATTAATTTAAAACAAAGTAATTGTACAAATTACTGTCAAGCTATTTTTGATCTTACAGTCCTCTCACTAGGACGAGATTGGGAAACGAAATTCCTAGAAGGTATGACGTATTTATCATCGCTATTCCTCAAAATGCCGACTCAGGAGTTATAATGTTCCCTTTCAGCCCTTAACAGTATTAATAAAATATATAACAGTTCCATTGCAAGGAGCAGACCTCATCTGATTTCTCTGAGACAACAATATTAATAGTGTACGGTATTTGAATTTTGTTTTATCGCTAAATTTAGGGAAAACGAAATTAATGAGTGTGTTTCCTTCTCTATTGTTATTATATTTTTTTTTTGAAACTAAAATATAATCTTTGAAAAATTAACACATTTTACGTTTCTTTGAGTAACTCAGAATAGAATATTTTATTTTTCAAACGTAAAAAATCTCCATTTTTCTGAATTTAGCTGGGAAACTCATTAAAAGGTCACGTTATGTGGGAAAGTCCGTGTGATTTTAAATTGTTTCGAATTTCATTATCCTTCAGTATCTCCACTACTAGTAGTAATAATTACGTGTATTCATGTGTATTATTTCACCTATAAATCATCCTATTGTTTATTGGTTATTGGACCGCCTCGTATATGTTTATCTCTGTTTAGCATAATCATTTAATGGCAGAGAATGCCCCATGGGATTGAGTCCACCATATGTACTATGTGCATTGTGCATTAAAGTATAAATAAATAAGTTCACATATAACGTGCAACCACGGTTTAATTTTGTAGGCTATCATTTTACTTTTGCTTAAGTTAAGTGTGTATGGCGATATACTCTGAATCTGATCAGGAGTGGTAGCAAACGTGATTTCTATTTTAATGTTTTATTGTTATATTATTATTAATATATTAGGCGTCAAAAGTAAACACACTAGTAATGGGCAGCAGTGCTTTCCTGATAACAAATACAAAATTTAAGATTATGGTTGCCAGGTTTGGCAGCTATGGTAAATATCCCCCTACGAGACGATCGTTGAGGAAGAATATGTTCAACAATAGATATTTGTAGGCTGTAATAGAAATACTAAGGTAGTTACAGCCTCTGTACGTCCTACTATTGGGCACAGTCCCCTCTCATTAATGGTAGGATTTTAGGACAAGGAAATTTCTAATCCAATGCGTGTTGGCGAAACAGGAGTATAAATAGAGGTTAATTTCTCCTAATGTGTACTAGTCTTAATCTATACGTAAGTAGTAAGATACGGCTATCGTCACATCACAGTACAATTAAATCCAAAAGCCAACAAGCCGTATTTTTATATTAAGTTTACGAATAAATAAACAAAAACAAAATAAAATCAATTGATCACTCAAATGCGAAATTCAAAATAGAAGTTTTCCAAGCGAATGTACCTCGTATATTGAATGGTTTTAGGCGAAAATCCACATGAATTTCCTCGAATCTAGGAATATTTATGCATCTATTTGTCAATGTGAAAAGAGCTTACAGTGTTTTTGTTTATGTAGGTTTTGCAGCGTAGCGGAAATGATCCCTAAGATTTACTTAACTTATTAGATTAACGTTTATGATACATAATATTTATTATGAACCAAAAACAAACAACGTTACTCGAAGAATCGACAGCCGATGTGGAATATAGATCGCTGCTTAAATTCAAAACTACCATAAATAAAAAAGACGAAAATCAGTTTTATTGTATAATTCATATTATAATCTATTATATTTATACCTCAATCGAAGACACCCGTTGATTTTGACCTTAAAACACCAAAAATACGAAACATTTGTTTTGAATTTTGACCTTTTGTGACTAACTTCAAGTCAAAACCGCCATATTGTTGGCTATTGTCGGACTGCCAGCGTGAATGCACGTTTTCTTGGAACCAAACTACCATATGTCAAAAAACCATGTAAGTTTGATTCTTATTTTGTAGTCGAAAGCACCATATTACGGAATGTGATTGTTTTGAATTTAAAATTCAAAAGTACACAATTTTATTTTAAGATAAACGAGCCACATTTTGTAATACACTTGTTTTGCTTAAAAATATATATACAAATATTCAATTAATTTATCAACCAAAGTGCTGTATATGGAATATATTTGTTTCGCATAAATTTTTCAATGAAAAATTTCATTCAAAAGTGCTATTTGCTGCTCCGTTTTTAGAATGTATAGTATTATATATTTTTTAAATTTTATTGCTCTGTAACGTCTTTAATGTAACCTGAATACTCAAAAGGAGAGTAATGTGTTCGTTTATTAAGCATTATGTTATGATTTTTAACATTTTTGTACCCATTTTTCGTTTAAAATTAATAATAAAGGTGTAAATTAAAGTCCGGGAGGAAAACCGGCGACGAGGTTCGCCACCCGTCACGTTCTGTCTCTCGGAGGGGCGAAAAGTGGATTGCAGAGCCCCCGGCTACTTTGAACGTATGTGGATCAATAAATGATAAAATGGATAAAGTATGCGATATAATGTATGATAGAGGAATAGATGTATTATGTGTAAATGAGACGAAAAGAAAGGGGAAGGAAGTCACTACACATGGTATGTATACCGCATACTGGTCTGGTTTAAACGAGATCGAGCGGGCATGCCAGGAAGTAGGTATAATCCTTTCAGAAAGAATGGGCCAATGTGTGAAAGAATATGAATGTGTAAGCCCAAGACTGCTATGGATACGAATGAAAGTGGGCTTAAAGAAGTTGTTTGTGTTAGGGGTCTACGCCCCAGGCATGTCTAAGCCCACTTATATCCGAGAGCAGTTTTGGGAAATGGTAACGATGGTGTTAATGAAGTGTGAGGGAAAGGAAAATATTATTATGCTAGGAGATTTTAATGGAAGGGTTGGGGTGAGGCGGTTTGGTTATGAAAGAATATTGGGAACGTTTGGTGATGGAAGTATAAATGAGAATAGTGAAAGTCTCTTCACCGTATGTATGGAAAAGAATCTTTTTGTGACGAACAGTTGGTTTCGTCACAAGAGGATTCACATGTATACTTGGGAAAGAGGTGGCGATAGAAGCATGATAGATTTCATAATTGTGGATGAAAGATTGAGGGGCGCAGTGGTAGATTCAAGGGCTTACCGGGGTTCTAACGTAGGAACGGATCATTATTTGGTTTTATGCCGAATTAATGGTCTATTCAGGCGTTGGCGCCATTGGTCATCTGTGTCTACCATTGCGTTACAGCGTATTAGAACAGAAAGGTTACAAGATGAAGGTGAGAAAAACAAGTTCAAATGTAGACTGAAAGAAAATATAAGTGGTTTGGATGAATTATGAATAAAGGAGTTTGACTTGGAGAATGTATGGCAAAATGTTAAGAAAGGTTTAGTGGAGGCAGCTACCGAAGTATGTGGTGTTAGTAAGAGAAAGAATGAAAGGAAAAATAATACGTTATGGTGGGATGATGAGATACGTATGGAAGTTGAAGCAAAGAAGAGAGCATGGCTAGATTTACTAGCAACAAAGGCTGGTAATTCTAGCGGTACGAATGATGAGATTGAAAGAAAAAAGGCAGAGTTTAAACGTCGAAATAAGAGAGTAAAAGAAGTAGTTGAAAGGGAAAAGCAAGAAAGAACAGATAAGAATGATAGAAAAATATCGGATAACTTCCAGGCAAATATAAAAATGTTCTGGAAACTTATAAGAACTGCCAGGGGACATTCAAAACAGCCTATAATGAATGCTATAAGAGACGAGAATGGCTATATTCTGAATGATGAAGTTTTGAGTATAAAGAGATGGAAGGAATATTTTGAAAGCGTGTTTATGAGTGAGGAGACAACGAGTGAACTAAATGAAGTAGAAACTCCGAAAGAAGAGGAAAGAGGTAGCGAGATAAGTAAAGATAAAATAATGAAAGCAATGAAAAGCATGAAAGCAGGTAAGGCTGCCGGATACGATAGAGTTTCACTCGAAATGCTAAGGGCTGGAGAGAAGGTGGTGGCAGGCCTGCTGCACACCTTGTTTAATTTATGCTGGGAACTGAAGCGGGTACCGGTAGACTGGTGTAAAGCCGTGATAGTCCCAGTATATAAAGGAAAAGGGTCGCAGCAGGACTGTAAAAACTACCGTGGCATCAGCCTTCTTAGCATTGTGGGAAAACTGTATGCTAAGGTACTGATTGAAATGGTCACGAAAGAAACTGATGGAAAAATTTGGGATGTGGAAGCGGGATTTAGAAAGGGAATGGGATGTACAGATCAAGTCTTTTCCATGCGCATGATCGCGGAGAAGTTTTTGGCCAAAAACCAAAAGTTTTTTGTGCGTTCATGGACTTGGAAAAGGCCTATGACAGAGTGGATAGGGATGTGCTATGGCAAACACTGAACTCATTTGGGTTGAGCGCTGGCTTGATACAGGCATTGGAGTCTCTTTATAGGGACTTTAGTGCTCGTGTTAGGATCAACGGGGTCTACTCGGACTGGTTTGACATCCATAGTCAGACAGTGTTGTGTGGCTTCCCCGTGGCTGTTCAACCTATTTATGGACAGTTGTTTGCAAAATTTGAAAATTGAAGAATGCGGATTAAGAATGGGTGAGTTAACCGTCAAATGCCTTTTGTACGCCGATGATCAAGTTATTCTTGCGTCGTCGGCGGCCGAGTTGCAAATGATGGTTACAATAATGAACAGATTATTTAAAGAAAGGGGTATGAAAGTGAACGCAAGTAAGACAAAGGTTATGGTTTTTGAAAGAGAAGAAAGTAAAACGATTTGTGAAATAAGAATAGAAGGGGAGTTGATCGAGCAAGTAGATGAGTTTGTATATTTGGGTTGCGTATTTAGCAGGGATGGGAGATATGATAAGGATATAGAACGACGAGTGAGTACGAGAAATAGAGTAAATGGGGCTCTGCACTCTATTGTGAAGAGTCAAAATGTGTTGAGAAAGGCACGTGTGGAAATTCACAATGCTGTGTTGGTCCCTACTTTAACGTATGGTAGTGAAAGTTGGGTGTGGCAGAAGAAGCAGGAGAGTAAAATGAACGCAGTAGAAATGCGGTCGTTAAGAAGTATGTTAGAGCTGAATCTGAATGACAGGGTGTTAAGAAAGGAATGCTTCGGTGGTTTGGTCATGTGGAAAGAATGAATGAGGAAAGAGTGACAAAGAAAATTTATGTTGCAGAAGTGAATGGCAGAGTCGGAAAGGGACGTCCTAGGCGAAAATTTATCGACCAAATTGGCCATTTATTGAAAACGGACCAAATTAGGAGTACCCTTAACCGACGAGCATGTATGTGTGGTGGATGTGAAGGAGGCGAGAGAGGTGCGTCAGGATCGTGCCAAATGGAAGTCTGTAGTCTGCCTTACCCCTATGGG
This sequence comes from Parnassius apollo, assembly GCA_907164705.1. Taxonomy (NCBI): domain Eukaryota; kingdom Metazoa; phylum Arthropoda; class Insecta; order Lepidoptera; family Papilionidae; genus Parnassius; species Parnassius apollo. Next base: position 4,941,242 of record CAJQZP010001217.1, read on the forward strand.
TGACAGGCGTGAGTGTTTATGTTTTTAATTAAAGTGTAAAATCTTAGTTAGTGATTAATTAATGATGTTCTTCAAATGTACAATCGAGCCCAAAGAATTCTAAATATGTTGGAACTTGGGAGTCCCGTTAAACACCTAACAAAAAAGTAAGTACATCATATTATATTTAATGAAACATTTACTATTAAGTTCATATATAAGTGATTACGAGTATTAACATATCTTTACTAATTTTAAAGAGGTTAAGCTGAATGAAGCTATCTCTGGAATTAATGGTCTAATTCTTAAACTTCTTCATTACTTTACTTTGGGGTCCGAAAAGCTGTTGCAATTGTAATAAAGGTGATCTCGGGGAGCGAAGTCTTGGATAATATTTTTAATTCATATTATTATTATAATACTATTTTTTGTTTTCTTTGTTACAAATAGAGTTTGCGATAAAAGTCACACGAGATCTAGGCACAGTCGCATTCAAGTAGTAGTAATACCCCTAATGCGAATTTGAATTGAATTTTATGCGCCACTATATTAAATTAATTGATGTAAAAGAGTTACCATTGCTACCAAAAAATGTACCATTTAGTTTAATAAAATCTTCTAAATCCAATGTAGAGCAGAGTTTGAAAAACAAAGTACGTATTCTTAGTTGTGACAAAAAAATAACATATTATCACATTTAGAAATCAAATTTAATAATTATAGATTCTGTCATTACTGTAAGCCTGTTTCTAAGATAGATGAGTTGTTATTAAACATAGATTTAAAATTAAAAAACTTTACAATGAAATATTACTTAAACTTTTAGGAAGCAATGATTTTGAAAGATCAATTAACTGTCGTTATTTAGTAATTTATATAAGAAAAACGTTGTATAAAATCACACTAGTGTGTGTGATGTCATTATTTGTTTGCCAACATATAGGTATTATACGTATTCAAATCTATTTAACTGGAGGATTGAATCTTTGAATAAATTGCTTCACAAGGACAATGTAAAATACGAATACGCCTATGTTGTAGACTTAAAGTTGCATCTTAAATACGACTTCAAAATGTGTGATATGTACACAGGCAATGTGAATAACTATGGTACAAAAATAATATTTAACGATATCTTTAAAACCGTAGGGGCAATAAGACGCTGGAATGAAACATGTGTTATGGAGAATATAATAAGCGTAAGCGAATTATGTAACGAGCCAGTCCAGCTCATCGCAAACGGTACATCAAAACGAAAAGGTTACTATACCTTTTTATTTTGCGCTTAAAAATACGCGTGATTTTTTTCGTACCTCAGTCTAATGGATCCCCAAGTAAATACTTAAATATCCTACATCAAAACTGAGATGACTATATTAGAACCACATATTATTTGTTTATCGGAGACATTCATAGAAAAAGTGGCAGAAAATTTCTTTAAAATAAATAACTACACATAAGGGGCAATTTTTTGTAGATTTGAAAAAAAAAGGTGGCATTTGCATCCTAGTAAACAAAAATACTTTTTATAAAATATTATTTTGAGTGTTGCGGCACTGAAATCTCAGAAAATAACCTTATTATTTATATTATTATTTACTTATTATTTATTTATTATTTATAAATCTATATAGAACCCTCAGAAGTGGTGTTAATTTTTTTAAATAAATTGATTTGTCTCCTTAGTACTCTATACAAAAAGTATGGATCTAAAAAGAAAATTGTGTTTATAGGGGACTTCAATATTAACACTTTAAAGTCTGGCAAATTTACAACTATGTTAATCGATTTAGCACTAAATTATAATAAATAAAAATATATAAGTCTTGTAGTGATCATACCAGTATATTAAGTAGTATTAAATCAGCAATACCAGTCATCTTACCGCTTTATTTATCCGACCACAACAGTGTCCAAATGCCCCTTTGTCGCATCTCTTCAGTTGTAAGGCGCTCCCTTTTGTTGCTTCAACCATTATCAGAATCCTCGGTGTCGACATATCGAGTTACGTGCAATTTCGTGGTCATTTGGAAGAGAAAGGCAAATTGGCCTCTAAAAAGCTTGGCGTGCTCAATAGAGAGGGACAGTATTCCATGCCAGCACATTACTCGCAACTCACATGGAATAGTGTTCCAATCTCGGGGCTGAGGCTCGCCAGTATCAGCTCCTATAAAAAAAAAAACACCCAAATACTTAAAGCCATTTCCGAGAATCTAATTCCATACATAGTAAAATTTTTAAATTTTTTTGTTTTTGTATGGAATAATTTTCAAAATATATAGTCCTTGCTGATGATAATAATTAGAGATGCCGCAAATACTCGCTATTACTCGGTATTCGGCATTACTCGGCATTTTTTGTTACTTGTCGAATAGCGAGTAATAGTGTTCATTATTCGATATTCGGCGAATAGTCTAAATAAATGAAACTTATATTAAATGGACTGAAAAATTATAGATAGACAAAATAATTACTTGTATTAATCTTTTAAACAAAACACACTTAGTATATATAATCACCATAAGAATATAAAGGTTAGCAAAAATCAGTAACTTTGAAGTTAATAAGGCTTTATAATTAATATTAAAAGTCTAAAAGAGGTAGATTGTGGAGCAGAAAAACTATTTTTTTTTGCATGACAGGGATCGAGTCGGTTGCGCTTTTTTACGTAAACCAAACCTACCTCAGAAAATATTTTTTTCGGAATAAACAGAGATTGCTGGTGTTTCTAAGTATAGTTTAACAAGCTTTCTTAAAAATAGGGAATCGATTCTTATTGTTACTCAGAGACCACTATTCATATGGGCTTAAACTTCTGTCAGTCTTTGCGGACCTGATGTAGTAGGCAATTTCATCAGCAATGATATTAATGGATTACTCTTCATTAGGCTGTTCTGTTCTCGTAGATTTAGATCCTTCGAAGCATGGCTAAAATATTTCATGAGTTTCTTAAATGACATCCCGGTCTTTCGGGCGCTATTTCTTTCACAAAATTAGGTTATTCCCCGTAAAATATTATGTTACGTCCAAAAAAAGGGTTGTCATGATAATAGTTATATTCTAAGATTTTTTTAAATTACAGTAACATTTAAATGATAGATAAGTTCAAATGTAATATTATTATTTGATAACCAATAAATTATTTTGTATATTCCTTTTTTATGTCGAATAATTATAGCGAGTATTCGACTATTCGCCATGAGGAATGGCGAGTAACCGGTATACGACTATTCGTCATAACAATTCACGGCGTCTCTGATAATAATATAAATGAAGCAAAATTAATAGATTTCATTATAACGCAAAAATAGAGCCGGGCGAGTCGTTTGTCTATAAATACATAAACACTAACAAGAATTTATCAGTAAGAGATTTTTTTGTAGTAATAAATATTTGGTAAAGGTATTTTTTTCAACCAGTATACTTATCTTTGAACGTGGTGAAAAAAGAAATTTGCCACATGTAAGCAAAAAATATTACATTATACCCTAATATTTTTGAGAGGGAAACGGTATCCTGAGATTATGAGGGTATAAAAACATGCCTTGATTAGAGAAAAGGTTAGCTCATATTTGGGTCATCTAGACTCGAGTAATTTAGTACTCCCCGATTTCGATGAAACAATCAAACTCTTTTTTTTTGTCATATAAACTAAACTTATTTTTAAACGTAGGTCGTTACACATAAATTTTTCAACTTTTTACAAAATTGGCACTATGGAAAATCCGGTATCGTAAGCGAAGTAAAAAGCGAGACGAAATTTATCAACGTCCAACTAAATATTGTTGAAGTTCTAAATCACCGTTCATAAACTCGTTTTCTTTTTAATTTGTCTGGAAAATTTCTTGGCTCCACAAGCTACTATCTTATTTACCTATAAAGGTATTTAAAATTTGAAAATCTAACCACAAAATTAAGAGTTTTGTGTCTAATTTTAAGTTATTGAGATGATATTGACCTTGAAATAGCGTTTTGGTTGAAATATTAAATATCATGTTAATGGAACTATATTCTCTTCCATAAAAAACTTCTCCTTCTTTATCCGTGTTATGGCGAGTAAGGAATTACATCACTATTTCGTATAATAGGTGTCATAAGAGACAACTATGAAAAATTCTTAATTTTTTAGCCCCTGCTTGTAGACATAATAATTAATAATTGTAGGCATAAATATGAGATTAAGCAGAGTGGGTTGTGACAAAGGTGCGAAAAAAAGGTCTAGTAATATGATAGTTATTTCTAAAGAATACTATAATACACTATAGAATGGCTGTCAACCTTATTTTGTAGGATCGGTGTCGCCTGGAGCACACATAAAATCAATTACGTCATATTATAACTCGAAACCCGATTCACGAATTTACACATTTTAGGTTTTTGATTAATGTTTTTGACACATCAATTTCTTTATTTTTGTTTCTAATATTCACAGAATATAAATAGTTTCGACTTACTGGTTATAGGATATGTCTCCTTTATTTAAATTACATTTCCCGCTATTATTATGACACGTAATTATTTCACAATTTGCCATTTTTAAATAATTTGCATGTAGCGACGCTTGACACAAAAATTGGAAACGATTGATTGTGTTGACATTTATAGGTGTGAATTGACATGTTAGTGACATATAAGTGGCTACACTGGCTCCGCCCACTCCTCCGTTCTATTCTGTATGTATTATAGTATTCTATGGTTAGTCCGCCTGCCAAGCGTGACGTATAAGGCAAATCATTCCTATAACTGAAACAGCTTATATCCATCTGTAGACTTTGGACTGATTACGGAGATGAAGAATTAAAATGCACCTACTACTACTACTAACAATATTGCAGCAGTATTGTTATAACACGACCTCCAGCGATATTAGCATCTGCTGTGCCCCGATATACGATATATGTGGTAAATAAAAATATTAGTACACATATTAAAAAGTGTTATGAACAAAAATCATTCCATTCTATTTTATTCTATAGCAGAGCATCACAAACAAATTTGGCCGACGTTATTTCCATCAGAATATATTATGAATCACTCTTAACTCACACTAATATGGGGAAGCATGTGCATTACCACGAAACGTTTATGATTGAATTATTTTTTACATTACGGACATACATAAAGACATTTTTTCACTTGAATTTTCATATATGATATGATACGTTAAAATTAAAAAATACATAAACCGAAAAAGGTTATCGTAACATCGTAAAAAGCGTTTCTAGTAGGGAACCACCCCATTTAATTTTCTCGGGGTATATCTACTCTATATAGTTTTCTTATCAGGTTGGGTTCCATAAATATATAATAGCGAACGAAAATGATAAATATACATAAATAACAATAAAATAAAATAAATACATAAAAATACATAAATAAATAAAAGCCCAACAAGATTGAAGCCCTCGGCAAGGGAGACCAAACAGCCGAGGGTTAGGGGGAAAGGGAAAGAAACCGGCGGACAATGCGGGCAGTATCGAGGTGCACCGCCTTCTGCATTTGAGCCCGGAGCAGTCCATCACGGAGTTTCAGTCGCCTAAGATGACCCGAGCGGCTGACTGGGATTAGTCCGTTTGCAGAAACGACTACAGGTATAATTTCGGTCGACAGCCCACCCCACATGTCGGTCACCTCGTGAGCCAGGTCCAGATAATTTGTTCGCTTATCTGTTTCGGCTTTCACGAGGTTCTCGTCATACGGAATTGTAATGTCGACCAAAAATATCCTTGACTGTGCCCGGTCCATCAGGCTTATTCGCAAGAATAGTCCAGTCAGTAGAGCACGGCTTCCGACAAGTACTTGTAATACGGAAGTTTCCGGTCCATGAGACCGTATTTCAGAGCGAGCTCCTGGTGTAGAATTCTGGCTACTAGGTTGTGCCCGTGCAAGTACTTAGAATTAGAAAGCGGCGAACAACCGGAGATGACATGCCTAAGTGACTCACCGGGATGGCGACAAGCTCGAGAGATGTCGACAGTGCCATCCTTTAGGATGTATTTCCGATAGTTGTTGGTCTTAATAACCTGATCCTGTATCGCACAGACAAAACCCTCGGTTTCCCCGAAGAGATCACCGAAACGTAACCAGTTGAGGGAGGCGACTGTGTCTACGAAAGGTTCATGTAGAGCCTTGTAGAACCTCCCGTGGAGCTCCTTCTCCTTCCATACAGTCTCCCGGTCGGAAATACTCTGTACTGCCGGTTCTTGCCATTGCTCGTTGGCCAAGGATAGAGGGGTAAGCCATTTATCACAACAAATTATTTATTATTTATTTTATTTTTAGTATATTTTATTTATATTAGGAGTACCCTCAACCGACGAGCATGTATGCGTAGGTATATGGACATGAAGGAGGCGAGAGAGGTGTGTCAGGATTGTACCAAATGGAAGTCTGTAGTCTCTGTCTACCCCTATGGGTGACAGACGTGAGTGTTTATGTTTTATGTTATGTTTTATGTATTAGTAAAGTTAAAAGTAATATTGCTGCAAGTTGATTGTATAGTTACATAATAATATAAATTTAATAAAGTGAGAGCGAAATAGGTGTGCTTTAATATCAAGTACGATTTTATTTAGAGGATATCCGTGCAACACTAAACACTCAGGGACAGCAGTTACATAATGCGGAATGTCTCAAGAATATTATAAGGTAACAATAATAGCCAGGGCCCACGCCTGTGCCCTGTGTATACTTGATTACTGATATAATTATCACGATTTAGACGCAACAATAGCCTCATGGCTGGGTGCGGAACGCAAACTAAAAAGGTTGTATAGGTTCGAACTCACTATTCGACTACTATCGTGAACCACTTCCACAAGTATTTTGTAATTTTAACTTACCAAGAGTGGCTAAAGGGGATGCTTGTAATGTTAAAAGCGTTGCTAGTATTTCTTTTATTTTAAAATATCAGTTATCATAAAGTTACAATATTATAAATATAAATAAATGTCATCGCAATTATTAGGTGTTTAGGCTATTGAAATTTAAAAAAAAAAACGTCAAAATATTAATAGAGAAAATTTATGAATGCTACCAACTGTTTTACGAAGAAATATTTTAGAAGTAAAAACATTCAAACAAAATTTATTACTTTTCCAATACTAAAGGTACATGCTTGAATCAAACTTAACATTTAAACTGATGGAACTTCAGGGTTTGCATTCTAAGAAAGTAGGTTAATTTATAGCAAAACTATCTTGTTCGAGATCGAAGTTGCTTCGACTACAGGGTAATTCCGATTTAGTAATTTGTTAAGTAAATTCGTTGGACTGCAATGAATGCAGTATTATTTAGCTTAAATATTCCAGTATTGAAAAAGTAACAGGTTTGTCGCAACAGCTTATATTTTTTATTTACTATTATATAACAATTAGAAAAGGACGGCTTCGTAGCGTAGTAGCATAGCAATGAGTTGCAGCACTAAGGTTATATTATTTTAAAAATTTGAAAGGTCTAATACCGTTACCGTTACCGTTTATGGCCTATTAAAGTTCACTGCAGAAAATAAGCCGCCCTCATAGGTTGCCTCTGTTAACGAGTATATTTATTTGCCATAGTTGCCACGCTTTGCCGCCACTACACGGTATATTGGAACTAAGTATTAAATGTAACAATGAATTAATCTGAAGCTTTTGTAAAATATCAGAAAACCATCGTTGCCCATTAAGAAGTTGACAAATATATTAAGCCCAACAAGTGGTTTGACTCGACTCGGGGTTCGAATCCGACACCACATGATAAGCTAGTCCACATAATAAAGATAACCACAGTAAAGTTTACGACCGCTTAACCAACAGGCAGTAAGCACACCTATTGTCATAACATGTATCTTGTTGGGATGTTTATCTATATGCTATTTATATATGTAAAACGGCTTCAGAATAAACGAGAATAGTTTATGGCTGGTGAGTAACGTTAAAAAATAAAAACGGAAAGCTTTACTTAGAGATTTCCTTCAACATGCCATGTAGTTGATTCAACAAAGTACTATAATATAAAGTACATTAAGATTATACTTCCAATATCTTAGCTAAAATTTTATTAAAACTACTTACTCAACTTTATAGACAGGACTGCTGAAGTTAGATTAAAACTTTTGAAAGGACGTTAAAATTTCCCTATCACAGGGCCTTACCTTACCGCCTCGTCAAACGTGGGTACATTAGACAGAGTCTCTTTTACATATAAGTGGGTTGCGAACTTTTAAGATTACTAAATGTGTGACGAATGAAATAAAAATAAAAATTAATAAATCTTATATTACAAACTTATGGCATTTCATTTTAGCTTTTAAATCCCGACGTTTAGTTTAGTTTCATGCAAAATGTGTAGTATTTGCGTAAATATAAGAAACCATTACTTTTAAGAATAATATGTGTCACTTAAGAAATATGCTAAATATTTTTGTAATATAACTTTCTATGATCTCGTTTTTGTCTGTCTAAATTAAAATAAGAAAATCATATATTTAGTATAAACTGCCGTTTGGATAGATTGACAATGCAAAAGAGAAAGAGCATAGTGTATGTGTAATGTTAGAGAGAGAAAGATGAAAGAGAACAAAACAAATGCCACTTGTATTTTCAAATTCGCGGGTGTTAAAGTGAAAGTTAGTATTTAATAGACGTCATTAAAACCAAGTGCTTAGTACCTAAATATAACTCATTCAAAAAGAAATCCCTCATTAGGATACATTTAACCCATGGGTACGATTGGGGTGACGATCGAGCACAAAGCCCACCTGATTGTAAGTGGATGCTGTGGCCCGTAGATATCTACAACAATCCTCAATTAAGATTCATAATGCAGATGCGTTGCCACGTCTGAGAACTAACACGGAAAGCCTCGTTTCCAGTTAAGAGGGTCTCCGGTTCTCTACACTCACCATACGAAACACAGCAATATTGTGCTGCTATTTCACGCTGGTATTGTGTGAAAGCGTGATTCTTCGCCGGTCGAGACGACGCATTCGCGCTACAACCATAATATAGTTTCAGTAAGGCTCTATCACGTATATATACAAGTACGTATATAGCTGTCTAAACGCTTTGTTTTTGAGAAAGTACAAACGATTGTACACAAATTTATAGGAAAAATTATCACATTTTATAACAGTAATGCCATAAATACATAGGAATAGAATTAAAAACAATCAAAAATACGTAAAATCCTCCTAATTTTAACCTAACTTTTGTAGATTTTTTTAAAATCGATAACAATATAATCGATATGTCCCTAACTGGCACAGGTATGCATAGCATGCAGCCTTATTCAACGTCGTAATACCTTTTTTAATTTTTGAGGTTCCGTGGCTGAATATTTTTAGTATCTTATAGAAAAAGTAGAATTATGCTGACAAATGAGCACACATTTCAGATAAGTGAATGTTATGACAGATATTCATATAATAAATAGAGAAGAGTGGGTTTCCAAATTAAAACATTCGAATATATAATGATTTCTTATATTTACACGATCACTACACATTGATTAAAACTACTTTTATGGATTTTATCGCGTTTAATTTGAATTATTTTTAATGTCGGGAATTATATATATTAATAATAATAAAATATAAAAATAACTATATATATATATATATATATATATATATATATATATATATATATATATATATATATATATATATATATATATATATATATATATATATATATATATATATATATATATATATATATATATGTGGAGCCACGTGTTTAAGGCTGCCGAAAATCTAGTTCCCCGGTCAAACCTCAAACCTATTACGCGAGATATTAACTAAAGTGGACTGTATATGCGATTGCTTCTACGTTTACGTAAAGCGACTACTATAGCATGCGGTACAATGCACTCGCTCTTCCCTAAACTAAACTATTACTTGTCGAATCGATGAAAGGAATCCTGCTTGACTAGGAAAAAAACACAGATTGGAGCGGGTTAAATTATTAGCAAGCAGGTATAATTAAGGAGTATTGACTCACCGGGGTTTCTTCTTCCTGTCGATCACTATAGCGGCGACTTCCGGAACCTCCTCTGGACAGACACTTCTGGGGCCCCAGTGGTGCGTCAGGAGAGAAGAGTTGGTTCAACGACGACTGCGGCGGGAGAAGAGGCTCGCGCATCGGTCGCGCGTGTCTTATATATCCTCGGCTCGGGTGATTACGCGATGTTCTAGAATCGTCTTCTTTCCCCTCCCACCCCACCACCCCGATGTGTCGATAGGAGGGTACGAATGATATTGTTTGGAAAGGAAATAATGATTCTACAAGTTCCTACCGTCAAAATAAAAAAAAACGCGAATGGTTTTCCGCGCAACCATCTCCCCCCGCCCTTGAAGGATTTCCTTCAAAAAAAAAATAACTAAACAACTAGAGCTAAGATCGACTAACAAATAACTAACTAACGCTAAGATTACCTAAATTAAACTACAATTTCAGTCTAGAAAGCTAATTTAAATTATGGAAGAGGCAAGGGGCACAAACGGATAACAGGACGTAGGTAAGACCCAACCGTGGTCTTAACGCGAGCTATCCTAATTACTCCGTCGGAACCGGGAAAGACCTCCTCGACGATTCCTAACGGCCAGTGGAGAGGCGGCGTATTCTCCTTAGTGAGCACAACTACGGTTCCTACAGCTAAAGGCTCTGTCGCTGTGTTCCATTTTTGCCGAGACTGCAAAGTATGCAAGTATTCCATCCTCCATCGTTTCCAAAACGATTGCACTAACCGATCTAATAATTTGTGGCGTGTGGAAATGCTAAGTCTGTTCTCATCCATATCCGCGGCGGGCAGATACCTTAGAGGCGTTAAAGTCAAAAAATGTGCTGGAGTTAGAGCCAGCGGTTCCGAGGGGTCACTAGATAACGTCCGACAAAGTGGGCGGCTATTCATTACGCATTCAATTTGAGCGAGCACCGTACTTAGCTCTTCGAAGGACAAAATTTGATCTCCTATTACTCGGTATAAGTGGCTCTTTAGACTTTTAATATTAGTCTCCCAATTGCCCCCAAAATGACTCGCGGCTGGGACGTTCAGAGACCACTCAATGCGGTTCTCGGCTAGAATGTGAGCGAACTCCGAATTATAATACTTGCTAGCTAAGAGCTCGTGTAGTTCCGATAGAATACGTTTTGCACCGACGTAGTTCGTACCGTTATCCGAATATAATTTACTTACAGGGCCTCTGCGCGATAGAAATCTTTTAAATGCACCCATAAAGCCTGCTGTGCTTAGATCACCAACGAGTTCTATATGCACTGCTCGAGTAGTTAGACATACGAAAATGCAGACGTAAGCCTTTGTGGACCTTATACCACGCCCGCGAGTGAGCGTGACCTTAAACGGACCAGCAAAATCAGACCCGGTGTGCGTGAAGGGCTTTACCGATTGTATCACTCTACAAGATCTAAGTTCCGCCATTTCCGGAAATGACGGCTTGGGGCGTGCCCGAAAGCAAGCTATACATCTGTGCACCCGATTGCGTATTAAACTACGTGCAGAAAGAATCCAATAATTCTGACGCAAGATCGACATCAATAAATCGGGGCCAGCGTGCGAGTTCAATTTATGATGATAATCGACTAATAAGTTCATGATATGGTCTTTACGCGGTAAAACTATAGGGTGCCGTTGGTCGAAACTCAATTGCGAGTTGGACAAGCGTCCACCTACCCTTACAATCCCATCCTGTAAAAATGGCTTAAGGCGTTGAAAGGCGCGACTACAAGCTCTATTCGATTGTAATCTTGTAATTTCTTCAGAGAAGTGCGCACGTTGAAGTTCACGTAATACTAGCGACTCGGCATAGTTGTAATCGGATGCTAAGACATACGGACGTCGCGGTAAAAGCTTCGCGAATCGACAAACGTAAATTACGCTACGCAATAATTTCGACCAAGAGGACAAGCGGTTCGCCAGAGCAATGATTGGAGAAACCTCGCTCGAAACGTTCGCCACTAGAGCGTGCCTCTTCTCTTCCGGCGGTTGTGACACTGACGAAGGTTCGAAATCGGTTATTGGCCATTGTGAGGGATCCAAGTGAACCCAAGAAGGTCCATGGAACCAAAGCGGGTGGTCCATTATTTGCATCGGGGTGAGTCCCCGGGATAGACAATCGGCAGGGTTTTCCTTACCGGACACGTGATAAAAGTTCCGCGTTTCTAACTCGTCTTGGATCTTGGCCACTCGGTTCGCGACAAACGTATCCCAACGGTGGGGTGAAGAATGAACCCAACATAAGGCGACGGTGGAGTCGGAAAAGGCAAATATTCTTTCTATGTGAACTCTATCCCTACATGCGCCGATAACTGTGGTAATAAGCTTGGTGAGTACTAATATTGCGCAAAGCTCTAAGCGCGCCAGAGAGACAACCTTACGGGGGGAGACTCTCGACTTAGAACTAATGAGGCTAATCGAATTTCTACCATTATTCTGGACATGGAAATATACAACGCCCCCGTAAGCCTTCTCGCTGGCGTCTGCAAATCCAACAACCGTTATGCTGCTATTTCTATCGACATTTATATGACGCGGTATTTTAATTTCTCTTAGTAAAGGAAGTTCCTCTCTAAAGCGCTGCCACAATCGAACAATGCTGTCAGGCGGCGAGTCATCCCAATCGCATTCAAATAACCAAAGTTGTTTAATCAAAAGCTTAGCGTATAATACCACCGGAGCTACGAAACCCATGACGTCCCATAATCTAGCAACGAATGACAGTATTGTGCGCTTTGTGCATTTCTCTACGGGCGGATTTACCTTAAGGCTAAACACGTCGGACTCTGGTGACCAACACAGACCGAGCACCTTGTGTGTATCGGAATCGTCGAATTCCTTTATCGCCGAAAGACGGTGTGATAGTGGGATTGTATCTAAAACCGGACGCGAATTACTAGTCCACTTCACAAGATCGAATTGACCCGATTTCATGAGCCTTATAACCTCGGCGGTGGTTAGGGTGGCCTCCTCCACGCTATCGACCGAATACACAAAATCATCCATATATAATCCGCTCTCAATTGCCCTCTTAGCTTTAAGATAAGAGGGACCTTCATCGTGAGCGAGCTGTCTCACCGTGCGTAACGCATGAAATGGGCTCGACTTTAAACCAAAACAAACGCGGTTAAATTCTAACACCATTAGAGGTTCCTTTGGGTGGAAACGATATAAAATGCGCTGGAATCTACGGTCGCATTCACGGACCCCTATTCAAAGAAACATTTGGCGAATATCGGCGGATAGTGCTATACTAAACAAACGAAAATTGACTATTATATCAAATAAACTGCCCTGTAAATTTTGCCCACTATAGAGGATATCGTTAAGCGACAGGTGAGTGCTAGTTTTAGCACTAGCGTCGAGCACTACACGTAATTTAGATGTAAGTTTGTCCTCTCTAATGACTCCGTGGTGTGGTATAAAATACGACGGTGTGTCTTCGTAGTTATCTAATTTCGAAGCCACAAGTAATATGTAACCTTCTCTTATATATTCGTTAATGACGCCGTCGTAAGCTTCCTTTAACTGGGGCGAAGCGAGCATCCTACGCTCCAAGCTGTAGAAACGTTTTTTCGCCATTTGACGCGAATCGCCGAGAGATAAAACATCTCCCTTAAAGGGTAGCGCTACACTATATCTACCGTCGCGATCACGAACGGTCGTGCGGACGTAAATTTCCTCGCATATCCTGTCATCTGAACTAGCTATGGGTGGGACGTTCACCTCCTCCATCTCCCAAAATTTGCGGACTAACGACTCGAGCGGTTCGACAGCCATACCACAATAAGAGGCTGCCGAAATACTATCTAGGATGGGGGCGGAGCCAAGGATCACATAGCCCAATACGGTTTCCAGTGCGTAAGGCGCGGTATGCGAGGAGTTGCCCCTGACCTTATTGTTTAACAAAAGATGAGGGAAAAGCGATGCCCCAATGAGCATGTCTATGTTTCCAGGAACGGCGTAAGTGTCGTCTGCTAGAGTCAAATTTTTAAATTCAATCATTGCCGAGGTGTCAACCGAAACGGTTGGCAACCGTTCAGTGACCCTATCTACTACTAGTGCATTTATATCAAAGTTAACGTTACGATCTATCCGAGAATAAAATTTTAAATTTATATATCCCTGTGTCGCTTTACTAGTACCTCCGATGCCTTTAACTACAGGACATGAAAGTGACCTATTTATTACTAAGCCTAAGCGCTGACAACATTGTCGTGTTATAAAGCTATTTTGGGCTCCGCTGTCCAGCAGTGCACGGACGCTTTGTTTGTTTCCACGCGAATCCCTAACCAAAATACGCGCCGTACCCAGTAACACGGTTGAAGGAGGTTGTGCTCCCATATTTGCCAATGAGCACAGAGCGACATCATCAGGTCGACCGCTAGAATCGTTGACCTTAGTAGGGGTGAATTCCTTATTCGCCTTACTTGACGCCGCTATGTTGCTATTTTCAAAATGTAATAGCGTGTGATGTTTCCTGGCGCACTTGCTACATACGGAACTCAAATTGCATTTTGCAACTAAATGCTTATCGCTTAAGCAGTTCAAACATAGGTTGTTTGTTTTTACTAACTTATAACGTTCGCTTGGTGAATATTTACGAAAAGTCGCACAGTTATATAAATTACCGTGTTTATCTTTACATACTATACAAGTATGCTGGAGCGATGTCGGCGTAGCGGTTACGTAAGTTAACGACCCTGCTATTTTAGATGGTTGAGTCTGTCTACGGTCGACGCACCTTTTAATCTCCTGTTTAACGTTCGGTGAGCGCTGCATCACCTTTATTTGATCTCGCACGAACGATGCTAATGAATGAAAGGAAGGCATCTCCGAGCTACGATGCTCCATTTCAAACGCACGCACGGTGTCGGAGTCTAATTTCTTTAATGCTATATGGAGAAACACCACGTCCATGAGGTCATTAAACTTCAAATTCTTAAGTGCAGCCACCGATGCCACAAATTTATCGAGAAACTGCTCTAAGCCGTTGATGTTCGCGGATGATATAGGTTTAAGATCGAATATCTGGTTCAAATATTCGGAAGCTAACATTCTCCTATCTTCATATTTAGTTTTAAGCGTTTCAAATATTAATACGTAATTGTTTGCTGTAGGTGTAAAACTCGAGCAGATCGACTGTGCTCTGCCACTAAGTTTACTAATTAAGTAATATAATTTTTTCAGCGTCCGATAACGATGGGTTGTTGTGTATATTGTTTTGAAAACTACTGAAGAAGAAGGGCCACGTCTTAATATCACCATTGAATACCGGAATATCTATTGGCGGTAACCTAATTGAGTCACGAGGGCGTACCTGCATTTCAGGCTTCGCTTCACCTTGAGATTGTAGCAATTTTGCGGTTCTCTTCACGCGACACAACATATCTTCGAATGCCAGCAGCGGTTGGTAGTTCACTATGTATTTCGGGTCGGTTTGTAGTTCCGAATGATTAATTTGATCTAATATTCTTTCGTAATCTGTCCGCAAATTATCTATCGTTTCGATTTCATTTAAAAAGGCCTCCCGTACTGCCTCTATATGAATGTTATTTATATAATCACTTATATTCTGCATACGCGAAAAGAGTATGTCCCTCTTGGCATAAAGCGTTTTAATTTTGATTTCACTTCCACTAACTGCCATTTTAAATTATTATAATAAAGTTATATTAATCACAATTAATCTCACACGCATAAACGACGTAGGATGAATACTCGGCGTGCCGTATTACGTAATCAGATCGAGCGCCCGATGCAGTCAAGGCTACGCGTCGTTTGCTAATCTAATAATTTTATAAAATTGTGGGGTAAGCGTATCAAACGGTTGCTATCACGCCGTTTCAATTATTTAATAAGCTTTAAATTTAACCAAATACGAGCGCTATTAAATGAATAATTCTGTTTGCGAGTAACAAATCAAAATTTTAATTTAAACGAACACTATTTAAGTCTATTCTATAAATTAGAGTGCGTTATCTAAACAATTAATTTAATAATTCGACCAGAAAATGGTTGGATAACCACTAAACACCAATCCAGATCCTGCCGAAGTGACCATAAAATGGTGGAGCCACGTGTTTGAGGCTGCCGAAAATCTAGTTCCCCGGTCAAACCTCAAACCTATTACGCGAGATATTAACTAAAGTGGACTGTATATGCGATTGCTTCTACGTTTACGTAAAGCGACTACTATAGCATGCGGTACAATGCACTCGCTCTTCCTTAAACTAAACTATTACTTGTCGAATCGATGAAAGGAATCCTGCTTGACTAGGAAAAAAACACAGATTGGAGCGGGTTAAATTATTAGCAAGCAGGTATAATTAAGGAGTATTGACTCACCGGGGTTTCTTCTTCCTGTCGATCACTATAGCGGCGACTTCCGGAACCTCCTCTGGACAGACACTTCTGGGGCCCCAGTGGTGCGTCAGGAGAGAAGAGTTGGTTCAACGACGACTGCGGCGGGAGAAGAGGCTCGCGCATCGGTCGCGCGTGTCTTATATATCCTCGGCTCGGGTGATTACGCGATGTTCTAGAATCGTCTTCTTTCCCCTCCCACCCCACCACCCCGATGTGTCGATAGGAGGGTACGAATGATATTGTTTGGAAAGGAAATAATGATTCTACAAGTTCCTACCGTCAAAATAAAAAAAAACGCGAATGGTTTTCCGCGCAACTAATATATATATATATATATATATATATATAATTCCCGACATTAAAAATAATTCAAATAATTTTTAGTTTCGGGCGCTTTGCTACTACTATACATTAATGATTTTCTCACAGAGTTGCACTAATGAAATAACTACAACATATCCAACCCTCAAACACTATATACAAAAATATTTATAGTGATTTATATTATTATTGGAATATATTGAATAACTAAATATTGGAATAATGTATTGAATAAAGTAGCAAATTGCAAAATATCAGTAACGAGAGTTTACAACATTTTAACAAAAATATTAAAAATTAAGCTTCTACTACGTTTCAGGATATCTTAGTAATAAGATGTGTGACTATAACTACATACAAACTCGTTATTATTTCAATTATAAATTATAGCAATAGATACCTGATAGCAATTAGTATCTGAATATACTTCGCAATATTCTAAAGAATTGACATCATAATATTGTATTATCTTTGTAGTACACGTTAGGTTTTAGTTTCTAACTTTTAATTTATATACACATCGAACGCATTACATTTTTAAGAAAAAAGTTTACATTAATAATTTTTGAAGTTTATGTATACACTTAGTGCTAGGACTCTTTTTCCATTTCGAAGGTCATCTAGGTAATTATAACTCTCTTGCTAGTACCAGTAAAAATACAGGCTTGTCTCAATAAATCTTTTTTGCAGATTTATACAATGATTTGAATGTATGTATTATGCAATGATATATCAAATATGATTTGTTTGGAGACGATATCAATATTTGTCGAGACAAAAATAATGATATCGGCTGATAGAAAGAAGAACAGGCATCCATTTAAAATTTATTGTTATATATGGAGCTCAAAACATGAAGTTACGGGTATGCAAGTAAAGGGAATCTATTTTTCTCTTTATTTATTTATAGAATGTCAGTAGTGAAAATTAAGCTAAATCTAGGGACTAATGTGTGTACCTTTATATAGGAGAAAGTATTATAAGTTAAATAATCGTTATAATCGTTGAATTAAATAGTAGTATTTTACTAATAGCAATTAAGTTAGCACTCTCTAAAATTATACTGGTTTTCAATACCATCCGTATACAATACATCATCTCTATATTTCTATTCATACCGGAACTTGTTGGCAACATAAATAGGTAAGAGAGTGGTACTTACGGACAGGCGGAAAAGGAATCTTCCCACCTAGCGAACATCCTCGACAATCTCTACAAACAAAACACAGATGGGTTGTGAAACTCGAGAACAACGAGGTATTGAATGCCAGTAAAATGGGTATCCAAATTTCTACGCTAATAATACTAAACACAGCAGCATTATGCTTCTATAGGGTTTGGGTTACTATGTGAGGGTAGTCCTATCCTGATTGAGCCGACCCATTCGTGCTGCAGCTGCGTATTAGGTATCGCTTATAGCATATATGCAGCAGCTGGCTCTATTTCGTAATATACCAATTTTAGTTTAATTATCTTAATGGTCTGAACGATTGGCAAAAATACTATGTCATAACTTATTGAATATCGCTTCACGCTGCAAGTATATATATTGGAACGTTTCCAATTATAACGGAAGATAGTTAATTACATTTAGTCTCGAAGTAAATTCGTTATATTAATGGAAATTATGAAGAGGACTATTTCGCAAACAGTAGTCGTTAAATTCGGAGAAGCTGAATTCATAAATTGGAATATTGATAATGACTAAACTTTTAAAATAAGAACTCTGAGAAATTTTTTTCAGTTTTGCTTAGCACGTTATATTTAGTTTAAAAAAATGTTTGATATCTCTCATAGTGATCTCTCTTTTATTGATGCGATCATTATTGTTTGGAACAAGTCTTTACGGAGTTTACCGCGTTTGTTCAACACCCTGAACATAGACCTTAGGACATTGGACAAAGGTCTATGTTCACCTTAAGTTGTATGTAGCTAAGTAGACCTAAATAATATTGTTTGTCAAAAAATAAAAAATAAACCTTATAAATAAACTTTTGATCTATCTTTTTAATTGCAATGATATTTTAAAAAGTTTTTATTCTTTGACTTAATCTCATTTCGCACACAGAAGTTAATTTTCTCAGTGGGTAGTCACATAAAAACAAAAAAAAATCCTTTGTATATCTGCTTAATGGTCAAGTCCCGCTGGGTCGTGAATCTAACTCCTGCGGTTCGATATTGTAACGTGGCTCCGAGACTATAGACTAGTAATTTGTGGCTCTTTTGCTCATATATTTTTAAATCTAATTCACTATATATTCACATAGTTATATTAGTAGCAAGTAAAGCAGGTAATTTAATCTTTACTTATAATAATAGCAATAAAATATTAATTTTCAATGACCATATCATGATTAATTTGCCCGACGATGTAGCCTAAGATGATAGAAAATATTGTTTTGGCATGAATTACGCTATAGCTACTTTAAGAATGCAGCCAGAATAGGTCAGTGGTACCTGTGAAAGACCAAACTTTTGCAGAATATCCATGTATAAATTAGAAGCTTAATGCTGATTAATGGACAGATGGACTATCCGCTCGCTTGGCACCAATTTTCCATTAAATATTAAAATAAGTAAATTAACGGAAAATGATGGCAATGTATTCGGAAGTTAAGATAGGTTGGTTGACTGGGAAATTATTTTACTCCTTTTCGCTACAGTTTCAAAACCATCCTTTTAATAAACTAAGTGAATATAAAACGTAATTGTTTTTTTAGAATACCTTCATTGAGTTTTTAGCAATTTACTCTTTATCTAATTAACAGAAAATTTTAGAGCAAAGGATAAGATAAACAGGACATTTAAAAGCAAAGGAAAAGATAAATAGAAAATCTAAGGGCAAAAGTTAAGATAAACAGAGCATTTAAGAGAAAAGGATAAGCTAAACAGGATATTTAGGAACAAAGCTTGAGATAAACAGGAAATTCAAGAGTAAAGGATAAGCTAAACATTTAGGACATTTAGGAGCAAAGGATAAATATATAATAAGATGAACAGGGATTTTAAGAGAAAATGATAAAGTAAGCGGGAAAATTTTATTCTATTTTTACGGTTGTATTCTATGGATTATGAGCAGAGTATAATAATTTTTTATTTGTATTTATTTATTTATTTCAACCAATAAAGATCATAGGGTAATATTACATTCATTCAGTTTAATTCTAATACTAACATTACAAATCATTACCAAAATTAATTATATAAAATGTTTAAGTATTTATAATAATATTTAAAATATAATAATAATTTAATAATAATATATAATGAACTAATGTCACCGTAACATACAACATACCTGACTTAAATATATATTAACAAAACTGTAAACAATACTTACCATAATGATATAATAAGTACATGGGCATAAACCCAGTGACTCAAAAAAGCACACTCTGGTTTCTCGATAGTTAGTTACGTTATGAATGCTGTTGGCGCTCCCACGAACCCTCTGCATCAGTTACACAGTTCTTTTGCGAATAAGTGTTGAAAAATTATCTACAAGGGCGTCAACAAACATACCTGTTATGCTACGGTAACGTGTGAACCCTATGAACAATCTAAAAGCGTTAATTTATTGTGTACTTGGGTGTAGTATTCCCGCTGTGAATATCTGACCCATAAGACACACGTATAAAGGGATTAGCAATATACCTTATATAAATAAGTTTTACCTCGGCTGTATAGTGTGAGAACCAGCGGGCCAGCATACTGCGGTGGACAGCCAGCACCCTCCTTTCTCTTTCAATGTCTATCAAAAGCAACATGGCCGAGGTACTTTAATGAAGTTACTCATTTGATTGCAACACATCCTAAAGTTACAGATGGTACGAAATTAGGTTCCTTTGTGCTCGTCTTAAATACCATGAACTCACTATTCGCAATATTATATTTTAGACCGTGGGTCTCTGCACAAATCTCACATAATATTCACGAAAATAACGCTGTCAATGGTAACTTGTCATAGAATTATAACTGTACGAGGGCGGCACTGAAAATTTCGGGAATCAAGGAAGTGACACAACATTACTATTTAAAAATGTATGAATTGCTTTTCGAAGTATTATCCGCGAAATTTGACACATTTTCCATACGATAGAACCAATCATTGAAGCAAACATTCCATTCGGAAGTTGGGGTCTCCAAAATGGCCGTTTTGTAGGCGTCCACAGCTTCTTCAGGTGATGAAAATCTCTGTCCACGCAATTTATTCTTTATTTTAGGGAAAGTATAGAAATCATTAGGGCTTAGGTCGAGGCTGTACGGCGGATGGTCTAATAATTCTATGTTTTCTTGCTCTAAAAACTCTTTTGTTCTGTGTTCGGTGTGAGAACTCGCATTGTCGTAATGGAGGATGATGCGGCGGTTGCAGTTCTCTTTACGGAGTTCAGAAACGACCTGTGGTAAAAAAATGCTAGCATACCATTCTGCAATAACCATTCTTTGTCCCTCAAGAGGAATAGTCGTAACATGGCCGGTTTTGGAGACAAACGTGGCCACCAGTTTTTTTTGCAACACTCCGTGAACAAACAATTTTTGTTGGCTTTAACTCATTTTCGAACACCCAAACTCGTGACTGGTTTTTTGTTTCGGGTTCGTACGCATATATCCAGGATTCGTCACCTGATACGATGTTTTATACAGCATTTGAGGATCCTGCGTGGAATGTTTCTCCTAACGCACCATATAACGCGAGCCGTTTTTTGCTCTTCACAGAGCGAATGAGATATCCATCGGGAAAACAACTTTTTTACACCTAATTGTTCATGCAAGATTGATTTGACTCATGCCAATGACCAAAATTGCCTGAATTTCGCGGTATGTCACATGTCGATGTTCCTCAATGAGCTTACGCACAGAATCAACGTTTTCTTGGGTGACTCCATTTTTGGGACGACCTTGACGGGGATCATCACTGAGCTTGACACGTTCACGTTGAAATTCAGCAAACCAGCGATAAATTGTGGTTTTGGATGGGGCTTCTTCACCAAATGCAGAAATCATCCGGTCAACACAATGTTTTTGTGTTAAACCACTTCGAAAGTCATAATAAATCATCGCTCTTGAATTTTCTCGAGTTAATTCCATTTTCTCAACGACTAAACAAGTTTGACAAAAACTTGTGACAAGACCGAGAATCTTTTTTAAAATAAATAAATGGTATTAAATTTTTAAAACCCAGGAGTTTTCAATTAAAAAGATTTTAATATGACAGGAACAGTGGAAATATTCCATTCCCGGTACTTTTAGTGCAGCCTAGTATAAGAAGGGTTTTTAGTGGAAGCCTCGTATCGGTAAGCGAGGTAACGCGGAGCCGTATTTTATTCATAAACAGACACATATTGTGTGGTTTTAAATATCTGAATATTTGTCCATTAACAATTCTTACGTATTTATTATGCAGGCAATAATAAAACAAAAAGAACATAGTTTAAGGGTAATGTTCTTTTAAAAAATAGAAAAACAAAATTTTGTTGTATTTATGTTTTTCAGGCATTGGTTATAAAGTCCTTTATTTATTTCGAGAAATCGCGTTTGATTTCGGTTCCGTGCTCGCCCACAGGGATCAATTTAAAGAAGACAAAATAAACAGTTCGTTTTTATTTCCAATTACAATCACTGTTACAGACGATTTTTTTTAATGAAGTAAAGTCCCTAGTCACGTCAAATTTATCGTTGTATACATTTTTATTAATTTTAAATTGTTTCATAATACTTATTGTAAAATCATTTTTTATTTACCACTGCTTCTGAAAATACCACTGTCCTGTTAAGAACAGGTAATTTTATATTTGTACACAGAGATAACACTGTATCTGTGACGAAAGAATTAGAAGTTGAGTTAGACTGCGTGTTTCCCAAGTTTCCTTCAGTTATTTTTAGTATTATAAAAAAGCGAACCTCGAAAATTATATATAATAGAATTGTTTTTATTCATTACAGATTACAGGTTGTTATTATTGAAATCCGTTTATTTTTTTTACCACTAGATCGGAAGAAACCTCAATCCTGGGAAGAACCAGCATGAAAACCAGGAGAACGTTTTTTAATAAAATTAATTAAACATAAATTATTTAATACAATTAGTATGAAAACAATTTGAATTTTACAAAACATAATTTACTTCTCTTTCAAGGAAATTAATTTATACCACTAAGTTTTTAGGGGATATTATAGGAAGAAAAATAATGATAAGGCTTGTTATAACCACGGGGCTGGAACATTCAACATCTAAATCCGGGCTGTTACTGAGAATTTAGTGACAAAAAAACTCAATATCTGATTTTGACCCGACCCGATTGCGCATGTGTATAGAATGCAGTAGATGAATGAAATTGAAGGCCTTTTGAGGGACTTAAAGTACTGGTTTCATACCCCATTACACACGCTCCGCTGTAATTTTATCCTCGTCTAGGGTCTCGCCATTTCTAAGGTACTGAAGTGCATTCCAATCTTTCACATATTGATGTTCAATATATTATTGGAATCTCCCAAACAAGCCGGTTTCCGAAAAGGCTTCAGTATCATAGACCACATACATACTCTGCGGCAGATTGTACAGAAGACCGAAGAGTACCATCTGCCACTTTGCCTGGCGTATGTGGACTATGGGAAGACCTTTGATTCTGTCGAAATTTGGGCGGTGCTACAGTACCTTCAGCGGTGCCAAGTTGACTGTCGGTATATCGAAGTGCTGAAGTGTTTGTACAGTAGGGCTACGATGGCTATCCGAGTACAGAACCAGAGCTCGAAACCTATCCAACTGCAGAGAGGTGTAAGACAGGGAGACGATATATCCCCGAAACTCATCACCGCTGCATTGGAAGACGTTTTCAAGCTACTGGACTGGAAAGGATGGTATTAACATCAATGGCGAGTACATCACTCACTTTCAATTTGCCGACGATATAGTCCTTATGGCAGAATCGCTTGAGGACTTAAGCACTATGCTCAATGGCCTCAATAGTGCCTCCCAACGGATAGGTCTTAAGATGAACATGGACAAAACAAGGATCATGTTTAATGTCCATGTCACACCTATGCCGGTAGTTGTTGGGAGCACTATGTTCGAAGTTGTTGACGAGTATGTTTACCTGGGACAAATAGTCCGACTAGGTAAGTCCAACCTCGACCGAGAGGTCAAACGACGGATTCAAATCGGCTGTGCAGCGTTCGGGAAATTACGACATATCTTCTCGTCAGGTATACCTCAATCTCTAAAAACTAGATTGTACAACCAGTGCGTGTTGCCAGTGATTACTGACGGATCTGAGACGTGGTCCTTCACTGCTGGCCGTATGAGGACGCTCAAGGTCACTCAGCGAGCTATGGAGAGGGCTATGCTCGGAGTTTCTCTGCGTGATAGACTCAGAAATGAGGATATCCGCAGTAACACCAGAGTGGCTGACATAGCCAAATGGATTAGTAAGCTGAAGTGGCAATGGGCCGGCCATATAGTTCGAAGAACCGATAACCGTTGGGGAAGAAAGGTTCTCGAGTGGCAGCCTCGTACCGGTAGGCGTAGTGTAGGGCGACCCCCCACTAGATGGAGTGACGACGTGGTAAGATATGCAGGAAGTCGATGGATGCAGGTGGCTCCGGACCGTGCTTTGTGGCATTACTTGGGGGAGGCCTATGTTCAGCAGTGGACTTGTGAAGGGCTGTAATGATGATGATGATGATGATATTATCGGAA
Source organism: Parnassius apollo (assembly GCA_907164705.1). NCBI lineage: Eukaryota > Metazoa > Arthropoda > Insecta > Lepidoptera > Papilionidae > Parnassius > Parnassius apollo. Next base: position 4,965,603 of record CAJQZP010001217.1, read on the forward strand.
TAGTGTCGGGCAAGACTTGCTTTGGAGCTTTCCATAGAATCTCTCAATCCATCTCTAAATGTCATGTATACTGGAAACGATACTTCTATATTCGGTCTTTAACTTAAATGGCTTGAAAGTCTTTGCTGAAAAAGCCATGGAAGCTTTTTTTTGTTAGTTGTTGACCAATCGGTTTCCCTACTTTTAGCTCACCGTACTCTCTTGTGTCTAATTTTGCGTTGACAATTCTTTTTAACACCGTTTAGTTGGTTTTGGAGGAATAAAGGTATCCTCATACATATTCTCCACCTTCTCATCGAGATGTACTGAGATTAGTGCGTAAACCAATCGTTTGGTGAATCAGAGTATAAGTTTTGCAACCCTTGTCGACAACTTCAAACTTTTACAACGTTCTTAACGAGAGACTTCTGGACCTTAAATCCGAACTTCCCTGCGACAGATGATTTCCAACCCTGTGATATTCTTATATATATATATATATATATATATATATATATATATATATATATATATATATATATATATATATATATATATATATATATATATATAGTTGTATAGCGCAGTACTTCGAAATTTTGGTAACGTGATTTAGGCTCGGTGCGTTTCGATTATGGCGCGGCATAGCGCCGCAACATCACCCTCCTGCTCACAGGAATTTGATGTACTAAGTATTCCTGTGATGAGATATAATGATAGTGATGACGATGATGATAGTGGTTTTGTTTCTTCAGATCTAGCAGTTGCGTTTCATCCTTGACTTCAATATGAGATGAGTCAGCCGTTTTACGAAGATATACTTTTCCATGGCTAGTCCAACAAAATTTGTAGCCTTCAGTTTTTGCGTAGCTTCTTGCTAAGAAAAATAATCTTCGCCCTTTGTTCGTTAAAGCTTCAGATACATAAATTGGTCTTACTTGTTCTTTGAATCCTATCATAGCACTTTTGAGACGCTGATCAGGACACTGTTTATTGAACGTTTTTGCTCCCTTGATGATATTGTTCTTCACTATAACCGATGTGAATTCAGTGACGATTGTGGTTTTACCCGTTTTACCATTCGATCCAAACACATCTTTAATAGTAGATTCCTGAACATTTACATTAAGAACCTTACATGTTTTTTGGACTTTTTTTTTATAGAATAGGGTGACAAATGAGCACACAGTCCACCTGATGGTAAGTGGTTGCTGCGGTCCATAGACATCTACATCTATCTTCCATTACAAATCAAAATGCAGATGCGTCGTCACCCGTGAGGATTGAGATGGAATGCCTCATTTCCAGTAAAAAGGGTCTCCGGTTCTCTACACTCACCGTACGAAACATAGCAGCATTAAGCTACTATTTCACGCTGGTATTCTGTGAGAGCGTGGTCCTTCCCCGGTCGAGCCGACCCATTCGTGCTACAACTATACTACTAATATAATTGCAGCATGGCTCTACCACGTTATAAATATCACACAAGTCAGCTTTAGTTTCCGAATGTGCAGGTGTAGGTACATTCCTTATTTCTGTAGTAGATGACTTTGAGGCTCTATGCATATCTTCTATTTGCGCTTCGAGTGAGTCTATCCGAAGTAGGTGTTGCATTTCTTTATTTTCAAGACAACCAACCGTCTTCTTCATATCTTCATACTGACTGTTAAGGAAATCAAGAGCTTTTTGTGACATGTGATGACAAAGTAAAACAGCTCAATAAACAAATATTTCAACATTTATAACTTTATATAGCTATAATACTAATTTGATAATGCTGATAATCTCCCTTGTAGGAGTGGGCCAATAAAAGTTAAAGTTTGAAACATGTTCCACTTGATTCTATTCCTTTGAAATAACAGTCCTGTATATTGTTCCTAAATAACAATCTGTTACGTTACTGTACTCAGTTGGATAACTAAGAAGACCAATGCTATCCAAGCATATAACCTATTCTCTTAGAAAAAATACAAAGTTTTTTGTCTTAGACTAACTCAAAACAAAAAAAATTAAAACTTTAAAAGACTTCCTGTTATAAAGGAAAGATAACAAAGGGTTGTAGGTAACTGCCATAGCTGTGAAAGTTCAAAGTAACGCTTGTAATAAATAATTGTTAACTTCCACAATAACGAAAATTTATATCACGGTATAACCGTAACAACGCCTTACAGCGTGTCCCAGCGCTTCATCTAGATTTATGCAAAGTAAGAAGGAAAATAGTTTGTGCAGAGTTGAGTGTATAGGAGATTTAGAAATTCTTGAGCATTAGCAATTGAACGGGCTTAATTTTATTTACTTTATTTTGTTGTTTTATGGAAACTTAAAGTTAAATTAAACCACTTATATGGATTTTATCGCATTTAATTAACTTATTTGAATTCCCGATATTTCGGATTCTTGCACCCATTTTCACGAGGGGACTGAGATATTTGACGCCCCAATATTATAGTTAACCCGGCTACCTTCAGTTTTCGAATATAAATTTTTGGTCCAACTACGCAGAATGAGCTTACAGCATCTTAAAGTTTTTAAGTGGTCTGCTTGGGTTTGGATTTAAATTTGTTAATTAAAGGATCCCATACAGACGGTAGCGCCTAGCTATCTTCTTTAAAGAAATTAGAATGTTTATACATTTCAATAGCCTTGCCAATCACCCTTGGGAGAAATCGGTGCTCTTTAGCGAGGATTTGCGGTCTATCAAATCTGATGTGACAGGGATGATCCTGTACATGTTCACAGACTACAGACTTCCCGGAGCGTAGATTATTAATATCAGCTATATGTTCTAACGTGATCTTAAAATGCAGTAACTTTGTCAGAAGGTAAAATTGAGAAAGTTTCATCTACGTACCGCTCGTAGAATCTTGGATTTACAGGAGCAGTAAGAAGGGATTTCTCCTCAAAGTCCTCCATGAATATGTCGGCGACTGTGGAAAATACAGGTGAGCCCATCACCGCAACATCTCCTTGCTCGTAGAACTCTTCCTTCTACTATAGTTAGCCAGATGTGAGTCAGTGTTTGATCCCATGGTCACCGACATATTCATGGAGGATTCTGAGGAGAAAACCCTTCTTACTGCTTCAGTAAATCCTTGATTCTAAAGCGGTATGAAGACGATACCTTCACAATTTTACCATCTGACAAAACAACTGCATTTTTAGATCACCTTAACTCCATAAACTCTAAAATACAATTGGCAATGGAGTTAGAAGCAAATAAATATTTATTGCTTTCAACGAAAGACAAGGTTGGCTACATCTTAAAGTAAGCTACCATTAAAACATACTACAAGTTGCCGAAGAAGACTAGTCATTTTTCCGACCATCAAGTATAATATACCTCCAAAAGATGCAGCTAGATTGTGAATGAGGTCTCTATTTGAGGCAAACAAAGAGATCTATGAAAACTCGCGTGAAAGAACATATAGCTGATGTGAAATACCGATGCTCCGGGAATTCAGCAGTCTGTGAACATATTTAGGATCCTCCCCACTATTACATCAGATTTCATAAACTACAAATCCTCGCAAAAGAATATGCTTGGGTTTGGATTTAACTTTGTTAAAACATAGCATACCACCGCAAGACAAGAAACTGTAAGCTCGTTCTACGTTGATCGCACCAAAAAATGATTATTCGAAAAATGAAGGTAGTCGGAATAACCATGACATTGGGCTGTCAATATCTCAGTCCCCATGACCAAGGTGCTGTAATGTACCCGAAATGTCGGGAATTTAAAATAAGTTAATTCAACGCGATAAAATCCGTAAACGTGGTTTTATTCAAAGTGTAGTATTCACGTAAATTTAGGAATACATTATTGAAACTTAAAGTTACTTAAAATCAATCGTTTCTAACATAATACATAAACATACACACTCACGCCTGTCACCCAGAGGGGTAGGCAGAGACTACAGATTTCCATTTGGCACGATCCTGACACACCTCTCTCGCCTCCTTCACATCCATACACCTACGCATACATGCTCGTCGGTTAAGGGTATTCCTAATTTGGCCCGTTTCCAATAAATCGCCAATTTGGTCGATAAATTTTCGCCTAGGACGTCCCTTTCCGACTCTGCCATTCACTTCTGCAACATAAATTTTCTTTGTCACTCTTTCCTCATTCATTCTTTCCACATGACCAAACCACCGAAGCATTTCTTTCTTAATCCCGGTTACAACATCATCTTGCAAACCACACTCTTCTCTTATTACACAATTTCTTACCCTGTCATTCAGATTCAGCCCTAACATACTCCTTAACGACCGCATTTCTACTACGTTTATTCTACTCTCGTGCTTCTTCTGCCACACCCAACTTTCACTACCATACGTTAAAGTAGGGACCAACACAGTATTGTGAATTGCCATACGTGCCTTTTTCGACACATTTTGACTCTTCACAATAGAGTGCAAGGCCCCATTTACTCTATTTCCCGCATTCACTCGTCGTTCTATATCCTTATCATATCTCACATCCCTGCTAAATACTCAGCCCAAATAAACAAACTCATCTACTTTCTCGATCAACTCCCCTTCTATTCTTATTTCACAAATCGTTTTACTTTCTTCTCTTTCAAAAACCATAACCTTCGTCTTACTTGAGTTCACTTTCATACCCCTTTCTTTTAATGATCCGTTTATTAATGTAACCATCATTTGCAACTTGGCCGCCGACGACGCAAGAATGACTTGATCATCGGCGTACAAAAGGCATTTGACGGTTAACTCACCCATTCTTAATCCGCATTCTTAAACTTTCAAATTTTGCAAACAACTGTCCATAAAGAGGTTGAACGGCCACGGGGAAGCCACACAGCCCAGTCTGACACCTTTATGGATGTCAAACCAGTCCGAGTAGACCCCGTTGATCCTAACACAAGCACTAGAGTCCCTATAAAGAAACTCCAATGCCTGTATCAAGCCAGCGCTCAACCCAAATGAGTTCAGTGTTTGCCATAGCAAATCCCTATCCACTCTGTCATAGGCCTTTTCCAAGTCCATGAACGCACAAAAAACCTTTTGGTTTTTGGCCAGAAACTTCTCCGCGATCATGCGCATGGAAAAGACTTGATCTGTACATCCCATTCCCTTTCTAAATCCCGCTTGCACATCCCAAATTTTTTCCATCAGTTTCTTTCATGACCCTTTCAATCAGTACCTTAGCGTACAGTTTTCCCACAATGCTAAGAAGGCTGATGCCACGGTAGTTTTTACAGTCCTGCTGCGACCCTTTTCCTTTATATACTGGGACTATCACGGCTTTGCACCAGTCTACCGGTACCCGCTTCAGTTCCCAGCATAAATTAAACAAGGTGTGCAGCAGGCCTGCCGCCACCTCTTCTCCCGCCCTTAGCATTTCGAGTGAAACTCTATCGTATCCGGGCGCCTTACCCGCTTTCATGCTTTTCATTGCTTTCATTATTTAATCTATACTTATCTCGCTACCTCTTTCCTCTTCTTTAGGAGTTTATACTTCACTTAGTACACATGTTGTCTCCTCACTCATAAACACGCTTTCAAAATATTCCTTCCATCTCTTTAAAATCAAAACTTCATCATACAGAATATAGCCATTCTCGTCTCTTATAGCATTCCTCATAGGCTGTTTTGAATGTCCCCTGGCAGTTCTTACCAGTTTCCAGAACATTTTAATATTTGCCCGGAAGTTATTCGATATTCTTCTATCATTCTTATCCATTCTTTCTTGCTTTTTTCTTTCAACTACTTCTTTTACTCTCTTATTAAGATGTCTAAAGACCGCCTCTTTTCTTTCAATATCATCATTCGTACCGCTAGAATTACCAGCCTTTATTGCTAGTAAATCTAGCCATGTTCTCTTCTTTGCTTCAACTTCCATACGTATCTCATCATTCCACCATAACGTATTATATTTCCTTTCATTCTTTCTCTTACTAACACTACATACTTCGGTAGCTGCATGCACTTTCTTTACATTTTGCCATACATTCTCCAAGTCTAACTCCTTCATACATAATTCATCCAAACCACTTATATTTTCTTTCAGTCTACATTTGAACTTGTTTCCCTCACCTTCATCGTGTAACCTTTCTGTTCTAATACGCTGTAACGCAGTGGTAGACACAGATGACCGATGACGCCAACGCCTGAATAGACCATTAATTCGGCATAAAACCAAATAATGATCCGTTCCTACGTTAGAACCCCGGTAAACCCTCGTTTTCAACATTTATGAACAAATTAACCATGGCAAAGTTTTCACATGTATATTAGAAAATAAAAAGGCAGTCACATTCTAATAAAGCTTGCGATAAAGTCAAGAACCAATTATCTTTTAACTTAACTTAGTATGATAAGGACTTTTAAGTTATGTATATGACAGAATTACTTAATTTTTAAGGTAACAATTAAGAAACTCTGTCGCCAAAATTTGCTTTAATGTAATAGTCCTATTATAGAATATATCCACTTCAGAACTATCGCTCATTCCACCTATCTATTACAGTCTACAAAAGTCCACTGCTCAACATAGACATAGAGTATCAAAGGAGAGGTTTTACTATAGTTGTCAAACTAGGTAAGTAGGTTGGCACCCGAATTTTTTCTATTAATTTGAGCTGTTGTCAGGAAGATTCTACTGCCCATCTTCTGTTTCAGTTTTGTCGCCTCTTACGACACCCACGGGATGATTAGTGGACATTATTCCACTGCCCCTATACGGCATATAGACTCATTTGAAAAACTTACTGCAAATTCATCTTTTAATATTTTTTGTAGTTTAAAAAATATTTCACCTCAACATTGACTATTTAAAAAATTTATATCTTAAGTTCCTGTACAATTCCACCCAATATTTTCCGAAAAAAAAAAGCGTTTCAAAATTACAACGCACATCGTATACAATTATGAAAAAAATAAGATTCGGAAAAATCCCAAATTAATAGGAATATATTATTATTAGATTGGATGTTTATAATTATTTATTCTTTTAATTTTCTTTTAGAAATTCGCTGCAACCTTTGTTATCATAAGAAAAGTGTGTGTGCGTGTGAAGTGCGATTGAACAACTTTATAATTTCCGAAAGCTGTAATGTCACATATTATGTTGATTGAGATAAAATGTCATAATTATACTAGTTTTCGATCTTTAAGCTATAAAAAGTAGTTGAAATTCAAAATTTTATTTCGTGGTCACAGGTTTGTTGGCAAAGTAATTACAAGACCAACTAAAAATATTTTACAAGCTTAGGCAACTCAATACGCTACAAGGTTTTTTAGCAGTTATTTCTTTCAATTAATAAAATATAATTCGGTTGGAGCACGTGACGCTAGCGCAAGTGCAAGCAGTACTGAACATCGCGACATCATCTTTTGTGCGCTACTGTAGCTGAACCCTGCCCATGCGTGCGTGTATACCGAGACACTTGTATAACCCTCCCGTCCCGTTCTCTCTGGTCACACTATATACTACTACTTCTGCTCCTTCTAGCCGCTTTTGGCTACAGCGTACGTTTTGTCCCCTACCTTACTACTCCGCCAAAAAAAAAAACGCTACGGATTTTTTTTATAATACGAGTTACAAACTAGCTCACAGTTCACCTGATGTAAAGTGGATGCTATGGCCCATAGACATCTAAATCGATCCTTGATTAAGAAATAAAATGCAGATGCATTGCCACCTTCCCACCTCTGAGGACTAATATGGAATGCCTCGTTTCTGGTAAAAAGGGTCTCCGATTCTCTTAACTCACTACGCGAAACACTGCAGCATTAAGTAACTATTTTATTCAGATATTCTTTGACAGCAGGTCCTTCCCCGGTCGAGGTCGGCTCAACATTCGTAGTACAACCATAAGCTGCAGCATGACTCTACCACGTTTGTAAGTTTTATTAATCGCAGCTTTATTCATCTTATACTAACCCAGCTCACAGAGATACGATACAGCTCACAAAGATTAGGATCCTAATTGAGAAGGGTACACATTCCACGAACCAAATGTCGTTTTTGGTGATTTACATTTTGCTTGTAATTGTATGGCATGGAATACGGAATGATATATAGTAGCCCAAATGCAGACATAAAGTTCAATTAATTGAGAATTTTACTTAAGTGTTGATTTTACGATGTATCGCATGATTTAATAAATATTGTTATTAATAGGACAAACATATTAAAGTGAATATCCAGCATAATTCAGGCTACGAGACACTTCATTTTTGTTAACTAAGGTGAATGCACCCTTATTTTTTTCATATGATTTCAGACATCAAAGACACGAGATATATTGCATGGTATTCTCCAGTCCGTTTGCCAAGCGTGATGAGTATGTCTATAATCCTCTCTTAAAGCGTATAGGCCCGTATCCAGTCGAGTAGTTTTTTAGCTGAAGGTTGAGAAGTAAATATTTTACGAGTTTATTAACGTTTGAAAACTTGCCAATAAATGCGTAAAGTAACCTCAAATAGTTTAAAGCAAATAATGAAACGCATTAAATCAAAGATTTGAACAATGTAATGAAGCCTTTTTCGACCAAATAATATAGCTAGTTTTTTGATGAACTCTCAACTCAAATACAGTTTCAAAAGGAATATTTATTATATACTTTACTATAGGCGTCTTTTGTGTGCTAATCTTTTCATGCAAAATTTTAATTGGATCAAAATAATACGCATAAGAAAATTTTATGCCAGCTTTTGTAATGATTCAATATAATGAGGTAAAGGAGGGGAGGACTAGCCTTTTTTCTTACTTGTCCTAACGGGCGTCTGAACTCATCAATGAAAACTAAAAATGAGTCACTTGTGGCCGAATTTGGGAAGTAGAATTATCCATTTTGTATAAAAGTAGAAGAATTTCTTTACACTTATCGATACGTAATGGGGCAATTGAGCATTCAGCTTTCAGTTCATAGGGACCAAATTCTATTGCCGCAGCACCGTAACTAAACTACAATTTTATCAAGTATTCTTCAAAGGAAACCTATTTTGATGAGAAGTTACAATTATTTTGAGAGTTCACGTACTCTATTTCACACTAGCAAGTTGGACTCTTTTCTATTCTATAAACCTCTCAGAAATAAATCCACTATTTTTCTGTAATGTCCTAAATAATAGAGAACAGGCGTTTTTTTGTGAAAATAAATTAAGTACAATAAGTCTAATTACCCAAAATCCGCTTCTAAAATAATATATTACCTAGATTTAAGAACACCATAGAGTGAATAATAGCTTAATGCTGCTGTGTTTCGTATGGTGAGTGTAGAGAACCGGAGACCTTTTTTACTGGAAACGAGGCACTCCACCTTAGTCCTTACTGGTGACAACGCATCTGCATTTTGGTTTGCAATCGAGGATAGATGTAGATGTCTACGTGCCGCAGCAACCACTTACCGTCAGGTGGACTGTGTGCTCGTTTGTTGTCATATCCTAAAAAAAAAAAACACCACACTCACCCATTCAATTGCGTGTACTATCATCGTCACCACTAGTTACAACACCACTTCGACAAAAACTAATTCTAAAAATAAACCGATAATAATTAACCGCCTCCTGCGGTAGTCGCTAACGGTCAATCACCAAAAAATGTGTAACTTTTCAAGGTACAATTGACAAAATTATTAATAACGTTTTTTCAGTTATCATTTCAGTTTTTAAACTCATCTTGTTTAAGTCTAAATCAAGCTTGTGTTTTCCCTCAAAATAATAAATATTTTGCAATAACGTCGAACAATAGGACATAAATAGGCTGTTTATTTTTTAAACATTTTATTATCAAGCAAAACTTGTGCGAGATAAAATACCTACCGCCTTCGTGTATATGAAAAACCTACAGCTATTTCGTTCTGTTTGAACTCCACAATAGCGTGGAAATAGCTTTTACAACACAAATAAAGTGCGGCAGTTGTTTTACACGTTTTGTATTCTTTTTAAAAAATGTACTTTTTGTATCTTTGCTACATTATTTTGCTTAGGTTAAGTTTGCAAAAAATCTATGACATTATATGCTTTAACGTTCTTATATACAAAAACAAAACAAGGAAAACTTAGGAGTTAGGTACAATAAACAGGTACGTAAAAAGTGGTGGTAATTTTTAATGCAGATACTCTTGCAACAATTGAAATGAAAATTTTAAAGTTTTTTTTTTAATATAAATATAAATACAATTTTCCAAATACGTTACAAGTATACTTCTTTAAAAAAATTAGAAAAATATACACATTAGTGTTCATGATATTTTGTATTTTGATTATAATTTCATTAGTTACGTACAAAATTATAAGGCGACATGTTCAAAAATCAAAAATTCCTAGTGCCTCATGCTGAATCCAGTGACTTTGTGATTTGGTTAAAGTTTAATGGATTTATATTGGCTTTCATTTTCTTATTTGTGTATTATCTTGGATCGGTTTTGTTGATTTGGTTGGTATTCCTTTATACATATTTAGACTCTGGCTTTGATTTTGTTTATTTGGAATCGTGAATTGGTTTTCGTTGTTGTCTCATGCTGAAGATGGGGAAGAAAGGTTCTCGAGTGGCAGCCTCGTACCGGTAGGCGTAGTGTAGGGCGACCCCCCACTAGATGGAGTGACGACCTGGTAAGATATGCAGGAAGTCGATGGATGCAGGTGGCTCAGGACCGTGCTTTGTGGCATTACTTGGGGGAGGCCTATGTTCAGCAGTGGACTTGTGAAGGGCTGTGATGATGATGATGATGATGTTCAAAAATAGCGTTTGAAGACAAACAAGCTCGAAGAGCTCAGAAATCAACCAATGGGAAGATTTTCGAGCGTTTCAAGCCCAAAAAAGCGGGAAGTTCCAGAATTGGCTTTCCAGTCAAACGGTTTTACGGACATTTTTTTTTTTTGAAAAAAAGAGAGAAAACCCTTAGTAAAGATCAATGTATAATAGGCACACAGGGCGCGAAGTGGATTTAATATCTAAATATTGGCATTCTGCAATAGTTATCGAGTTCATTTACGAACTTTGAATGTTTCCTTCCAAACCACGGTGCTTTTAAAACTTGTTCTAAACATTAGATCATGAACGTAATATTATTCTACGTAAAATATGTTTGACCAAATTTAATGAAATGTGATACTGATATTACATAATTGTGTGTAATTTAAAATATCTTCTATTTTAATAAAAATTAACCATCAGAATAATAGCTAGTTTTTCTTTTTTTTTTTGTATAAAAACACAGTACAAATGACTGCTTAATGTCGTGAACAGATGCTGTGGCCCAAAGGCACCCAATATATCATAAATTAAGTTATTAAATGCAAATTATCGACAGAATAGTCCAACAACTGGTTTCGGCTATACCCAGTGCTAGAGTTCATTATAAGATCAACAGTCGCTCTTACGACCACCAGACTAATGCGGCAGTCATAAAATACCGAGATCTTCGATGTAGAGCAGCTTTAAATGTGCGAATATTTTGGTACTACAACTCGCCGCCCAAGCGTTGCAGCTAAGGCAAATCCTCACAAAAACGAAAGAGTCTAGCGGTAAAATTTTACTGATTGGTAATCCATACTAATCCATACTTAATATTATAAATGCGAAAGTGTGTTTGTTTGTTTATTTGTCCTTCTTTCACGTCGCAACAGAGCGTCGGCATGGCATGCATTTTTGGTATGGGGATAGATCGGTGGCTATAGAGTGACATAGGCTACTTTTTTCAGCGGAAAACATATCATTCCCGTGGGAAAATCGAATATGTTGCAAAATTAAATTCAGCTAAGTGGCGCCACCATGATTCTACAAGACGGACGACGGTACGATGGGCGAACTCAGAAGGTCAGAATATCTGGATTATTATGTCTTTTTACCAAAATTGAAATAAAAAATGTATGGATCTATATTTTTCCACGCAGTACCGGGAATAGAGCGATAAAAAACATAAAATTCACCACCTGCTTTTCTTCAAACGTTTTGGTGCATTGTAATTCACAAAATAGGCGATCAAAAGCCTATCCCGCAAGGGTTACAGGCGTGATTATAAGTATGGATCAGAAATACTATCACCACCTGTCACGCTTTCACCCTTAACTATTACTTAACTGTGGTAGAAACAGTTCTTAGGAAGCTTTATTAATAAACCTTAGTAAAATTTATTGAACGGAAATGAATACAGTTCATATAATATATGGTTACGAATGAATCGGTATTACAATAAGAAAAATTGTGCGAAATTATAAGAAAAATATTTTTGAGACTTCTTATTAACTAACGAATACATAGTTTAAATTGATTCCGCTAGATCTCGTTACTTGGTTTTTAAAACGCGATTACGTAACAGAAGGTCAGAATATCTGGATTATTATATATTTTTACCAAAATTGAGATAAAAAATGTATGGATCTATATTTTTCCACGCAGGACCGGGAAGAGAGAACTTATAGTGCACACGGTACCTATACGCTAAAATTGTTTCTATTTCGTAGCTTATTCGACTACCTGCTTTCGATTTCGGTTGTTTTTTATTTGCTTTGTGATTTGATTAAGGTTTAATGGATTTATATTGGCTTTCATTTTCTGATTTGTGTATTTTCTTGGATCAGTTTTTTTGATTTGGTTGGTATTCCTTTATACATATTTAGACTCTGGCTTTGATTTTGTTTATTTGGAATCGTGAATTGGTTTTCGTTGTTTTCGGTTGTTTAACAATATTTCAAAGGAATATTAATAGTATACATAGTGTATACGGTACCTATAGACTTACTTCTTTTTTCGTTGGTTATATTTATAATGACTACTGCTTTCGATTTCGGTTTTCTGCGATTTGTTTTGTGATTTGGTTTAAGTTGATTCGATTTTTTTTGGCTATCGTTTTCGGATTCATGTTGTGTCTTGAATTGGTTTTGTTGTTTTGATATTTAAAAGGAATATTTATTCCTTTTAGATATTTCGGATTCGATTTAAATAAAGGTAGGTTTTAGGTATTTTAACGTTTTTTTTATAAATAGGTTTTGTTACTTCATAATGCCTCGCAAACGTAAGTCCAGCCTTTCAAGAGTATCTTCTCAAAGACAAGCGAAAAGATTAGCTCGATCGCTAGAATTTCAGAAGATGCTGAACTGAGAAGGCAAGAAAAAGCAGAGCATCAAGCTACTTTTAGAGTATCTGAGACACCTTCTCAACGTCAGCAAAGGCGTCTTGAACAGACAGAGCGTCAGGCTGCTTTAAGAGCTTCCGAAACACCTTCTCAAAGTCAGGAAAGGCGTCTTGAACAGGCAGAGCGTCAAGCTAATTTAAGAGCTTCTGAAACACCTTCTCAAAGTCAGCAAAGGCGTCTTGAACAGGCAGAGCGTCAAGCTACTTTAAGAGCTACTAAAACACCTGCTCAAAAACAGAAAATGCTAATTCAACAAGCGGAACGTCAGGCCGCCTTAATAGCCGAGGAAACACCAGATGAAACTCAACACAGACTCATTGAGCAAGGTGAACGTCAATCTACTATAAGGGCATCTGAAACACCAGAACGGACACAGGCGCGAAGAGATGCAAATGCACAGCTCCAAGCTGAACGTCGACAAAATTTTTAAAGAAGCAATTGGTCATTTTTAAATAAGCGGCATTTAATTATGATCCGTTGATTGATTAAAAAATACACACAGGTTAGTTGTTATCGGACTGATGGACAAGGCGTGTCGATTTTGCAGCGCTTTAAAATGGAAAGATGAGACCGCATGTGCTGTTCCAATGGCAAAGTGTCTCTTCCGTTACTTGGGGAGCCAGTAGAACCTTTGAAAACTCTTTTTTTATATGATGCTAATGATTCACGGCGCTTTTTTAACAGGATCCGGAAATATAACTCATGCTTTCAAATGACGTCCTTCGGAGTTGACCGGGAAATAATAATGCCGGGATTTTCGCCTACATTTACGGTGCAAGGGCAAATTTATCATAGAATAGGTTCACTTTTTCCAGCTGAAAACGAACAGCATAAATTTTTACAAGTATATTTTATGGGTGACGAAGAAATTGTGGTAGACCGTCGCTGCCAATTTATCCAGGGAGTTGAGAGAGACACAGTGTTTAAAATTCAAAGAGCGAACGTAACATTTTAGTCAAAACATTTAAAACTGCTTTAGAAAACCTACCTGAAGAGGATTATAAAGTCGTCATTCACGCAGATCGGACCCCTCGAGGAGAGCATGAAAAGCGCTACAATGCACATTTGATAAACGAAATAGCAGCCGTAATTAATGGTGATCAATTTTCTTCACGAGACATTGTCTTGCGATCACGTGCTGATAAGTTGCAACGGGTAGCCGATACACACAAGTTTCATAACGCTTTGCAATACCCATTGATTTATTTCAAAGGAAAAGAGGGTTATCATTTTCATATTCCACTCATTAACCCGGTCACAAAGGAGCCTACTCCGAACAAAAAAGTATCATGTATGCATTTTTATGCGTATCATATTATGTTGCGAGAAAATGATTTTAATCGCTTAGCCCGGTGTAGACAATTATTTAATAAATTTTTGGTAGACATGTATGTGAAGGTAGAAAGTGAACGTCTCCGTATATATATATATATATATATATATATATATATATATATATGTAAAAATTTATGCTGTTCGTTTTCAGCTGGAAAAAGTAAACCTATTCTATGATAAATTTGCCCTTGCACCGTAAATGTAAGCGAAAATCCCGGCATTATTATTTCCCGGTCAACTCCGAAGGACGTCATTTGAAAGCATGAGTTATATTTCCGGATCCTGTTAAAAAAGCGCCGTGAATCATTAGCATCATATAAAAAGAGAGTTTTCAAAGGTTCTTCTGGCTCCCCAAGTAACGGAAGAGACACTTTGCCAATGGAACAGCACATGCCTGCGGTCTCATCTTTCCATTTTAAAGCGCTGCAAAATCGACACGCCTTGTTCATCAGTCCGATAACAACTAACCTGTGTGTATTTTTTAACCAATCAACAAAAAAATTTTAACGAAATCGAAAGCAGTAGTCATTATAAATATAACCAACGAAAAAAGAAGTAAGTCTATAGGTACCGTATACACTATGTATACTATTAATATTCCTTTGAAATATTGTTAAACAACCGAAAACAACGAAAACCAATTCACGATTCCAAATAAACAAAATCAAAGCCAGAGTCTAAATATGTGTAAAGGAATACCAACCAAATCAACACCACCGATCCAAGAAAATACACAAATAAGAAAATGAAAGCCAATATAAATCCATTAAACCTTAACCAAATCACAAAGCAAATAAAAAACAACCGAAATCGAAAGCAGGTAGTCGAATAAGCTACGAAATAGAAACAATTTAAGCGTATAGGTACCGTGTGCACTGTAAGTTATCTCTTCCCGGTCCTGCGTGGAAAAATACAGATCCATACATTTTTTATCTCAATTTTGGTAAAAATACATAATAATCCAGATATTCTGACCTTCTGTTTCGTAATCGCGTTTTAAAAACCACGTAACGACATCTAGCGGAATCAATTTAAACTATGTATTCGTTAGTTAATAAGAAGTCTCAAAAATATTTTTCTTATAATTTTGCACAATTTTTCTTATTGTAATACCGATTCATTTGTAACCATATATTATAAGAACTGTATTAATTTCCGTTCAATAAATATTACTAAGGCTTATTAATAAAGCTTACTAAGAACTGTTTCTACCACAGTTAAGTAATAGTTTAGGGTGAAAGCGTGACAGGTGGTGATAGTATTTCTGATCCATACTTATAATCACGCCTGTAACCCTTGCGGGATAGGCTGAGCATCAACGGATTACTTAATATCGTCTGCGAGGTTATCGCCTATTCTGTGAATTACAATGCACCAAAACGTTTGAAGAAAAGCAGGTGGTGAATTTTATGTTTTTTATCGCTCTATTTCCGGTCCTGCGTGGAAAAATATAGATCCATACATTTTTTATTTTAATTTTGGTAAAAAGACATAATAATCCAGATATTCTGACCTTCTGAGTTCACCCATCGTACCGTCGTCCGTCTTGTAGAATCACGGTGGCGCCACCTAGCTGAATTTAATTTTGCAACATATTCGATTTTCCCACGGGAATGATATGTTTTCCGCTGAAAAAAGTAGCCTATGTCACTCTACAGCCACCGAACTATCCCCATACCAAAATGCATGCCATGCCGACGCTCTGTTGCGACGTGAAAGAAGGACAAATAAACAAACAAACACACTTACGCATTTATAATATTAAGTATGGATTAGTATGGATTACCAACCAGTAAAATTTTACCGCTAGACTTTTTCGTTTTAGTGAGGACTTGCCTTAGCTGCAACGCTTGGGCGGCGAGTTGTAGTACCAAAATATTCGCACATTTAAAGCTGCTCTACATCGAAGATCTCGGTATTTTATGACTGCCTCATTAGTCTGGTGGTCGTAAGAGCGACTGTTGATCTTATAATGAACTCTAGCACTGGGTATAGCCGAAACCAGTTGTTGGACTATTCTGTCGATAATTTGCATTTAATAACTTAATTTATGATATATTGGGTGCCTTTGGGCCACAGCATCTGTTCACGACATTAAGCAGTCATTTGTACTGTGTTTTTATACAAAAAAAAAGAAAAACTAGCTATTATTCTGATGGTTAATTTTTATTAAAATAGAAGATATTTTAAATTACACACAATTATGTAATATCAGTATCACATTTCATTAAATTTGGTCAAACATATTTTACGTAGAATAATATTACGTTCATGATCTAATGTTTAGAACAAGTTTTAAAAGCACCGTGGTTTGGAATGAAACATTCAAAGTTCGTAAATGAACTCGATAACTATTGCAGAATGCCAATATTTAGATATTAAATCCACTTCGCGCCCTGTGTGCCTATTATATATTGATCTTTACTAAGGGTTTTCTCTCTTTTTTTTCAAAAAAAAATGTCTGTAAAACCGTTTGACTGGAAAGCCAATTCTGGAACTTCCCGCTGTTTTGAGCTTGAAACGCTAGAAAATCTTCCCATTGGTTGATTTCTGAGCTATTCGAGCTTGTTTCTCTTCAAACGCTATTTTTGAACATCATCATCATCATCATCACAGCCCTTCACAAGTCCACTGCTGAACATAGGCCTCCCCCAAGTAATGCCACAAAGCACGGTCCTGAGCCACCTGCATCCATCGACTACCTGCATATCTTACCAGGTCGTCACTCCATCTAGTGGGGGGTCGCCCTACACTACGCCTACCGGTACGAGGCTGCCACTCGAGAACCTTTCTTCCCCATCTTCAGCATGAGACAACAACGAAAACCAATTCACGATTCCAAATAAACAAAATCAAAGCCAGAGTCTAAATATGTATAAAGGAATACCAACCAAATCAACAAAACCGATCCAAGAAAATAGACAAATAAGAAAATGAAAGCCAATATAAATCCATTAAACCTTAACCAAATCACAAAGTCACTGGATTCAGCATGAGGCACTAGGAATTTTTGATTTTTGAACATGTCGCCTTATAAATTTGTTATATAATAGAAATTATAATCAAAATACAAAATATCATGAACACTAATGTGTATATTTTTCTAATTTTTTTAAAGAAGTATACTTGTAACGTATTTGGAAAATTGTATTTATATTTATATTAAAAAAAAACTTTAAAATTTTCATTTCAATTGTTGCAAGAATATCTGCATTAAAAATTACCACCACTTTTTACGTACCTGTTTATTGTACCTAACTCCTAAGTTTTCCTTGTTTTGTTTTTGTATATAAGAAAGTTAAAGCATATAATGTCATAGATTTTTTGCAAACTTAACCTAAGCAAAATAATGTAGCAAAGATACAAAAAAGTACATTTTTCAAAAAGAATACAAAACGTGTAAAACAACTGCCGCACTTTATTTGTGTTGTAAAAGCTATTTCCACGCTATTGTGGAGTTCAAACAGAACGAAATAGCTGTAGGTTTTTCATATACACGAAGGCGGTAGGTATTTTATCTCGCACAAGTTTTGCTTGATAATAAAATGTTTAAAAATAAACAGCCTATTTATGTCCTATTGTTCGACGTTATTGCAAAATATTTATTATTTTGAGGGAAAACACAAGCTTGATTTAGACTTAAACAAGATGAGTTTAAAAACTGAAATGATAACTGAAAAAACGTTATTAATAATTTTGTCAATTGTACCTTGAAAAGTTACACATTTTTTGGTGATTGACCGTTAGCGACTACCGCAGGAGGCGGTTAATTATTATCGGTTTATTTTTAGAATCAGTTTTTGTCGAAGTGGTGTTGTAACTAGTGGTGACGATGATAGTACACGCAATTGAATGGGTGAGTGTGGTGTTTTTTTTTTGTAGGATATGACAACAAAAGAGCACACAGTCCACCTGACGGTAAGTGTTTGCTGCGGCACATAGACATATACATCTATCCTCGATTGCAAACCAAAATGCAGATGCGTTGTCACCCGTAAGGACTAAGGTGGAGTGCCTCGTTTCCAGTAAAAAGGTCTCCGGTGCTCTACACTCACCATACGAAACACAGCAGCATTAAGCTATTATTCACTCTATGGTGTTCTTAAATCTAGGTAATATATTATTTTAGAAGCGGATTTTGGGTAATTAGACTTATTGTACTTAATTTATTTTCACAAAATAACGCCTGCTTCTGTTAATTATTTAGGACATTACAGAAAAATGTATACGTGGATTTGCTAGACTTACGCCTCTCCTCATTTCTGAGAGGTTTATAGAATAGAAAAGAGTCCAACTTGCTAGTGTGAAATAATTGTAACTTATCAAAATAGGTTTCCTTTGAAGAATACTTGATAAAATTGTAGTTTAGTTACGGTGCTGTGGCAATAAAATTTGGTCCCTATGAACTGAAAGCTGAATGCTCAACTGCCCCATTACGTATCGATAAGTGTAAAGAAATTTTTCTACTTTTATACAAAATGGATAATTCTACTTCCCAAATTCGGCCACAAGTGACTTATTTTTAGTTTTCATTGATGAGTTCAGACGCCTGTTAGGACAAGTAAGAAAAAAGGCTAGTCCTCCCCTCCTTTACCTCATTATATTGAATCATTACAAAAGCTGGCATAAAATTTTCTTATGCGTATTATTTTGATCCAATTAAAATTTTGCATGAAAAGATTAGCACATAAAAGACGCCTATAGTAAAGTATATAATAAATATTCCTTTTGAAACTGTATTTGAGTTGAGAGTTCATCAAAAAACTAGCTATATTATTTGGTCGAAAAAGGCTTCATTACATTGTTCAAATCTTTGATTTAATACGTTTCATTATTTGCTTTAAACTATTTGTGGTTATTTTAAGCATTTATTGGCAAGTTTTCAAACGTTAATAAACTCGTAAAATATTTACTTCTCAACTTTCAGCTAAAAAATTACTCGACTGGATACGGGCCTATACGCTTGAAAAGAGGATTATAGACATACTCATCACGCTTGGCAAACGGACTGGAGAATACCATGCAATATATCTCGTGTCTTTGATGTCTGAAATCATATGAAACAAATAAAGGTGCATTCACCTTAGTGAACAAACATGAAGTGTCTCGTAGCCTGAATTATGCTGAATATTGACTTTAATATGTTTGTCCTATTAATAACAATATTTATTAAATCATGCGATACATCGTAAAATCAACACTTAAGTAAAATTCTCAATTAATTGAACTTTATGTCTGCATTTGGGCTACTATATATCATTCCGTATTCCATGCCATACAATTACAAGCAAAATGTAAATCACCAAAAACGACATTTGGTTCGTGGAATGTGTACCCTTCTCAATTAGGATCCTAATCTTTGTGAGCTGTATCGTATCTCTGTGAGCTGGGTTAGTATAAGATGAATAAAGCTGCGATTAATAAAACTTACAAACGTGGTAGAGTCATGCTGCAGCTTATGGTTGTACTACGAATGTTGAGCCGACCTCGACCGGGGAAGGACCCGCTGTCACAGAATATCTGAATAAAATAGTTACTTAATGCTGCAGTGTTTCGCGTAGTGAGTTAAGAGAATCGGAGACCCTTTTTACCAGAAACGAGGCATTCTATATTAGTCCTCAGAGGTGGGAAGGTGGCAATGCATCTGCATTTTATTTCTTAATCAAGGATCGATTTAGATGTCTATGGGCCATAGCATCCACTTTACATCAGGTGAACTGTGAGCTAGTTTGTAACTCGTATTATAAAAAAAATCAGTAGCGTTTTTTTTTTTGGCGGAGTAGTAAGGTAGGGGACAAAACGTTCGCTGTAGCCAAAAGCGGCTAGAAGGAGAAGAAGTAGTAGTATATAGTGTGACCAGAGAGAACGAGATTACGGGAGGGTTATACAAGTGTCCCGGTATACACGCACGCATGGGCAGGGTTCAGCTACAGTAGCGCACAAAAGATGATGTCGCGATGTTCAGTACTGCTTGCACTTGCGCTAGCGTCACGTGCTCCAACCGAATTTTATTTTATTAATTGAAAGAAATAACTGCTAAAAAAACTTGTAGCGTATTGAGTTGCCTAAGCTTGTAAAATATTTTTAGTTGGTCTTGTAATTACTTTGCCAACAAACCTGTGACCACGAAATAAAATTTTGAATTTCAACTACTTTTATAGCTTAAAGATCGAAAACTAGTATAATTATGACATTTTATCTCAATCAACATAATATGTGACATTACAGCTTTCGGAAATTATAAAGTTGTTCAATCGCACTTCACACGCACACACACTTTTCTTATGATAACAAAGGTTGCAGCGAATTTCTAAAAGAAAATTAAAAGAATAAATAATTAATAACATCCAATCTAATAATAATATATTCCTATTAATTTGGGATTTTTCCGAATCTTATTTTTTTCATAATTGCATACAATGTGACAAAATTCAGATTAACTACGAATATGAGAGTGCATTTGTAAAATAATATCAATGCTGGAAACTATGCTGACACAGTATTAAAAATTGGCGATTGGCGGTTGGAAACGGATGCTGAGGGCTACGTTAAATTGACGAGAGATTTTTGTAATTTAGTACAGAGTCATTCCGAATTAATTGCGAGCGTTTATTTAGATTTAACGAACAACATGCATGAGGACAAATGGTTATGTGGAAGGGCGATTCTTGCACGAAAAATGAGATAATGCTAATACATTCAGATATATTAGCATTAGCGAAGTAGCAGGAGAAATAACAGAGTACCTGTCAGTAGAAACAGTTATGGACACAGAACAGAGCACTTCATATCCCGTAGAGTTTCTAAATTGTCTAGAGTTGTCAGGTGTGCCCTCACATAAGCTTCAATTAAAATTAGGTGTTCCAGTCACGCTAATGTGAAATTTAGATGCTCCTCGGTTATGTAACGGGACAAGGTTGCGTGTGACACATCTTGGACGGAACATAATCGGTGCTACAATTTTGACAGGCGTAGGAAAAGGTGAAAATGTTATTATACCACGGATCCCTATAATTCCCAAAGATCTTCATTTTCAATTCAAAATGTTGCAGTTCCATATTAAGCTCAGTTTTGCAATGACAATTAATAAAGCGCAAGGGCAAACGTTACAGGTAGCGGGGGTCAACTTAGAAAAACCGTGATTCTCTCATGGTCAGCTGCATGTAGCATATTCGCGTGTGTCAAATGCCCAGAATCTCCACATTCTTGCCCCCGAATGGAAAAACTTATAACATTGTGTGTACAGTAGCGTCTTAAAATAGTGTTCAGTTAGTTTTTCTTCCAAAATTCCCACAATCACTTAATCAGAATTCCCACAGATCTTCCCTTTCAATTCAAAATTTCCTATTTAGCTCAGTTTCCTTTCAATTCAAAATGCTGCACCTCTGACGGACCTATTAGGCGCAGTTTCCTTTCAACTCAAAAGGCTGCATCTCTGATGGATCTTTTATTAGGCTCAGTTTCCTTTCAATTTAGAAAACTGCATCTCTGACGAATCAATTTAGCTCAGTTTCTTTTCAAAAGTCTGCATCCCTGACGGATAATTATGCTCAGTTTCCTTAAATTAAAAAAATATCCCATTTCCATTTGGAATAAACAGGCTATTTTCATGTTTTCCAATACTTTCAACATTTAAATAGGCTGACGAATCAGTTTTGCTCAGTTTCCTTTTAATGGCTGCATCTCTGACAAATCTATAAAACTCAGTTTTCTTTCAATTCAAAAAGCAATGGATAGTTCATTTCCCAGTGACCTTGCGGGCGAAGCCGCGGGTAACAGCTAGTATATTATTAAGATAAACACGTTGGAAACTAGGTCTTCCATCTTAGTTCTCAACGCATCTTTGTTTTCAGTCTCGATGATATATATCATCCCCTTCCAATTAAGTAGACTTTTTGTGCTCGTAGGGGGGCCTATGTTCAGCAACGACTTTTATAAGCTAAAATGGATCGATGGAAGGATATTATAATACGTTGTGAACAATAGTTGTGTTCATTAGTTTAATTCCTTTAATTTATTTAATTTATTAATTTTAAATGTTAAAATGCATACATAATGGCTTCGTATATTAACTTTATTAGATCCATTTCAATTAATTCAGTATAATATTAGACGTTTTAGACCCAGAAAGCCATAAACAGTATCGGGGACAAGTACAAGAACGAAAGGCTATATGTTTATCAATCAGCTTGAGAGTCAAGAGATCTAGTACATATTTCTTTTAAACATTGTATATTATCTGGCGTAGTCTTCAAATGGTATCCTAAATTGGCAGCAAAGATTGGACGGCCACGATTTTATTACATTATGTACTATCTAGCTATCGACTGTAGCCATTTTCACCTCTGTGTTTACATTTATTTATTTTATATTTTTCAGTAAGCCCGGCAAGCATATTCATATTTCACATTCTTGTCATGTCCTAAGTGACTTTGTTTGTGTAAAACAAAATTAATGAAGCACATCCGCAATGTCAGGAGACGGGTTAATGTGATATTTATTGAATGTTCAGTTATTCCTCTATTTACATCGAACTGATAAGAGAAGAAAAAAATGTATTATACTGATATGTATGGACACAGTGGACAGCACTAGCTATGTAAGTAAAACTGTAAAACTATAAAGGTTTGTCAAATCAGGTTTTTTTATTTTAAATTTAAAATACCATTAACGGCGATGGGAAGTATCATGGGTGGTTTAGAAATCTAGTACTTTGATCGTACTTGCGAAGCGTGGTGATTTAGACAGATCCTCCATATAATGGAAGGATGACATTCTTATCAGAGAACTATTACGACCTGATGATGAAGAAGCTCATTAGTAAGTTCATAGTCTACCGAAGATAATTGGCAAGCATGCAGCGATGGCAATGCACTTTCCAAGTAGCACGCAAGTGTTATGTTTTTAGCTTCATAACTAAGTGCTACAGTAGCAATAGAGAACTTCTAAATCGCTTCTACGCCACTGAAAAAGGCCCAATTTATACGGGCTCCAGTGATATGATGCGAACATTGGTACTATAGTTGCAAAGTGAGCTTGTAAAGTGATACAAAGGTGCGTGAAATGTTATTTTCGTAGCTAAAACATGTACAAGAAGTTTTTGGGCCAGCATTATAGAATTTGGACATGATTGCAACGCAACTGTAACTAAAGCTTAAAACATCTTAAAAGTAATATAGGAATTATATTTACACAATAAAATGACAAATATTATTTCAAATGGATCGTGATGTGTTATGGTCGCAAATATATAAAAATGTTGATTAATATAAAGTGAGATATAATGATTTAATTTCACTTGTATACGAAGAATGCATTAACTAAGCTAAATCACCCTCCCGTGAAACCTGTGAATTTTGCTGCAATTTAGTAATAAAAATTAATTAAATTTTAAGTTGTAAGTTTTTTTTTCTATTTTTTTTATGGATTAAGGTGACAAACAAGCACACAGTTCACCAAATACGAATACGAATATATACGATTACGAATCAAAACGCAAATCCGTTGTCACCCGTGAGGACTAAGATGGAATGCCTCGTTTCCAGTAAAAAGGGTTTTCAGTTCTCTAAACTAAGCATACAAAACACAGCAGCATTGAGCTACTATTTTATTCTGTGAGAGCGTGGTCCCTCCTTTGTTGAGCAAAGTCATTTGTGCAACAACTATGCTACTAAACTAACTGCAACATGGCTCTACCACTATTGAGTTATTGGAGCTTATGGTGAATTTATGAGGGCATAACATGCAAAAGGGTTTATTTATTGTTACTGATTATTTTATTGACACCCATAATTCACAAAATACTGTTATGTAATGGCGACTTTTTACAAAACGCCTTAAACGTATATGATATCGATTATATTGGTTTTAGAAATAGTATGACTCTCGTAATATTTACTTTAGGTCTAAAATCACCAATCAGTGTGGTATTTTTACTTAATTTGACTTACAAAATCACATAACAACATTATTTCTATCGAAATTATTTTAAGTTCGTTAATATTTAAAAAAAATATTAACGCGCGCATTACAAAATACTTAACAATTCGTGAATTTATTAAAGGTCTTGTATATACTTTACTTTGTATAGACTATATTAATGGGGTACATGATAGATTAAAAACTCTTATAGCCGTGTAAAATATTTTTAACATGCCTAGTGCAAACAGTAGCTATATTTACACGTCATATTTAAGATATTACAGCTTTTGGTGCTTCTGTCAAGCTATAATTCTACAATACGGTAAAATAACTATTAAGATTCTCATATTATATCTATTTTAAAGTTGTAGACTGCATAGTACTAATAAATATTGTCTTGAGTTTTATATACAATATTTATAACACAATTGAAGCACTTTCGAAGGATATTTTTCTGTACCGCCTGAAGAACTTTCTCCCGTTCAGGACCAAGACGATTATCGTGCAGACCTTAATTTTTCCCATTTTTGACTATGGCGATGTGTGTTATTTTGACCTGAATCCAGAACTCTTGAACAAATATGACCGTCTTCTTAATAACTGCATTCGATTCATTTTTAATTGTCGAAAGTATGATCATGTGTCTACTTATCTCCAACTCTTTACCCATTCTTCAGCGCCGTAGTCTACGTGCACTCACTACTCTTTCTATCTTGATGTCTCCTAATCCTCCATCTTATTTAACTCCTCATTTTCAATATCTTAGATCCAACCATAATAGAGTTCTCCGTTCTAATAATAACCTTTTGCTTCAGTGTTTGCCCCCCTTTTAGTACTAACTTTGTACAATCATCGTTCTTTGTTCAATCTGTTCTTCTTTGGAACGCTCTTCCTTCCGAAATCAGGAGTGTCGAAAACCGGATTTCGTTCAAGTCTAAAGTGCGAGAACTGCCCGTCAATAAAATGGTAGAATCAACTTAGCGTTTGTAGTTAGCCGTGTTTAATATTATATTTAATATATATTTATGTATAAATAAATAAATAAATATTTATAACTCGACGTTATGTACAAAAGCTTTACAAACCACTCTTTTATCTCCAAAACCATTACCGTCACTTATAAACGCCTACTTTATCACTCTGCTTTCAAAGATATATAAGAATATGTTATATACAGGACCAAGGACAATATACATCGCGTGTCGCGCTCTCCGTATATTGACCAAGGACAATATACGGAGAGCGCGACACGCTGTGCTAATCCGTCTGGAACGGATTTTACCTACGCGCTTTTTACGTGCAGTCGATAATGCCGTGGTCACCTTGGCACTTGACGCACCTAGGCCTGGCGTAACAGTTTCTGGCCGAGTGGCCGTAGAGTTGGCATCGGTAGCAATGAACAACCATGCCCCAATTTCGGGGACTTCTATTGCAATCCCGGTTAGGTATATATATATATATATATATATATATATATATATATATATATATATGGTGTAATTATACTTTACTATGCACCGTATTACTTGTTTCCACCTTTTTTTTGGAAAACTAAAATTAGTCTCTCACTCACTCAGATAAGATTAAAATCACTTCATATAAAATATTCTGATAAAATCTGAAAATATAAGGCGGTTAAACCTACCGTAACAACTGATCCTTGAACAAGAAAGGAGCCATAGTTTCGTAATGAAGCTTGTCATCCAATTGTTATAGTTGCGAAATTTAAAGTTGAAGGTTTGAATCCGCCATTCTAAAACTCAAATTCTCACCACTCAATGAGATGACTGGTAGAGAACGCGTAAGGGCCTTTGTATTCTTTTGTTTTAAAGAATGTAATAATCTCTCCTAATAGCAGATGTTTTAAAACTAGTAATGGTTGTAGAAATAATTATTAAAATTCACAAATATAAATTTTATTAACCAAAACAAACAAATCAAATCTGAAAATATAGTTCTCTCATACATTGAGACGTAATTTATAAAAGTAATTAAATGTTTTTGTTGTTTTATAAACCGCTGCGCAATACAATAGCCAAACAACTGGTGGAATTCAATGCAGTTTCCCAGAATCTGCTTATAGTTGAAACAAAATGTGGAAATAAATGTACGTAAATTCGCCATACCGTTGGAACCCTATAACTTTATTTAGTAGATTTGTGGTTCACTGTTGAAGGTAGGGAGTATATCTGCCATAATTCTCTCTCCTAGCATGTGTATTGGCAACCGCAATTTTTTTCATTTTAAATTGTTATCAATGGAAGATACTGTAGACTACCTCCTGTTTTATTTCCCTATGTCGTGTTTTACTCTCTTAGTAATACCTAATATATATTATTTGGTAGGAGGTGCTGTATTCGTTTACACCGTCGCTAAGTACACGGTATTATCAAGTTCCTGCCTTAATATTATGATTTCAAAATATTTTCATCCAAGCAGATAAAGATTTATTGAACATAGTCGATGGTTTAATTTTCCGCTTAGCAAAGGTCTCCTGCACTAGCATGACGTCTATAACATCGTCTAGCTAACGGTTGTACTACCAATATGGGTTTTTACTAAGGTGTTTAAGTGCACTGGGAAGACCAGATTACGTCGATTAACCCAATGTGCTCAATCGCGGTATAGAGCTTGCCTTGTGGGATGGTTGCTCCGCGGAGTTTGCAGGCCAAGGATGATAGTTCAGCGACGTTGATGTTGCTAATGAAGCCGCAGACTAGTGAGAATTCAACGGAGAAGGAAAATGAGCTTTGTGGGACAGCCATGGGTTTGGCGTTCTTGGGGGGGGGGGTGCTGGCAAGGGCCGTGAGGCGACTAGTGCTGAAGGCTTTGCTCACGCGTTGGGCTTCAGCGCGGAAGGTACGGGAGTGCTGCCACCTAGACCGCGGCAACGGGGTCGGGCTTGCTGGTGGTTTGGGGTGCAGGAGAGAGCACCGAGGAAGGTGTGGGCTTAGGGGAAGCCAGCGGAGAGCGCGACACGCTGTGCTAATCCATCTGGGACGGATTTTACCTACGCGCTTTTTGCGTGCAGTCGGTAATGCCGTGGTCACCTTGGCACTTGACGCACCTAGGCCTGGCGTAACAGTTTCTGGCCGAGTGGCCGTAGAGTTGGCATCGGTAGCAATGAACAACCATACCCCAATTTCGGGGACTTCTATTGCAATCCCGGTTAGGTGCAGATACGCCGAAAATTGAATATCTCCTTGCATTCCGGAGACAGGTCCAGAATGACAGACCACAGATCAAGGAATTGATTTTTGTCGGTCTGGTGGTGCATTCTATGTACTTTCCGGACCGGGAGATTCCGGGCCTTGAGGTCGTCTAAAATGAGTACGGTCTCGAGTTTCTTGGGGAGTCCTCCAGCGAACACACGAAGATAACGCTATTCTGGTAGGGAGTATGTGTGAAAATTAATTTTCTGAGCGCGCAGGTGTCTAGTCACGCTGCGTAACTCCTCGGTCGTGTTAACGTATATTACGAGTATCATGCACTGACCGGCGTTTTGCACCTTTGCGGAGTGTATTTTTTTGAAGTTCAACCAATTGGATAGATTGATCTACTTGGTATTGTCCTGAATAACGATGGGTACGCGTCTCGGTCTCCATATCGGAAACTGAGTCGGCATCCGCTAAGACCAGAGAGGCGAGGAGGAGAGGGCCGTAGGTTGAAATCGTTGATGGTGCGGGGGACGCAACATCATTTATCTACGCGAACGAAACCGGTGATACCATGGCGAAAGGAGGAGAGAGGTGGTTTTTCTCATGACATATCGGCGTATCCTTGCGCTACATAGGGAACGCTGACCAAATGTCGGGAAGGCTCAACGCAGGAATTCGGCAAGTTAGTCATTTTGCCTATGTTAACACAGTTAACATAGATATGTACCAAGCTCCACCACCTATCACGTTGGTACGCTAGAGTGTGTACCTTGCTGTTGAGTGATGCAAAAAGCGACACAAAAATTAAAATATATGGCTGCTTATGAGGTGGCGGGTGTTTTTCTCTACTTACGGTTTTCCCAAAACCAGGAATGAGAGTTACGCACAAAACATACCAATCACTATAACAAGCGTCCGATAAAATTCACTGTGAGACTGCTGTCACCCGGGACAGCGTGCTTCTCACACCATAATGTGAGCATCAATACTGTCATCATATACAGAGTGCCATGCAATACTAGGTGAGCTAAGAGAGTGGAGTGACGGGAGTGAACTCAAACGAAGCGTCAGGAATCTACAATACACTACACTAGCTCAATATAGGAATGTGTATCTGACTGGGGCATCATGTTGAAAAATGTACAATATTTACATTTTTACTTTATTTTAAAGTCTACTAAAAACGTATGAAAGTATTTTGTTAAACGTACGCTACGCTAGTAAAACTAATCGTGCGGAGAGATCTGTTCATGATTTTGCCTTGGGATATGGATACTTTGCCTACGCGGATTCCATGTGGAGGACCATGCACCTTCCATGTGACCTTAAACCAAAAGACCGAATGGACCTTCTGCTGACCTCTCATCCAGACAGATATCAGGTCTCCGTCGACGCCCCTCTTGACTCGGCAATTTTTCCGGACCGAAACGACTTAGGGACCTTCAGGAGAAGAGCTTACTTCTTTCTAAAAGTCCGGCAACGCACCCGTAGTTTTATGTTTTATTAAAAATAAGAAAAATTCATCTCCAGTCGCAAAAATAATTGTGACGTTTATGGACCTAATGCTATGTTATTTAGAGAAGCACAAAGTCAGTTCAAGCGTTTTCAGTCCTGGAATTTTGATGTCAAAGATGCAGCTCACTCTTATTCATACGGATAAAGTCGCCATTTTTGAAAAAGTGAAGCAAGATCGGCATATTGGCGTTTAAGATATAACCGAGGAATTGTGCATTAACCACAAAACAGCTTTGACCTGTTTGAAAAAGTCTGGATATAGAAAAAAGCTAGATATTTGTGTACCACAGGAGCTCACTGAAAGAAACCGAATGAATTGTGTACTCATTTGCAATTATCCATTGAAAAATAATGAAACAACCATTTTAAAAAATATTAGTCACTGGTGAAAGTTGGATCACCTTCTAGAAGAACGTGCAAAAAAGATCATGGCAAAGGGTACTCCAGCTCCACAGACTCTAGCGAAACCCGAATTAACACGCAATCAGACGATGCTGTTTGTATGGTGGGATTTGGAGGGTTTTTTTTTTATAGAATAGGCTGACAAACGAGCACACAGTCCACCTGATGGTAAGTGGTTGCTGCGGCCCATAGACATCTACATCTATCTTCCATTACAAATCAAAATGCAGATGCGTTGTCACCCGTGAGGACTGAGATGGAATGCCTCATTTCCAGTAAAAAGGGTCTCCGGTTCTCTACACTCACCATACGAAATATAGCAGCATTAAGCTACTATTTCACGCTGGTATTCTGTGAGAGCGTGGTCCTTCTCCGGTCGAGTCGACCCATTCGTGCTACAACTATACTATTAATATAACTGCAGCATGGCTCTACCAGGTAATCGTAATCGTTTATTATGAGCTTTTATCGCCAGGCAAAACAATCGATTCAGATCTCTAATGCCAACAACTAATGAGGCTCAAGCAAGAAATTGAGAAAAAAAATGACAGGAATTGATCAACAGGAAAGGAGTTCATAATGATAACGCCGGACCACACACATCTTTGGTCACTCCACAAACATTGAGAAAGCTTGTTTGGGAAAGGTTAATGCTGAAGGCATTATAGTTGTCATATTGTTCTTACCTTATACACTCAGATTTTCATCTGTTTCGCTCTCTTCATAATTTTTGGGTAGTATTTAGTTAACATTAAGGAAGGACTGTCATAATTACTTGTTGGCTTTTTTGGTCAAAAATCCCAAGATTTCTGCAGCGACGTGATTATGTTACCACCTTCAAGGTCGCAACAATTTTTCGAACAAAATGGCACATATAACATGTTGTAATAAAATGTAATTAAACTTTGAAAATTAGACTACATACAAAAATATCTTGAATCTGAATGTTAAATACAAATAAACTTTTTGCCCGACCGTATTATATAAATTTAGTATAGCCAAAATTTCTATTTTGTTTATTTTTAATATAAGATCAAAGACTTACGGACTTTTAATTTATATGATTCAGATATTTCATGTGGGTTTTATGAAGTTCCTTTGCCAGTTTTTTTCTCTGTTTCGTAAAAACTACTGCAGACAAAGGTAAAATTCTAGTGTAAGGGTAAAGTTTTAAACGTTAAACGTTGGAAATTCACAAGTTCTATTTTATATAAGTTTTTTTGATGGGACGCCAGAGCCACTGGAATATTGCTGCCTATTTTAATTTTCTACGAAGGAAGTTTATAATTTATTTACGTTTTTACTTGATAACATTTTGAAGAGGCGAGCGAAAATTAAATGAAACTCGCATCAAAGAGCAATATTTTTTTATAAATTTCAAGTATACTCGTTTAAGGAATACATTTTTAATATATTCCTTAAACGTGTATACTTGAATTGTGTATAATTATTGTCATATATTATATTACCGTTATAAAAAGGTATGTCTTTATATCTTATATATTGTACGGTGATTTTTTGTAGCCCTTAATTTGCAGTAAGGGGATAGTCATCAAATAAATTAATTTAATTTAATTTGCCCTATATTAAGAGGATATCTTTGCAGAGAAATTTAGTCCTCAGAGGTGATAACGCATCTTCCTTGTTGGAAAATGGTTGCAGGTGTCATTGAGTTGCAGTATTTTAACCACTTCCTATTTGTTGAACTGTAAACTGGCTTTTCATTATGTGAAAAAAAATAGTGAAGGATAAGTTTTTAACGATCTGTTATTGTCTTGCTGTATATTTAATGTTTGTTAAAATTGTTTGTTGGATGTATAATAATGGCGGTATTATTGGCCAGTTTTAGCTATTTCAAAAGGATCATAGTTTTTAATAACTAAAGAAATAATGAATCATAAGGATAAAGCTGTGGTAGATAAGGATTCTATCGTTCAAAACATTTATTCTAAAAATCTATTCTATTCTATTCTTTGGTTCCAGTGGAATTATTAAGGGGAAAAAATAGAAATATGTTTAAATGAACTAAGCGCCGCCTAGATAGCCTTAAATTTTGTGTAATTTTTAATCTTTTCATAAGAAAAGATTTTCTAAGTATCCTTCTAAGGACTTACTTATATCGATCCTTAGAAGTCTACTAACGGACATGAGAAAATATCCCCCCTATGAGGCCTTATAAAGAATGCCTATGTCCAGCAGTGGACTTTACTCGTAATACGGTAAGTGTCCCCGGATCGAATTTCGGGCACGGCAGCTTGTCTCAACGGAGACTAGACATTGTTTATTATTTGTTATCTTTTTTTCTAATGAATTTTATGAGTAGATACAAACTCGGAAGCCTTAGAAAATTGATATTTCAAAGAAAACTCCTAATATGGAATAAATATAAAAACATCGTAAAAAAAATCACATCAGCATCTTTTCTCAAAGTAACTTGGGTGTCATCTCGCAACCATAAAAATGCAGCGTATTTAATTTTAGACATAAATACTACTAGCAAAAACGAATATTCAAATATTTGGTATAGGTTATTACGTTTTAAGCATTTAAATAAAATAATAGCACTATGCACCCTTTTTTTGTAGTTTCAAATATGTTATACGGAATTTTATATTGTATTGTATATTTTGTCTTATACTATAACGCAGAATGCTGAAGTTACTTTAAATCTTTATTGGGGGAAATGTTATGAGTAAGATAAAAACCTTAGATTTTCGTTTGCTCAAACGAAACGACTCTCATATCAGGTCATTAAAAATGTATACACGAAAAAGTTTGACTCTCTAACGCATTGATGCTTCATATCTTTGAGAAAATTTATACTAGAGTTATGGGTTCGACGTTTAATAATTCTCTTTTTTGTCCTTTTTGTAAATGTGTATTACTGCATATGTGCAAGAAATCCAATATCGCCATCTACACCTTATGGCCCGTTTAAACTCATCATGCATTCCTTTACAGTCTTTAGGTAATGACATGACGTTTCTTACAGATTAGTACTCCTTTTTTAGTACGGTTCTCGTATTTTTTTTAATTAAATCCTTATAGTATCGCTTAATATTTTTTCAAAACAGTATTCACAGAAATGATAATCTTAAATAGTACTAAAACGAATAATTGTAATCAGTAAAACGCTCCGTTTTACAATTTTCTTTTAAATGTATACAAATGTATATAAATACATAATAAAATGCGTGCAGGAAATTCAATGCGGGTATCTTCAAGGCAAGAGTGAATCGGTTTTTGTTAAGTCAATGCGCTTCCCATCTTAAACTACATTACCATCTACCATAAGATAGGATTGTAGCTATGCGTTAGCTTGGAATAGTAGTAAAAATTTTTCTACTACTTAGTACTAAAATTTATGAAAATCGAGTAGCATTAATCTACTCGATTTTTAGTTCGATTCTAAAGTTTCTAAATGCTACCGTTTACCCTTTCCTATTAATATAATAGCCTCCATCACCTGCTTATGTAATTGCCGTTCTGCGTTACTGATAATTTCAAATTAAAATAATTTTTGTTTGTCAAAGAATTATTACCAATCTAATGCATTTTTTCAATTTTTTTCACTTATTCAATTAATAGAAGTTTACTAAAACCTTTGTTTTTTGTTTTAATGTTTAGTGTGTTGTTTTTTGTTTTATAAACTTATTTTTTTGTATTTCCCCCCTCCCGTTTTATGGGGCACCTACAGGTGACACTGGTCATTTTGCTTTATGTCTTATGAGGTTTTTATCATTATTACAGAGGAATAAAACACTTCTTTTTACTTATTATTTATTAGATTTTTTTTACAAAAATAGTTAAAAACAACAAAGAACTAAATATAACCTATCTTACGCCTATTTGTTTTGGAACATACACCAAAATTATAAATACAAACCGATATTACGTTTACTGCACATTTTCCTAGTGCGTTGATGACAATACCAGCATCTTCACTGTGAACAGTCGACTTGATCGACAAGATCATCTGCAGTTCCTGCGTTCCTCATTTTGTTAGGCACTCTCAATTGCAGAGGGGCGCCGTAAGTTATCACCACAATTCGCTAGATGTCACAGTAGGAGCAGTTATAATCTGACTGTATTTTGATCAGCCATGCATTTTGGC
Organism: Parnassius apollo; assembly: GCA_907164705.1. NCBI lineage: Eukaryota > Metazoa > Arthropoda > Insecta > Lepidoptera > Papilionidae > Parnassius > Parnassius apollo. Next base: position 4,999,133 of record CAJQZP010001217.1, read on the forward strand.
AAGCAGCATATAATCCAAACGCAAAGAGAGGTAACCACATTTTTTTACCCCGAAGAGCTACTCTCATAGAGTTAACGCTTTCGTTAAAACGCTCAATTGCACCCATGTTATACATTTTTACGATTGCTGGGCAATCGACCTGTATTTTGGCCCTTTTATTATCCACAAACCCAATTCGATCCACTTTTGTGATAGGGTCTAATCCATGGCAGTTGGATAAGATGGTCACAATATTGTTGTCATGCCATTTTGCGACAATAATCTTTTCATATGCTTTATGACATAACTTTCCTACGGGTTCTTTCTTCATGTATTTGGAATTTGAAAGTGTGCAGTTCTCCAAACGATTTCCACGAACAGTTCCAGTTCCGCCTATATTCCGCTCTCGCAAATATTTTATCAAAACTGAACCAGTAAAAAATATCAAAATACCAGGTATATGTTCCTTACTCTTGTGGTAGGAATGTACTGTCGCAAAGATGAATATATTGATAAATTTTGAAAACCTATTAAGCCTAATGCAAAATGCTACCAAGTCATTGTGTATGTCACTTTTTACTTACCAGAACATCCTCATATATTTTGGCATCACATATCCTGTTAGTAACAGTGTTGAAATATATAATCTAATTTCCTCCATAGCTACATTCAGATTATGATTTCTTTGTAAGGCATATATATTGGACATCTCTACTATATACTAATCAGTTCGTCACTATAAAGCAACTCAAAACTTTGGACGGGAGTCATTTCCTCCTGTGAGTGAGCAAAAACCTCTTCACCGCGTTCTCCTTTACCACTAGTCGTAAAAGAACCAGTGGTTACATAATCGTGCCATTTTTTACCATATTTTCTTTTTTCTTCGTTCTTTCGAGTAGGCATGGATTCTTCTTCTTCTTTCTCGTCAAGATTTTCTCTGGAAACGGAAGGGCGATTCTGTGCCTTAACTTGAGATCGAAGCATGCGACTAGGAAGATGAACGACATTATCTTCGTTTTCATCAACACTATCTTCAACACTTAACTCACCGTCGTCAAGAGGAAACAAAATTTTATCACCTGGGTCTTCTTCGGCCTGCAACGCCTCGAAAATCCTATCTAACGTCAACCTACAATATGAAAACAAACAATTTGTATAAGCACAGCGATAAGACCAACAATTAAGAAAATTTCGTAAAAACACTAGAATTATATAATATAATGACCAGTGTCAGCAGGTGACACCATACATTTTGGGTGTTATAACAATACCACTTTTTGTTTTTATTATCAATAAATACACGTATATTTTAGGCTCCATATTTATTTTTAAAATTTGATAAAAACATACACAATACTTATAGTTTGGGAATTTTATTTTCACTTTTCTCGCAATAGATCACAAAAACACAATTTGATGATTTTCATCAAATTGCGTTTTTGCACAAACGCACAAAATAAATTTGTGACATTGACAATTGAAGTGTGTTTCCAGATATAAAAATTGTCAAATTGTACTCTTCAACATTACTACTATGCATAATGGTAGAATTGGGGAATAATATTTCCATGTAGCATAAAATAATGATAAAACTTATGTCACCTACAGGTTATACTGGGAATTGAGTAGTTGAAGACATGAAATTATTTTTTCAAAAGTCATTTGTTTTTTGATTAGCTTCATATTTTCATCGCATTTGAATTTTTCTCGCCATCATGGATACGTCAAAAATTCGAGTATGAGTATCGTCGTGGCAACATCAAGGCACAAGTGGCATACAAAATCAATGGCGTTTACGGGCGAATAATATATACAAAAGCACCACCTGCTACTGGTTTGCTCGCTTCTTGAAATTTAAACTTGAAAATAAACCCTGTGTTTATCCGAAAACTTTGGTCGACCATGAAGAATAGAAGGCAATCGTTGAAGCTCACGATACTCACAATCTACGGCCGAATTAGCAGCAGTTTTCGAAGTTAGCATCAAAACAATATTAGCCCATTTGCGTCAAATTGGCAAGCTAAGAAACTAGACAAATGGGTGCCCCATGAACTGAATGATCGGCGGCGCGAAGTACCAGTCGAGGCGTGTCATGCATTGCTCAACAGGCACACAAACGAAGACATTTTGAATAGCATTGTTACTTGCGATGAAAAATAGATTCTGTTTGAAAATCGCAAGTTGGTTGGATCCTGTTTTAGCACCTAAACAATGCCATTAACGAAAAATTTGCCCTATAAAATCTCTGTTTGGTGGTCTAGCGTCGGTGTGATCAATTCGTCATAGTTTCCTACCTAGTGAGATGAGCATTTCTGCAGATGTGTACTGTGAAGAACTGAATACATTGATGGAGAGGCTTTACCGTCACCAATCAGCATTGGTCAATCGCTCGTCGTCGTTGTTTCTACACAACAACACGCGACCTCATACTACACAATGTATAACAACCAGTTTTTTTTCTGCCTGTGAACCTAGCTTACCCAATATTTAAATAAACAAATATTAATTAAAGATAAAAAAAAAAAAAAATTAAAAAAACCCCCCCCCACCCCTAAGAAACACCCCCACCCCAAGGTGGTCTCCAAATTACAAGATCTATGGTTGGAAGCTCTCCATCATTCGCCACACTCAACATACCTTGCGCCTTCATTCTTCTGCTTTTTCTAGGTTTTTTAATTCTTAAATCAAAACGTAACCTCCACGCTAGGATTTTGTTCTGTATCGTTTAGATTACATATATAATTTTCACGCAGACACATATAAAAACCCGGAACAATTATTTGTGGGCAACACAAATACTTAAGTATAAGCTGCCACCATCTGTATTTTCATACGATTACAATGCGGGTTTTTGTAAAGTCGAATCGCTTTACCATTTCTAGCTGCATCACAACTTACCGTTAGTTTGGATAGTAGTTAATTACTGCCTTTATTAACATTTACAAATTAAAAACTGAAAGAGTTTATTTTAAAACATAATTCAGCGGCGAGATATCCCCGTTTCCATTTTACGGTAAAAGTGGTTACACATATTATTACGATGCTAATGTAAATATTTAACGGACTTTCAAAAAGCAAGGTCATATATTCGACACCTATGCTTTTTTAAGTACGTTCATTAAACATAATTCAGGTGTGGTCCCATAACAATATAAAAATGAAAATACATTCTTAAGGGTAGTAAAGTAGGCAACGAATATTTTAATGACTTATTTAAACGACATTCTACTTGTCACTTAAATAGGTAAAACAATTTTTTTACTTAAAATTTGAAGCGACTTCCAAAATTATAAAAATAACAATTTGCATATAATAGATGTCGGAGCTCTCGGGGGCGGAAAATTTAAAACATTTACAATAAGTCAATGCTTTAAATTTTACTGGTATCATAAAAATGGTTCACTATTAAGAAAAATCTCGCATAGCATACCCAAAAACAAACAATTATAAAATTATAATTTCTCTAATTAAGCATAACATATACTTCACCTTAGAAAGTCACTAGGGGGAAGCTTTTATTCATACTGAATGCAAATTTATTTTTTCTGTTTATGAATACAATTTTTTAATTATTGTATTTTCTTTTTGTTCTAGATTTGCCAGTCCCAACATTGAAGTAAGTGTTATGTAGTTGTAGTTTTTTAGTTAATTGAAATAATTTTTTAAATTACATTCGACATCTACATCATTACAGTCTACTGCTGAACATGGGCTTTTCCCAAGGAATGCCATAAAACACGGTCCCGGTCCATCGACTTCCATGTCTTACCAGGTCATCACTCTTTATCTCGTACGTTAAATATTATAACACTTATGAATATCACCTTTGTCCATCACCATCATTAACTGGCTATTTAGTTTATTCCTGGCATTAAAATTTCAAGAGTTCACCAGATCTCAAGCAATAATTGTTAGATTTGCTTAAAATCACCACGCTCTAGAGACTAGTTGCTTAGGTACCAGGTGGTAGGAGTCTTTCACCATCTGGTTGGGTAGCCAGCCAGAGCCGGGTGCAGCCAGTATAATTACAGGCTATGAGGCATTCCATCTTGTTCCTCAGAGGTAAAAAATCATCTGTAGCCTTATTTGTTTGAAGTTGGTTTCAGATATCTATGTAATGCAGTAGCATTTTAGCATAATAAGGCTGTAAGTTCATTTATCATTTCGTTATTTAATTTTTTAAAACCAATTCTACAAAAATGGTTATTTAACTGAATACTTCTTGATATAACTCCTAGAAATTAGATGGTGGCCACCAAGATGCTTCTAAAATATATTTTTTTAATTAATTGTAGATGATTAACATTATACGATAAAAAGCCTAAGGTTTAATTTTCTTAGAGACATCGTATTTTTAAGAATCTACAATAAAAATAAAATAATTAAAGTAAAAGTTATTTTATTCCATTTTGATAATTATATATATCATGGTAAAACTTAACTCTATTTAGCATTTTCGAATAGGAATCATATAGATTGGTGAAAATAATTCAAATATGTTAATTATTGTGAAACTTACTGCTACTCATCCGAAACTTAAGGCATGATATTACTATTGTCTGATAAAGTTATCCATATAATAAATTATAATCTCATCATTACCGCCCTTCACGAGTCCATTGCTGCTCGTAGGCATCCCTCAAGGAATGCCACAAAGCATAGTCCCGAGCCACCTGCATCCATTAAATTCCTGCATATCTTAACAGTTCGTCACTCCATCTAGCGGGGGGTCAATCTGCACTACGCCTATTGGTACGAGGCTGCCACTCGAAAACCTTTTTTCCTCATCGGTTGTTGGTTCTTCGAGGTATATGGCCGGCCCATTGCCACTTCAGGCTATGTCGGTCACTCTGGTTCTAGTGCGGATATCCTCATTTTTATTTTTATTTATTTTTTCTGAGTGTATCACCCAGAGAAATCCCGAGAATAGCCCTCATCATAGTTCGCTGAACGTTCTTAAGCGTCCTCATACCGCCAGCAGTGAAGGACCACGTCTCAGATCCATAAGTCACCACTGGCAATACGCACTGTTTGTACAATTTCGTTTTGATGTTTTGGGGTATACCTGAAAAGAAGATGTGTCGTAATTTTCCGAACGCTGACCACCCGAGTTGATTCCGTTGATTGACCTCTTTGGACTTACCTAATCTCACTATTTGTCCCAGGTAAACGTAGTCGTCAACAACTTAGTGCTTAGTGCTCCCAACAAATACCGGCATAGGTGTGACATGGAAATGAAACATAATCTTTGTTTCGTCCATGTCCATGCCAATCTATCCATTGGGAAACCCCATTGAAGTCATTTAGCATAGTGCTTAGGTGCTTCAGCGATTCTGCCATAAGGACTATATCATGTGCAAATCGAAGAAAAAATTATAACCTGACTGAATATAATAGTGAAAATTTTGAACTATTATTCATACAACTGTAATTTATTTATGTTGTATTTTAAAATTGATTAAGTTTAATCTGTTGATTGAAAAACTGGCTTCTAATAATATATAAAACTTTAGCTGGTAATTTTATTTTAATTTTATTACAAAACAATTCAGTAAAGGACACATTACATTGAGAAAAAAATTAATTTATTGAAAATTATTAACTATACTAGACGGAGTGGCAACCTGTTATGATATGCAGGTAGTTGATGAATGCAGGTGGTACAGGGCTGAATTTTGTAGTATTCTTCAAGTTTTATTTTTAGCAGTGGATTGCAATCTATGTTGTGACAGCAGTAATGATAGTTTCATACCTTTTTCTTAACACAAAATCTCTATGACACTTCAATAATGGATGATATGAATGATGATAATATGATGATAAAATAATTTTTTTACATTTAAAGTACTTCATTAGCATCTATATATTTGTTTTTTTAAAAAGAATATCAACAATGCTATAAACATTACTAGTATTCCCCTTACCACTCGTGTTAAGCTTAAATTGCTTTTGTTACGAGAGGTTCACGCCAGTAGTCGAATGGTGGATTCGAACCCACGACCTTTTTGAGTTCGCAGTCCGCACCCTGCCATTAGGCTACTGTCGCTTAAAAAAAATTTCTAAAATAAATATTCATATTTTCTGTACAAATTAAGATAACTCTTTAATGAATAAATAAGTTCGTGGCAAAATACCGAGTTCCTTTAAAAGCGTTCTACAAGAGTCACTTTATGAGGATCTGCACAAAGATATAATGCACTTATTTTGCATTTTAAGTACCTTGTCGATATTTGGGGCGTTTCCCCAGAAAATTATACCTTATGCTAAAATTAATTGTACATATCTATGGAAGGCCATAAACCCTGCAAAATTAACAAAATTGTTAGAAATTATTCATTCAAAAGATTAGATGAATTCTAATCTTAGCGCAGTTCATTAAAGTGTGGTTCCCAGCTACAATGAGTGTAAATAGTTTAGCTCAAGAATTTTAATCTATATTTAATGGTAGTGGTTTATTTTTGACAAAAAATACTTTTTTGGTTGCAGTTTAACTATTCCATATATTCCTAAATGTAATATTACCATTCTACTTGATAAAATTTTTTGGAAGTACACGGGATGATTGCGGTGTTCTATTCTGCGAATAAAATCTTTGGATTTTGAATATGTTTTGGAAGGTCGTATATAGAACAAGAAGTAGTCAAAAGGACTTGACATATCAGTAAATATCACCGAAAAATAAGTTTCTTTCTTTAATGACTCGTATATTGTTTTCATAAGGTAGTTTATGGCATTGCAAATTATATTATATTTATTCAAATAATTAATTAACCTTTTACAAAAAAAAAATTCAAATAATTTCGCAAAAATTGAGATAAGTGCGACTGGCCTATAATTTATAATGTAATGTATTGTACCTTTTTTTGTACAATTATAGTGTTCTTAAATTTTTTGTGGGAATTCACCAGTAACAAAAGATACATAACTGACATATGTGAGAGGGACCGTAATGTATATTGCGTTTTCTTTTATTATTTTGGTTGATATTTCATAAAGTCCTACATATGCAGTATTTTTTATCACTTGAGCTTCTTATTTACTTCATAAAATTTAGCTAGTTGAAGAAAAAATGCTTCAGTAAGTAATAACATCTACGCAATCCTGTATATTACATGAATTTGATTATTTTGTCTTTGAACAGAATCTATAAAATGATTGTGAAGATAAGTATCAATTATTCTTTAATTTCTTATTATTTTTTATTTACCACAATCTTTGGTATAATTCTTTGCGTAACTTAATTATGAGAATAGTTTTTATTAGAGACCAATTAATCTTACCTTTGTGTCTAGCATTTTCTATCAATCGTTGATTTTCTTTTCTAACCCCCAATAGAATCATAATAGATATCTCCACCCACGTATCTCCATCGACCAAAACCGTCATCATTCACGTTACCATCCAAATCCTCTGGATGCTTTGGTAGGCCACTACCTTGCGATTAGCGTTTATATAGCTATTGCGTTAAGTGGTAATCACATAAGAATATTTTACACGTTTCGTGTTACTATATAAAACGTATGATAGTTATTTATCTTTCTAGTTTTATTATTTAAAGCATTCTAAACATTTATAGTATTTTTTATAGCTTAGTGAATTTTTAAAGTCTTTATTATACAACTTATTTAACTAACTTTATAATACAATATACCTCATGGAGGCTGAAAAAATCCCATATCGTAAGCAGGAGGTGGGATGCAGCGTCTTCTCAATACTATAAAAATAATTGCAGTTGCCAACACGCATACTAAGCGTGTCAAATATGACAAATATCCGTATCCTTTTTTGCAGTCTGGTTCTATGTCTATTTCCGTCAGAAAATTTAAAAATGGGCAATGCATATTTTTTTTTAAAATTAGTGACTGCTGATGCATTCTAATTCCAAAATAACGAAAAGGTCAAGTTTGTGAGGCTTGGTTAGATTTTAAAAGGTTGAAGTTAATTTGTAATTGGATTTAATGAGGGTAGAACTGTAATGCCCTCTCATTCTAGCAGAATAAATTATCGCACAGGCGACTAAGAAGGATTAGTGGGTAATTTTACGAGTTTCACTGTCGTTACTATGCCTTTTATGGTATTCTACTAGTGTAAGCAAGGAAAATCATGTTGTTGATGGGCTACTCAGTGTTACATTGAGATGGGTAGTGCTGCTGTTGGTTTGCATACTTTTGTGTTATCATGTAATTGGTACCTTCACGTTACACCGGTGTGTGATTGTGGCGGGAACATGTTACGGTTGGTCGAACTATAACAGTAGGTTTATACTGAATGTATGGTGCTGTGCGCTGTTTTTTTTTTTTGTGATAATGATTGGTTGCGTAAGCAGGAGATTAAGTTAAACATCCAATTATGTTATTTATGTCAATTGACTTTCACAAAGGCTTATCAGGGTAAAGGGGTTTATTACCGAAACATTTTCTGTTATTTAAATAATTTTTGAAATAATTTCTAAAATTATTATATTTTAGGTAAAAACAGTAAAATCGGTTCCGAGATCTACGTCATAATGTTGGGACTTCCAAAAATCGAACCCTTTTCCGTAGCGTTAATGTAATAGAAACATGAATAGGATATACACGTATGACACATAGATAAGAAACGAAAAGAGACAATTAGTTTATAACGAATTAAAAAAAAATCTAAAAAGTTAAATCTTAACTCGCCATTTGACTGTTACCGTGAATCACTCATATTAAAACGAGTTTAAGCTTAATAGCGGCTCAAAAGGTAAAAAGCTGCTTAAAAGCTGTCAACAACTGTAGGCAAATAAGACTGTAGTCCGGCGGTTATCGTTTGGGTAATAAAACTTTTTTGTCTTATTGTGTCGCTCGCATTTGCTATGCATTTATAAAGCTTTCGGATTAGTAGCGAGAGTATATCGATAAATTGTAACGTTATGATTTTTGATAAGTGGGGAGGAATTTCCTACCTCTACTTATAGAAATCTAATTAGTCAATTGAACATATAAAACTGACATAAATTGTTTAATAATTATCTGAGTTATCCGTGTCAATGTTGACTTCTTGAAGATTATTAAAGGTTGAACACGATATTTTAAAATAGCTATCCTCAAGCCGGTTAGCAGAAGCTGTTCAGCATGGTCAACTCATTTAACCCAGCTCTCTTTGCTAACATTGTCGATTGTTTTTATTTTAAGTATAAGAGTGGCAAACGAGCACACAGTCCAGTAAGTAGACGCCGTGACTCACAGACATCTATATGTTCCTTCGATTAAGAATTAGAATTCAAATGCGTTGCCACCTCTAAGGACTAACACGAATGCCTCTTTTCCTGTAAAAGGGGTCTCTGGTTCTCTACACTCATCATACGGAACACAATAGCATTGAGCTGCTATTTGACGCTGGTATTCTGTGAGAGTGTGGTCCATCCGTGGTCAAGCTGGCTCATTCATATTGCATCATAATATAGCTGCAGCATGGTTCTATTACGTAAAACAGAGAACAATTATATATCGGCTATTTTAAACTTTAACATTTTTCTTAACATTTGAGGGAGCACAGTTGCATAATAAACTCCCTTCAACAATAAAGATTTAATATTTTTTCATGAAGATATCTTCAATTAAATATTATTAGACTACATTAAAAAAAAGACATTATATAACTTGGACCACCCAATTATATTATCAATACTAGAAACGTTGATCTTACGCTGCTAACTTGCAACTTCTATTTAATTTTGATTTTGATCTACCCTAATTTATGTTTACTTTTTTATTTATTTTTTATGTGTGACTTATTTTAAATTGTATGAATGTACTTTATGTAAGTGAAATTAGTCTTAATGAGCAAATAAAGATCTTTAAACCGTATATTACATAATGTAATGCACTTTCTTTACACAACCAATCAGTCGTCAGTTTGTAGAGCTAAAAATACTCGGGACCCTTAATTAAAATAAAAAAAAAAAAATTTAGAGCTTAAAAAATATAAAATAAAAAAAAAAATTTATAACGGGCTTTAATTATTTATACTGGCTATCTATCTACTTTTTACCTCAACACGATAGTGGACACATTGTGATCATAGAATAAGGTGATACATTTGTACCTATTCGAACAGGTTCCCAGTTAGAAAATAAACTCACTAACCTTATATTATTAACGAATAGACATCATCATCATCATCATTACACCTTTTACAAGTCCACTTTTGAACATAAGCCTCATCGTTCAAGGAGAGCTACTTGCATCCCTCGAATTCCTGCATGTTTTGCCAGGCTGGCAAATATTTTATGGAAACCCTAAAATTCGCGTATACAAGAATGCCAATCAACATTGTATCTTTTCCATCGATTTTTATTTATTTTAAACTATATGGACGGAAAATTGCAAACACCCACACCATAACTCGCTTATATGTTAGGCTACATCAGTTCATCTGGTTCTACTGGGTATATCCTCATTATGAATTCTATCACGCAGAGAAACTCCGAGTATAGCACTGTCGATATCTCGCTGAACGACATCAGGCTTCCTCAACAGGAAAACTAGTTATTAGAAAATGCTCTACTTTTCTAATTGACTGTAAACTATTGTAATAAAATTTTAATGCTGGTTTCCTTTCTTTTCTTCTGCATTTTATTGAACCTAAGCTTTTTGCATAAAAGCATCATTGTAACCGACCAAATGTTCAATTCTAAACGAACGCTTTCCCTATGAATTGCCTCACAAGGATATAGTTATCACGCTTGGCAAGCGGATTGGCAACCGCAGTTTTTTATTCAGGAAAGTGCTGCTGCCTATTCCTTGAACCAGTTTCCCTGTGTAGCCTTTTACGACACCCACGGGATGATATGGAGTGGGACATATTCTTACACCACTAGTACCTATGCGGTTAATATTTAATAAAGCGGACTGATATTATTCAAATATTAAATAAAGCACTTGCTTACATATTTTAACTATTACAAGCCAAAGGTAAAAAATCTTTTTCCATGATCATACTTTATTATTTTAAATATAATTACTATTTTAGTAGGTTATTTAATATTTCTTTTAACCTTTAATAAATTTATTAATTGATTTTTATTAGAAGGACTAATAATAGAATTAATTTTAACTATTATTCCTGCAATTTCATTAATTTTACTTTTACTATTACATTATGTTTACAATATTTATTAGATGGATTTAATAATCCTTTAATTACTTTAAAATCTATTGATCATTTGCGATATTAAATTTATGGATATTCAGATTTTAATAATATAGAATTTAATTCTTTAAAAATTTGAACTATTATTCCTGCAATTACATAATTTTTAATGCTGTACCTTCATTACGTTTATATATTTTTAGGAAAAACTTAATAATTCTTTAATTACTTTAAGAGAGCACGACAATTAAATTTAGAAAATAAAAAAGTAACAGCCTATATACATCCTACTGCTGGGCACAGGCCTCCCCTCATTTCTGAGAGGGTTCTAAGGCAAGGAAGTGTTGGCAGCGCAGCCCCAATGCGTGCTGGAGAACTTCACGTCTTCGAAATATTTTTTTTCTTATTACTCAGACAATATGGTTTCCTCACGATGTTTTCCTTCACCGCCGAGCACGTGGTAAATCAGCACTTAAAATTACAATTAACAATTTCATTGCTGCTGGTGGAGATTAAACCCGGGTTACTCGCGTTTTGTTATATTTATAGCGAGCGTTAACCATCTAAGCTACCACAGCTCACCAATTTAATTACGAATTTAGAAAGTAAAAATCGATATTTGCAAATTTATTTGGATTTGCACGATGTTCAATTTTTTTTAAATAAAAGCTTGGTATGTTGCAGACTTGTATATTGCACCCTCTTAAAAGCATAGGTGTCGTCCATTTTACTTTAATGTTATGGAAGATGAGGCTGCCATCTCTTCCTGCTTACGTTATACTTGTGTACATGTGCTGCTTGTCTGGGCTTGTCTTGTGTTGTTACTTAGAAACATTAACTTAATACTATTTTTGTATTGATCGTGCATTTTGTATCCTTGATTTTTTATTGTATCGTTATTTATAATTACGACTGAATTTTATAAAACAATTTAACGAAGAAGAATTTATGTAAATAAAGTTTCTCTTGATAACATCAAACTTTTGAAATTTATTTCTGTGTTTTAACCATATATCCTAATAAAGTTTTTTTTTATCATATACCCTCATTGTTTAACAATATGAAAAATTAATTTAAAACAAAGTGACGGAAATATTCTTTTCATATCGCGAAGACAATGCAGTGTACATAAGTTTCAAAAATTTCGACGGGATTATTTTTATTTTAACCCTGATTTACGTTGAATGCCAATAAAATGTCAATTTCCGCATTTAAGAGGTCAAACATACTTCGCAGGAATGGCTTTTACGAAAGCTTGAAAACTTAAGTCGTTTTCCTATTCATATAGCCCAAGCGGTATTTAATGAGGCAAAGTAACTGAGAATTCAGCTTTAAGATTGGTTAAGTTTATGTATTGTATTTTTTTTTCAACTGCAATAAACTAAAAGCATTTACTGTAATGTAATTCAAATTTACAATAATATTCCTGACTCTCTTAAAAATATTAATGACATAAAATTTAAAAAGGCACTGAACACGTGATTATTAGATAAATGTTTCTACAGCTTATAAGAATTTACTGACAATAAAGATTAAAGTAATATATTCAGTGGTTACTATTATTAATGAAATATTTCTACCTTGGGACGCCCGATAGTAGTGGCATTGATGTTTGATATGTCACAGCCATAGTTGTCATGATGGTTTGCTATTCTTTATGACAATCTATGCGTCTTCTTTAAACTTAATTCTGCGTAGTTTCGCTCAAATTGGGTCACTCGATAACGAGGCTACAGACTTGATGAGGTAATCAATGGACTCATGGTACACTTTGCGGCTAGTAGCTGTGCTCACAATGCAATCGGAGATTACTCCTTACATTTTTTGCATTATGTCTACAAGAGTTGCGGTCTACTAGGTGATTCTCTAATAGAACTAGGAAGGTGGTGTTAACGGGTCTTTTTTATAATCAGTATGCTTATTATTTGACATATACCAAACCATGGGACATACATTACAGTGGCTGGATTATGTTGTATTCTGTATAATGTAAACGCGCTACCGGGTTTGTCGGTTATTTGCTGGGGGCTACGGTTCTATTTCCAACATCTCATCCCTATTCGCGGATATCATTTTTGCCTAGATTTCTTCCTCGTACAATTGCATTATACAGCCATCCTAGCCATAATTGGCTTAGTGTATTCACTTTCCTGCCGATCTTGTTTTTCTGTTTCCCTATGTAACTGCTTATAGCATCCAAATATAAAGTGATTACATTAGATAGTGGATTAACTACACGCTTATGTTATTTCTTTGTACAAATTCTGGCGCCATAAATTAAAGATATATAAAGAGAAGACTCTGAAATACATACAATAGACAAACGATAAAAAGCCGACTTAATGGGTAAGTTAAGTTTTCTTAGAGCTAATCCCTTCATTTAGGTGAAGAGCTCGTTAGCTCTATAATACTTTGCTCGTACAAGACGTATCTTTAATGGCTTTTAAGACAAAATTTTCTTTGACGTATATAGAGCTCATTGTATGCAAAGTAAAACAATGTTTTGAAGGAAAATATCTTTTACTGTTTCGTTTAAGTGAAATAAAAATAATATTAATGGTCCTTTTCTACGAATTTTTAGTTTTAATGATCATAATAAAATTCCTTAAAAATGAAAGGCATAGAACAATTATCTATATCTATTTAGAGAAAAAGTAGTAAAAATTAGACCTCCAAAAAAGATAGACGAAGCGCTGTGTACATTTAAAGTGAGAACGATACCTAGCTCAACTTCTAACACGCAATCACGTACACATCTACATTATTCTTTCTTTATCAGCCCGTTAAAGTTCATTGCATTACACGCATATTTGCACCTTAAACCATGTTGTTGGTTGCACTTTATTTAAGTTACACACGTATAAGTGAGTGCGTGATATTATAAGAAGTTGAGCATACTTTTGCCTTGATTTTTGCATCAATTGAAATATACACACACAGTTCCTTCATTCTTTGTCTGTAGGTTCAAAAATATAGAATATTTTTTATTGTCAGAATATGTGTATACCGATAAAAAATTTATTCGGTTCAATACGAAAATTCTTTTCATTAAAAATAAAATATATTATGTATTTCATATTGGTGATGATGAATAATTTTGGCAAGTATTGAATTTATGGCGGTTTGAGAAAAATAAAACACAAAATCTCGGCCGTCCAATACACTTTTTATTTTGTTTAGTGCATACAGCAAGAAAAAATTTAAGCAAAAATAAAGTGTCCATTTCGACCTAAATTCACTAGCTTACCATAAACACAATATGTTATATGATATATAATTTGCCACTCAATTACTTCTAATTTGTGTTAAAATTTTGTAAATTACACAAAATTAATGAACATTATTATCATCATTATGGCCCATAATAATATGTACACTGCTGAATATAGGTCAGGAAGACCACAAAACAAGATCCTAAGATACCTGCATCCATCGACTTCCATACCAGATCGTCATTTCATCTAGTAAGGGCATTCCACACTAAATTCCCGGGAAGAGAGAAGTACAGAGACTTTTTTATATAAGAAAAGTTCATCTGATGTAAAGTGACTACCGTTGCACATAAAAATTCGTAACACCAGAGGAATTGCAGGTGCGTTCACGGCCCTCTAGAAAGGAGTAAACTCTTTTTTTGAAGGTCCTCATGTCGTATCTGTCCGGAAAAATCACCGGTGGTAAACTATTCCACAGACAGGTTATCCACGGAAGAAAACTCATCGTGGAACGAACAGTGGTGGACCGCCAAGCATGCAGGTGGTGTGGATGGTATCGGGACGTTTGCCATGTAGTGCTTCTCGAAATTTGGCGGCTGGGATTAATCCAAACAATTCTTCAGTGCACTCCCCATGGTATATGCGAAAGAAAATGCAAAGAGATGCAACGTCGCGCCAGTGAATCGAGCCGATCGAAAAGCACTCGGTTGTCGACGATTCGAACCTCTCTGCGCTGGATGCGGTCAAGTGGAAGGAGCCCCAGCCCAGAGATAGGAACAGTATTTCATGTGCGGCCAAACCTGTATCTTGTAAAGTTGCAGGCGGTGTGCCGGCATAAAATACTGTCCCGCTCTGCTGAGCATGCCCAGCTTTTTAGAGGCCAATTTGGCCTTCTCTTTCAAGTGACGACAAAACTGCACGTCGCTCTATATATCGACGTCGAGGATTCCGATACTGGCTGAGGCAACAAGAGGAGTGCCTTGAAACTGGGGAGATACCACAAAAGGGTTCTTTTTAGCGTTTAATAAGCAAACTTGTGTCTTCTGAGGATTAAACTGGACTAGATTTAGACGCCCTCAATCCGAGACTTTGTTCAGCAAAGACTCGACTTCAGACGACAGTTTGTCACGGTACTCGGAGACGTTTTCTCGAGAAATATTGGCGCGGCCGTTGTACATAGCATCACCAGTGCTGCCATCTGCATAGCAATGGATGTTGCCGGCTTGTAACATATCATTGATGTGCATAAGAAACAGCGTTGGTGATAGCACGCAGCCTTGTGGAACACCAGCATTAATAGGCTTGTTATCGGAATTGTATTATAGGTCAAATAAAAGAAACAAACAATAAGGAACAACAAATCATTAAGCAATTTTATATTTACCAACAGTTCGTATTTTAAGCTTTTTTACAAATAAATTTTAACGAAATTCTATAAATATTCTATTTAATACATTATAAATGTTTGAAATACACCAATCAGCTTTATTTGATTCATAATTGAATGGTGCTCCTCTTTAGATTTGTCTCAAACATAATATTCCAAAAATCAGTATACTGCGTTTTTGCCCGCTCTTCACTCCTGTGAAACGATATTTTAAATTGTATATAAATGCAATACATAAAAGCTCTTTGTTAACTTTGAAAAGCTCTTTCACAACATAACCAGAAAGTAAGTTATCTGATTACTGCGCATTTTTTATTCATGTATTTATTATCATTTTTTACTTATTTTTACTACTTTTCTGTCCATTATTTCATCCATGTCGATTTTGATATAAATGAAAATTTTGTACATAGAAGCAAAAATATTGCTGTCCTATATGATATGATCTGCTCTGATAGTAATAAAGTAGATAGTGTATAGTAATACAGTATGTAATCTTTTAAATTTCATTTATTTACTAACCCTAGCTTACAAGTTCTTTTCGTAATTACTAACCCACTCTATGGAAAGAAATTTCTGAAATAAAGAATAATAATAATAATAATAACAACGATAATTGTCACTTTTGTACCTCCTTTCCGAAGCTGAAATCCCCTCCCGGAGCCCTTCAGTAAAGTACTGAGAGGGTTCAAAGAGAGGCAGAATCAGATTGGACTCAGACAGTCGCCCTGGAATATACCCCTTCTTATCCTTATGCGGCTTTCCGCAGCCGTCATCCGCTCGCCTAGATGACAGAGGATCGTACTCCACTGCCCCATACACTGCTCGAGGAAGTCTCGAACTGTACAGTCAATCTTGTACAGCTCGAGGACCCTCTTTAGCCATGTATGGGGCACCGAGTCAAATTCCTTTCTGTAATCTATCCAGGCGGCGGAGAGGTTCCGACGGTTGCGTTTCACCACTTTGCCAATGACCGCGTCAATGAGGAGTGGTTCCTTGGTTCCACGACCGCCGCCCCGACATCCATTTTGAGCGCGCGACATCACCTGATTTAAGTCCAGGTGACGAGCGATTCTTGCACTCAAAATGGATGTTAGTGTCTTGTATATGGTCGGTAGACACGTGATGGGGCGGTATTTGCTCGGGTCTGTGGCACCCTGATCTTTAGGAACCAAATGAGTGATCCCAGTAGTGAAGAGGCTTGGGAGCGACTTCTGGTTGAGAGCCTCTTTAAACTGTCGGGCGAGCACAGCGTGACACACCATGAACCCCTTCAGCCAGTAGTGATGCAACCCGTCAAGCCCCGGACTTTTCCAGTTCGGGGCCCTACGGACCGCCTCAGCTACGTCATCCGGCGTTATGATGACGGGGTTCATGGGCGTAATACCCGCACACTGACTCGCCACAGCTTCCGTCCAAGGGCCCTCGTTGTGGTATACGGGCTCTGACCACAGGCTGCGCCAGAATGCGACCGTGTCGGCCTGATTTGGTGCAGGGCCTGTTCCACTTACTATTGGTCGCTCCAATGATTTATAGAGCCTCTTCTGATCACTCTGGAAGAGACGATTCTGGTTGAATCGTGTCGACCTCTCGGTATATCGCCGAATCCGCTTTCCCCAAGCAGCTATTCTTTGCTTCAGGTCGTCTATGCGCTCCGTCAGTTTTTGCATTATATCCAGCTGGGACAAACTAACATTTGTCCCAGCAAACGCCATCCTGACGGTGCGCACAAACCTTGGCCTGGTATTGACTGACCTGAAGCATATCAGTCTGCCGATGAGGGCCCTAGCCTTTGCAATACGTTCTTAAATTCTTATTCTCCAGGCTGGGATAGCACTACTTTGTCCAGTAGCGCGTCCAGCCGTGGAAAGTTTGGCACCTATAATACGGCAGACTGCCAGTGCGGCGCCAAAAAGAATTGAGTCCGTCTCGCAAAGGTCCCGACTGGCTTCCAAATAGGTAACCAGCATTGGGTTCAGAGCCCTCACGACAGCCCGATTCCTCTTGCTTAGGGCTAAGCGGGGAAGTCGCGGTCGATTTTCGAGAGGCGTACTGCGCGTTTCCACAATCGCCTCTTCCAATGTACTCCTCATTTGCTCTAGTTCCAGTTCCTGGGCGACTGTTACATCACCGTTTGAATCAACCACAACTGGCGTATTCACGGCGGCATCCACATTTGCCGTTTGCACAGCAAGTTGTGGCGCCGCATCCTCAGCCGCAGCATTTTCACCCGATGAAGGAACAGCCTCACGTCGTAGCCGTTCGAGTTCGGTGACATCAAATGTATTTGAGCGCAAGATATACCGAACTCGGTCTGCCAGGTTTTGCTCGGTGACGGTTACAGATGGCTCCAGCTCAGCAAAAAAGTCGATGCATCCTTGCCCGATACGCAAAACCTCCAGTTTCTCCCCCCTTTCGCCATAAAATACGCCCGCAATGCGTTGCTGTTCATCTGGGTTGTCCAACGCATACGGCGTACTCCACCAGTGGCGGGTGCCGATTGCTGAGCCCGCGAAGACCCTGCCGACACCAAGCCAGCTGGTGGGGATGATGGATGCGAGGAGCTGCTGGGTGGTCGTGCAGCACCTCGCGCTCGGCTGGCGGTTCGCATGCTGTCGCGTCCAGCGCCAGCTCCACACGCGCCCTGGCCACCTCCAGGCAGCGGCCCTTTGCGCGTTCCATTTGATTCCATCATCCATTTTAGGGCGTCATTTAGCGGGAGACGCCCAGACTCGGCGCCGTTTCATGGTTAGGCCATGTGCACAAGCGGGCCTTGGCACCTTCAATTTTTGCCGAGGCACGGCACTAACACCTCTTGGCAAGGTGCTGACTGACTGCGCTGACGTAGCGGTTTTGTCACATAACCGTTATATCAGCGGGCGATGGGGTCGTCACTTCCCTACGCCTTATTATGTCCTCCATGTTGAAAGGGGAAGGGTTGCTAACTCTGAGGGCATAGACTTATCTATGCCCGTCAACTTAAGAACCCTTTCCGAGGCTGAAACATACTGATACCTGGGTATGTCACAGAACATCGGTATCGATGAGGCTGGTATGAAACAGTCAGTTTGCGACGTGTTTTATGCACGCTTGACCAAAGTGCTTAACAGCCTTTTGTCCGGTGTGAATAAGACACATGCATATAACGGCTGGGTCATGCCTGTCCTCATGTATACCTTCGGCATACTCAGGTGGAGTCAGACTGAACTTAACGCCCTGGATAGAAAAGTCCGCACTACAATGACGTCCCATAGGATGCATCATCCGAGATCGTCGGTAATGAGGCTGTACTTGCCGCGAAAGCATGGTGGGCGTGGCTTCCTGAGCGCGCTCACCATGCATAATCGCGAAGTATGCAGCCTCCGTCATTACTTCCTGGCGAGATCGGATGATCCATTCTATAATGACGTTATTTCTAGTGATAAAGGACTTACCCTCTATCCTTAGCCAACGAGCAATGGCAAGACCCGGCAGTACAGGGCATTTCCGACCGGGAGACCGTATGGAAGGAGAAGGAGCTCCATGGGAGGTACTACAGGGCTCTACATGAGCCTCACGTAGATACAGCCGCCTCCCTCAACTCTGGCTACGTTTCGGTGACCTCTTCGGGGAAACCGAGGGTTTTGTCTGTGCAATACAGGATCAGGTTACTAAGACCAACAACTATCGGAGAAATACATCCTAAAGGATGGCACTGTCGACGTCTGTCGAGCTTGTCGCCATCCCGGGGAGTCACTTAGGCATGTCATCTCCGGTTGTTCGGCGCTTTCTAACTCTGAGTACTTGCACAGGCACAACCTAGTAGCCAGAATTCTACACCAGGAGCTCGCTCTGAAATACGGTCTCGTGGACCGAAAATTGCCGTATTACAAGTACTTGCCGGGAGCCGTGTCCACACAGTCAAGGATATTTTTGATCGACATTACCATTCCGTATGACGAGAACCTCGTGAAAGCCGAAACAGATAAACAAACAAAATATCTGGACCTGGCTCACGAGGTGACCGACATGTGGGGTGGTGTGTCGACCGAAATTATTCCTGTAGTCGTCTCTGCGAGTGGGCTAATCCCAGTTAGCCTCTCTGGTCATCTGAGGCGACTGGGACTCCATGACGGACCGCTCCGGGCTCAAATGCAGAAGGCGGTGCTCCCTGATACTGCCCGCATCGTCCGCCGGTTTCTTTCCCTTTCCCCCTAAGCCTCGGCCGTTTGGTCTCCCCTGCCGAGGGCTTCCATCTGGTTGGGCTTTTATTTATTGTTGTATTTTTGTATTTATTTTATTTTATTGATATTTATGTATATTTATCTTTTCATTTTCACTTATAATTATATATTTATAGATCCCAACCAGATGAGAAAACTATATAGATACCCCCATAATAATAAAAATGTGAGATTTTTACAGTGGTAGAGCCACGCGGCCACTTTGCTAATGTACGCATGGGCCGGCTCAAACTGGGATGGTATCACGACCTCTCAGAATACCGGCGTGAAGTGGAAGCTCAGCGTCCGCGTTTCGTCTGGTGAGTCTGTAGGAGCCGTAGGCCCAATTCCCCCCCCCCAACATGGTAGCGGAATTAAGTGAAGATCTGTCCCAGAAAGGTACCAGCACCCTTGGAGAATCCCTTGCTGAGAATCCACGACCGAGTTACACCAGGCACTTAGGGCATGCTGAGTAACAAGATCAAGGCGACTCCAGCCACGCTATCCATGAATTTCTGCAATATCAGGGGATTTCATTCTAATCTTAACCACTACCATCTCGAGACGGCGGGGCTGGCTCTGCTCTTTCTGACCGAGACGCAGGTGTCCTCTCCGTCTGATGCTTCGCATCTCTCTCATCCGGGGTACAAACTGGAATAATCCTTAGTGCCTCTGGATGGAGTATACGTCAGAAAGGACATCTGCTCTCGACGCCTCGGCAATCTTGAAAATTCGGACCTGTCTATCTTTAGGCTACGCGTAGACAGAAATGACCATCCGCACGTGTACGGTTGCGTCTATAGTTCCTATAGCGGTAATTCCAAAACAGAACGACGCTTTGACCACGTCCAAATAGATACAGATTCGTTGTATTAGCAGATCACCTCCGCAGAAATCGTGATAGTCAGTGATTTTACCACCCACTAAGCAGGATGGCTTGGTTCATGTTTAAGCGATCATGCGGGGAGATCTGTTCATGGCCTTGGCATATGGTCTGACACAACTGGTTACTGGTTGCACCTGTAAAATAGCATCATGCTAAAAACAAGAGTACTTCCAAGACTGGACTGACACATAAACGTGCCGGGGTGTAAGCACCAGCTCTCTAAAAAAGAATGATAATTCCGCCTGCAGGTCACTCAAAAGAGATAGAAAATCGAGACACATAGAGAAATCTCTTCCATCTCTGCACAGGGAGGATGACGCACTGGCCCATGCCGCAAAGAGCAAACCGATCTGCTAGGCTCTTTCTGTGCGTCCAACTCGACTCTCGATGATGGAAGGAGTACGCTGCCGACCATCTCACGGTATGAGTGCTCCATGCTAGATGTGTGGTTTACGCAGCACTCGGTTTGCGAAGCACTCCTCTCCCTGGACATCCACAAGTCGAGTGGGCCTGACGGTATCCCCCCAATTGTGCTGAGGACGTGTGCTCCAGGGTTGGCAACGGTCTTTACGCATCTTTTTCGGTTCTCCTACTCTCTAGACTTAGTTTTAATCATGTCTTTAATCATGTAAGACGGATTTCGTCCACCTGAACCCCAAAAAAGGCAACCGCGCAGACTCGTCCAACTACAGGCCCATCGCCATCACCTTCTTGTTCTTCAAAACAATGGAATCTTTTGTAAACTGCCAGATCATGAAGTACCTTGAGAATCACCAGCTGATTAGTGATTGCCAATACGGTTTTCATCGTGGTCGATCAGCTGGTGCTCTTCTGGTCTACCTGAATCATATATGGGTGGTGGCAGTATAGTCTAAGGGGGAGAAATTGACATTTTGACATTGCGAAGGCCTTCGATCGGGTTTGGCACAAAGCGCTTCTTTCGAAGCTCACTCCCTATATTGGCTTTCCGAGAAATTGTGCAATTAAATAACCAGCTTTCTTGCAGATCGGAACATAAAGGTCGTTGTAGTTGGTACAAGCTCCGATTACAAGCCTATTAATGCTGGTATTCCACAAGGCAACCTGCTATCACCAACGCTGTTTCTTCTGCGTATTGTAACGCTTCCCCCCCTCTCATAATAATAAATATGTATGATATTAAACATTTAATAAGATATATATATATATATATATATATATATAATATATATATATATATATATACATATATATATGTGACCAGGATTAATAAAATATATTTTGATCTTTCTAAATGATCTTTCAAAAGGTTTAATAATAGCCCGTTTTTTAATATTTTTGGCGTGATCGTCTTAGTTAGGACCCTTATTTACGTTGTGTTTGTTTAGTAACTTAGTTTTTTTAAGTGTCTTTTGGAAGAATGAAAATTCACTAGAGCAATTTAAAGCTGTTGGTAGTGCCTTATAAGCTAAGTGAACCCCGTTCACGAAGACAGGGCTCGAGAAAGGTTAAGAACATAAAACGTTCCTATTCCACTTGTATCAGGTTTACATTATTAATTATTATTTATCCCTTCCCGCTTAGAAAAGCCTCACAATATATTTATAAAAAATACCCGATACAAGGGCTTCGCTCTCCACACACGCCGTGCGCGGTGAGCGCCAACCATTTTGATGCACTCCCCCCGAAGGGAAAGTTAATTCGGGAACTGGACCTTAGTCCACAGCAAAATAATTGGCGAACCAGTAAAAGAGGCTTGGCCCCTTGTTAGATTATGCACAAACATCGACCGAAGTCGCGCATGTCGATGCGTGTAAACGCCATAAATAATACGAATGAATCCAACTACAGTGAATGTACGTCACACGGTTTAGGCAAGTAGGCACTCTGGCCGTAAACCCTCCGTGGGCGCCACCACCTGCCAGACCGCCGCTCCTGCAGACGTGATGTAAGTGTATGGCATCACCACCAATTGCATGATCAGCACGGCTACCAGCCGCAGAGCGTGCCATGAGTCTACCGCTCACCTCAAGGGAATGGGGTCCCACGTTGTGCGGCTTTCGGCCGCAGCCTTGCGAGTCTCCTCAGATCCTCCCGCCAGCTACCAAGGCAGCTACAACGGCAGAAATAGTCAAAAGGCAGTTATAAGTTGTTAGTAATAATTTGCCATCAGAAAGGTGTTGTGTCACTGACGTTGAGGAAATGCATTTTCGATCATGTTTGCCTCACCCACCAACAAGTTGCCTTCAATCATTCAAAGGTGGGAAAGTTACAGAGATATATTATTATGTTGTTATATAAAACATCGTTGAGGGCAGACAGTCTGCAGCCCCGTAATGAAGGGACCCGACTTGGGCAAAGCTACTTAGGTGTGAGTCAAACCAAGACGCAGAGAGCGCTATTGAGAATAGCGTCCCACCAAACAACCACCGCAGAGACGCAATGCTGCAGCACGCAACAAGCATCAATATGACTATCGTCGGGCTTAAATCATCCCAAGGTCCCCCATACATACCGGCAGACATCACCATCCGCATACCTCCATCGACCAGAACCACAAGAATGCGTCGAATCAGACGCAGCACACCCGCATATCCATCACAAGATGCAATACCGCAAGTATCAGTAAGCATCAATGCAACTATCATACCACAGGTGTGTTGTGAGGGGGTGGCGCCCCCTCACAACACACCTACATGATCCCTATCGACTTTGGTAACAAAGTTTGTATTGTTGTTAACTAAAAATATTACCGAAATATCATAGTAGCACGGTTAGCGAGCCCAAGTTTACCTCGGACCAATTGCTCGTGAAGCAGCATACACGCCACCATAATAATCGTTTTTCAAGTCCCTAATGAGGACTATTCATTTTGATACAGTACTAAGAGCAGTCGGTCACCCGACCACCCCATATAATGCTTATGCATCAATGAGACCTTCTATAATAATGATTTTGTATCATAGACCTTACTTTCATAAGTCATTAATATGTAGGACTTCAGCCTACGATTCTACTATTGTAATGCTATTTCATCATAGAGACCTTTTATAGTAATGTTTTTGTATCATAGACCTTACTTTCATAAGTCATTCATATATAGGACTCGAACCCACGACCCCACTATTGTAATGCAAATACATCGTAAAAACCTTCTATAGCATTGCTTATGTATCATTGAGTTTATTATCATAAGTCCCTAATATAGGACTAGTCATTGTACTACAGTACTTCAAGCATTCGGGCTCCCGACTACCCCATATATATGTACAACTGCAGGTATGTATCTCCGGCAGCTCCTCCATGCAAGACATCTATACATGAACACTTTCCATGAAAATTTTCTTTTATACACGAACTCTTTCCACAACTTGGACAATTTTTAACAAATTTTCTAATTATCTTATAAACGTTATTTATCTTTATTTTTATAATATTTTCGACTTGTATTTCTATCGTTTATCATGTTTTTAAATATTTTACAAATTCTTATAACAAATTTATTTATTATGGAAGACAATATTTTTGTCCTTAATTTACTTTGTTATTGATCTAATGTCTGAAATGTATTTATATTAACTTTATGCTTATTAATGGAATTTTATTGCTTAATATATATATTTTAAGACTATTTTTGATGCCCCCTTTATATTGAATTTAATTATTAATAATGATATTGGACCGTCACAATATCAATGATATATTGCAAACCTGCAACATTCATTGCTATGCAGATGACAGCACTGGTGATGTTCTGTACACCAGCCGTGCCAATATTTGTCGGGAAAAAGTCTTCGAGTACCACGACAAACTTATGTCTGAAATCGAGTCTTTGCCAAACAAAGTCTCGGATTGAGAGCGACTAAATCTAGTCCAGTTTAACCCCAAAGAAGACACTAGTTTGCGCGTTAACCGCTAAAAAGAACGCCTTTGTCGTATCTGCTCAGTTTCACGGCACTCTTCTTGTTGCCTCAGCTAGTACAGGAATCCTAGGCGTCGACATATCGAGTGACGTGCAGTTTCATGGTCACTCGCAAGAGAAGGCCAAATTGACCTCTAAAAAGCTTAGGGTGCTCAGCAGAGTGCGACAGTATTTCGTGCCGGCACATCGCCTGCAACTTTACAAGGCACAGGTGCGGCCCACATGGAATACTGTTCCCAGCTCTGGGCTGAACGTGGCACAGGTGCGGCCGCACATGGAATACTGTTCCCAGCTCTGGGCTGGGGCTCCTCAGTGCCAGCTCCTTCCACTTGACCGCATCCAGCGCAGAGCGGCTCGAATCGTCAACGACCGAAGGATAATCCTGGCTTTAAAAGTCACCTAAAACGGTACTTGTTAAATACACAAAAAGACCTAGGCATGGTTAACACTAACACTAACATGTCTAATAATAATCTATATATCATATATAAATAATAATCTAATAATAAAAATAATTATATGTTTTTTTTCATAGAGTTCACGTATACTGATTGTTCTTGCGGAATTACACGGTAACTGTTTCGGAGGTGAAGAAGAATACAATTCAGGGGGCCAATAGAAAATCAGCGTTGGGTTTTCAACCTGACATCATGCTGAATTGGTTCCTATCTTTTGAAATCACCCTGAAGCACTAGTTTTAAGAATATATATTATGTATAAAAAATTCCTAATTTTAACTGGCTGTTTGTTTGTAAATATAAAATTCTATAAAAAAAGACGGAGCACCTTCATCAATGCGACACGTGGAACGCCGAAATTTCAGAGTGATTTCTTTTTTTTTTTCTAAGAAAAATTGCCAGGTTATGGTTTAAAATAAAAGAGCATATCTTTGTCTTTGATACTATTATCTATTGCATATAGTCTTTGGTTTTGTTTAAAACGAAAAAATAATTTTTTAATAGGGCAGTATTTGATATATAATTCGATATCTTCCCGAGCCGACGTAAGGTAGGGTCTGTCATATCGAATTCGAGCATTTACATGAGCTAACAGGTTCGGCCAGGAAAAGTAAAGTCAGAGCTGTTCGAAAATTTTAATATCCTCATTTAGGCTTCTACCTGGGCATAGCACCCATCATCAGTATAACAACTCGACGCTAGCTTTAACTAGAAGGCTGGAAGAAAACAACATGCCCGTAGAATATGCAGTATTACTCAGACACTGCCTTATATTTGACTACCAATTGTGGAAGGTGGAGTTCAACAAACAAATAGATGGTGTGTTGATGGGTTCAACTGTATCTCCTGTTGTCTCCGACATATATATGGAAGGCTTTAAGGAGAAATCCCTGCTTACTTCTCCCGTAAATCCAAGATTCTACAAGCGGTACGTAAATGACACTGTCACATTTCGACTTTAGATAAAGTATCTGAATTTTTAGACCATCTTAAATCTATAAATTATAAAATTCAGTTCACAATGGAGTTGAAGGCAAACAATTCTTTAGAATTTCTAGATAGTTATTTATTCGTAATCCTGATAACACCTTGAGCCACACTGTGTATAAAAGAAGACCCATTGAGATAGATATTTAAACGGTGATTCTCACCACCATCCTTCAAACTTAGCTACTGTTCGTAAATCTTTATTTCAGAGAGCACGAGAGATCTGGATCAGGACAAAAAACACCTGGCCACCAAGTTCCAACACGTCAAACAAGTTTTGCATGACATCAAGCTTTGAGTCCCGCACCTACATCACAGTGAACGAGTGAATCCGGTCACAGTCGAGCGTGTACCTGCTGTACGAGGAGTCACTGACTACTACTCTACATCTTGAAGCGCGCTTCCATTAAAAAATACTTCAAGCCAGCTTCGCCCCCCGTCAATACATCAGATTTGATAGATTAAAAATGCTGGATAAGGAACACCGATTCCTTCCAAGTATGATTCGCGAGGCTATTTAAAGCAAAAAACAACCTTATTTCAATAGAGAATATAGCTGGGTGCTAAAAGTGCTGGAGGGAGTTCGTACTGTGTAGATCGGAATAAAAATTAATAATTTTAATCTGTTGTAGGTAGCCACAGTTAACTATATCAAGACGTCAAACACCCAGTCCCTCCCGTGACGGGTGCTGTAAAGAGCACGAAACGTCGGGTGTGTAATAAAATATGTACACGCGATAAAATCCTTAAAAACTAGTTTTATTCAAAACTAAATGGTTTTTGTTCCCTGAAAGTCCCTGAAAACATTCTAAAAGCAAATGAAATTTCGTTGGCTTTTAAACAATAAAGTGTAAGTCTCTGAGGAAAAACGTCACACCGGTAAATTAAAATCTACCAAGTTTCAAAGTTTTGTTTTCATTAGTGTAGATTCCCTTGGCTGACGTATAAAAGTTAAAATTACTTAACGACGAGTCGATTGATGTGGTGTTCTATGAACTATTATAAATTAATTGAATAATATTATATTATGTGAATTAAGAACACGGAGTAATTGGTGGCGTGGTCCTCTTGCGGTCGAGCTGATCAATTCGTGCTTCAACCATGTTAAAGCTGCAGCAGTTTTAACACGTAAAAACTGGCAACGTGTACGTCACTGTAGGTTAGCGGTATTGCGATAGGGTACGGTCTTTCTTGTATCATATATAAAGAATTGGGATCTTGAATTGAATGATCCTATAATGTGGTATATGGTGGTCCGCCGTGTGGTGGCGGTTAAGAATATCCACTACATCATGTCTTTCCGTGGGTGTTGTAAAAGACCACAGAGGGAAACAGACAGGAAATGGGCAGCAGCATCTTCCTGATAGCAGCAACTGTAAAAAAAAAGCTGCGGTTGCGAACCCGCTCGTTTTCGTCAGGCTATGTCAACTTCAGATGCGGTTCATGCAGTGACTAACTTTGTTGCTACCAATTTAGATAGGAATAATAAATGTTTAACCATTTTTCTAGACATATCAAAGGAGTTTGGCACTGAGATAATGAGTTGAATCTTTTAAAGAGTTACCTTGCAAATCGAGTTCAAGCCACAGCAGTTAAAGGATATATTAGCACATTTGAACCTATTTCTTATAAAGTACCACAGGGCAGTGTTCTTGGACCTACTCTATTAATAATTTATATTAATGAACTAAGTTCATTTAAAACTTTAAATGTTAATCTGATCTCCTATGCTGATGATACAGTTATATTAATTTCAGCCAATTCCTAGCAGAAGATTTTTGATGCCGCGCAGGATGCTTTTGAAAGTGTCTCTAGATGGTTGTGTATTAATCTTTTGACACCAAATCCCAATAAAACAAAAAGACATTTCTTTTTATATTCGAAAGTTGAAATGACTTGAAGAAAAATTGCAAGTTAATAGCTAGATAAAATAGTGGCTCACAGTTGCAATTTTATAGACAAAAATACATGTTGCTGTCCTAAACTAGAGCGTACTAATGAAATAAAACACTTGGGAGTAATGTTAAATTGTCACTTAAATTTTAAAATACATATGGAATTGCAGTGCAAAAAGTACGGAAGCTAATAATAATTTTTAAAATACCCACACATACTGTAGAATACAAACTTATTTGTGTAACGCGTGCGTGCACGCGTGCGTGCGTACAATAGCACCATATATACAAGAGGTAAATTCTACATATTCTTTAAAGATATATATATATATATATATATATATATATATATATATATATATATATATATATATATATATATATATATATAATTTTAAGAGATAATGTGGTAATTTAGGAAATGGACATTTTTATTCTCACATTTTTAGGTACCATCGGAGGCAGTTTAGTGTTGGTTTGTTCGCTCCTATAGAAATGCACCATGCTGTAAAAATTAGTACTAACAAACCTGGGCTGATGCGTTAATGTTTCAGAATGTTAGCAGAGGTTAAAAAAAGAATAATTCCGCCTTCACGTCCTTTAAGGAATTATTCACAAAGTCAGAGCACAAGGGCAGAACCAGTGAGAAATTAGATTGTCTTTCTTTGGAAACCCATGCTCGTACCAGAACTATTTGTAACTATGGCTACTCAAGAGAATTTCTGTCAGCTATCTCCTCCATCTTTGTGAAGGAAGAACGCATTAGTTGCTTATGGCGTCTCGATGACATGGAGACAGCCCAATTCCCCCCAAGTATTTCGCAGAGTAAGTTTTCCAAGCTGGATATGTATTCCACACAGAGTTCAGTAGGCAATTTAGTTTTATCTCTGAACGTCAGAAAGAGCTTAATAGAATTCCTAAGTAGTACTACTAAATACGTATGTTTCAGGGTTGACATCGGTTCTAACACATTATTTCCAGTACTTCATCTCCCTATACTGTCAATAACTCATGGAAGACATTGACAAAAACTATTTATATAGATTTTATCGCGTTTAGTTTACTTATTTTTAATTCCCGAGGTTTCTCACCAACATTCGTCTTAGTTAGCTACCGGTGGTAAAACGTTATTTCGGAGAGCACAAAGGGTCTGTGACAGAAAAAAATCTGGTCGCCGATCATCAGCACATCAAGCAAGTATTGCAAGACAACGAGCTTCGGGTCCCACGTCTACGTCACAGTGACCAAGTGAAGCCGACCACAGTCGAGCGTGTGCCTGCTGTATTACGATATTACGTATGGAATCACAAACAAGGTTGGCTATATCTTAAAGCGATTTTCCATTAAAACACACTACAAAACACCGAAGAAGATTTTTTAATATTCATCAAGTGTAATCATATTCTACAAAATGCAGGAGTGTACAAACTAGATTTTGAATATAGTCTCTCATACATAAGATCTATAAAACCCCGCGTGAAAGAAGATACAGTTGACGTGAAGCACCGACGCTCCGAGAAGTCTGTAGTCTGTGAACATGTTCAAGATTGTAACCACAATTACTTTAGATTTGATAAACCACAAACACTCTTATCTTCAAAAAACAACAAACAACGCAAAAGAACACTAATTCTTACGAAGATAAACGAATGATACGCAAGGCTATTGAAAGTAATAAAAAACACCCTAATTTCAAGAGAGAACATTTAGAGGTACTGCCATATGCTTGGGATCATTTGATTAAATAAATTAAATTCAAATTCAAGCATACCACTGCAAGACTTCAAGATACTGTAAGCTCATTTTGCGTAGATCTGACCAAAAATTAATATTCAAAAACTGAAGGTAGCCGGGCTAACTATGACAATGGGACGTAAAATATATCAGTAACCCCGTGAACATGGGTATGTAAAGCACTCGAAACGTCGGGAATTAAATGTATGTTAATAAAAACGCGATAAAATCTGTATAAATATTTGCAGTATTCACGTAAATTTCAGAAATATTAATGAAAGAGAGTTCTAATATACCCGATCTTTATAAAAGGTGATCACTCAGACCCGTCCAACCGAAAGCGATAAGCAATTCCTTGTTCTCCGAAATATTGGAGCACATTATTAGCATCACAAATTGTCAGCTTAGGAGAAACCTTGAGGGTTACCAGCTGATTACTGATCATCATTAACGTTTCCGTCAGGGCTGCTCAAATGGTATTATTTCGGCTTACGCGTCTCATATATAGGCAGATGCAGTAGCTTCCAAAAAGTAGGCCTTGTCTGAAAAAAGTGATCTGTGATCGTGTTTAGCACAAAGCGCTTCTTGCCAAGATTCTTTATTGTCGTCAATTTTCTTGCAAATTTAAACATCAATTTCGTGTTCTTAGCTATGCCCCGACTATAAACTAATCTTCTAACTCTTCTTATTCTCCGACTAATTAACGCTGGTGTTCAACAATGCTGCAAGTTGTTTCTTCTGTATATTAGTGATATGTTGCAAAACGGTAACATTCAATGTTATTGCAGTTGGTAGCTGTTGGCGACGCGGTGTGATGTTCCCCTAAATGAACAGTCAGTTTCTATGTGTTAGAACGTCTTTTATTTTATTATGCAATTATTTACTAGAGATAAGCCATGAATTAACTAAAAGTCATGCATTATGTAGTAATGAGTGGAGCAGACAAAAAATTTGAAGAACAAAGAATCCATCTCAAGCACAAGTTTCTTCGGTAACTTGATGAATTGTTCCCGAGAAATATTGGCAGGGACAATGTAAGAAGCATCATTAGTGCTATTAAAACTGCTAGTTGCGCACGGGTCTTGCACCGCCGAAACCTTTCGTTAACAAACTAATATCACACCAACGGTTTGGAGACAAAAAGGGGGGCTTGACCTAAGATAAAGACGTTCGATTCTGTATACAAGCCATTTTCTTAAAAGAAAGGCGATGACGAGCCCCTATTGGAATGGTCCTGGTCTTTATGCCTAACGTATGTGTCTACGTGGACTTCTACTTATTCTGTATCTTCTTACCCTATTATTGTGATTAACACTGAAAAATCTTGAATAAAACAGTAGCTATAAAAATTTGTCACTGAATCCGAATGAAATTCAATCATTCGTTAGTTCGTATCATCCAAGCGGCACTTGTGCCGCGATGGGTTTTGGGTATGGGGGATTTCCCGCATGACCAGGACCTCCTCTCAGAGGAGACACTGCTCATGCGGTCATGGGTGCTTTTACTGGCATGTTGGTGTGGAAGTGATAAGTTTTTTGCCACTTCCGTTTTGGTTCTTTAACTTATGTTCTGTAGTCCTAATTCATTGTTTCCTGGGGTAGAGAAAATAGGAGGCTTGATAATCTCTTTAAGGAAACGCCAGCCTTCCGGTGGTTGAGAATGTAGTGTGGCCAATTGTTTCAGATGCAGTTGTGGTACTTTGTCTGCACGGTCGAATAGTTCGCGGAGCAATCGAGTGACGACCTCTTATAGATCTTTTATTTTCAATTCCCTTACTATCACGGTGTTTCGGACATATCGGTCGGCTCCCACAATGGTTCAGAGTGCTTGATTTTGCTAGGCTTGTAGCTGATTCCTATGTGTGGCACTGATGAGAACATATCAGGTCGATGCTGCAAATGTTAGCCTTGATCGGATTTAGGTTTTATAGATTGCCAGTTTCGTTCTCATTTGCAGTATTTGGATGTCGGTGTTCGTCTGCCCTAGCTAGGCGTAACTGCAACGCTCTCACCTGGCGGAACTCATTATCTATCTGGATAGAGGGGCGCAGTGATCAGTCGATGCGAAATCCAAGTTTTGTTATTGTGCTTTTCCACTCTACATTTCAACCTCGTAGTATAGAAGTGGCGGTAGTTTTTTTTTCTTAGACAGATAGACAGTAGATCGGCCATCTAAACAGCCATCCTCCACTGGTGTAGCCATGGTAGCAGCAAGCGCTACATTCGTTGCATTTTTATAGCAGTTATGTTTGCTCGACGAGAGGAGGTTAGGTACGAGGTACGTACATTTTCTTAAAACAAATATGAATTTCTTTATCTGAATAACAATTTTAAATATAAATTCATAAAATTAACCAGTTTAATATCCTTAACTTTCTAATACTTATTTTAAACAACGATTCGCTATTTTTCTATTATATTTAATTTCCTTCTAAATGGCAAGAACTGGTAAGAACTGCCAGGGGACATTCAAAACAGCCTATGATGAATGCTATAAGAGACGAGAATGGCTATATTCTGAATGATAAAGTTTTGAGATTAAAGAGATGGAAGGAATATTTTGAAAGCGTGTTTATGAGTGAGGAGACAACATGTGTACTAAGTGAAGTAGAAACTTCGAAAGAAGAGGAAAGAGGTAGGGAGATAAGTATAGATGAAATAATGAAAGCAATGAAAAGCATGAAAGCGGGTAAGGCGCCCGGATATGATAGAGTTTCACTCGAAATGCTAAGGGCTGGAGAGGAGGTGGTGGCAGGCCTGCAGCACACCTTGTTTAATTTATGCTGGGAACTGAAGCGGGTACCGGTAGACTGGTGCAAAGCCGTGATAGTCCCAGTATGTAAAGGAAAAGGGTCGCAGCAGGACTGTAAAAACTACCGTGGCATCAGCCTTCTTAGCATTGTGGGAAAACTGTACGCTAAGGTACTGATTGAAAGGGTCATGAAAGAAACTGATGGAAAAATTTGAGATGTGCAAGCGGGATTTAGAAAGGGAATGGGATGTACAGATCAAGTCTTTTCCATGCGCATGATCGCGGAGAAGTTTCTGGCCAAAAACCAAAAGGTTTTTTGTGCGTTCATGGACTTGGAAAAGGCCTATGACAGAGTGGATAGGGATTTGCTATGGCAAACACTGAACTCATTTGGGTTGAGCGCTGGCTTGATACAGGCATTGGAGTCTCTTTATAGGGACTCTAGTGCTTGTGTTAGGATCAACGGGGTCTACTCGGACTTGTTTGACATCCATAAAGGTGTCAGACAGGACTGTGTGGCTTCCCCGTGGCTGTTCAACTTATTTATGGACAGTTATTTGCAAAATTTGAAAGTTGAAGAATGCGGATTAAGAATGAGTGAGTTAACCGTCAAATGCCTTTTGTACGCCGATGATCAAGTCATTCTTGCGTCGTCGGCGGCCGAGTTGCAAATGATGGCTACATTAATGAACGGATCATTAAAAGAAAGGGGTATGAAAGTGAACGCAAGTAAGACAAAGGTTATGGTTTTTGAAAGAGAAGAAAGTAAAACGATTTGTGAAATAAGAATAGAAGGGGAGTTGATCGAGCAAGTAGATGAGTTTGTATATTTGGGCTGCGTAATTTGCAGGGATGGGAGATATAGATCATAAGATATAGAACGACGACTGAATGCGGGAAATAGAGTAAATGGGGCCTTGCACTCTATTATGAAGAGTCAAAATGTGTCGAAAAAGGCACGTATGGCAATTCACAATGCTGTGTTGGTCCCTACTTTAACGTATGGTAGTGAAAGTTGGGTGTGGCAGAAGAAGCACGAGAGTAGAATAAACGCAGAAGAAATGCGGTCGTTAAGGAGTATGTTAGGGCTGAATCTGAATGACAGGGTAAGAAATTGTGTAATAAAAGAAGAGTGTGGTTTGCAAGATGATGTTGTGACCAGGATTAAGAAAGGAATGCTTCGGTGGTTTGGTGATGTGGTAAGAATGAATGCGGAAAGAGTGACAAAGAAAATTTATGATGCAGAAGTGAATGGCAGAGTCGGAAAGGGACGTCCTAGGCGAAAATTTATCGACCAAATTGTCGACTTATTGGTAACGGGCCAAATTAGGAGTACCCTTAACCGACGAGCATGTATGCGTAGGTGTATGGATATGAAGGAGGCGAGAGAGGTGTGTCAGGATCGTGCCAAATGGAAATCTGTAGTCTCTGCCTACCCTTCTGGGTGACAGGCGTGAGTGTTTATGGATTATTCTTTCTAAATGGCCTCAGTTTTTTTTATCTTATTAAAACAATCTTAATTACTTGTTACAATAGTTAAAATTAGTTTCCAAAATATTATTTTTACTTAAAGGATTATCCTACTGCGCATATATTAAAAAAAACCTTGGATCTTCATTTTTCACTTTTATTT
The DNA here is from genome assembly GCA_907164705.1 of Parnassius apollo. Lineage (NCBI taxonomy): Eukaryota > Metazoa > Arthropoda > Insecta > Lepidoptera > Papilionidae > Parnassius > Parnassius apollo. The sequence continues at coordinate 5,033,276 of CAJQZP010001217.1, forward strand.
TAGTTTGTAATATCCATTAGGGACAAATTTAGAGTTGCGAGGAAAAGGTTTAATCCATTGGCCTTGTTATCCAAGAATAATATAATTTTCTCGTAACTTTTAACTAAAAACTTTATAGAATATGTTTTAGGGGCAAAAAAATAAATGAGTTATAAATAAATTTTCATTTTCATCAATTTTGCGTTAAAATTATTTAAAAAAATGATTTTTTTATAGATTAAGAATCACAAACAAGAACACGGTCCACTTGAAGATAAATGGATGTTGTGGCCCATAGACTTCTAAATCTACCCTTGATTAAGAATTGAATCGCCTTGTCGTGGCGGGGGGCTTAGAAGCCGTGGCTTGGTCACCGACGGCGAAACAAAGAGGAACCCATATGGCTGGTCCGAGGCGGAGGGCCGGCCCGAGGTGGCCACTCCGAGTGGGCTTGGGAAGCCCACTTCGGATGTGTGTTGGTGGACTGCGGTGAGAGGTATGTCCTCCCCACCTACCGCTGCAGCCGAGGTGGAGTCGCGGAGGAAGAGGAGTGTTGGTATGGCGATGCGCCACTCGCCCCATCCTCCGCGACTCAAACGGCGCCGCACCGTTGATGCGGTGGTGGTGGGGCCGCGGGGGGAGAGGATTGTCGGTATTGCGAGGCGCCGCTCTCTCTACCCTCTAGTACTTCTAGTGCTTGTTTTTCCTGGCCCCATGGCCTTGCTTGGACGCGGGGCGTCCGTTGCGCAGATGTGATTAGAGGCCGAGAAGGAAGGCGCGCCATATGTTCTGGTGCGCCTTACCTGTGAAGGAGAACGGGGAGGAGTATCCGCTCCGAGGAGGTGCTGCCTAGGGCGGCAGGCGCTGGTGGGGCTGCGGATGTGTGCGAAAGTGTTCCCGTGGCCCTGCCAATAAGCGACAAAGGTGGAACACCATGGGGTTTTAGTCGGTGCGAGTCCGACATAACCCGTCCTTGCCCCCGCGTGGCGGGTATGCGTAGGCATATCCCCATGAAAAAAAAAAAAAAGGTATAACTAATGATTCTACTAAATTTAATTATGTTATTGGTCAATTAGAACATCAGGTATCTAAGGAAATAAAAGACATTATTGTGAATCCTCCTGCCAGTATAAAACGAAAGCTTAAGTCAGAGCTTATTAAAAGACTGAGTGCGTCTCACGAAAGGAAGGTTAAGCAATTGCTCATGCATGAAGAGCTCGGTGACAGGAAACCGTCACAATTTCTCCGGCACCTGCAAAGTCTAGCGGGTCCTAGCGTTCCGGATGAGTTTGTGAGGAAAATTTGGACGAGTAGACTGCCAGGAAACATCTGGACAGTTCTGGCAGCACAAGTGACCGCCTCGCTCGGGATATTTAGCAGATTTAGCGGACAGAATCCAGGACATTGCTATATATTTGCCTCAAGTAGCTACCACCAGTTACTGTTCACCTCCAACTCCTGGTTCCACGATGGATTCGATGGCCAAAGAAATTGCAGAATTAAGAAAGCAAGTGGAAAACCTAACAACGAGCCTTCATCGGAGATCTCGCTCTCGTACGAAATATAATGAGCGTCGCAGGCGTTCATCATCGACCCGATCAGCATCTTCCTATCGAAGGCATCATAAATGTTGGTTCCATGCGAAATTCGGTGTAACGCCAAAAGGTGTGTTCGCCCATGTGATTTCCAGGCGGAAAACATGAAGGGCAGTCGTTAATGGCGACTGATGATTGCCCAAGTTCTTCTGGTCGTCTCTTTGTCACGGACCGAAGATCGAAAATGCAGTTCCTGGTCGACACGGGTAGCGACCTCTGTGTTTTCCCTCGTGCATGGCTTCCTGAGCGACGTACGAAGACCACCTACCAACTCTGCGCAGCCAACGGGAGTGTCATCAACACGTATGGTTATGTACACCTTATTCTTGATCTTGGCCTTCGTAGAGACTTTAAATGGCGTTTTGTAGTTGCCGATATAACAAAGGCTATTATTGGTGTAGACTTTCTCTCTTTTTATAATTTAATTATAGATTGTCGTAATCACCGCCTTGTAGATAATACTACATCTGTTTCTGTCAATGCTTTGTATGTTAAAGATTTAGATGCTGTTTCGTCCGTTAAGGTTGCGACTGGTGACACGAGGTACCATGATATTCCAGCCGATTTTCCAGAAATAACACGTCCGGCTGGGACGCAACGTAACATTCCACATAACACCGTGCATCACATTCGCACTACACCAGGTCCTCCTATTTCATGCTCTCCCAGGCGTCTTTCCCCGGATAAATTAAAAATCGCGAAACAAGAATTCGAGTCAATGCTTGCTAACGGTATCGTCAGACCACCAGAGAGTTCATGGGCCTCTCCCTTACATTTAGTTCCCAAAAAAGAGAATGGCTGGTGACCCTGTGGCGATTATAGGTTGCTTAATGCTAGGACTATTCCGGATAGATATCCCATAAGGCACATCCATGACTTTACTCACAGCATCGCTGGATGTAATACATTTATTACCATAGACCTTGTTAAGGCCTATAATCAGATACCTGTCAGTGAATTAGACATACCTAAAACCGCGATTACCACACCGTTTGGTTTATACGAATTAAAGTATATGAATTACGGTTTGCGTAATGGAAGTCAAACCTTCCAAAAGTTCGTGAATGAGGTCACGCGTGGTTTAGATATTGGATTGGATGACTTTTTAATATTCTCGAGGAGCGAGTCAGAGCACGAGGAGCATTTACGCCAGATATTTAACCGACTGAAAGAGTATGAGATGTTGATCAACACCTCTAAATGTATTTTAGGTGCATCTGAAGTAACATTTTTGGGTTATAAAATTTCCGCCAAGGATATTAAGCCTCTCCAGGAGAAAGTTCAGGCGATTAAAGATTTTCCTTCGCCCAAAAACGTTCGCCAGCTCAGAAGATTTCTGGGCATGATAAATTTCTACCGGCGATTTTTGCCTAATGCTGCGCGCATTCAAGCTCCCTTAAATGCATTACTTGCAGGAGCCACAAAAGGTTCACAGCCAATCAATTTAACAGGAGGCGCTAGTAAGGCTTTTGACGATTGTAAGCTAAGTCTATCTGAAGCAACTTTACTGGCTCACCCTGACACACATTCCAAGCTCGCTCTTGTTACTGACGCCTCAGATATAGTTTTGGGTGCGGTATTGCAGCAGTACAAAGACGGCACGTTGCAACCGCTTGCGTTTTTCTCACGCAAAATGAGTTCTGCGCAGCAAAAATATTCGCCATATGATAGAGAGCTTCTCGCCATCTATGAGGCCATTAAGTATTTTCGGCATATGTTAGAGGCGAGACTTTTTATTGTCTACACCGACCACAAGCCTATCAGTTTTGCTTTCCGCGAGGGAAAAGGCAACTGTTCGCCTAGGCAGTATAGACATCTAGACTACATTTCACAGTTCACAACCGACATAAGGCATAAATATGGTAATGACAATGTTATCCCGAATTGCCTTATCTCGAATTGAAGAACTGCAAGCGCCCGTCAACCATAATACATTGGCCGAAGCTCAAGCGTCAGATCAGAAGGTTGCGTGTTCAGATCACGTCGGGGTCACCACTGTGGCCGTGGAAGGAAAAGGGGAGATCTCCCGCCGGGCAAGGTGCTCTGCCCGGGGAGCGGCCGATACTCCTGTGATAGTTCGGAGCTGTTCTATATATACTGTTTATGATTCGGAATGTTAATAGTGCGATTTAGGCTTCGGTGTGTTTCACTTGTGGCGCGACGACAGCGCCGCTACAAACTGTTATTCTGTGAGAGCTTGGTCCTTTCCCCATCAGTGATACAACCATTATGTAGCTGCAGCATGACTCTATCATTTAACATAATAGATTATCAGATATACGTAAATTATACTATTTTACATAATGTTCCTTAACATCAGTCAGAAACCATGATCATTCGCAATCGTTGCAGCATTTCAGAAGTCTACTGTTAAAAATAGCATCCACCGATGAACTGAGCCATATATATGGATACATATGCAGATATAATATTATTTTGACATATAAATCTGAGACGTAGTCCTTCACTGCTGGCCGTATGAGAAAGCTTATGACCGCACGGCGGGCTATGGAGCGGGCTATGCTCGAAGTTTCTCTGCGAGATACGATTAAAATTTGGAATGGCTACGAAATATTTTTTTTAAAACGACAACTGCTCTTACTAGGATTTACTTATGTATTGTGAAGTCAGTTTACTAACATAATTTGCACAAGGACATAAACATGAACGGACAGGAGGAAATATTTGTAGGCGTTACAAATATATTTCCCTCTTGTGGGGCGCAGTCCTACAGTTTTCTCTACTCCAGTCTACCTTATGGTAAATGGATGCCAAAGTAAATAACATATATATTTTTAGCAGTTATATTTGCCCGTATTTAACTACTATTTTAACTAGTGGTAAGTGGTGATGTATCCAAATGGTGAAGTGCAATCACATAACTTTACAAACATTGCCTTAAAGACACCTACCGCACCTACGATAATCGGATGAAAAACAAATGAACTTTGCTATAATGATTAACCTCTCAAACGTCAAGCGTCCAAATTTGACCGCTTCAATATTCCGTCAAAATTCAAGAGGTCAAATTTGACCGCACCAACCCGAACAACCACAGCACTTTAATCCAGTAATTCGTAATTGTAATCGTCTGGTGAGTGCAGGTGGCCGGAGGTCCAAACCCCCCCCCCCCATCAACATGGTAGCGGAATTAAATGATGATAGACCCCAGGAGGGTACAAGCACCCCTGGAGAATTCCTCGCTGAACATCCACGACCATGTTTCTCCACTTCTGAGCGTAGGTGCTCAGGCTGACCAGCGTATTCTGGGGGGGGGGGGCAAAATTCCGCTCAAGACTACAACTGCTCAAGGCAAACGGAGCAACAAGACCAAGGCGACCCCTGCCACGCTGTCCGTGAATTTCTGCAATATCAGGGGATTTCATTATAACCTAAACGCCGTCCACTACCACTACTGCTCTTTCTGAAAGAGACGCGGGTGTCCTCTCCGGCTGATGTCTCGTATCTCTCCTACCCGGGGCACAAACTGGAACACTCCTTTGTGCCTCGGGCTGGAGTTTGCATTTACGTCAGTGAGGACATCTGTTCTCGACGCCTCGGCAGACTTGAAGGTTCGGACCTATCCATCCTTTGGCTACATGTAGACAGCGACGACCACCCGCGCGTCTACGGGTGCCTTTATAGGTCCCAAAGCGGTAATGCCGAAACAGACCGACTCTTCGACCACGTCCAAATGGCTACAGATTCGTTGCTACAGCAGATCCCCTCCACAGAGATCGTGATCCTCGGCGACTTGAACGCTTATTACGCTGAATGGCTTGGTTCACGTTTAATTGATCATGCGGGGAGATCTGTTCACGATTTTGCCTTGGCATATTTTCTAACACACTGGTTACTTCGCCTACGCGGTTTCCAGATGTGGAGGATCATGCACCTTCCCTGTTGGACCTTATGCTGACCTCTCACCTGGACGGATATCAGATTTCCGTCGACGCTCCTTTAGGTTCCTCGGACTACTGTCTTGTCCGGAGTGTGGTGCCACTCACGTTGAAATAGCAGTTGCATTCTGCAGGCTGCCGCCGTGTTTGGCAATATAGGTCAGCCGATTGGGATGGGATGCGGTCCTTCTTTGCATCCTACCCTTGGGGGCGGGTTTGCTTCTCGCCAAACGATCCCAACGTTGTTGCGGATTTTGTCGCTGATGTGGTACTTCAGGGTATGGAATTTTATTCCTTCCTCTGTGGTGCCTATTGGAGGCAAATCTCAGCCGTGGTTTGGTCGCTTCTGTAAAATAGCATCATGCTATAAGCAGGAGTGCTACTAAGCCTGGGCTAACGCATCAGCGTCCCGGGATGTAAACACCAGCGCTCTAAAAAATGAAGTATAATTCCGCATCCAGGTCCTTCAAAAAAGTCATTGCCAAGGCAAAGTCAGAGCACATAGGCATAATTGGCGAGAAACTAGTTCGCCTTCTTTCTGGGACCCGTGCATTCTGGTCTCTCGCCAAGACTATCCAGGGGAATTTCTGTTAGCCATCTCTTCCATCTCTGCACAGGGAGGACGACTCACTGGCACATACCGCAAAGGAGAAAGCCGATCTTCTAGGTTCTTTCTTTGCGTCCAACTTGACTCTGATGACGGAGGGAGTACGCCGCCGACCACCCTGCGGTGTAAGTGCTTCATTCCGGAAGTGCAGTTCACACAGCGCTCGGTTCGCAAAGCACTCCTCTCCCTGGTCATCACAAGATACTGGACATCCACAAGTCGAGTGGGCCTGACGGGATCCCCACAATTGTGCTGAGGACGTGTGCTCCAGAGATGGCACCGGTTTTAACGCGTCTTTTCCGGTTCTCCTACTCCCTAGGCGAAGTTCCAAAATCATGGAAGACGGCTTTCGTCCACCCGATCCCTAAAAAAGGCGACCACTCAGACCCGTCCAACTACCGGCCTATCGCCATCACCTCCTTGTTCTCCAAAACAATTGAGTCCCATTGTAAACTGCCAGCTCATGAGGTACCTCGAGGATCACCAGCTGATAAGTGACTGCCAATACGGTTTTCGCCGTGGTCGGTCAGCTGGTGATCTTCTCGTCTACCTAACTCACAGATGGGCGGAGGCAGTAGAGTCAAAGGGGGAGGCATTGGCCGCTAGTTTGGACATGGTGAAGGCCTTCGATCGGGTTTGGCACAAAGCGCTTCTTTCGAAGCTCCCTTTCTAAGGGCTTTCCGAGAAATTGCGCGATCGGATCACCAGCTTTCTTACAGATCGGAGCATCAAGGTCGTTGTAGACGGTGCAAGCTCCGATTGCAAGCCTATTAATGCTGGTTTTCCACAAGGCTGCGTGCTATCGCCAACGCTGTTTCTTCTGCATATTGTGACGGCCCAATATTATTAAAAATAATTAAATTCAATATAAAGGGGCATCAAAAATAGTCTTAATATAAATATATATATATATATATATATATATATATATATATATATATATATATATATTAAGCAATAAAATTACATTAATAAACATAAAGTTAATATAAATATATTTCAGACATTAGACCAATAACATAGTAAATTAAAGGCAAAATATTGGCTTTCATAATAAGTATATTTATTATAAAAACTAAAAAATAATAGAAATACAACTCGAAAATTTTGAGTGAGATTGAGAGGTTCTATGGGCAGCTGTACACATCATCGTTGGAGCCACACGCAAGTGTGAGAAACGATCCAAGAGCAAGTCTTATCCGACACTATTCCGATGATATCTCGGACGTCAGTCTAAGCGAGATTAGAATGGCTCTCCCGCACCTTAAAAACGGCAGGGCCCCAGGCGAGGATGGAATTGCAGCGGAGCTTCTGAAAGCGGGTGAAACACCGGTACTTGAAGTCCTTCAGAAGCTCTTCAATTCCGTTCTCCATAGTGACACTACTCCAGAGGCGTGGAGCAGAAGTGCGGTGGTCTTGTTTTATAAGAAAGGCGACAACGCTCTCTTGAAGAACTACAGACCGATTTTCCTTCTGAGCCGCGTCTACGTGCTGTTTTCGAGATTCATTACGAATCGTCTCGCACGCAGACTCGACGACTTCCAGCCTCTCGAACAAGCCGGTTTCCAAAAAGGTTTCTGTACTACAGACCACATACATACCCTGCGTCAGATTGTACAGAGGACTGAAGAGTACAATCTGCCACTTTGCCTGGTGTATGTGGACTATGAGAAAGCCTTTGATTCCGTCGAAATTTGGGCGGTGCTACAGTCCCTTCAGTCCCGGTATTAAGAACCGTACCTTTGTAAGGACATCTAGCTGTCTTTCAGATACTTTCGTTAAGTGCAACGAACTCCCCAAAGTTCCGGTTGGAGTAAATATTAACCAGTCACTGGGTTAAATTGAAGATGCGATGCATCTTTTTTGTATCATTTATGTGCTCCAGCGTGGCTCTACCATGTAAAGTTATTTAGTTGTTTAGGTAATTAGTGTTAAAGATAAAGATATTCTTGTTAATAAGAAAATTTTTAATAACTGAAAACTGGCTCACATACAATTGTATTCATTTTGTATTGATAATAATATTTGGAATCACCTACAACAGTAAAACAGGGCGGAAAATGAAAATGGTTTTGAGAGGAACATGGAGCTGAAAAATGTCTCGTTCAAACGACCATACTGAAAAATGGTTTGAGATATCATTCTTATAAATAAGGAGTAGATATTTATTTTTATTTTATCTATTTTAGCGAATTAAAAAAATATTTTCTGAATTTTATTCTGTAAAGTCGACTTCGTATATTTTCTAAGGTTCCACCATTTCAAGCTTAGAATCTTAAGAAACAAAAAAATCGGTTCTAAAGTTTTTTACTCTCAGTTTACTATCTTTTTTAACCTAGTATACACTATACACAACGAATCACGAAGCTGAAGTGGCAATTTGCCTGCCATGTAGCTTGAAGAACTGACAAATGATGGGGAAGAAAGTTTCTCAGGTGGCATCCACGTACCGGTAAACGAACTGTAACACCTCCCCTACCCACTAGAAGGAGTAAAGACCTGGTAAGAGACGCAGAAAGTCGACGGATGCTGGTGGCTCAAGACTATGATTTGTGACGTTTTTTGGGAAGGCCTATATTCAGCAGTGGATTTGTGAAGAACTGTGATGATGATGATGATGAACAGGACAAAATGTTTCTTTTTACAACTATAAACTGAATTTCATTCACAACACGCAGTTTTATAAAAATTCACAAGGTGCAAAAGAACGTTAGGCGGTACCTACCGTGACGGATTTCTTGACAAAAGGATAATCTTTCTCTTATCTTTCTTTGGCATAGACAAGAACTGGTACCGTATGTGTAGCCTTTTTTGTCTTATGTTTTACTAGACTGTCACTACATCTAATTGGGTACGTTCCCTATCCTGCGCTTGCCCGTACGAAACTGCCACTCGAAAACCTATCTGTCACATCGTGCGTCAGTTCTTCGAGCTATATGGCATATATACGGCCCATTGTCACATAAACTTACTGATCGTGTTGTGATTCATACTATTATGGTATATTTGATTCAGTTTTCATTTCCAGTTTAGCTATACACGTTAAAAATATGAAGTGTTCTTATTTATATATATTTTGTGACATTTGCTAATAGCGTAAACGATTTTTTTTAGTTTATTATGAGAACACACTCATATGATTGTATACCCCTCTGGAAATCCTATGAGAAAAACGTTGCAATAAATCGCAATATATGAATACGCTGTAACACTCTCAGAAATGAGAGGGCTATCGATATAAGCTGTAAATTTTCCTTACTTTATTACTTAAATGAATAGTCACTTTGTTCTTATAGGATAGGGTGACAAATGAGCATACAGTCCACTTGATGGTAAGTAATTGCTGTGGCTCATAGACACCTACATCTATATTCGATTACGAATCAAAATGCAGATGTGTTGTCACCCGTGAGGACTAAGATCGAATGCCTCGTTTCCAGCAAAAAGTGTCTCCTATTCTCTACACTCACCATACGAAACACAGCAGCATTAAGTTACTATTTTACGCTGGTATTCATAAATTATAAATAACAACTTTTTGTTTTTGTGCAAGATTATAGTATTGCCTGTTTTTTTTTTTGTCATTACTGTTCACTTAAATTAACGTATTCTCAAAATGGCTTTGTTTTGGTGTTTGACGTTTTATTTCATCAATTGCGTATTTTTTTCATATGAACTGTAACTTTTCTTCGGAAAAAAAGGATGGTAGCCTTATCAAAAAAGATTTATTTTCAATATTCGGCACGTAGTTACAGTAAAATAAAAAGAGTAGTCGACAAAAGAGCACTGTCTTGTCACGGATAGTTAGGAGCATTGATTATATAATATGATATTGGTATTTGTGTGTAGTTTCCACTTTTAACAGTACCGATTTCAAGCCGAAGCCTTTTTATTTATGCATCTTATTTTAGGTTAAAAAATATTATCACATTGAAGAACTTTCTTTTACATAGGCCTTAATAGACATAGATCTTTCTAAATTAACTAAATTGTTTTCAGTAATAGGATACGATACTATTTGTTTGAGATATAGATTCTAATATTGCTAATAATTCAGTGGAATTAACAATGGCTTGGATGTAGAACGTGAAGTTTAGTAAATGCTAATGCCGTTTCAATTTCGCTTAAAGTTAAGTAAATAGTTCTAAAATTATTGACAAACATGTTAAACATACTTAAAACATATGTGGAGCATATTCTGTAATCGTCTTTAGTAATTACATATTTCACAATTATTTCTATACGTTTCATTCGTTCATTTACAATTTTCATACTTTCCTGTAGAGATCCAGTACTATTTATAAGAGAGTCAAGCATCTCCGAGATTATTGTTATTTTCTTATTAGTGTGCATTTGCTGGGTCTTTAATTGAGATATGAGATTGTCGTATTTTACTGCATCATTGTGGTCTAAGTTTCCTGTAAGCGCTTTGATAACAGAACCTAATGGATTAATAAGACCACGCTTGAAACGTATCGAAGGTATGAGTTGTTTAAACTTTTCTGCAGCTAAGTTACTTAAATAATTTACTTGTGTGTTCATATTTTGGAATTCATTTACGTATGGCTTATGAATGTCTACTAATCTGCTAAATTCTTTATATTTATTGATATTAAAATTTAAATCATCTTTTATGCTACTAAAGTCTAACTGCTTAACTATAATCCACTTATCTACTTCCTTGTATGCTTGTCCTTGCTTTACGGGTAACATGCTTGGATTATGCTCAACCTTTAGAGGTTGAAGGCCTTGGGCCCGGATCATCAGATTCGGGTTCATGAAGATCGCCAAGAACCTGTGGAGGGCATTTCACGTTTTTGAGATGCACTTTAGTTTTTCTTTTCCCTATCGTTACATGTATTATGTTTCTTTCAATATCACCTCTCACTTTCGTCTTTTGATACCTAGGATTATCCTTACTTTTCCTTATGTTAATATCTTGAATAAAAACCGTCGCACCCTCTTTAAAATCAATTCCAGATTCCCTAATTTTTTTTTCCTAACCTTTTCTTTATCTGTATGGACTTTTTCGGAAATATACTTATATGAGTATTTGGTTAGTTTCGCGTGGTTTTTAACGAGTTGCTGTGTATATGCCTTTTCAAAATCTACGTCGAATATTTTACCAGAATCGGTATGACCAAATGCTACTTCAAAGGGTGTGAATCCCGTTGTTGAATGAATAGTATGATTAAATGCCATGACTGAATACGTCATGACAGATACAGCGTCTGTGCATTTATGCTCATATTTTGTATGATATGATATATTGTATGTATGTTATTGGGAGTTGTGATATAAGTTTTTATTTTATACATAGATAGGAGCTGACGCATAAGTTCGTTGTTGAATTCAGTGCCTGGATCAGATGATATTTTCTTAGGAATTCCGTACATAGAAAAATATAAATTAATGCTCGCGCTACTTCAGCGGTTTGTTGACTTGCAATCTCTAAGGCTTGCCCTAATTTGCTAAAAGCACATTTTGTACATTCAAATAATTGTACTGCATCCTTTTTAAAGGGTTCTATAATAACTTTCGTAAATAATTTCCTATGCTCAGCGTTCTCGAAATAAATAAAGTATCGACTCTTAAATTTTATATATTCCTTTAAAAATTGTTTTATTAATTCTTCATTTTCTAGTGGGAGAAATACCTCTATTACTTTTTGCTTTGCACTAGATAAATATCTGACTTGTAGTTTATTATGCAACGAAGAAAATACTAGGATCTGATTTGGTTTAGTATCTATTGCCTCGCTCAAAATTGGGATTGCTGTTGACTTCGGTTCTATATTTAAGTGTATCATGTCTGTTCTACTACTGTTAGTAACAGATGGTACAGGGTAATTTTCTTTGAACAATTCTACATGATCCGTCACACTCGAGTTTGAGTCTGAAATTATCACTGTCTCTGGTTGGGGCTCAGGTCTGTATTTTTCAAGTTCTTTCAGTTGGCGTATTACTTTTTGTATGTCATCGTCATCCACATTAACATCCATTGATGCGTCGTCTAAAGCATTAAGTTTTATGCGAGATAAGGCATCAGCATTGGTATTTTGTTTGCCTAGATTATTAAAAATCGTATTCCTGAAGACGCAAACGCCAGCGTGCTAGTTTGTTGTTAGGCTTTTTAAGGAATAGAGCCAAGCAAGGGATCTATGGTCTGTCTAAATTTGAAATTTCTGTCCGTACAAGTAGGGCCTTAAGTGCTTTACAGCCCAAATGATGGCTAAAAGTTCCCGCTCTATTGTGCTGTATCGCGATTCGGTGTTAGTGATACACATTGTGCGGCTGGCATATGCAATAGGCTTATCTGACCCTATCAGTCCCAGTGACAGTACTGCACCAAGAGCTACATTCGAAGCGTCGGTAGTTAATATGTATGGTAAAGTTGAATCCGGGTATTGTAATAGTGGAACACTGGTCAATATTTCTCTACATTTATGAAAAGCATCTATATAATTTTGGTCTATAATTATCTTTTTCCTTTTCTTTAAACATGCCGTTAAGTACTGCGTGATTTTCGCAAAGTCCTTTATAAATTTTCTATGGGTTCCAACCAGCCCAAAGAAACTTTTGATTTTGGTGGTTGTCTTAGGAAGAGGATAATTCTGAATTAACCTAATTTTGTCATCGTTTGGTCGCAGTTCGTCTTTAGTTATGTTGTGTCCAAGATATAAAACTTCTTTTTGGAAAAATTCAGATTTGTCTAATTGTATTTTCATGTTAGTCTTTCGAAATCGCTCAAAAACTATACGGAGTTTCTCCATATATTCTTGTAGGCTAGCGGAAAAATAATAATTTCGTCTAGGTACACAATGCAATGGATTCCTTGTAAACCTCTTAAGACGTATTCATAGCTCTTTGAAAGGTGGCAGGGGCTGTCTTTAAACCAAATGGCATCCTCAGGAACTCATAGTGTCCATTTTGGGTGCTTTCTTGGGCAGTTTTCTGTCGGTCATCTTTCAATTCAATTTGATGATAGCCGCTGGCCAGGTCGAGTGTCGAAAAGTATGTGCTCTTATCTAGCTTATCAAATAGGTCTGCGATATTTGGAAGGGGGTACTTATCATCAACTGTAATTTCATTTAGCCTTCTGTAATCTATGACCATTCTGTATTTAACTTCACCCGAAGCATCAGCCTTTTTGGAACAAGATGTACGGGAGAATTGGATGGGGAGAAAGATTCCTGAATTACATTATCTAATAGAAGTTTATCGAATTGCTTGTTTATCTCTGTTACTTGTGCGGGGGCTTGTCTGTAAGGTTTTGTGAATATAGGGTTCTCGTTTTTATTCCGAATGAAGTGTTTCATCTGATTACTAAAACTCAAAGGTATCTGTTCACGATAAAATATATCCTTGTATTCCTCACATAGTTTACGAATGCTTTGTCTTTCGTCTTCATTCATATGGTTTAGGCGTAACTTGTTTAAATTTTCAAGCAATAACTGATCCGTTTCCAGATTAGAGTGATCTATAGAATTTACATACGATTTATCATACACACATTCATAAATTATAAAAGGTTTCTTAATAGATAATTCCATTTGTTGATCCAACGTATTTTGTATAATTGTAGTGGCATATCCATACTCACATTTTATCAATGCAGAAGACATGCGCACTCCATCACAGAATCGGGTATAATATAATATTCCTTAAAATATGTTAGCAGGTAATTTTGCTCTAACTTCAGAAGGAGGTGGAAGTATTACAACATAATCTAAGCTATTGTTTATTATAGGTATTCTAGAAGAATTTGTGGTAAATACTTGTTTCTATAAATCTATTACAGCTTCCAACTGCTTTAATAAATCATTCCCAATTATCTCATCATAACGTCAATTGACATTGTAAAGATTTTATGTTCGTCATTACTTTGAAATATGGAAAATAGTGGAATTGTAATTACCTGATTGTGTTTGCTAGATGCGTGAGTACTTATAACTTCAAAGGGTTCATTTGTTATATAATTACGGTAGTATTGGTATGTTTTATTGCGGCTTATAAAAGAATGGGTGCTCCCTGTGTCTATCATAAAATTAGCATCTATTTCCGGTATATATATGTATGGTAGTTTTAGATTTATGTTGCAATTCAATTCTATTATTTTGGGTGGTTTTTGGAGGCTTTTACTTGAAAATTTTCAGTCTATGGAGACATGTCATTATCATCTGAATCATTGTTTTCGTCGACCTCTATTATAGAATTTTCTTGTATGGATTCATCTTCATAATAATTGTCGTATGTTTACTCATACATGTAAATTTGGAATTCGTAGGGATAGCATGATGGATAAATTTTTAATTCGTTTAGGCGGAAACCTGGCTTTGGAGGGGCAGTCTCATCGGAACATCAGTATCATTAGAAACTGGCTTATTATGCACATTATTATTACTAGGATAATTAAAACGCTGAGAATTACCAAATTGTTGTGGTAACATTGGTTGCATGGGGCTATAGCCCTGGGGTTTAAATCCAAAGTTTGGTCGGTATCCAAAATTAGGTCGGTATCCAAACATAGGTGGGTGATATTGCTTAGGGAAACTCATTTGCTGTTGAGGCTTATTTTGTGGTAACGGAATCTTAATTTGTCTACTAGTGGGAATGCCAAACTTAAATTGAGGTGGTGTTCCGAAATTCTGCCTAGGGGGTTGGTTTGGTGCTAATATTGGTCTAAAACCTGTAGGCTGTGTTGGCATTGCGAACTTAAACGATAGTTGTTGCACTGGTATACTACTAGACTGTGGCTTAGACATATGGCTAGACTGTAACATTTTACTACGCATCTGATATTGCTTTAGAAGTTTACTTCTTCTAGAACTTAGTGCTTCTTCTAGTGTACTGAATGTTTTCAACCTAACAATGCGCACCATATTTTCGGGTACATTATATAATAAATCATGCAGGGCGGTGTTATTATAAATAATAGTTTTATTTATTTTTAGGTTTTTATCTAGCACTGATTTAACGGATTGTATACGACCACAAAAATCTATATAATTTTAATTTTGGTGTTTCTTTAAAGTTTTTAATTCAATGGCTAATAAGTAATAATTATTTATTGCACTTACTTTACTTACACTTAATATTTTAATTAAAATTTACGTAGAATTAGTATTTGAAACCCAAATAATAGTAAAAATTTAAAATGTCTAATTCCAAGTTTACTAAGGGATATGAAGGAGGTGAAGAGTCGTACTCACCAGCCCGCAGTGCCCATCATCAGCTTCACGGCTCCTTATTCTCGACGAATTTGTTTTGATTCGCTGGATCACCACGCTGTGTGAATCGCCCGCCGATGCGTGAAAATGGGTAAAATTGTATACGCGATATATACGAACGGTGGCACAGCTTTTCCGACGATCCTACCGGCTGCACCAGTCAAGTTGCGGAAGCTGCCGAGAGCTTTTTTAAAACTAATTAAAACTACGTGTTCATAGAGAGAGATGTGAATTTATTCTGATCACTGTCTTTTAAAATTCTTAATCCTATGCTTACAGTTTACTTAAATTACTACATACTCAGCGTTTATTTATTTATGCTGATGGACGTTTTATACGTATTACGGGTGGTGCTGGTGTAACCATAACTAGCGTATGGAGACTGCCCATACGATTGGAGTTAATTCAGTTCGGAGAGTTTTTGTATTCTTCTGCGACGGGTCTTACCATTGCAGAAGAATACAAAAACTCTCCAGTCATACTCTTAATCTCATTTATTTATTTGCTTTATTTGCTCATAATTGGAAGGTTCTATAGGAACAAGTAATCGTTGGAGCCACACACAATTGTTAGTAACTATTAAAGAGCGAGTCTTATCCCATATTATTCCCATAATATATTGGGCATAAGTCTGAGTTAGATTAGAATGATTTTCCGTCCCCAGCACCTTAAAAACGGCACGTCCCCAGACGAGGACGGAATTAAACCGGAGCTTCTGAAAGCGGATGGAACACCGGTGCTTAAAGTCCTTCAGAAGCTCTTCAATTCATTCCTAAATGGCTCTTCAGTTCTACTCCGGAGGCGTGGAGCAGAAGTACGTTGGTCTTGTTCTTCAAGAAAGGCGATAACGTTCTTCTCTCTTGAAGAACTATAGGCCGATTTTCCTTTAGAGCCGTGTTAACGTGTTGTTTTCGAGAGTCATTACAAATTGTCTCGCAAGCAGATTCGACGACTTATAGCCTCACGAACAAACCGGTTTCTGAATAGGTTTTAGCACCATAGATCACATACATACTCTTCGGCAAATTGTACAAAAGTCTAAAGAGTACAATGTGACACTTTGTCTTGCGTATGTGGACTATGAAAATGCCTTTGATAGCGTCGAAATTTGACGGTTCTGCAGTCCCTTCAGCGGTGCCAAGTTCACTGTCGATATATCGAAAGGCTGAAGTATTTTTACGGTAGGGCTACGTAGTACTACACCAAAGTACGAAAACTATTCAACTGCAGAGATGTTCAAGAGAGTGTGACGTAATATCTCTGAAGCTCTTCACCTCTGCCTTGAAAGTTTTATAGTCCTTATGAAAGAATCGCTGAAAGATCTAAGCACTATGCTCAATGACCTCAATAGTGTCTCCCAACGACTAGGCCTTAAGATGAACATGGATAAAACAAAAGTAATGTGTAATGTCCATTTTACACCTATACCGGTGGTTGCTAGGAGCTTAAAGTTGTTGACGAGTTCGTTTACCTGGGACAAATAGTCAGACTAGGTAAATGCAACTTTGACCGAGAGGTCAATCAATGGATTTAACTCGCCTGGGCAGCGTTCGGGAGATTATGACACAACTTTCCGTAAGACATACCTCAAAACCTCGAAATCAAATAATACAACCAGTACGTGTTGCCAGTGATGACCTATGGATCTGAGACGTGATACTACACTGCTGGCCATATAGGGACGCTCAAAGTCACTCCGCAAGCTATGCTTGGGGTTTCTCTGCATGATAAACTTAGGAATGAATATATCCAAAGTGGAACCATATTAATCGACATAGCACAACGGATTAGTAAGCTGAAATGGCAATGAGCCGGCCATTCAGCACGACAAACTGGCAACCGATGGAGAAAAATGTTCTTGAGAGCAGCCAAGTACCTGAAAGCGAAGTGTAGGACGTCCCCCTATTAGAGGAGTGACGATTTGGTAAGATATGCGGGAAGTCTATTGACGCAGGTGGCTCAGGACCGTGCTTTGTGGCATTCCTTGGGGAGGCCTATGTTCAGCAGTAGACTTCTGAAGGGCTGTAATAATGATAATGATAACGATGTCAAACATTAAAAATATTTTGTTTATGTCTGAGAACCATGGGATGGTGATGGGGTTACGTTATAATTATGTATATGTTTCGTATTCTTTGTGGATATCATTGGATTAACTAATGAAAAAAGCATTCTTATCTTATTACTTAATTTGTTTTATTTATTACTGTTGCTACAGTTTTTGCTGTAAGTTATCATTTTTCTTACCAAAAAACCTCATTAACCATATTATCCTGTAACCATATATTGCCTGTCCTAAATTTTATTTCCTTAAATTTAAAATCTACTACAAGTTTTTATGTTATTTAGTATAAATCAATATTTATGCTAATTAATATTGTACCTTTGCTAGACACTAACAGTTAAATATACTTTCCTTCACGAATACAGAATACTCCGTTAACAAATTTAAAATAATACAAACTTGTCTTTATTAAATTTCTAAATGAGAACTGTGTTCCTCGCGTGAAATTCTTAGCAAATAAAATTAATATTCAAGACTACAGCATAACAGCTAAAAAAGATTATTTCGAAGTAAATCAACCAATTTCGCAACTATAAATTCGAAAAAAAAATTTTATTGATGCAATCGTATTAATCATAAATAGATGATAACTTTACAGTTCGTGAACCAAAAATAGTTTTTGCGAATATTGGTTATTTCATTTACTGTGTACACGAGTAATTACGATGTAATCGTGGCAACTATGACAAATATCTATATCTAAAATCATCTACTTACGAATAAAGTGTAAATTCAAACACAATCCAGGATGTAACATCAGAGACACGAGAAAAGGTACAGAATAACCGAGCGCAACAACATGTTGTGTATTAAGTAATTAAGTATTGGATGTGAGCCAGGATCCGAGCTGTGTAAGAAAAAATAATAAAATATTTCAATTAAATAAAGCTTACTGCTCAATATTTATTGAAATTTGGTTTCTTGTTCACCATCGGTTATAAAAATACCCGTGTCTTCGGAAAAATTAACAATAAACCAAGCAGGTTTATTTCAAAAATATAATTTATAGATGTGAGAGTTACAGGCACCTACAAAGTCTACTTGATTGATGATTATACAGTCATCTTTCGAAAGCATTTTCTAATATATTTCACAGTCATCTCTAAGTTCCGCGGCACGGAATAAGGTGATGAATTTATGTTTATGATGACACCTCATTTAATTTTATGTATACAGTATAAAAATAAAACAAAGTGTAGTTTTTTTATAAGAATTATTAGCGTCCAGACGGTTAAAAGGAATCGGGACGAAGATTGATTAAAATAGCTCCCCTGAGATGTGGCCGGAACGTAGTTACACTTAAAAGGCATTGTCAGTAGCAAGACTTATTTTCGCTAACATTTGCTAAGAAATCTCAATATTTTTGAGAAAAAATGCATTTTATAAATCATTTAATATCCAACACATATTTTTAATCGATATGTAATTTTCATAGCCATCAACTAACTTAAGATGATATTCCAAAGCACTTAAAACGTGGATCGAAAACAGAACCGAAAAATCTTTGCTGTGACTACTTCAGATCAGTTGGTCTGGTGGGTGGGTTGCAACTTCAAATCATGTGGCGCCGGCTTAGGATCCCTGGTCAGTCCAATTAATCTTTTGGATTTTTCTGTCAAGAAAGTTCAGTAGCAGCTTATAGTCAGGAAGTTAGTGGTATTTTACCCCCGTGCCTTGCCAAGTACGTAAAACCGTTGGTGCTGTGCCTGATTTCTCTGCGGTCGTGCTAGCTTGCCGCCCCACAAAAGCATCTCTCCTGAGGTGCACTTTGAGTTATTATTTATTAAATTTTCTATAAAAAATAATTTAGAATGTTATGGCTGCCATCAAACTTTAGAAGATATTTCAAATATCAGCACCTTATTTGATTTCTCTCGTATCTGGCTTGCATTCCCATCGGACTATGAGAGTGAACGAATAAAGTGTGCACATGTGTTTGTGCATACACTGGGGCACTATAATTCTGACTTGCGTAGGTTGCTAATCTCCTTTAAGACTGGCCACCGTTACCAAAATTCATTCTGGAGTTCATTATTTATTTATAAATTTCTACTGAGAAAAATAATTTAGAATGTTCATGGCTGCCATCAAACTTTAGAAAATATTCCAACCTTAAAATTTGGATCGCAAACAGAACCATAGAATCTTTCCTTGTGAATGTATGTACTCGGTACCGCAATGCTGTAGGTGTGTGTCGACTTAGTACCTCATTGCTTTAGTTGTAGTTAGCGTAGTGCTTTTCATTTGTGTCTGTATCCCCGATTATAATCGCAAGACAGGCCAAAATTTATAAATTATAAATAGCAGCTAAGAGTAAGGAAATTAGTGCTGCTTTATCCCTTGCCTCTCAAAGCACTTAAATTGTTATGCTGCGCCTAATCTCTTTTCATTTGTGTTGAATTGACGACCAACTTGACTATGAGAGTGAGGTAATAGAGAGTGTATCTCTTCTTCACATACAATCGTGAATTATAATTCTGTCCTGCGCGAAATGGCTGGTCTTCGCTGTGATTAGACGCCTTAACCAATCTGGTCTAAGCAATATTAATAATACGGTGGTGTGGGTGTGGCTTTTTAAATGGACAAAAACTTTAAAACGTGTATCTATAACAAAATTTGTCGAAAAGTTCTTTGTTATGCGTTATAAATAGAACATAATGTTTTCTTCTATATATTTAATTATTCAACATATTTAGAGTTAATGAAGTGAAAAAGCATGCATGCCTTAACCGTAAAGTGCAATGGTATGTCTTACTAGCGCCTAAAAATCAAAAAACAAACGTTCCAATCCCACTCAATCTATTTTTTAATATCATCATCTTCATGTGGGAAGTCACGAAGTGTAAATGGCGTTATGATTTTGTTTTGTTTATTTATAAATATTTTTTCCGTCTGAGAAATTGTCTGAGTGTTTGGGCAGCCTTGTTATAATATATTTTAATAAATACAGATACACTTTGACTCACTCCGGGCTCGGCCGCCGTCGTAAGCGGATTACTGTATCGTTTGTTTACAGCGGCTTGTGAAGAAAAATATCGATCGCTGTAGAAATGTAAAATATTTCAAAAACCAATTTTGATACGATACATACTTGATCAAGTGTGGCCAAAGTAGGAAAAGGGGAGATCTCCCGCCGGGCAAGGTGTTCTGCCCAGGGAGCAGTCAACGCTCCGTGAGTTAGTTCGGAGCTGTTCTATATATACGTCTTATGATTCGGAATGTTGATAGCGCGATTTAGGCTTCAGTGTGTTTCGCTTCACCCCCTGCTCAGACCGGAGGTCGATAGTGCAGCCTCGTTGCCGACGAATGTGCATGTGCCAGGAGATTCCCTTGTAGTCTGCGGTGAGTCAAGAAGAAGGCAAGTAATCTGCGAGAGTGCCGTGAAGCAGAGGCGGGCAGTAAGGCTCAGAGCCGTGCCAAACACTGTATAACGCAGAGAGTAGCTTGAAGGAACATGAAGTACTATTATTCCAATGCTGCAATGAACCTTGTGAAGCTAGATGGCTTGCAGGATATGAAGACTGCTGACGATATCTGCTCGGGAGCGAATGGGTGGGGTACTCTACGACGATGATGAAGCTTGAAGTTTCCGAAGATAGTTAGTTGCGTGTTCAGATAATGTCGGGGTCACCACTGTGGCCGAAGTAAGAAAAGGGGAGATCTCCCGCCGGACAAGATGTTCTGCCCGAGGAGCAGCAAACGCTTCGTGTGATAGTTCGGAACTGTACTATATATACTGTTTATGATTTGGAATGTTGATAGCGCGATTTAGGATTCGGTGTGTTTCCCTTGTGGCGCGACGACAGCGCCGCCACATAAGGTAAGATATTATAATTACTTTTATAATCACAGATTTACATTACACGCTACTGGATTTTAAAATATCATTATAAATTTTGGACGTTATGGAGTGACCTGAAGGTGTACTTCGGTATCTGCTACAGGAACTTTTCGAAGAGTAGAACTTGGTGTGCCGAGTTTGGCTTCGTTTTGTTAGCTATGATAATATCTCACCTCCGGACTTGATTGTGATCTGAAGGTGTACCGCAGCCTTTTATTTTTGGTTGTCATTAGGAAGACGATTTTGTTTCCCACTGTCATCTCTTACGACAACCATGGGATTATATCAGGTAGTGGATATTCTTATACCGCCACTACACGTTAATATATTATAAAAATAATATATTACACAATTTTTACAATACTCATAACAGTGAAAAATAAAAACTTCATAACAATATAGTTCTATTCCCCTTGGTGGCGAAGAAGGACTTTTTCACTGAATGACCATACCAAGCTTTTAAGCGAGAAAGGAACCACAACACTTGTAACTAGCCGCAATAATTAGTAGGTATATAGCAATAGTAGTTCTTTTAGAAACTTGTAGACAGTCACGGAATGACAGTCACTTTACTAAATGGCACAATTAGATAGACAGACATACTTGACACTCATTTTCTTAATTCGGTTGCTCCTAATACTAAAGTGTTCAAGTAAGTAGCATTTCGCAGGAGAGATTTTCTATAAAAAGAATATTTTTTTCTTATAATATAATTATTTATACATTAATACAATATAATTATGTATATGGAATACAAAATTATTATAAATCATATGAAATCCTTTATAACATCATATTTCACGATATATGAAATCCAATTTGAAAACATGAAGTATTACAATGTTATCTTTTTCGTAAGAAATATGAGCCCCTCGACTGAGAAAATAAATGAATCTGAAGATTGATTAATACAGCTCCTAAGAGACGTGATCGCAAACTTCTCGAAAAATCGAGGCTAAGATAAAGGCTTCAGTTATAAAAAGCTTTCTTATACAGTGGGGCATACGATTTTAAAGACTCACAGTTTTGTATTTGTTGTAGTGAAATCCGAAACATGACCATGTTTTTTTTTACTTAATGTAAGCCAGCACTTGTTTATATGTCTACAATTCCACCTGGTGGTAAGCGATTATGAAGCCTTAGATAATAGATCGCACGCTCTTAGCGTAACATAGGCCTCTGCAGTCTTATTGCTTTGAAGACATCCAGATTAAAAACGGATAGAAAAGCAGATGAGGGCAATTTAATCTACTCCCTTGCTGTACGCATTATAAAATAAAACATAACATAAACACTCACACCCGTCACCCAGAGGGGCGAGCAGAGACTACGAACTTCCATTTAGCATGATACTGACACACCTCTCTCGCGTCCTTACATCCGTATATTTACGCGAGCGTGCTCGTGTTATGGGCCACGGATTTGAAACCCGCAAAAAAAGTTTCTAACTCGCATGCCGAGCGTGGCAACTATGGCAGATATGAAAGTTAATTATATGTGATGAATGTATTCATGACAGCCCATGTATACCCTACTGCGCAAAGCCTCCTCTTATTTCTGAGAGATTTGAGCCTTCATCGCCGTGCATATAGTAAATCAAAATTTAAAAATACTATTAAGAGTTTGATTATTACCAGCGGGGATAAAACTGATTTTGCTCGCGTATTGTAAAATGTACTGCTGAGGCTATGAGTTTTCTGTTAAAATAGAATACTGTGAAATATTCACAGTATTCTTTAGTTTAAACAATAATTATATTTTGTATTAAATACGATATAATTAGAATAAATTCACCTTTACGTTTCCATTGTTATCATACAACTCTAATCAATCATATTATGTCAAGCAACACCGCAATCTAATGTTGTTACTGTATGTGTATTATTGCAGTGATTTTCACTAATGGCATACGTAATCAACATATTACTACATACTGTAACATAAATGTTGGAATTGTTATTATGCTATAAACTAATATTATATATACATAGTTATACATACTATAGTTAATTAGTTACGTATATAGTGCATAAAAAATATTTTGATAGGCATTAAATACGCGCAATAATATGTTACATTCACAATAGTAGTTTGTATTTTACGACACAATGTTGAAGATGTTATTGAGATATGCACCAACTGTAACCGTACTTACAGGGCTAAACGTTGGCTGTTAGTTTCACAACATCCACCATCACCAATAAAATTGTTAATTGCCTTTTTCAGTGCTGCTTTATCTCGTAATCGGTGCTGAAAAAAAAATGCTGTGATAACCTGCATTTTTGAGAAATAAGAAAAAATATTTCGAAGACTTGTGAAGTCTGACAACACGCATTGGTGCAGCAAGGTGAACTATTACATCCCATGAAACCCTCTCAGAAATGAGGTTGTGCCCAGGAGTGGGACGTAAAGGCTGTAACTTTAACTTAAGTAACCATACTTTTACAAAACTTCTTCCATCAATTCTTTTAAACAGTATATAAATAGTAAATTCCTTGTCATATTTCCATAATCCACTAATGTATAACATTCTATAGGTATTATAAATTGATTTTATTCATTTACAAATTACCTATGGAATGTTGAGGGGGGTTTTCCCCCAACCAGTGTTAAAAGTAAAAAGTGACTTTCATTGATTTTAGTTTTTATTCAATATAGATTACAAGTATTCTTGTTATCTATACTGAATAAAAGTGATTCTATTCTAATCTATTTGAGAATTTAGAATTAATTATTCATTATGAAACATCATCATAGACTTTGATATTGTTGCGCAGTTAATTATCATCCCTTGTTGTACGCAAGGGATGATAATTAACTACACAACAATATCATTCATTTTTATATCTAATCCGCTAAACATAATATACTCGAACCGGCGATGAGAAACCATGTCAAAACTTCTAAATGAGTATTATGACATTTTAATCCCCAGCCAAATGCGCCAATTTCCGCAAATATTTCCTTCAATGCGTGTGGCCCATTCAAAAAAAAAATTGTGACGGCCTACATTTTTTTAAATATTTTAATAATAATAAATAATTAATTTGGCGTAGGGAATTGACGACCCCATTGCCCGCTGACGTAACAGTTATGTGACAAAACTGCTACGTCAACGCAGTCAGTCAGCGACTTGCGAGAAGTGTGAACGCCGTGCCTCAGCAGAATTCAGGGTGCAAAGGCCCGTTTGTGCTTATGGCCATCCACGATACGGTGCCGGGTTAGGGCGTTTCCCGTTAATGGAAGCCCAAATTATGGATAATGGAAAAAAAAGACAGTGCGCAAAGGGCCGCTGCCTGGAGGTCGCCAGGTCGCGTCTGGAGCTGGCGCTGGACGCGACAGCATGCGGGCCGCCAGCCGAGCGCGGGGTGGTGCAAGACCACCTAGCAGCCCCCGCATCCATCATCCCCACCAGAAGGCTTGGTGTCGGCTGGGTCTTCTCGGACTCAGTAAGCGGCACCCGCCGCTGGTGGAGCACGTCGCATGCGTTTGTCAAAATTAATGAATGCAAACGCACTGCGGGCGTAATTATGGCAAAAGGGGATGAATGCAAACGCACTGCGGGCGTAATTTATGGCAAAAGGGGAAGAAACTGGATGTTTGGCGTATCGGGCTCGGATGCATCGCTTTTTTGCAGAGCTGGAGCCTTCTCTATCCGTCACTGAGCAAAACCTGGCAGACCGAGTTCGGTACATCCTGCGCTCCAACATATTTGGTGACGCCGAACTCGAACGACTACGACGTGAGGCTATTCCTTGATCGAATGGAAATGCTACGGTGCGCCGCATATGTGGATGCTGCCGTCAAAATTCCATTTGTGGCTAATTCAGACGATGATGGAATAGTCTCCCACGAACTAGAGAAAATAAGGAGCATATTGGAAGAGTCGATGCTGGAAACGCGCAGCATGCCTCTCGAAAATCGACCGAAACTTCCCCGCATATCCCTTAGCAAGCGAAATCGGGCTGTCGCGCTTAACCAGCCGGTGACTGCTTTGCGAGACGGACTCAATTCTTTTTGGCGCCGCACTGGCAGTATGCCGTATTATTGGCGCCAAACTTCCCGTGGCTGGACATGCTACTCAAAAAAGTAACGCCATCCCAGCCTGGAGAAAAAGAATTGAGGACCGTATCGCAAAGAAAAGAGCCCTTATCGGAAGACTGACAAGCTTCAGGTAACAAAATTGTCCCAGCCGACCCAAACAACAAAAACCAAAAAAAAAAAAAACAAAAACCGAACTGGAAAAGTCCGGAGCTTGACGGGCTGCATCACTACTGGCTGAAGTAGTGTATCACGCTGTGCTCGCCCGACAGCTTCAAGAGGCTCTCGATCAGTAGTCGCTCCCGAGCCTCTTCACTATTGGGATCACTCATTTGGATCCTAAAGATCAGGATACCACAGACCCGAGCAAATACCGCCCCATCACGTGTCTACTCACCATATATAAGACACAGACATCCATTATGAGCGCGAGAATCACTGGTCATCTGGAATTAAATCAGGTGATTTCATGCGCTCAAAATGGTTGTCGGGGCGGTGGTCGTGGAACCAAGGAACCACTCCTCATTGACGCGGTCATTGGCAAAGTGGTGAAACGCAACCGTCGTAATTTCTCCGCCGCCTGGATAGACTACAGAAAGGCATTCGACTCGGTGCCCCATACATGGCTAAAGAAAGTCCTCCAGCTGTACAAAA
The DNA here is from genome assembly GCA_907164705.1 of Parnassius apollo. NCBI lineage: Eukaryota > Metazoa > Arthropoda > Insecta > Lepidoptera > Papilionidae > Parnassius > Parnassius apollo. The sequence goes on from CAJQZP010001217.1 coordinate 5,059,186, forward strand.
TTGACTGTACAGTTGGAGACTTCCTAGAGCAGTGTATGGGGCAATTGAGTACGATCCTTTGCTATCTGGGCGAGCGGATGTTGGCTGCGGAGAACCACATAAGGATAAGAAGGGGTATCTTCCAGGGAGATTGTCTGAGTCCAATCTGGTTTGAACCCTCTCAGTACTTTACTAGAGGGTTCCGGGAGGGGATTTCAGCTTCGAAAAGGAGGTACAAAAGTGACCCACCTTTTCTATATGGATGACCTCAAGTTGCTTCACTTTCCTCGTGCGCCTCCAGTCGCTCCCATCTTATGGAATTGCACCACTGAATAGCAATTCTTTGGAAGAAGATGCGGTCCTCCATGTTGAAAGGGGAAGGGTTGATAACTCTGAGGGCATAGACTTATCTATGCCCGTCAACTTGAAGACCCTGTCCGAGGCTGAAACATACCGATACCTGGGTATGTCACAGAACATCGGTATCGATGAGGCTGGTATGAAACAGTCAGTTTGCGACGTGTTTTGTGCACGCTTGACCAAAGTGCTTAATAGCTTTTTGTCCGGTGTGAATAAGACACACGCATATAACGGTTGGGTCATGCCTGTCCTCATGTACACCTTTGGCATACTCAGGTGGACCCAGACTGAACTTAACGCCCTAGATAGGAAAGTCCGCACTACCATGACGTCCCATAGGATGCACCATCCGAGATCTTCGGTAATGAGAAACATTTTCTTAGATATGCATTAAGTGCCATGATCAAAATACAGTACAGTACAGGATGCATCATCCGAGATCGTCAGTAATGAGAAACATTTTCTTAGATATGCATTAAGTGCCATGATCAAAATGTTATATGAAATACCACAAACTACAATATACTATCATGTTATTTTTCTGTTTGCAACTATTGTACTGACGTTCATGAAACACAAACATCCGTATTACGTTTCTCTTTCAATAGCCTGTACTTGCCACGAAAGCATGGTGGGCGTGGCTTCCTGAGCGCGCTCACCATGCATAATCGCGAAGTGTGCAGCCTCCGTCATTACTTCCTGGCGAGATCGGATGATCCATTCTATAATGACGTCATTTCTAGTGATAAAGGACTTACCCCTCTATCCTTAGCCAACGAGCAAAGGCAAGAACCGGCAGTACAGAGCATTTCCGACCGGGAGACCGTATGGAAGGAGAAGGAGCTCCACGGGAGGTACTACAGGGCTGTACATGAGCCCTTCGTAGAAACAGTCCCCTCCCTCAACTGGCTACGCTTCGGTGACCTCTTCGGGGGAAACCGAGGGTTTTATCTGTGCAATACAGGATCAGGTTATTAAGACCAACAACTATCGGAGATACATCCTAAAGGATGGCACTGTCGACGTCTGTCGAGCTTGTCGCCATCCCTGGGAGTCACTTAGGCATGTCATCTCCGATTGTTCGGCGCTTTCTAACTCTGAGTACCTGCAAAGCCACAACCTAGTAGCCAGAATTCTACACCAGGAGCTCGCTCTGAAATACGGTCTCGTGGACCGAAAATTGCCGTATTACAAGTACTTGCCGGAAGCCGTGCTCGAAAATGACCGCGCCAGGCTCTATTGGAACCGGGCCATCATCACAGACAGGACTATTCTTGCGAATAAGCCTGATATGGTACTGATGGACTGGGCACAGTCAAGGATATTTTTGGTCGACATTACCAGTCCGTATCCCAAAACGACCGCACAAGGTTCCACCGAAATTATTCCTGTAGTTGTCTGCACACGGGTTAATCCCAGCCAGCCTCTCGGGCTATCTGAGGCAACTGGGACTCCGTGACGGACTGCTCCGGGCTCAACTGCAGAAGGCGGTGGTCCTTGATACCGCCCGCATCGCCCGCCGGTTTCTTTCCCTTTTCCCCTAACCCTCGGCCGTTTGGTCTCCCCCGCCGAGGGCTTCCATCTGGTTGGGCTTTTATTTATTTAAGTATTATTTATTTATTTATGTTAGTATATTAAATATATATTTAAGTATATTTATTTTTCCCTTTATATATTTATCCAGCCCAACCAGATGTGATTACTCTATTAATAACCCAATAATAAATAATTATACATAAAACCAGACGCGTGTAAAAATGAGTATTAATAAAAACCCCCTGTATATTACACCCATTTGCTGTATATCGGTAGTGCGATAGATACGCTTTTGTCACAGTCAGCGCCGACCGCCACTTGGTAATAAGACATAACTTAAGGACATAGCCATCTCCGCCTTGGTCTGTAAAATATAATGATAATACATAATAGCCGACAGTCTTATGGGAAATAAAATATTATATTTTGCCTTTTTCTAATTTAACCACGTCCAAACTACACCTCAAGAAAATCGAAGTAAAATGCGGAAATTCCACCCTTCATTGTAGAGTGACCTTACCCAAGAAATGTTGGTATTTTGGTTTACTTAAGCTTGTTGTTTGAACATTCCATCGCATATTATTCAAGCTCTTCTCTAAATTTTCGCTTTATTTGTGTAGCGCCTAACGGATGTCGGGCGGTCATCAATTAAGAACAAGCGTCAAAATATCGTAGGCCTCTAAATATTTATGATTTTTTCCACTTAAATATATTTTCTCTGTAATTTTTAAAAACGTGGTGCTTTACAAACGAAAAAACATACTCTTTTCCGTTCAAATATGTTGTTTTTAATTAAAGATAAGTCTCACGTTGTTTACAAGACAAAGCTACGAGCGCTATTGAAACAAAAATGTAATACGGATGTTTGTGTTTCATGAACGTCAGTAAAATAGTTGCAAACAGAAAAATAACATGATAGTATATTGTTGTTTGTGGTATTTCATATAACATTTTGATCATGGCACTTAATGCATATCTAAGAAAATGTTTCTAGATGTTGTGAAGCATACATGAACACTACGCAGTTGACTAATTATAACCCTTTTAACAACGAAAGCGGGCTGTTTCCAGCATTAGCATATATATATATATATTTATTAAAAAAAAAAAAAAAAAATATAATTATATATATATAATATATATAGGCTGTCTTTATACGTGGTAGAACCAAGCTGCAGCTATATTTTGGATGCAACACGATAGGGTCGGTTCGACCGGGACCGCTCTCACAGAATACCAGCGTAAAATTGCAGACTAATGCTGCTTTGTTTCGTATGGACAGTGTCGAATACCGGAAACGCATTTTACTGTAAACACGGCATTCCATCTCAGTCCTCAGGGGTGAAAATTCAATTGCATTTTGATTCTTATTTGATTTAAATTTACTTGATTGATTGAGATTGAGGATAAGTGTAAATATCTGTAGGCTACAGCATCCATTTACCAATATCTGGACTGTGTGGTCATCTTTTACTCTTTTTCCTTAAAAGAAAAGACTATTTAGATTTTCGTATTCCATTTAACCGACAAAAATCTATACATCCCGGCTTCGCACGATTGATTTATGGATCTTTACAACAGTTATTGCTTAAGTTGTGAATCTAACCCACTCGAACACACACATAAAAAGCAGTCCCCCCCCCCAACCTCCCATACTAGCACCCACCACCCCTATCCCCACCACCACCAACCACGACACCCCCCCAACCAAAAAACCACCCAAACATCCCCCACCCCCCCCCCACCAAAAAAAACCCCCAAAAAACACCCAACCCCACCACTTACCCACCAAAAAAAAAAAAAAATATATTTAATTAAATTAAAATAATCAAAATTAGTCCAGCCGTTAAAGAGTTCATTGACATATACACATACATAAGAAATGGCAACTCAAATTTTTATTCAGGCTGGCGGAGGTGGAACTTCAGGATGCGTCATTAATTTTTACGTAGCAGAGACAAATTGCAGCTGTACCACTGAACCGCGCAGAGTGCCATGGTAACTAGCTAGGAATTAAGTGTTGCTGAAAATTTCAGAGTACGTTCAAACCTGTTTCGATCCCTAAACGACACCAACGATATTTTAAGTCTCAATTTACCGCGTGATCAATGGTGAAGGAAAACATCATGGGCAAATCTGCATGTCTGAGCAACATGTGAACATGTGAAGCCCACTAAAAGAATCGGACTAGTGTGGCAGACTAATGGCTCCATAAACCTTTCTGAAAATAGGTGAAGCCTGTGATGAGTATTGAGACGTATTAATATCTAACGGCTAAAAAAAATAATTTTAATTTTACTTTTACGCATTACTCGCGCACAAATAAATCGGCCGACCAGGGTAAGACCACGCTTTCATAGATTACACGTAATTGCATTACGCTACTGCTATATAAAACCATATACATAACCCATTTTTGCTAGAACTGGAAACTCTTTTTGCTGGTAACGATTTTAAGCATAAAATGGCATATTTTATGCTTAACGATGACAAAGTATCTGCGTTTTAATGCTTAATTGGAGATAGTTGTCGGTGTCCATGCTACATTATATGCGTGTCTAAGGTACTTATTTCGTGAAAAAGACTCTTCTTAACCGTAATTTGAACCCGAGACAATTAATGAGTCACGTTTTGTAATACGAAGGAATATTTTAACACCGACTTTAGTAGCTAAAACGAAGAAATTATTTTATTATTTTTAGTTCTTTGAAGCAGGCTTTAATTTTTTAATAAAAAGTTTAATTTCTAAAACTTGCAATGCCACAGTATTCATAATTGAATCAAAATATTGAGTAATTATAATTTTCCGTTCGGCTCCACTAAAAGGTAAGACGAGGCGAGTTTGACTTTTATTCTTTTAATGCCGCTCCCTAAAATCTACCACCCGGGGATGGAGACCCATCCTTTTCTCACTTGCTAAGCCACGGAATACAGTTACTACTAATTACTGTACCCATGATTTTTTTCTTTTATGGAGCGGGTATTTAAAAAAGGATAAGAAATAGAAGTATAATAAAAATAAGTTTTCAAAAGAAAAAATACATAAAATACGATGTGGATTTTTTTAAGTCGGCTTTATTAAAACTAGAATGAGATAGCTATATTGAAACTTCATTCTCGTTCATCCTTATGATTTAAATATTTTCTAAAAAAATATAAAGTATCATCCCTGAAGATTATCTATTCAAGACAAGAAAGTAAAATTATCGTTTAAGGTATAAATCGGTGAACAAACATTGAATATTTTAACATTAATATTAAAAAAATGTGTCAAATATAATAGTAGTGACTTGTTGTTTTCGAAATGGCAAAAAGAGAAAACCTCTACAAACATAAAAACCTCCTTATAAATTTTGTATTTCATATGACAGCTGTGTACCGTACAATAACACACACTGTTTAAGATAAGATTGTTTTACCTTATTTCTTTGAGACAAAAAGAGTAAAATCAGCTTTTGTTATGTTACGTAAGGAAATTTGTTGTAATCTTCTAAAGCTACTACGACAGAAGAACTTTTTAGCAGTTTGTTTGTGGTGGACTTTAATAATAATAATGTATTTTTATAGTATGAACGTGACAAGCGAGCACAGGCTACCAAGCGGTATGTGGGTGCCAATAAAGTCCCATACACTTACAACTAAGTAATATATCTACGGTTAAGGATGAAAATATATTATCATCTTTAGGACGAACATAGAATTCCACGTTATTAGTAAAGAAGGGTTTTCGCTTCTCTTCACTCTCAAAATGAAACACATTAATATTAAGCTATTACTTTACGCTGATATTTTGTTAGAGCGTGGTCATTACCCAGTTAAACAAAATCTATTCATGTTGCATACATGATATAGCTGCAGCGTAAATCTAAATATCAGATTATAATTATGATGCAAACAATAAAAAACCAACAGTAGGTATATAACAGTATAACTTCATTAAATATTATATTTCATGAACTATAAAAGTGCATTTTATTCAGTCAACTTTGGTAACATCACAATATTTTTCTGAGTAAATTTAACGTGTTACAGTTACAGATATTTTTTTACTTTTTTATAGAATGAGGATGTTAAGCAAGCACACAGTTCATCTGAAGGTAAGTGGATGCTGTTGCTAATAGACATCTATATTTATCCTCGATTAAGAACTTAAATGCGGATGCGTTGCCACCCCTGAGGACTAAGATGGAGTGCCTCGTTTCCAGTAAAAAAGGGTATCCAGTTCTCTACACTCACCATACGAAAAACTAAAGCATTAAGCTTCTATTTGTCGGTGGTACACCGTGATAGCGTGGTTTTTTTCTACATCTTAATTATTTTTTTATAGTATAAGGGGCTAGAGAGCATGCGGATTACCTGATAGTAAGTGACTACCGCTGCTCACAAACTACTGCACAACCTGGGGAATTGCAGGTGCATAGCCGGGATTTTCAAAAGTAGTAAGCTAGTTTTTGTACCGTATTGTGCCGTGTAGTGGCACTTAAGAATATCCACTACCTCATATATTCCCGTGGTTGTCGTATAAAAGGTGAGAGAGGGAAACAGGCAGGAGATGGGCAGCAGCATTTTCCTGATAACAGCAACTGTACAACAAAAAAAATGCGGTTGCCAACCCGCTCACCAAGCGTGGCAACTATGGAAATATACCTCCCATGAACAAATACACAAATAGACGGCCCCCAGTCTCCGGCGGCCCCGCTATTCCTGGCTACGGTGGCGACCATGGTAACGACGGGGCAGGGGGTGCTAAGAATCTCCGGTGTAGGTTCGGTTTCCACCTACGACGACTCGACCTGGCAACATATAACGCACACACCCTGAGGACTGACTAAAATATCCTGGAGCTGGAAGAAGAGGTAGACAAGTTGCGCTGGAATATTATAGGATTATCCAAGGTCCAAAGAGAGGGGCAGGACACGATGATTCTCGAATCCGGCAACTTGTTCTATCACTGGGAGGGCCACCATCTGTCCCAAGGAGGTATTGATTTTATCGTCCATAAGCCTCTCGTTAACAACGTTTTAAAGCTTGGGAGTGTTTCGACGAGGGTTGCCTACCTTATAATCAGAATCACCAAACGGTATTCGCTGAAGGTCATTCATGTTTACGCGCCAACGTCGGAACATCGCGAAGAGGAGGTGGAGGAAATGTATGAGGATATTTCTAGAGCCTTGGATTCCTCCAAAATTCAATATACGGTGTTAATGGTAGACTTCAACGCAAAACTGGGCACAAGAAAGAACAGTGAGCTGAAGGTAGGGAAATTTGGGATAGGGCTACGGAACCCAAGTGGCCAGCAGCTGGCTGACTTCATGGAGAAAGAGGAACTGTTTATGGCGAACTCTTTTTTCCAGAAGCAGCCCCACAGAAAGTGGACCTGGTCGAGCCCCGACGGTTCGACAAAAAATGAGATTGATTTCATTATGACGACCAGACGCCAACTGTTCAGTGATCGCAAGAGTGAAAACTGGCAGCGATAACCGAATAGTTAGAGGCACACTGAACCTAAACGTTAAGTTGGAGAGGTCTCGTCTAATGAAGTCAACGCTCCGTCCCCCTCGTGCTCTAATCCAGAATCCCGAAACCTTTCAGCTCTAGTTACGTAACCGCTTTCAGTGCCTAGAAGATTGAAATGCAGTGGACGATATGAATGACAAGCTCATGCGGTCGGAGATAAGTTCTGCAAGACCCACCGTAGAAGAACACAAAAACTCTCCGATCACACTTTTAAACTCATGGCGGTTAGACGGGAGATGAGGCTGCAATCGTCAATAGATTTGACAACATACAGGCAACTGAACAGACAGATCTCCAAATGCATGCGGCGAGACTTACGCAACTTTAATACTACTCGTATTGAAGAAGCGAATTAAATCCAAATCCAAGCGTACCACTGCAAGACTTCAAGATACCGTACGCTCGTTCTACGTAGATCACACCAAAAAGTAATAATAAAAAAATTAAGGTAGCCCGTTTAACTATGACATTGAGACGTCAAATATCTCAGACCCACTCGTGATATGGTCACGGGTAGGTCTGGTGCTATAATGTACCTGAAACGTCGGGAATTAAAAATAAGTTAACTAAACGCAATAAAATCCATATAAATAGTTTTTATTCAACTATAAATATGGAGTAAGATCAAATTTTGTTAAATTAAAGAAATTAATAGTTAAATTTTTTGAATTACATTGATTTTTTTACTTGAATTTATAGTTTCTAAAATATTTTAAATTCATGAGAAACATACATACATTGCTAAATTGCTTATTGTATGTATTTTACAGTACCACTTAATTTATATGAAAAGTTATAAAAATCGAAAATATATAAAGGAAATATTTTGATTTGAAAAGACGCAGATGATAATGGCTGCAGCACTAATGGTCTGGCTCAGCTGAGAAGGACTACGGTCTAACAAAATATCTATCTATCTATATATATATATATATATATATATATATATATATATATATATATATATATATATATATATATATATATATAATAGTATTTTATAATAGTCAATGTCGAGAACCTATTAACTAGGTAGTAAGATATTCCATTTTAGCCTTAGGAGTGACAATGCATTTTGGTTTGGTTTAATGCGGGTGGATTTCTGTGGTTATGATGACTGATTAAAAAATATCTGCCATTGGAGTGGCGCTGTTAGAATGTCCACAACCCCATATCATTCCGCGAGTGTCTTAAGAGGCAACAAAGACTGGAGATTGGCAACAACTTATACCTAATATATTTAAATAAATTAAATTGAAGTGTCTATTTGTAATATTAAAATCGCAGCTTTTTTTAAAAAATGACAATATTTTCAATTTTTGTCTGTCCGTCCATCTGTCTGTTTGTTCTGTCAAATTTCTGTAACGGCTGGACCGACTTTGTCGACACTTTAACTAGCAGATAGCTGACGTTATAAGAAGTAACTTAAATCACATTTATTTTAGAATACGAATAAATGTTAAGCTAAAAAATACTCATGAAATCCAATCGTTATACATTCCACGCAGGTGAAGTCGCGGGTAACAGCTAGTAACAAGTGAAAATAAAAATCGCGATTGCTAACGTGCCAGTCAAGCGAATGATGAATGATGATGATGGATGAATGTTCTGCGGGAAAACAATGGCTGTAGGTGGGTCAGGACCGTGCTTTGTGGTGTTCTTAGAAGAGGGGAGGACTATGTTCAATGGACACGTGAAGTGTTGTATCGACTATGATAATGAACTCAACAATATATAACATAAACAAATATTTAAAACTGAAATGAAACAATAACAAATAAAAACAGTGTTTAGCTAGCAATAATAAAAAAAATAAACCTAAATAAAAAAAGCAGTCTAAATTTGAGGAGCTTGCAGTTACTGTGAACTGGAAATTTCATCAGAATTCTAAATAAGGTTTTATGATTTTCGGCTGTCTGATTGCGGCATCATATACAAAGTAGAAAAGGGATAGATTGCTTGAGATTGAGGCATCTCGTGGCTGAATTAGACTTTACAACGATAACTAGAATGTGGAAGATTTTTAAATAATTCAAGTGTTAAGAGTTTTATTAACCGGGCGGCATTTAGTCCATTAGAGCAATATTTTAAATATATGATAAAAATGATGACTTACAATCTACATTTATTAACACTATGTGTCTACATTTCTTTTTTTAAATTTATTATTTTTTAACTTTAGGAAACTTTTAAAGTGACTAAAATGCAGAGTTATATCGCCGTTTTATATATAAAAACATACATATAGATTGATCCTTCTATATTTATTTATATTTTATTACATACAACCCTTCTTATGATTTTGTTTTAATAAAAGTTAAATAGTTCCTATTTTGGAAAAGGAAATACTATACTGAATACCTATAATTTCTTAGTTTATTTTATTCTTAGTAGTAAGTTAACCGTTTAGTGGCGGTGTAAGAATATCCACTACTCCATATCATCCCGTTGCTGTCGTAAGTAGCAACAGAAGGAAACAATGAAGAGATGAGCAACAAGGACTTCCCAGTAAAGACTAAAAATAAAAATAAACTGTGGTTGCCGAGCGTGGCATCTATGGCAAATATCCCCATTATGAGACAATCTATGTGGAAGGCCTATGTTCTACAGTTGACTATAATAGGCTGTAACGGTAACGATGAAGGTAAGTTAGTTCGAGCTGCAGTTTACTCTTTCGGTTATCCAGTTGTAACGTTCGGGCATAACGCAACAAGAATAGATCGTTAAAAACCTATTTTCGCGCTGATGTTATCCTCTTTTCTCATCCACTCATCCAATCGATGATATACTTCACTACCCATTGTTATGCGTCACAAAAGGAATCGTTTACGAGATGAATAGACATTTTCAAGATATTACTTAAGGAAGCTTAGATATGAATTAAAATAGAATTTTAAATAAGATTTTATCAGCTTGAATGATCTCGCCCTCTAATTTGACATGGAGCGAAGCTTTCACTCGATGTGTGCGCAAAACTGTTAGTAAGTTAGGTCTTAAGATGGAAATATACTGCCGTATTTTTATCTTAATAGATAATATGTTAGTTTATTAACAAATAAAGAAAGAGAGAGTTGAGCATTGAATAAAGTTAGATTTTGATTCCCTGGTGTTATTTTCATTCACTGTTTCCTTAAAATTACAATAGTCTTTTTATAAAGTTATTATCCAATGAAAATTTTAAACTCACCAGAGTAAACAAGAAGTATATGCCAAAATATTTTAATATTTTATTTTAACACTAATTAAATTTTTCCAAAATATTTACCTTGAGCATATTACGAAATGGCAAATACTGTAAACACATGAAAAAGCACCTCCAACTACGTTACATGCGTATTCAACACAGCCAAAGCATTTTCTTTGCTTTCTAACGTTATTTTGGTTTTCCATAATTAAAAAATGAATATGTTGTAGTCGAATTTCTGATTATTATTCTAAATTTCTAGGTAAAAAATGACCCAAAAAAATACCTACCTACTTATTTTAAGAGGGGTTCATTCATACTACATACAATCCAATATTTTATTTTTATAGTATATATATATATATATATATATATATATATATATATATATATATATATATATGTTTATGTTGTGTGTATGTATATATGTATATGTATATGTATATGTTGTAGCACGAATGGGTCGGCTCGACAATGGTAGGACCACGCTCTCACAGAATACCAGCTTAATTTTGATGTGTTGGTTATGGTGAGTGTAGAGAACCGGAAACGGAGGATAAATGTAGATGTCTATAGGTCAATAGCATCCAGGTACTTACCATCAGGTAGACGGTGTACTCGTTTGTGACTCGTGATTCGACTCGTTTATGATCTACTAATACATAGCAACACTAATTGAGCTCATGTGAATTCACAAAAGAAAAGTAAGTATAGTGAAGTAAAGAGGCATCTGCCCAAAGAATTTTCTACCTTTATTTTTGAAAGAATTAAATTTGTTAGATGTTCAGTTGTAATATCAGTCGGGATAAACTTTTACAGTTCGATATTATACCTTTGGGATTTAAGTATAGGACATCAATCTGATCAGTCGTATTTTGAAGTATTCTATTATACTTGTTCTTGTTTTTATTTTAATGCTCCGAAGCAAATAGTGAAAAATGGAACACTTATGAGATCACTTCTTTTTATTACTATCATCTGTCCCTATTTGTTACAAAACATTAATCTCATTTTGGAGGATTAATTTTAAAGAATGAATTAAGATGCGGAAAATAGAAATTGTAGCCATCGTGTAGGAGTTATAAAAGTTAGAAATTTTCGGACAATTTCAGTGAATGGCTTTAATGTATGGATGGATGAATAAAACATTTAATAATTCGAGTAGAGAGTGATCGCATTTCTGCAAGCAAAGCTTACGCTTGACTGATATTTTGTTCCAAAATGTGTACTTTGTAGTTGAATATTTATAAGCCCTTTGTTTATTTTTTTTTGCAGAGCACGTACTATAAAACTTTAAAGAAGCTGCTCAATAATCAATTACATACAAAACAATAGTAAGAAACCCAGAAAGGTTATCGACGGCAGCCATTTGCAATCTTAATGAATTTTATAAGAATAAGAGGTTCATAACAACAAAAACATATTCCGAGGAATCACCGAACGCAATTTGAAATAGAATTTTCAATGATGCTTTACGAGATTTTGTGATTGTTCCGGTTTGATGTTAGAATCTGGTGGGATTTCTTGGGCTTTGCTCGGCTCTTTATTTGATTAGCTCGGAGACAGACACCAGATTACATTGCAATCAATTATAAGTCACAGATAAAATTCAAGCTAATCTAAGATCAAGATAATGGTAATTATGTATAAACTGCTGAGTGAAATATTTTTTTTTCTAAAGTCAATGCCTGACTTATTAGATTACTGTCTGACTTTGAAAACGACACCTAACCTTCCAAGTAAACGATAAAATAAAAACAACTAAAGAAGAGTAAAAGCCAGCGCTTTAATTATTTTATACACTATGAATTAGCATCCACTTCAGAATGTGAAATTATTTAAATATAACTTTTTTTTAAATATCTTATTACCCCTTTGAATGGTTTAAAGAATATCACAATCTCGTTGTCGCCTAAATATGAAAAACATGAAATTATTACATGAAAAATATTTTGCATATATTGCCCCATTTAGCGGTGGATTTTTTTCTCTAAATTTATATGTGGCCAGGAGTGTAAAGTATTTAATATAATATATCTTCAAAATCAGTTTTCAATTATCGAGAATATTGCATAAACGTACAGTCGAATTGTGAACCATATCCTTTTTTGAAGTCAGCTAATTACGTTCAAAATCATATAATTTGATGAACGATATAAGTAAATCAACGCTGGAAAGGAAAAAAATTACCAAGCGACACTTTGGTTGATATTGAATTAGGTATATATATATATATTATTGGAATCAAATTTTGTTTTCTGCGTCAATTTGTCCTATTTTCATGCTCCTACGATGAAGTTAATGTCGCTTAGTAATTTTAAAATTCGAGGATTTTTCGCAGTTCTCCGCGACCAACCGACGAAAATTTTCGTCATTTTTAAAAAATATTTCGTGTAGGACAATTTTAATATACCGTATTTATACGTAGTAAATTTATCCTATTTATGGTATAAATTATTTAGGCTATAAGATATTTTTTTCCGAACTCACGAAAAACTTTGAAACTTAAGTTAAACTTTGGTTATTTTTTTTCAACAATTTTTTTTTGTAGCATTTAACCTTTTTTACCTGTCCCTGATATTAGCTATTTGTCATTTAGATATATTTTACCAGGTCTGATTAACTAAAAGATGTAGTTTAGTGATATTTTTCTTTTCTGTAATTGTTTTGCCATTTTCTAATATTTTTTGGCGTTAAGATATCTCTTCCAGGAATACATATGTACAAAAACGTCAGTTGAGTCTTTCGCGTTGATCTTAAACTGTCGTATAACTGTTCTGTGATTTAATATTGGAGTTTCAAAAAAATTGAATCACTGCGCTGCAAGCTGGCGTTTAGTGAATAGCTGTGTGACTGCGCGTTCCAGTGACTAGCCGCTTGGTCAAGAGAAGTGGTAATTATTTTCATTTCAGTTTTACTTATTCTGCTATTGTAGTGATAATGTTTGAGTTACTCGTATTTTACGAAAATTAATCTATATTAAAATATTATTAATTAAATATTATTAATCTATATTAAAATATAATTTTCTAAAGAATCGTGGATGACATGGAACTGCGTATTTCGAAATGAATAGCTTTAATTAATGCAGGTATTAGTTCCAAGTACCTCGGTAAAAGATAATATACCAAGGGTTTAAAGATAATAATATAATAAACTTCTATTTTGATGATTAAACAATTTTATTTTTCTTTGTAGGTCACCTAACCCATGCAAAGTGTTACTGAACGTTATAAAGTCGTGAAACTTTAAAAAAATTATTATTTTGAAGTACTTCAAAGTTGATTCTGGCCGAATTTTTCCAACATTGTTGCTGATTTTGTCACTGATGTGGAACTGCAAGGAATGGACCTTTTTTCCATTATCTGTAGTGCCCATAGGAGATAGATCCCAGCTATGGTTTGGTCTCTGCTATAAAATTGCATCACGCCATAAGCAGGAGTGCTACCGGACTAGGGCTGATGCATCGATGTCACGGGATGCAAATACCAAGAAGATAAGAAGTATTAATAAGTATAATTCCGCTTCCAGTTCCTTCAAAAAATCAGTGTTCAGTGCGCAAAGCACTCTCTCTCTCTCTCTCTCTCTCTCTCTCTCTCGTCGTCACGTCAACAAGTCGAGCGATGGAATTCCTCAATTTTATATAAGCTAATCTGGCAAAAGTTCTGCAGTGAACATTGATTTTATACATATAGGCGTATTGTTTGATTATATATCTTTCATAATAATACGCCAGTTAAAAAGTAGTTCAAATGAGGTTCATATTACACGTACATATTACCACTGCTAAATCTTAATAATTTCACAGAAGCCTACGTGCCGAAAGTTAAATAGCTTTAAGGCATTGTATTTGTTCTTTAAATGACTCATTTTTCAACTTTCGTGAGTGTAGTACGTTCTATTAGCATTTGTATTTTAAATTTACTTTGCTCACAAAGGATATAATGATACGGTTTTTATTGAAAATTATTCTGATCCGACTTGTAAAAAAATAATTAGCTGAGAACTCGAACCGACAACTATCCTCATACCACCCAAGTCCCGACCCCACAAATCACACACATCCATCACAAAAACCACAAGATGCCCACGCACCCCAGATTTATCACAAGATGCAATACCGCAAGTAGAAGTAAGCCATCCATGCAACTATCATACGAATGGCGTCCCCTCACAATACACCTACATGATCCATATCGACTTTGGAAACAAAATGGGTATTGTTCTTAACTAAAATACCCAACGTACCATAGTAGCACACTACTAAGACGCCAATAGCCAAAAATCCACGTATCATAACGCTAATGCACTAAGACATAGACTTGAATATGCTTGTTATACTTAAAAATGATACCAAGCACAATCACACCAATCCGACGTATTATGACGATGTGCGCTAAGACGTCGGCCAAAAATGGTAAGGATATGTGATATCCACGGGCAAGCCACATTGCTACAACAAACGTGCTTACCACAGGCACTAAGATGACATGTCTATTATATATCGGTTAGATATTTCAAGTTAACCCCCATCCCGGACGCTGTGATGCAGTTTCCTTGCTTTTCAAGCCCCATTTCTATTAATATAATGCTTTCACATATTTGAGATATCTTAGATGATGATATCTCAGTGATCGCAAGAGTGAAAACTGGCAGCGATAACCGAATAGTTAGAGGCACACTGAACCTAAACGTTAAGTTGGAGAGGTCTCGTCTAATGAAGTCAACGCTCCGTCCCCCCTCGTGATCTGATCCAGAATCCCGAAACCTTTCAGCTCTAGTTATATAACCGCTTTCAGTGCCTAGAAGATTGAAATGCAGTGGACGATATGAATGACAAGCTCATGCGGTCGGAGATAAGTTCTGCAAGACCCACCGTAGAAGAACACAAAAACACTCTTTCATCACACTTTTAAACTCATGTCGGTTAGACGGGACATGAGGCTGCAATCGTCAATAGATTTGACAGCATACAGGCAACTGAACAGACAGATCTCCAAATGCATGCGGCGAGACTTACGCAACTTTAATACTACTCGTATTGAAGAAGCGAATTAAATCCAAATCCAAGCGTACCACTTCAAGACTTCAAGATACTGTCCCTATTTGTTACAAAACATTAATCTCATTTTGGAGGATTAATTTTAAAGAATGAATTAAGATGCGGAAAATAGAAATTGTAGCCATCGTGTAGGAGTTATAAAAGTTAGAAATTTTCGGACAATTTCAGTGAATGGCTTTAATGTATGGATGGATGAATAAAACATTTAATAATTCGAGTAGAGAGTGATCGCATTTCTGCAAGCAAAGCTTACGCTTGCTTGATATTTGTTCCAAAATGTGTACTTTGTAGTTGAATATTTATAAACCCTTTGTTTATTTTTTTTTGCAGAGCACGTACTATAAAACTTTAAAGAAGCTGCTCAACAATCAATTACATACAAAACAATAGTAAGAAACCCAGAAGGGTTATCGACGGCAGCCATTTGCAATCTTAATGAATTTTATAAGAATAAGAGCTTCATAACAACAAAAACATATTCCGAGGAATCACCGAACGTAATTTAAAATAGAATTTTCAATAATGCTTTACGAGATTACGTGATTGTTCCGGTTTGATGTTAGAATCTGGCGGGATTTCTTGGGCTTTGCTTGGCTCTTTATTTGTTTAGCTCGGAGACAGACACCAGATTACATTGCAATCAATTATAAGTCACAGATAAAATTCAAGCTAATCTAAGATCAAGATAATGGTAATGATGTATAAACTGCTGAGTTAAATATTTTTTTTTCTAAAGTCAATGCCTGACTAATTAGATTACTGTCTGACTTTGAAAACAACACCCAACCTTCCAAGTTAACGATAAAATAAAAACAACTAAAGAAGAGTAAAAGCCAGCGCTTTAATTATTTTATACACTATGAATTAGCATCTACTTCAAAATGTAAAATTATTTGAATATAACTTTTTATTTTTTTAATATTTTATTACCCCTTTGAATGGTTTAAGGAATATCACAATCTCGTTGTCGCCTAAATATGAAAAACATGAAATTATTACATGAAAAATCTTTTGCATATATTGCCCCATTTAGCGGTGGATTTTTTTTCTCTAAATTTATATGTGGCCAGGAGTGTAAAGTATTTAATATAATATATCTTCAAAATCAGTTCTCAATTATCGAAAATATTGCATAAACGTACAGTCGAATTGTGAACCATATCCTTTTTTAAGTCAGCTAATTACGTTCAAAATCATATAATTTGATGAACGATATAAGTAAATCAACGCTGGAAAGGAAAAAAATTACCAAGCGACACTTTGGTTGATATTGAATTAGGTATATATATATATATATATATATATATATATATATATATATATATATATATATATATATATGTATATATTATTGGAATCAGCGTTGATTTGTCCTATTTTCATGCTCCTACGATGAAGTTAATGTCGCTTAGTAATTTTAAAATTCGAGGATTTTTCGCAGTTCTCCGCGACCAACCGACGAAAATTTTCGTCATTTTAAAAAATATTTCGTGTAGGACAATTTTAATATACCGTATTTATACGTAGTAAATTTATCCTATTTATGGTATAAATTATTTTGGCTATAAGATATTTTTTCCGAACTCACGAAAAACTTTGAAACTTAAGTTAAAGTTTGGTTATTTTTTCCATCAAATTTTTTTGTAGCATTTAACCTTTTTACCCGTCCCTGATATTAGCTATTTGTCATTTAGATATATTTTACCAGGTCTGATTAACTAAAAGATGTAGTTTAGTGATATTTTTCTTTTCTGTAATTGTTTTGCCATTTTCTAATATTTTTTTTGGCGTTAAGATATCTCTTCCAGGAATACATATGTACAAAAACGTCAGTTGAGTCTTTCGCGTTGATCTTAAACATTCGTATAACTGTTCTGTGATTTAATATTGGAGTTTCAAAAAAATTGAATCACTGCGCTGCAAGCTGGCGTTTAGTGAATAGGTGTGTGACTGCGCGTTCCAGTGACTAGCCGCTTGGTCAAGAGAAGTGGTAATTATTTCCATTTCAGTTTTACTTATCCTGCTGTTGTAGTGATAATGTTTGAGTTACTCATATTTTACGAAATTTAATCTATATTAAAATATTATTAATTAAATATTATTAATCTATATTAAAATATAATATTCTAACGAATCGTGGATGAAATGGAACTGCGTATTTCGAAATGAATAGCTTTAATTAATGCAGGTATTAGTTCCAAGTACCTCGGTAAAAGATAATATACCAAGGGTTTAAAGATAATAATATAATAAACTTTTATTTTGATGATTAAACAATTTTATTTTTCTTTGTAGGTCACCTAACCCATGCAAAGTGTTACTGAACGTTATAAAGTCGTGAAACTTTAAAAAAATTATTATTTTGAAGTACTTCAAAGTTGATTCCGGCCAAATTTTTCCAACATTGTTGCTGATTTTGTCACTGATGTGGAACTGCTAGGAATGGACCTTTTTCCATTATCTGTAGTGCCCATAGGAGATAGATCCCAGCTATGGTTTGGTCTCTTCTATAAAATTGCATCACGCCATAAGCAGGAGTGCTACCGGACTAGGGCTGATGCATCGATGTCACGGGATGCAAATACCAATAAGATAAGACTCACTCTCACTCACACTCTCTCTCTCTTCTTCTCTCTCTCTCTCTCTCTATCTCTCTCTCCCCGTACGTCAACAAGTCGAGCGATGTAATTCCTCAATTTTATATAAGCTAATCTGGCAAAAGTTCTGCAGTGAACATTGATTTTATACGTATAGGCGTATTGTTTGATTATATATCTTTTATAATAATATGCCAGCTAAAAGTAGTTCAAATGAGGTTCATATTACACGTACATATTACCACTGCTAAATCTTAATAATTTCACAGAAGCCTACGCGCCGAAAGTTGAATAGCTTTAAGGCATTGTATTTGTTCTTTAAATGACTCATTTTTCAACTTTCGTGAGTGTAGTACGTTATATTAGCATTTGTATTTTAAATTTACTTTGCTCAAAAAAGGAAATTATGATACGGTTTTTATTGAAAATTATTCTGATCCGACTTGTAAAAAAATAATTAGCTGAGAACTCGAACTCGCCAAACAACCATCGTAGAAACGCAATGCTGCAAAACGCAACAACTATCGTCGGCTCATACCAGCCCAAGGCCCTGCATACAATCCCAGCAGACATCACAACCCACATACATCCATCGACAAAAACCACAAGATGCGTCGAATCAGGCGCAGTACACCTGCAGATTTATCACAAGATGCAATACCGCAAGTAGAAGTAAGCCATCCATGCAACTATCATACTGTTACGAGCTTGAGGTCCGTGACAATAAAAATTGCCGACAAAATTACCTAAATTAACACTTTAATTTACTTTACACAAATTAAAACTAAAACCACTAATAATTAAACACACTAATTCACTTAATTCCGCTCCGAAGCTTCGCTTGTGTCGCCGAGTTCAACTCTGCCCCGATCGCATCTTGCAGCGCCTATTTATATAATTAGCAAAGTAGCGTCCCGAACATTCAAGTAAATGCGCGCCAGGCAACGAGTATTCGAGTGTAGATTTTCCAGAAACTTAGTTCTTCGGGTGGCGCTGTCGGTCGAAAGATTTGTGATGTCATTTACTGCAAAGCTCCCCTCGCTCTCGTTCCTGACACTAGATGGCGCTAGTTGACTTATTCATGCAACAATACGAATGGCGTCCCCTCACAATACACCTACATGATCCCTATCGACTTTGGAAACAAAATGGGTATTGTTCTTAACTAAAATACCCAACGTATCATAGTAGCACACTACTAAGACGCCAATAGCCAAAAATCCACGTATCATAGTGCTAATGCACTAAGACATAGACTTGAATATGCTTGTTATACTTAAAAGTGATACCAAGCACAATCACCCCAATCCGACGTATTATGACGATGTGCGCTAAGACGTCGGCCAAAAATGGTAAGGATATGTGATATCCACGGGCAAGCCACATTGCTACAACAAACGTGCTTACCACAGGCACTAAGATGACATGTCTATTATA
Organism: Parnassius apollo; assembly: GCA_907164705.1. Taxonomy (NCBI): domain Eukaryota; kingdom Metazoa; phylum Arthropoda; class Insecta; order Lepidoptera; family Papilionidae; genus Parnassius; species Parnassius apollo. The sequence goes on from CAJQZP010001217.1 coordinate 5,078,858, forward strand.
TATCGGTTAGATATTTCAAGTTAACCCCCATCCCGGACGCTGTGATGCGGTTTCCATGCCTTTCAAGCCCCATTTCTATAAATATATTGCTTTCACATATTTGAGACCTTCCACATATTTGCCTTATTTCATTGGCCTCACTATTATATGTCTTTAACATATTGGACTTCAATCCACAACCTAGAAACCTTAATGCTTGTGTGTTTAATGATGCTTTTGTGCGGTTGCGAACCCGCTCGCCAAGCGTGGTAACTATGGCAATATACCCCCATGAAAAGTTACACAAATAGACGGCGCACAGTCCGAGGCGGCTCCGCTATTCCTGGCTACGGTGGCGACCACGTTAACGGCGGGGCAGGTGGTGCTAAGAATCTCCGGTGGAGTTTCGGTTGCCACCTACGACGACTCGACCTAGCAACATTTAACGCACGTACACTGAGAACTGACGAGAAGATCCTAGAGCTGGAAGAAGAGATAGACAAATTGCGCTGGAATATTATAGGATTATCCGAGGTCCGAAGAGAGGGGGAGGACACGGTGATCCGGCAACTTGTTCTATCACCGGGAAGGCCGTGCATCTGTCCCTAGGAGGTGTTGGATTTATTGTCCACAAGTCTCTCGTGAACAACGTTTTAAAGATTGGGAGTGTATCGACGAGGGTTGCGTACCTCACACTCAGAATCACGAAACGGTATTCGCTGAAGCTCATACAGGTTTAGGCGCCAACGCCGGAACATCTTGATGAGGAGGTGGAAGAAATGTATGAGGACATTTCTAGAGCCATGCATTCCTCCAAAACTCACGATACGGTGTTAATGGGAGACTTCAACGCAAAACTAGGCACAAGAAAGAACGGTGAGCTGAAGCTAGGGAAATTTGGGATAGGGCACAGAAAACCCAAGGGGTCAGCAGCTAGCCGACTTCATGGAGAAAGAGGGACTTTTTATGATGATCTCTTTCTTCCAGGAGCGGCCCCATGGAAAGTGGACCTGGTTGAGCCCCGACATTTCGACAAAAAACGAGATTGACTTCATTATGACGACCAACCGCCAACTGTTCAGTGATATCTCAGTGATCGCAAGGGTGAAAACTGGCAGCGATCACCGAATAGTTAGAGGCACACTGAATCTATACCTTAAGTTGGAGAGGTATCGTCTAATGAAGTCAACGCTCCGTTGCCCTCGTGCTCTAATCCAGAATCCCGAAACTTTTCAGCTCGAGTTACGTAACCGCTTTCAGTGCCTAGAAGATTGCAATGCAGTGGACGATATGAAAAACAAGCTCGTGGAAACTGTCCATGTGGTCGGAGCTAAGTTCTGCAAGACCCGTCGCAGAAGGACACTAAAATTCTCCGATCACACTCTTAATGTCATGGCTGTTAGACGGGAGATGAGACTGCAATCGTCAACAGATTTGACAGCATACAGACAACAAAACAGACAGATCTCCAAATGCATGCGGCGAGACGTACGCAACTTTAATACTACTCGTATAAAACAAGCGATCGAGCGGAACCAGGTCTCCAAAGTTTTTGCCAGAGATCTGTCTGCCAGAAAGAACCAACTGTCAAAGCTGAAGACTGAGTGTGGCAGCATCGTTTTCGGGACACCTGATTTTGAGTGAGATTGAGAGGTTCTATGGGCGCGTACACAATTGAACCACACGCAAAACTATTCCGATGATATCCCGGACGTCAGTCTGAGCGAGATTAGAATGGCTGTCCAGCACCTTAAAAACGGCAGGGCCCCAGGCAAGGATGGAATTACAGCGAAGCTTCTGAAAGGGGGTGGATCACCGGTACTTGAAGTCCTTCAAAGACTCTTCAATTCCGTCTTCCATGGTGGTACTTCTCCGGAGGCGTGGCACAAAAGTGCGGTGGTCTTGTTCTTTAAGAAAGGCGACAATGCTCTTTTGAAGAACTACAGACCGATTTCCCTTCTGAGCGGCGTCTACGTGCTGTTTTTTTAGAGAGTAATTTCGAACACGCAGAATTGACGACTTCCAGCCTCCCGAACAAGCCGGTTTCCGAAAAGGCTTCAGTACCATAGACCACAAACATACCCTGCGGCAGATTGTACAGAATACTGAAGAGTACAATCTGCCACTTTGCTTGGCGTATGTGGACAGTCCCTTCAGCGGTGTCAAGTTGACTGTCGGTATGTCGAAGTGCAGAAGTGTTTGTACAGTATGGCTATGATGGCTATCCGAGTACAGAACCAGAGTTCGAAACCTATCCAACTGCAGAGAGGTGTAAGACAGGGTGACGTTATATCCCCGAAACTCTTCACCGCTGCATTGGAAGACGTTTTCAAGCTACTGGACTGGAAAGGATACGATATTAACATCAATAGCGAGTACATCACTCACCTTCGATTTGCCGACGATAATATAGTACTTATGGTAAAATCGCTGAAGGACCTAAGCACTATGCTCAATGACCTCAATGGTGTCTCCCAACGGATAGGTCTTAAGATGAACATGGACAAAACACAGATCATGTTTAATATTCATGTCACACCTATGCCAGTAGTTGTTGAGAGCACTATGCACGAAGTTGTTGACGAGTACGTTTACCTGAGACAAATAGTCCGACTAGGTGAGTCCTACTTCGAACGAGAGGTCAATCGACGGATTCGACGGTCCTGAGCCACCTACATCCATCGACGGAATCGACGGATGTCCGGAGAATTACGACACATTTTCTCGTCAGTTATACCTCTGCTACTACTGGCCATATGAGGACGGTCAATGTCGCTCAGCGAGCTATGGAGAGGGCTATGCTCGGAGTTTCTCTGCCTGATAGACTCAGAAATGAGGATATCCGCAGTAAAACCGGAGTGACCGATATAGCCCAACGGATTAGTAAGCTGAAGTGGCAATGGGCCGGCCATATTGCTCAAAGAACCGATAACCGATGGGGGAAGTAACGTTCTCGAGTGGCGGCCTCGTACCGGTAGGCGTAGTGTAGGGTGACCCCCCACTAGATGCAGTGACGACCTGGTAATATATGCAGGAAGGCTCAGGACCGTGCTTTGTGGTATTACTTGGGATAGGACTATGTTCAGCAGTGGACTTGTGCAAGGATTTAATGATGATGATGATGATGATGATGTAGGACTTCAGTCCACAACTCTACAATTATAATGCTTATGCATTATAGAGACCTTTTATAAAAAATAAGCCCCTAATATCGGACTATACATTGTGATATAGTATTACTACAGTAGTCAGCCACCTGGCCACGCATGATATGTGCACTTTCGGCACTTCTCGGCATCGGCACTTTTGAGTGTTACATTCTTTCCTCAATAGTATGTTAAATCAATCTACAAAGGCTTATATTTTTATTTGTTCCTTTTTCTAAACCGCCTTAATTTTTGCTTTTCCGGACCCGATATAATAAATTGATTTGGCAAGTAGGTAAGAATGAGAAAATCTGAAATATGTCGTAGTTATAGACCTTTAATTGTAACAGCATATTATATATTAGTTTATGGCCTGGGATACAACGTTTCGTTTTAAGTTAATACAGTCTACTACGTGTTAATTTATGTTATACTGTGATCACTAAAAACGTGATTGTTCTTTTTAGAAGTAACAATTTTTATCCGATTGTCAGCAAACTTAGCACGTATAGGTAAATATCATTTAATAAAATAGCAAATTGGATGTGTCTGTACATTGAATATCTTTAAAAAAATTGCGAGGAACTAAAACTGAGTAATTAATTATACTTTTATAATTTTTATAATTTTCTGTCTGTTTGTAAAATGATCAAGGTCTAAAGTACTTTTTTCAAAAGAGAAAAGTTATAAAGCGTAAACTTGAATAACATTAAGTATTTGTTTTATTAGAATCAATTAATTCTATAGTGATTTCTTATATTTACACAAATAATACAAATTAAATGAAACTATTTTTTAAGAATTTCATCGCGTTTTACATAACTTTTATTAACCAACTGATATTTAAACGGTGAATCTCACCACCATACATCGCAGTTTACCTTAGGAAAATCTTTGTTTAGAGTGCACAAGGTATCTATAACAAAAACATCTAGCCGCCTGCTTTAGCACCTCAAGCGAGTATTGCAAGACAACAAGGTAAGCTTCGGGTTACGCGCCTATGTCACATTGACAGAATGAAGCCGGCCACGTTCGAGCGTGTGACTGCTGTACGTCATACGTCAGTGGAGTCACAGACAAGATTGGCTACATCTTGAAGCGAGCTTCCATTAAAACCTACAACAAGCCACCGAAGAAAATTAGTCAATTTTTACAATCCGTCAAGTGCATATCCCTCTACAAAGTGCAGGAGTGTATACGCTTGATTTTAAATGTGGCCTCTCGTTGATATGACAAACAAAAATCTATAAAAGCCCGCGTAAAAGAACAAAATATAGCTGACGTGAAGCACCGATCTTTCGGAAAGTCTAGTTAGAACATGTTAAAGATCGACCCCGCCATTTCATTAGATTTGATAGATCACAAATCCTCGCAAAATAACATCGATTTATATCTAGGATGATTCGCGAGGATATTGAAATTAAAAAGCATCCTAATTTCAATAGGAAATATGGATGGATACTTTTACCTACTTGGGATACATTAATTAATAAAATTAAATCAAAACCCTAGCACCCCACAGCAAGACTTCTAGATATTGTATACTCATTGTGTGTAGATCGAATCAAAAATTTATATCCAAAAATTGAAGGTACCCGGGCTAACTATGATATCGGGACGTCAAAAACTTCAATCCCCCGTGGCGATGGGTGCTGTAAAGTACCCGAAACAAAACGTTTCCAAGATGTTGTGAATATTAATAAAGGAATGCTTGAATCGTTTGGATACATAGAAAGAATTAATTAGGAAAGATGGGCAAAGAAAATTTATGCTGCACAAGTGAATTGCAGAGTCGGCAATGGATGTTCTAGATGAATATTTCTATTAAATTGATGATACCCGTAACTAATGGCCATGTATGCGTAGTATTATTCATATATTTTTTTTAATAGGATAGGGTGACAAACGAGCACACAATCCACCTGATGGTAAGTAGTTGCTGCGGCCCATAGACATCTACATCTATCCTCGATTACGAATCAAAATGCAGATGCGTTGTTACCCGTGAAGACCAAGATGGCCTCGTTTCTAGTAAAAACGGTTTCCGGTATCTACACTCACCATACGAAAAACAGCAGCGTTAAGCTACTATTTCATGCTGGTATTCTGTGATAGCCTGTTTCTACCCCGGTCAAGCCGACCCATTCGTAATTCAGTTTTTAATTCAGTTCATAATTGCAGCATGGCTCTACCACGTATAAAATAAACGTAGTCTATTACGTAATAATATGGATGAAGCGAGTGAGGTGTATGAGTATACGTATGTATTTAGTACAAATAGAAACAAAAGGAAGAAAAAACGTATAAACATAGAAAAATAGAGAAGCCAAAAATTAGAAAGACTATCGTAAACTCTTAAAAAAGAAAGTTACACTTGTCACCTGTGAGAAATGATGTAGATAGATTGGTCTGCTTTTGTATCGAATTGTCACTATTGAGTTATGTTTGAATGCATTTCGTCGTTAAGTGGTAGATTTACATACTTCACATTCGGGTTAATAGCGTTGCCATTTTTGAAGCTTACCTTTTTTATATATCATTGGCTGACAAAACGAGCACATAGTCTACCTGATGGTAAGTGGATGCTGTTGCCCATAGACGTACACATTTACCTTAATTGAGGATCAAAATGCAAATGCGCCACTGAGGACTAAAATATAATGCCTCGATTACAGTATAAATGGTCTTTGGTCCTCTACACTAACTCATACGAAATAAAGCAACATTACACTGGTGTTCTGTGAGAGCGTGGTCCTGCCCCGGTAGAGCCGACCTATTTGTGCTTCAACTATAATATAGCTGCAATGTAGCTCTACCACGTAAAATCATCTTCTTCATCATCAGCTCATAAAAGACTTACTGCAATGAATTGACTTCTTCCGCTGTGGATAGGTTTTGCTAATTATATTGTTATTGTCATTTTCTTATACTTTCAGTCATTTAATTTTACTAAGATCCGCAAAGCATGATATAAGTCGAACTTTAGACGTATCATTTTTACGCAATAAAATCTTACAGTCAGACAACCACACGTATTTGTATTTTTTCTGTTTGGCAAGAAGGCGGGTTTGTTTGTATAATTGTTTGTTGTGCGGCGCGAGGTGATCATTAACGTAGATGGGACTGGTGGGCCCGTTTAGACCCGCGTCAGCAGTTGTTAATCTTCGTCGCGCTCGCACAGCAGTCAGCAATTCGTTCTTGCGATATCTTTGTGAGAATTTGATGATGATGTTCGGTATGGAAGATGAGTCTAGAGAGGTACTGTCACCGTATTTGGTAGAGATTTCGTTCCTCGTCGAGTTGAAACGTCGGACACGGTGAATGTAATCAATACTGTTGGCAATAACGTAAAACCGACCTTTGTAGCGATATTATATATAATATTATTTAAAATTTCGCCTTTAAAGAGTGGTATCCCAGAAATTTCCACATTATTAATTCTCCCAAGCTGCTCCTTCGCTTTCAGCTGGTCAGTAAAATTAGTTGTTATGGATAATTAAACCTGTTGTGGAACTCAACTCGCAAACATCTTTTATCACAATAGCTTGTTCGTCAGCCAATTTTTTATTGAAGAGTTTACATGACTAATCTCTTTCTTAAATTAATTGATGTCCTCGCGAATGCCATTCAAAACACTCTTTATGGTATTGTTTGGAGAATCCACCTTTGCTGTGAGCGTGGTCATCATTCTATTACAAAAATCATCCATTGCTATTGGTTGCAGTGACATTCAGGTTTATTAAACTAAGTTTGTATAAAAAGGGTTATTATAATTTTAAGGAATTCATGGATGATAACACCTAGGAGAGGTGATCGGTAACAAGCTATTTCTAATTTGTGTTGTGTTGTTAATTGTAAACATGATTGTTGGCTATTATTTGGAAAAAAAAATAGTCCCGCTGGGTTTTATTGCTTGTTCTTTTTTGCAAACCAGTGATAAATGAAAAAGCAACTTTCAATAAGTATCGTTTATATGTATATATGATTATATGTAGATTACATTGAATAAAAAAGTTTCTGTGTCTGTTTCTGTTTCAATTTTTGACAGTGCTTTTTTAATTTATCTTTAAAATTTTAAAAACGATTTTTTATGAAATACCTCATTCGGTAGGTTATTGTACAGTAGCGCTCCCTCAAACTCAATAGTTTTCGAACCATAGGTTTTAGTCCCAGCTTTTTTTAATTGCAGCTCATAATTGTTTCTTGTAGAGTGTTTATGTGATTTAGTTTTAAAACTAATTTGTGTGTAGATTCCATACAATCTAAGAGAATTTTTCTGACTAGTATGCACGTTCTTTATTTGTATAATTGACTTACGTACCTATATTAGTTTTTTTATAGAGCTCTTTAGTCACAAATCGCTAGTCAAGTTGGAATAAAAGTAGTATATAAGATAGAATTAATTTCTAATGTTAAATGTAAATAACTAACTTGCTCAGCTTTGAAGCAAGATTTTCTATGCGAAGGAAGTCGCGGCCACAGCTAGTTTTTTTTAAACTAATAAAACGGCTCTAATGTTATAATTTAGTATATCGGGTGACTTATTTTAAAATTGATTTTTAAGTAAATTTCTTAATAATGAAAATCTAAAAAGATTAAAATTAATGAAATTTAAGTCATACTTCACGTATTGTTAGTATCAACGAATGTATAACACTTTTGACCTTGAACCAGCCGCTTGCTAAAATGTTTACTATTGATAAATCAAATTGATAAAATGTCAATGATAATAGCTAGGCTCCTTTTTGTTCACCCATTACATCCAATAATTTTTTGGTGAAAATAAGTCGTTTTATATATTTAATAATTCTCCTAAAAATTTATTTTGTCAATTTGAAAAAGAAAGATGTAAATTAAAGATAAAACATCTCGTTCCGCGAACACTCTGATAATCCTGAAAGCTTTTAAAGGTCCTAATACTACACCTTTATTTGCAACTTCTTGCTTTTAAAACTGAACATATCGTTATCTTGGAGCCAATTTTATTTAGAAAGCTTTTGAGTATCGTCTAAAGTACGGTTATTTATTTAACTTTTCTCGTTTCTTTGACACAAGTTAAAGAATTTTTTGTATTAGTGTAATACAAACAATCGCTGTTTTTTCGGATAAGCTAATCCGCATACTTTTGTCATATTATCAAGTCATTTGTCAATTTGTCAACGTGTACTGCTACTTTTTTCACATAAAACCTAAGTTAAAAGTAATCTATAATATTAAAAATCTCCCGGGAATAGTGGATTCTGTGTAAAAGTCCACTGGTAGGCAATGCCTCCCCTTAAAAGGGGAAATATTATTGGTCGCGCTAATGAACAAAAATGATGCTATGATTCGGGTCGCGGGTTCGATTCTCGGGTCGAGCCTTGACCTTAATATGCTGGATCGATTTTCTTGGTGGACTGTATGCGTGGCTTCCCACAAAAGGATATGGCCGATGCGACACATGGCAGTTCTTGGACGACGAACTTGCTATTCCAAATCTACTATTTTGCAAGATGGACTTCTACTTGAGCAGTTAGGGGGAAAAACTATGGCGAAGAAATAAAACGGCTCAAGGCAAATTAAGGAGCACTTCCCGGGGTGGGGTTCTTTTTTCTGGGGGGCCTCGTGGATGACGCTCCTGGTGATGTGATGCGTCGGAGGAGGGATGCGCGACGACAGATTGCAGCACGTGATGCGATTACAACTAGCGGTTCTCCTGCGACTGCCACAGTGGTGCAATCGCAATTGGCGGTTCTCTTCGACTACTATGCAAGAAGAAGGAGTGGTGGCAGTGGGCGTCCAATATTTTTCTACTTCCGTCTCGGCGGGGCGCGCTTCTTATATTCGCACTGACCAAAACCGCGCCACATAATTTAGCTTCTCCCCTTTCAGTGCGTGTGGAATGGAATGCGTAACAGAACGAAAGGAGACACTAGCAAACAATAACCAAACAAACATAATGTGAGAGTACCCGTTTCTTTTATCCGCGCAGCCAATTATATTGAAAAAATGAAATGATTGAAAATTTGGAAATATATAATTTCAATGACGTAAGAAATGGCGTGTAAGTGAAAGTGAACTATCAAATAATTTTCTAATATATTTTGATATTATTTTAGGTTTTGCGAATATAAGACAATTGTTTGACTTGTACGTTACTTAACTTAAAAACTATATAAAGTAATTCTAATAAGGTTAGATCATCTTTCTTAAAAGGTAATGAAGATATTTTTTTTCTTTTGTATGAATTTTAACCTGTCAACCCCCTAGCGGTCTCATTAGGGCACACCCAACCACAGCATTTAAACCCATAAAAAGTTATATATAGAGACTACTTTTCTTTGGCGAAGTTTGGCATTATATAATTAATCCTAAATACTCTATCCTCTAGTGAAATAAAAAATGTTGTCCTATGATGTCTATTTATTATCTACGTTTATTTCGTACGCCATTTACGCGTGAATGTTATTGTGATGTATTTTGGATTTTTCTTGTGTTATATTAGTGTTTTAGTATAGTGTTTTATTATAAAGTTGTGATGAAAGTTTTTGTGTGAATATAATTTACCTTTTCACGTAAATAATTTCGAGTAATATATATTGAAATAATTGTGTTTTTCACGCTGCTGATATTCGCCTGGTGTGTTTTTTTTTTTGTTATAAAAATACAATAAAATCTTTTAGTAATTAAATAAAACCTAACTTTTGTTTAGACCACAAGATAGAGATTTTTTTTTTAATTTGTATATATATTTTATAATGCTAAACTTCTTCAATGAAAAGTAGTCTATAAATATAAGTTTTAATGGTTTTAAGTTCTGTGGGTGGGTGCGGTCGCATGCGATCGCTCGGGATTTACCGGTCGCATGTGACTGCATGGGATTTTTATAGCGTTTGGAGAGTTAAAAGCTGTAGTTATTTTTTTGAACACGGGATGTAATATTAATTTTCTTTTTAAAAGGGAGTGATGTAATGGTTCGTATCGAATAGAAAGTGTCAAACGTCTGATTTCTGACAGCTCTATTCTCATTGACATCAGACATTACTCAGTTGTTAGAACGCACATCTTAATAATAACTTGATAACTTTGATAATGATCGATAATATAACTTGTCGCGAGCTGTCAGAGCTTACAGGTTAATTATTAAATTTTGTAAACTACTTGTAAGTTCATCCATCTTTCTATTACAACCTATAAAATTAAAGTCCACTGCTAAACATAATATGTAGGCCTGTCATGCTTGGTAGACGGGTTATCGGTCGCAGTTTTTTTTATTATTTTGAATATCTCAACTAATTATATGTTATCAGGAAGATGGCTGCTCATCACATGTTTCGATTTCCCTCTGTCACCTCTTAAAAATTCCATGGGAGGATAGTATAGTAGATATACTATACTTAATGCAGTGTAGTGGCAATATAATAGATTCTTATACTGCCACTACACTGAATTAAATAAAATTGTAATTAATTATATAAAACCACCGAAGACCTAAAAAATACCAACAGAAACAGAAACTTTTTTATTCAATGCAGATTATAAACAATACTTATTGAAAGTCACTTTTTCATTTACCACTGTTTCGCAAAAAAAAAACTCTGTTCTGAGAAGGACCAGCAAGAAATCCATAAATTCCTCAATATTATAATAACACTTGTTATACAAATTTAGTTTAATAAAATTTTTGAACGTTGTGTATGAACAATTTAAAACATTTCATCTATTGCAATTAATTTCCACGATACCACAATGCAGTAGAGGCATTCAATCAAATTTGTTATACCCCAACCACACACCTAAGCACCCAGTGGCTACACATTGAAGTTTTGCCTTAAGCGTAATGTTTGGATTGTGGATGCGTTACCTGGAGTCTGACGTAAACAAGATGTTTATTCCACCATCAATCGGGAGCAAGTCGTCTACCGGAGGACAAAATAAATAACGGCGTAAAATATTAGCTTTAATTGCTATTGTGTTTCGCAAGGTGAGTGGAGGGAACCAAAGACCCTTATTACTAATCTTTATTATTCGCATTCCATCTTAATTACAATTACAATTACAAAATTAAATAAAAAATTCAGTGTATGTATTATGATTATAACATAATATAATAATTGGGGTGTCTGAGGGTGTGCGTTAATTAAGTTACATATTGTAAGGAAATGTATTGACTTTTAGTGATTTAAAAATTTTTCTTTTAGTTTCTAAATGTCATGTTATTGATTATCAATATGCTCCTGAGATGTGTTGTTATGTTTATTGGTCGGTAACTTCTGTAGCATAAAATCGGTAAACAAACGGGAACATCAGTCTACGTTAGGCAGAGAAGAATTCATCAAATACTACATACTAGTTTTGATGTTGAATTTCATATTTAATCTATTTCAGTGTGTTTGATAAATGCTTTTTGAAGTTGATACTAAAAAAAATATCTTTTATTTTAATAATTTTGAAAAGAAATATGTGACGTTAATTATTAAAATAAAAAAGTACTCGACATAAACTCACACGACTATAAGTTTTTTATAACCTCCTGAATATTCACAAATAAGCAGCATTGCGTTCAATCTGGTAATATAGAAGTTGAGAAATGTTCGGGTATAATAAACCGTGTGCGATCCCCGCCGGCACCAATGAAATTGTTAATTGCAATTTTAAGTGCTGATTTACTACGTGCTCGGCGGTGGAAGAAAACATAGTGAGGAAACCTGAAAAAAATCGAAAACATGTGAAGTTCTCCAACACGCATTGGAGCAGCGTGGCGGACACTTCCTTGCCCTGATACCCTCCTCGGAAATGAGGGGGAGGCCTGTGCCCAGCAGTGGGACGTATATAGGCTGTAACTTTAACTTTTAACTTTAGAAAATATTCATGAAGTTATTACAAATGGAAATTACATTACATAAATAGAATAAAACCATAAATTGTCATGACTCCAGACTGCCTAGTAGGGTGGGTCAATTTTTTTTATTATCTCGTTTTTGGAAAGTTATCATTAAAAAGGTGCCAAATGATTTGGTTAACTGATATGTAAAATATTGCTAGTTTCTTTTATGTTTTACTGCCTCCGTACTGTTCTAGAACTATTTAAAATAATATTTTGACGTTACTTTACAAATATTTTTTTAAAGTTATTGATATCAGATTTTATGCGTAATAGTTTTCAGTTATGACAAATACGAAATTGTTTGATTAAGTTCAAAGCTACAGAAGATGGAAGGGGTATCGGAGGAAGTTAGGACAAATTACGCGCGATTTATTGTTTTTTTATTAATCTTTATTGACATAAAATTTTTGTTGCATTATTATTTAAGCTTCTGACTCCCGAGCTAGGTTAGAAAACCTGTGTTACGAGAGTCAGTGATCTCCCTAATATAATGACAGCTTATTATTTTATGTAAATGAAGCAATTTTAAAATCAGTGTGTACGTGTGTGTATGTGTGTGTGTGTGTGTGTGCATGTGTGTGCGTGCTTGTGTGTGTGTGTGTGTGTGTGTGTGTGTGTGTGTGTGTGTGTGTGCGTGTGTGTGTGTGTGTGTGTGTGTGTGTGTGTGTGTGTATGTGTGTGTGTGTGTGTGTGTGTGTGTGTGTGTGTGTGTGTGTGTGTGTGTGTGTGTTTGTGTGTGTCTGTGTGTGCGGCTGGGTGCGTGCGTTTACATGTGTTCGTGTGTGTGGTTGAAATTTAAAATTTAAACAATTTTTTTTGCATGTTTATTAATTTGTTTTATACTAATATCGATTCAGTTTGTTCATAATCTAATACTAATGGCCAATTCCTTATTTTTATTTTCACTTTTCTACTAGTAAACCTCTCAACCCCTCATATTCCGTCAAATCCCTAGCGGTTTCATGAGGTCGCGCCCAACTACAGCATTTTAACTCATAAAAACCTATATAGAGACCACTTTTCTATGAAGAAGTTTGGCATTATAAAATCAATATGAAATACTCTATCATCTAGTGCAATAAAAAATCTGTTATCCCATGAATATTTATTTATAATCTACGTTCATTTCGTACACCAATTTCGCGTGAATGTTATTGTGTTGATTTTTTTGATTTTTCTAGTGTTTTATTAGTGTTTACTATAGTGTTTTATTGTAAATTTGTAATCATAGCTTTTGTGTGGATATAATTTATCTTTTTTGCGTAAATAATTTCGAGTAATATATATTGAAATGATTGTGCTTTTCACGCTGCCGACATTCGCTTGATATGTTTTTTTATTTTGTTATCAAAATACAATAAAATCTTTATATAACGAAGTATAGCGTGACTTTGACTTAGACCATAGGATAGAGAATTCTATATAGATTTTATAATGCTAAACTTCTTTAATGAAAAATAGTTTATAAATATAAGTTTTAATGGTTTTGAGTGCTGTGGGTGGGTGCGGTTGCATGTAACCGGTATTTGCCGGGCGCATGCGACTGAATCGGATTTTTTATGGCGCTTGAAGGGTCAAGGGATATATTAACTTATAAATTTTGTTGTATAAATATACAGTTTTATATGCATGTTGCAATCTAGCAGCGGATTTTCGACCTGTTATTGGTAAACATACATTTTAACCCGGTTTTTTGTTATAATCAGTGGCATTATAAATGGTAACCATATGCTGTTTAGTAATTAATTTCAAAATGTACAGTTGCCTCACAGTTTATACTCGTCATTTCTTATACAAATCTTTAGTGAGAAATCTGTATGGCTTGAAGGTCATGACTTTTACGGCAGATCTTTGTGCCCTTTCAGGTAGATTTGAATTTCTTACAGGCTCCTCCCCAGACGTTTATACAGTACTCTATTACAGACTAAAATAAAGCATAGTAAATTGAACGCAGATGGGTAAATCAACAGCGTATCTTAACTTTTTTAAACATCCAAATAAGTTTACTAGTATGTTCAGTTGTAAGCTCTATGGGTGAGCGCCAGTTAAGTTTATCATCCGGTATTACACCAAGATATTTGACACTATTGGATTTAGTAATTGCAAGACATGAACATGGAGGGGTAGTATTAAAAGGGTTAGTACACAAGTGGACCTTAAGATCTAGGTTTACGGATCCAGTGTTTCCCAAGGAAAACTGCATGTATGTAGTTTTAGAAATATTTAAGGTTAGAATATTAGCGTCGAACCAATGGCCAACTCTATGAAGTTCCAGCTGAGCGTTATGTCGAGTATCTTCTCAAGTCTTTCCATGGAAGACTAAAGCTGTATCATCAGCATGGGTAAATATTTTGCCATTTACTAGAGGTTGCTGACGTAAATCATATATATAGATAAGGAACAGACTAGGTCCTTGAATACTTCCCTATGAAACACCACATGCAATCGGTTCCTCATGGCTCACATATTCACCCACTATAACCTGTTGTTTACGGTCACAAGTCTTTAAAAAATCATCAGTGTATTGCCACGAATACCAACGCGTCTAACTTGCTCACAAGGATAAAAATCGAGACCGTGTCAAACGCCTTGGCTAGGTCGAGGAAAATCCCCTTAACATTTTTGCTTTTCATCAACCTTTGAATTTAATAACTCTATGATTTAGTCTAAGATTTTAAGAGATAGACGAGAGTACTGAAGTAGGCCTGTAATTGGACATTTCGTCTCGGGATCCATCCTTATTAACAGGAGTGATCAGCGATTTTAAAAACTTTTGAAGAGATTCCTTGCGCATAACGGAGCTCAATAAGTTTAGTCAACGGTGGAAATAATAGATGTACTGATAATTTGAGAAGTTGCACAGGTATAGGGTCCCATCCAGTTAAGCAGAAGCGAAGCTATTTTTTAAGTTTCTAAATAATCAATTCTACATGATTAAAACTACTTTTACGGATTTTATCGCGTTTATTTTTACTTTTTATTTTTAATTCCCGACGTTTCGGGCGCTTTCCAGCACCCATGGTCACGGGGGACTGAGATGACTGACGTCCCGATGTCATTGTTAAACCCGGAGTACCTTCAGCTTTTTTAATTATTGTTTATGGTCCGATCTATGCAAAATGAACTGACTATGTCCTGAGGTCTTGCAGTGGTATGCTTGGGTTTAGTTTTAATTTTATTGATTGTAGGATCCCAAGCAGGTGGTAGTACCCAGCCTCCTTCTCTATTGAAATTAGGATGTTTTTTTAATTTCAATAGCCTCACGTATCATCCTTGGTAGGAATCGGTGTTCTTTCGCAAGGATTTGTGGTCTATCAAATCTGATGTAATGGTTGGGGCCGTCTAGGATATGATCACAAACTGCAGACTTCCCGGAACGTTGATGCTTCACATCAGCTATATGTTCTTTTACGCGGGTCCTAATTGATCTTTTGGTTTGTCCTATATAAGAGAGACCACATTCACAATCAAGCTTGTACACTCCTGCATCTTGTAGAGGAATATGACACTTGACGGATGGTAGGAACTGACTAATCTTCTTCGGCGGCTTGTAGAATGTTCTAATAGAAGCTCGCTTCAAGATATAGCCAATCTTGTCTGTGACACCTCTGACATATGGTAGTACAGCAGGCACACGCTCGACTGTGGCCGGCTTCACTCGGTCACTGTGACGTAGGCGCGGGACCCGAAGCTTGTTGTCGTGCAGAACTTGCTTGACGTGCTGAAGCTCGGCGGCCAGGTGTTTGCTGTCACAGATTCCTCGTGCTCTCTGTAACAAAGATTTGCCCACGGTAGCTAACTGTGAAGGATGGTGGTGAGATTCACCGTTTAAATATCGGTTTGAATGGGTCTTTTTCCTAAACACAGTGTGACCAATGGTGTTATTAGGATTTCGGATGACTAACACATCTAGGAAAGGTAAGGAATTATTTGCCTCTAACTCCATAGTAAATCGAATTTTAGCGTTTATGGAATTAAGATGTTCTAAAAATGCAGTTACTTTGTCTGATGGTAAATTTGTGAAAGTATCGTCTACGTACCGCTTGTAGATCCTTGGTGTAACAGGTGCAGTAAGGAGGGCTTTCTCCTCAAAGTCTTCCATGAATATATCGGCGACAATGGGAGATACAGGTGAGCCCATCGCCACACCATCTACTTGCTTGTAAAACTCTTCCTTCCACAATAGATAGCCAGATGTAAGGCAATGTTTTAGAAATACTGCATATTCTGCTGGCATGTTATTTTCCTCTAGTTTCCTAGTTATAATTGATTCGGTTTGTGTATCTTTGGTAAACCGAATGCTCCATTACGTCCAATAGTGAGTCAGATTGATTCGCCAACTTTTTTTGGTTGTTTTTTGTTTTTTGGTTGATGGTTGTGAAATTATATGGAGAGCTATTTTGATTTGAAATATTTGCAGCGTCAGCTAGTTTTTTGCCAATATTAGAGCAGCATTTATTTATGTTTACTACATCACAAACAACATTTTCATTACATTTCAAAAGGTTATCAGCACTTGTCTTTTAGGTATCTTTATTAGTTTTCTTATTACGTAATAGTGACTTTTTGTAATTTCATTTGTGAAACAGAATCGCCCGTTGCAGGCAGTTATTTGTTTACGTCATCAGAAAAATAAAACGCACGCAAGTTGGAAGTGTCCCTTATTTGGTTATTTATTTGATTTAAAAGACAATATATTGCCAACTTACGAAGGTGTCATGAAGTTTTATCAGTAGACCCGATACAGGTTAAAATTTGAGAGAGAAACGAAAAGCCAAAATGTAAAGAAATAGAGGACGTTGTAGTAACAAAACTGATACAAATATGGGCTAAATCTTCCATTCCTACAGTAGAACTAGGGATGCCTGACCTAAATCGATTTTCTGCAAGATCGATTCATGGCCATATGATCTACCAATTTTTGAATCGATTCAAGGGAGTGCGATATTCACCCAGATCGAATCGTATGCCTATAAGATCGTATGAAAAAACGTGATCATCAATCGAAAAGTGTCGAGATTTTCTTAAATGTATTTACACTAAAACAGAAAAATACTTGCAAGAGAGCAAAGCTTTATAAAAGACCAACAACATAGACGTTGTCACAACCAAACAAATTACAAGAGAACTGATAAGAAAGTTTTTACGAGAAAAATCTGAGATCAAACGACAAAAAAGTAGCCGAAATATGTACGTAAGAGTTAAGTAACACATCTGAATTAGAATGTTTCCACCGGAACCAACCCAAATTCGGTTGCGGACTTCAAGTACTAACTTGTTAAGTAGTACTACAACACCTGCAGTTGATTATGCATTACTATCGAAAACGTGGGATAGATTTGGAATGTCAGACCGGGCAGGAGCAGCAATTGCATCAGCAGTTCTACATGCGTCGAGTTCTCAAGTAATAGACAAATATAAGCTTCGCCGAGAATGAAAAAAAAACTCATGTAAATACAATTTCAGAACGAACTGTTTCACAAATACCAGCATTATACTTCGATGGGAGAAAAGGTAAAAGTGTGATTATGTCGGAAAAAGATGGTGAAAAACATATGCAAAGCATACTTGAAGACAACTTTTCGTTTGTTCCCTATAACCAAACAAGATGGCTGATGCGGTACGTGGCAGACTTGGACGATGCACCCGCTATCATTCAACTTGAACTGTTGTTAGTAGAAAGAAAACAAAATAAAGAAAATAAAGAACTCAAGGTCATTTAAGGAGCACTTATCGGGGTGGGGTTCCTTTTACCGGATTCCTCGAGATCGACGCTCCTGGTGTTGTGATGCGTTGGAAGAGAGCGGCGGTAATATGCGAGATGGTGACTTCTAGATTATTCTGTTACCGACTGCCACAGAGGTGCAATCACAACTAGCGATGGTCTTCTACTACGATGCAAGAAGAACGGCAGCTAGCGTCCTTTTATTGGTCGACCATCTCTATCATTTCCATCTCGGCGGGGCGCGTTTCTTATTGGCGACAAAATCACGCCACATAATTTAGCTTTCTCTCCCCCACCCATTCAATGCGTGTGGAATGGAATGCGTGGACAAGATGGAGAGGAATAATGTGTGGAATACAAACAATAACCAACCAAACAAAATGTGAGAGTACCCATTTTTTCCGCGCGACCATTTTTATTTATTTTTTTGTTGTAAAAATTGTTTGCTCCTTAATAAAGCTATATTTACTATTGATTAATGACTTTTATTTATAAATAGTGTTCATTGGTGTAACTTTGTATGCCCTGCTGTTAGGCGTAGTTTTCTTCCGCGTACGAACTCTCTGCGGAATAGTTTACCATCGGCGATTTTTTCGGACCGATACGACCGGGACATTCAAGAAAAGAGCTTACACCCTTCTTAAGGGCCGGCAATACACCTGCAATTTCCCTGGTATTTCGGATGTTCATGGGCAGCGGTAGTCACTTAACACCAGGTGAACCGTACGCTCGTTTGCCACATCTCCTATGAAAAATACATAAAACTATCGTGTTTGACCTTATTTGAAAGGGCTCATAAAGACCTAGGTGACTGTTACGATAACACTTTTCTGATGGTGCGTTTTAAAGGTGTGTATAGTCTCAATGACGGCACTATTTTTATATTTTTGTTAAAAATATTGGTACACATAATCGTCTTATTTAAATTAAACAATAATTAATAGGAACTATAATCTAACTTTTTCATAAATTTATAATTAATTTGCTTATTAAATATAATAAATTAACTAAACTAAAATGACTTACGGTTGTTTTTTTTTAAATAAAGCCGATATATCGATATATTTTTCGATTTATAAAACTCCGATATTGACTTACTATATATTAACTTACGATATACAAAACTCTAACATTGATATATTTATAATTATCGATATATCAAAAATACAATATTTTAAATATATTTTAGTCCTAGTTTGGGCTGATCAGTTGAACTGACCGTGTGGGTGGAAATTTCTTTAGCTTAAATCCATTTGAACTGATACCAGTTCGACTGATGACTTTAACTGACCGTGTGTGGCCACCATACGATATATGTAAATAATAGACATCTTAATTCGCCACAACGTTCACGTGGTACCACCAGGTGGACATGTCATGTATGTGCTCGTTTGTCATCCTTATTCTATAAAAAACAACTCTTTGATATTACGTCAAATGGCTTATCAAAAGCAACAAAATATTTGCTATTATTTATATTATATATTTGCTATTATTAATATATGCTATTATTATTATATATAAAATAATATTAATAGAAATTAATATTAATATAAAATTGTCATTTAAGTGTGATATAAGATGGCAAAAATAATTCTGGTTACGAAGACAAATCTAGCCTTAGGGATCCACGACTTGAATTCACACGTAACTCCCATAAGATTTCAGCTGTTTACACTTTGTTGTTCTCGAGTTACATCAAATTAATTGTCTGTCTTATACTTCGCCTTTGTTACTTTATAAAAATAAAAACAATATTCAAGCGCAAGTTTTACGATTGTAATCAGCTTCACTTTAAACTACTTACAATAATTGACTTTTATTTAGTGCGCCTATCATATTATTTATTTATTTATTTCATTGTTTGTTATAGATGTTTATAAACGATGTTTTGGTTGTAAAGGTTGGGGAACAACATTGTCTAACTTTTTTGTTCCTGATACAAAGTGATCTATAAAAGAAGTTATTGAATGCTGCGGTACATATATATATTGATTAAAAAATCAAAATACCGATATGTAGTCTAGTCAGTATAGATTTTTGATGTAAAAACGTTCTGCCCGAAAACGCCGCACGCTGAAAATATACGAAAGTTATCTACCTAATATTTTTCTTTTTTTTAAATACGAGTAACACAAACTATACTTCATCTGAGTTCCTAGCGTCTCAGATGAAGTAAAAAAAGGTAGATACAGCGCGGCCTTTGTTATTGGTGAAGCCAAAAAACTCCGCTCCTTTATGTAAGCACACGCGTTTACGCATACACACATGCATCAAACTACGCTACAGTAATCTCGGGGCTTCGTTCAATAAATTTGCCTACAAAATGCAATCTTATATGTAGTTAAGTGGTGCAAAAATAATACTAAAGTGAACAAAAAGTTTGAAGCAATATCGTTTAACTCGTAAACACTCATTTAACTATGTTTTATTTTGCTATTCCAACACAATTTTGAAGGATATACGAAGCACGAATGTCAATGTTTCGAGATTACGTAACGGGAGAATGTTGCCAGTGTTTTTATTTCTAATGGTCCAAGATTTGGGTAATCAATTTTAGGTTAAGTTATAAAAATATATGTAGTCAGCATATTTTTAGTTGTTATTATGTTACATGAAATTGAAGTCAAGTAAGCGTTTATTTTTTTTAAGTCGCTGATGTTTCTGTTTTAATTCATGAGTACTTATAAATTATTTTACTATCAAAAACACTTGATTTTAGGCTACTAGCGAATATTTTAGTAAGACATGAATGAAAGGTAGCTGCTATAAGACTGAGTTCTACGCATCCATGACCAAACTCCTTTACTCTTCCTGAAAATGGCTGCTTAGGCAGCCCCGCGTATTTGGGGAGAGGGAGGGGGGAATTCTGCTCACGACTAAAATTGCTAGGGGCAAGCGGAGTAATAAGACCAAGGCGACTCCTGTCACGCTATCCGTGAACTTTTGCAACATCAGGAGACTTCATTCCAATCTTAACGCTGTTCACTATCATCTGGAGACGGCGAATTCGGCCTTGCTATTTTTAACCGAGACTCAGGTGTTCTCTCCGACTGATGCTTCATATCTTCCCTACCCGGGATATAAATTAAAACACTCCTTTGTGACCTGGGGTGGAGTTTGTTCTATTTTGTATTTACTAACTAACATATCATACTTTTTTAATCTAGAAAAGTATAATTTTAATTACATGGAAATTTAATTTTTATTCCAACTAGTTCATTACGATTTTTTGTATTAAGTTGTTTTTTTTATTATAAACATTACATATGTTGTATACAGACGCACCCTACGTTCTTAATCTTTTTTGAATTGTCAATTGTTGAAATTTATCAAAACCGACAGATATACTTTCGCATTCGCATCGCATATTGCTCTTATATTTGTAGTGTTTTATCTCGATATTCAGGGACTTTTTAACAAAAAGTAGCAACACTTCTCTAACTCACACAAAGTTATAAAATTGGTTACAGTTTCTTCTTCTAGGTGCAATATATACCTCTTTTTACTTCATCTGAGGCTAGGAAACGTAAGGTTATGAAAAAAAACACACTGTTTTTCGATATTATATCACCACCCCATCAGAATCGGATATACCATTGACGCCCTAACACTAGTAGTTCTGCTGCAAGAAAATAAAACTTGCTGCATATTTGCTTGATTACATACAGAAGTCGACGCGTAAAACTGCTTTTCCAGAGTTGTACTAAATTGAACTCAAAAAACTTCAAAATACTATTACACTCCATTGCTGATCGCATTAGTATGTATATTATGCTCTTTTCAATTTAGCATTTAAATATGTCATTTTTTATATTCGTAATTTTTTTACTAATTATTGAAATATACAGTAATATAACGAAAAACATGTCTCTCATTTATTTGATTACTAAAGTAGTGGTTAGTTACAATTTTTATATAATCTTTTCATTGATATTATATTGTTTTTGTTTCAGGTGCCAGTGCCAGGCAATAACATAAAAATAGGTGAGAATATAGAGTATATTATTGTGGAAATTCAAACTCTTCTTTTTATAAACTAGTTATAATGTTTAAATAGTTACTCTATTGAAACACTAAGTAATTGATAAGTACAATAATATTATTTTTGTGGTAAATGTTATACACAAACTATTGAAAACCTGACTGCGCATTTGCCAAAGAGAACGCAATACCATTTTTCTAAAAAAGAAAAAGAAGCCTGTCTAGTAGCTATATGTATATATTTAAAGAGTTTGTCTTTGTCTACTCTATTGAAACACTAAGTAATTGATAAGTACAATAATATTATTTTTGTGGTAAATGTTTATACATAAACTATTGAAAACCTGACTGTGCATTTGCCAAAGAGAACGCAATACCATTTTTTCTAAAAAAGAAAAAGAAGCCTGTGTAGCAGCTATGTATATATATATATATATATATATATATATATATATATATATATATATATATTCTTTTTTTCCTAAGTAATTCAGAAAGAGATAAATGTAGGTTTGTCAATAGGTACTAGTTTAGGAAATGGGAGTAGATAACACTTTAAATTATTTATCGCCACGAGCATACGAATGTGTGAGCAATTAATTAAAAAGTTATTTTGCCACAACTAAAAAACAGTATGTAAGTGTTATCAATATATCTAATGTTACCCAGGATTCACTACAGAGGCCTTTGAAGTTATTAAAAGAAAGGGTAAAATAAAAAAAAATAAACCTTTATATGTAGCGCTAACATTTGATGAAATGGCTATTCGCAAGTTGGTCGAAGGGGACGGAAAAAATATTTTGGGTACGTCAATATTGGATGTGACTTGAATTCACAAGAGCAGTTGCTAAAGAAGGATTAAATTTTATGATAAGTGCCGTAAATGACACTTGGAAAATACCTTTGGGCTACTTTCTTATCGACTCAATCACCACACAGCAAAAATCTTTATTAGTATAGCAATGTATATCACTACTTAAAAATTCTGAAGCTTAAATTGTGTCACTCACTTTTGACGATGCTTAAACCAATAAAGCTATGAGCAATATTTATGAGTGCAATGTCGATGCATTTAATAATTATTTTAAAGCCAATGATGATGAACATCAAATTAATACGTAACACATTTGGAGACAAAAGTTCTTGTTAACATACACGGGAAAACAATTTCTCGGCAGTTATTAGGATTTGTTAGACATTTGGGTAAACTAAAATAAAAACTGAACATATTAACTATGTAGAGCAGAAAATGAAGGTGCTATTAGCTACCCAACTCTTCAGCGCAGCAGTAGCAGACGCTCTGGAATTTTGTAAATTACTTGGAATTCCCGAATTTGCTGATTGTACGGATACAATACAATTTGTTTGGAATATATAATAACCTCCTTGATTATGCATAGACGAAATATGCGGGTAAAAGTATGGAAACTTACGTTAGCAATTTTTAACTTCGACGAAACCAAAATATTTTTTGAGTACGCTAAAAATATATAAAAAATTTAAAATTTACAGATGGTTCGTTTGTTTTTATTTTTAATAGATCGACAGGTTTTTGAGGATATTTATTGTTTGCGTCTATGGTCAACGGTTGTGTTTTTGGTACTCTATATTTGTTTTATTTTTGTTTTCATTATATTTCGATGTTTCTCGTTTGTTTAAATTTTTATGCAATTACTAAAATCAAATATTGTTAAAACTTTTTTTAATTCACTGAACAAATTGTTTATGGTATTATTTATGAAATGTATATCGAACCTTTTCTGCCGAATCACCATCAGTAACAACTTTTTGCTTACCTAATAAATAAAAAAACATTTTAAACTTTAAGATTTTAGCGCTTCCTCAAATATACTTTTTTGTTGATATTTTGACATAAGTAGGAATATGATTATTGTCTGTGCATTTCTTTAAGAAACTTAAAGATGTTATATTTATTGCGCGATTGGTCTTAGAATCTTTTAATTCGATTTTATTTGCTTTTACTAGTTCGTACTAATACACATAACGATATTTTAAATTTCTGCGAAAATTACATATTAAATAAATCCACTTATATGGATTTTATATACATATTAGAAATGATCTATATATCACCGTAACAAATTGAGGTAAGCAATGTGGCCTAAATGTCAAACCCAAAAAATCATAGGCCATTATTATTGGTAGCCGGAGCTTTATCTCAAGAATTAACTGGTTTTCCGTACGACCTATCGAATTCAACGGAGTTGTAATTCCTTACTTTGTAATCTTTACAATTTCAAAAATCTTGGTATTTATCTCGATAATTCCCTTAAATTGATCGGATACGCCAACTGAATGAGGTAAGTAAGAAAACCTTTGTCGCTCTTTGTTCTCTGCATCGACTTCGATCATTTCTTTCCATTCCTACAACAATTATGCTTACACAGTCTCTTCTCCTTCCGATTCTCGACTATGCTGACGCAAGCTATGTAGAAATAACTAAGGACCAGCTAAATCAGCTTCTATTATTACACCCTTCTATTTTCCCTAGTTTCGGATTCCTATGTTATCCACTTCTTTCCATGCATCAGTGAGAGATCAGCTGGAGAGAAGAGCGTTGAAAATGCCTACTAGGAGGCAGTCAATTGGCGCTGAGAGGGATTTCAGCACCCTGTTGTTAATGCCGCCGGAGCCGCCGGCAGACGAGGGCAAGACATGCTGGACTGTTCTGTGCGTCTAGGACGGCTTTTACCTCAGCACTGTTTGCGTCGCGCCACTTTGGATCATCCGCGATAGTCCGCTGGGTATCCATCTTCTCGGCAATTAACACAGCTCATAAGCTCTGCTTTCATGGGCATGCAAAATATGTTGATAAACAATAACAGTCTGTTGTGCTGTGGTCACCTAGGCACTTGACGTTGCGTTGGAAACGGTGGCACAGTTCAACAATGCCCCATATTTCAAGGGGTTTGGTTACCGATACACAGGACATTGAATATCTCCTTGCCTTCCGAAGACAGGTCAATAATAAAAAGACAGAGGTCAACAAAACGATTTTGTCGGTCTGGTGGTGAATTCTGTGCACTTCCCGGAACGAGAGTTCTTTGGGGGTCTTCGAAATACCATGCGAAAGTTACGCTCTTCTGGTAAGGCGTGAGTGTGGACGAGACTTCCTGGGCACATGTAACTAGTCACGCTGCAAAATTCCCTTGTTAGAGTTGACGTACATTCTGATGCCCTGACTGGCATTTTGCACCTTTGGACAGTATATATTTAGCGATCAACCAGTTGGACAGCTTGTTCCACTTAGTTTAATCTTGGGTTACAATATATGGCGACGGCTTTTCCCTACGTTCGGCAGAGGAACCATTCGCAGCGTGCTTAGCCGCAGACTTTGGGGTTTGAGCGTGCGCCGCAGTGGTTGGCTTTTTAGCTGGAGTGGCGGTGGGGGACGGGTGGTTCAAGTTACTCTCAGCTGCCTTTTTGGTTTAGCACGCCTGCGTTTTTTGTCCTAGACGAGGGTGAAGCCTCTTTTCTTCTGTTGCCTCCTACGATGCTAACATGACGATACCGCTATAGCAAAACTTCACATTAATTTCGTATAATAATTTCTCCTTTATTTTTATAAATTCTCTGGAACCGTATTTCGTAGGTTTCACAGTAAAGCATTTAACTTTATAGCCTGCGCATTAATGGGAATCGCTTACATAAAGGCTTACATTAACTCTGTGATATTATTATTTTAGCAACTTTTACGTTTGCTTACAATATAAAATAACCTACTAATATAAAATAATCTTATAAAGAAAGTACTCGTAGTGAGGCCAATGTTTAAGTGTAGTAGCATACAGTGGTAAACCCACGCGGCAGCTTTGCTGTTGCACGTATGCGCTGGCTCAAACCGGGGTGGTACTACGACCTCACAGAATACCGGCATGAAGTGGAAGCTCTGCTTCCGCGTTTCGTCTGGTGAGTGCAGGTGGCCAGAGGCCCAAATCCCCCCCCCATCAACATAGTAGCGGAATTAAATGATGATAGACTACACCAGGAGGGTACCAGCACACCTGGTGAATGCTTTGCTGAGTATCCACGACCATGTTTCTCCGCTCCTGAGCGTAGGTGCTCAGGCTGCCCCGCGTATTCTGGGGGGGGGGAATTCCGCTCACGACTACAACTGCTCGGGGCAAATGGACCAACAAGACCAAGGCGACCCCTGCTACGCTATCCGTGAATTTCTGCAATATCAGGGGATTTCTCTCTAACTTAAACGCCGTCCACTACCATCTCGAGACGGCGAGGCCGGCTCTGCTCTTTCTGACTGAGACGCAGGGGTCTTCTCCAGTTGATATCTCGTATCTCTTCTACCTGGGGTACAAACTGGAACACTCCTTTGTGCCTCGGGCTGGAGTTTGCGTTTACGTCGGAGAGGACATCTGTTCTCGACGCCTCGGCAGTCTTGAAGGTTCGGATCTGTCCATCCTTTGGCTACGCGTAGAGAGCGACGACCATCCGCGCGTCTACAGGTGCCTCTATTGGTCCCATTGTGGTAATGCCGAAATAGACCGACTCTTCGACCACGTCCAAATGGCTACAGATTCGTTGCTACAGCAGATCCCCTCCACAGAGATCGTGATCCTCGGCGACTTGAACGCTTATTACGCTGAATGGCTTGGTTCACGTTTAACTGATCATGCGGGGAGGTCTGTTCATGGTTTTGCCTTGGCATATGGTCTGACACAACTGGTTACTTTGCCTACGCGGATTTCAGATGTGGAGGATCATGCACCTTCCCTGTTGGACCTTCTACTGACCTCTCACCCGGACCGGAGCGTGGACCTTCCCCAGTCGAGCAAACCCATTCATGCTACAACGATAATAGCTGCAGTGTGGCTCTATCGCGTAAAAAATATTTATTGCAATAATATTTCTTACAATGAAAGAATTTTCAAGATTGTGTGACAGATATTCGTTCACGGTTTGTCGATGTTGTTCAGATTCATAACAGAAAATCCTTTTACAAAACGCTGAACCCAATAGCACCAAACGGGTTCCTTGTGAATACTACAGTAGAAGAGGGATGCATACTCCTGAATTGCTGGCTAGGCACACGAACAGGCGCATTCAAATAATACGCAAAGATAATATATTTATTATTTTATTATATTAATCCTTCTACTTCATCCCGATATCTGCTCCCCAATTCATAGTAAACCGAATTGTTTTTGGTATTAATTGGTATATTTTGAAGTAATAATTCACTATATCACTGCTGTTGGTGGAATGTTTCAAAAATAATATATTTCGAAACGTGAGAATAGCCTGATCTGCCGCAACAGTAATAGAAGATGCGTGAAAAAATATAAAAAAAATTGAAATAGTTCACTTTTTAAATATTGTTACGAGCTTAGGGTTCGTGACAATAAAAATTGCCGATAGAATTACCAAAATTAACTCTTTAATTCACATTACACTAATTAAACTTAAAACACTAATAATTAATCACACTGATTCACTTTATTCCGCTCCGAAGCTTCGCTTGTCTCGCCAAATTCAATACTTCCAGGTCACAGATGCCGTCGATGAATGTCTGCACCAGGTTCCCTTCAATGAGCGCAGGTACAGACCGGTATGCTTTTCGCACCAGCTTCTCCACCTCTAGAGCCCACTGCTGCAGGTTTAACGAAAACCTGCAGCAGTGGATGCGCTGCAAGCGATCTTTAAGCTGCACACGAAAGACGTGTTCCAGGTGAGCGTCACCATATCTCGCCTCCAATGCCTCAAAGAGTTGCTCATAAGTCACTTCCACACCGAGAGCTTCCAGAACTGTTAAGGCCTGGCCGCGCAGGACTAGTGTGAGAGCAGTCATGGCCTGACTTTTATTCCAGCCGTTCGCCTTCATAACAGCCTCGAACTGGATTTTGTAGGCTGACCATGTAGAAGTCCCGTCGAATGGTGGCACCTTGAACCCACGTAGCGAAGGTGTAGTAGCAACTACGGGAGCTGTAGTTCCATCCCCAAGTTTGAGTTCGTCCAGTGATTTCTTCATGTCAGCCATTACGTTGTCAACCCGATTGTTCACTTGGTCGATTCGGGTTTCGGCTTCCGACAGACGGTTGTCATGTTGAGCAACCTTATCCTTCACCTCCCTTATCACTTTCCCGAAGGTAGCGTGAATGTCCTTCATGAGGAGCATCTGCTCTTCCTTATCGCGCTTGAGCTGCTCTTTTAACCGACGGGCCTGTTCCTCCTGTTGGCGGGCCTGTTCCTCCTGTCAGCAAGCCTGTTTATCCTGTCAGCGAGCCCGTTCCTCCTGTTGCTCTTTCAACCAACGAGTCTGCTCCTCCTGTTGGCAAGCCTGCTCCTGCAGCATCACCATCAGAGCACCTAAGTCAGGTGCTGCAGATGTAGGAGCTGCTGACGGGCCTGTAGCCGGCGGCTGGCCGTCCGACGTCTGCGGCGTTGCACCACCAAATCTTCTTTGGTCCGTCTCCTGCTAGCGTTGACTTCGGGTACGGACACACTCCGTTTCCACCTTAGGTAAAATCGGCATGATTTTATCCCACTTCTGACACCAATTGTTACGAGCTTAGTGTTCGTGACAATAAAAATTGCCGATAGAATTACCAAAATTAACTCTTTAATTCACTTTACACCAATTAAACTTAAAACACTAATAATGAATCTCACTGATTCACTTTATTCCGCTCCGAAGCTTCGCTTGTCTCGGCAAATTCAATACTTCTCCGATCGCACCTTGCAGCGCCTATAAATACACATTAGCACCGAAACATCCAGAACATTCAAGTAAATACGCGCAAGGCGTCGAAAGTTCGAGTGTCGTCTTCTAGAAGCTTAGTACTTCGTTTCGACACCAGATGGCGCTGTCGGTTGAAAGATTAGTGATGTCATTTTCTGGAAAGCTCCTCCCGCTCTCGTCCCTGACACTACATGACGTCAACTTATGCGCGCAACACTGCCCCCCTCCTAAGACATGCTCGTCTCGAGCATTATCGGCCCCATAATAAAGCGCCAAGCGATCCACATGGACGATCTTAGGAGTCCCTCTTGCGCCTTTCTGTATCCGGTAGGTTACATCGTTGGTCCTGGTTACAATCCGGTACGGGCCGTCCCATTTAGCTTGAAACTTAGGAGATTTCCCTTTGCTGCGGACTGGATTGTGCAACCACACTAGTGAAACTTCGTCGATTTTTTTTTGCTTGTTTAGAAATGGTTTTACTTTATTATTACCGCCCTTATGCTTTTAGTTGTATATGTACAAACAATCTAAAATAGATCATCAGTTTTCATTCTGCATTGAGAAATCGTTAGCAAATTCAATTACATGTTTTTCAGTGGCAATTCCATCCTGACTAATGCCAATGTACACTGATTATGCTTACCTCATAACTTAAAAATATACTGTCTGTACCAGGCTTACAATCTTCAAGACAAGATCTTCTTGACAATGCATCTGCGTTGACATGAGATTTCCTGCTGCGATGTCTGATATTAAAGTCGTATCCCGGCTGCTGCTGGGCGGTGATGTTAGCCGCACTTCCCTTCTGAGATCGTTCACCTTCCCTTTCTAGGGTTCGCTTAGGGCAGCTGGATTGAAGATAGCCCCTTTTCCCACAGCCATAGCACCTAGGGCTGTATCCTTTATTGTGGCCGCGAACCGTAACTGCTGCAACCTCCCTAGCGTGAGGGAAGCGATCATCCTGCCGCCGCCAGGTGGTGCCATTAGCTGCACTACCCTCTCGAGATCGATCAACTTCCTTTTCTACAGTTCGCTTAGGGCAGCTGGATCTAAGATGGCCCCTTTCCCCACAGCCGTAGCAACTCGGGCTGTATCCATTGTTGCGGTCGCGAACTGTAGCTGCTGCAACCTCCCTGACGCTATGAGAATGATGATCCTGCCGCACGGCTTCCACCTTCAGTGCATGGGCCAAGGCGTCCTTAAGCGTCTCGTAGTGCCCGAGCCTCACAGCAGCTATGACTTCCAAAAGTGTGGTCTCTCTCGTTTGTGCATCCTTGCTGGGGGTCTCACTCGATAGATATTGGCACCGACGTAACCAATCCACTTCCTTACAAGTACCAACCAGCTTGCCTTTTTCTATAATCTGTTCCCGGTCACAAAGGTTCAGCACACGTACTCTTGAGATGTCAGTGGTTCTGACCAAGGTTCGAGCTACTTTCCATGGAAGATCATTGTTTACCCTTTCTACAAGTAAACAACGGTGAGCTTGCCCCACGTTTCTGGGAAGACTAACCGGAACAATCGTTTCCGATCTCGGCGGAAGAACAATCTTCTTAATGCTGTACTCGTTCCCTGGTAACGCACTTTCCATAAAAAGTTCCTTCTGTCCACATTTCAAAACACCTTGCTTAACGTCGATCTCGCAACCGTTATTCCTCATAAAGTCTAGGCCCAGGATACAGTTGTCTATTATATCAGCCACGATGACATTATGCAGGTAGATCACGTTGCCTGGCTTCAACTCCATCTCCTTCTCTCCACGGACGGGTATACGCTGACCAGTGGCTGTGACCAAATTAATGCGTTCTCGGTTGTATGCGAAGTGCTGAGTGCTGAGTCCCCAAGGAACTGATTTATAAGATGGGAACTAACAACCGTACGAGAGGCTCCAGTGTCTGTGGTCAATTTACACGGCATTCCGTTGACCTCGCCTTTGATGATCAGACTGTTCCCATCATGGGTTTGTGAGATCGAGATCCTTGGGGCTCTTTTAACATCAGCCAGCACCCGCCCCGCAGTTCTGGCTTTCAGTCGTTTCCCTGCTGCTGCTGGGCGGTGCTGTTGGCCGCTGACGGATAGACAATTCTTCTCCTGTGTTTATTTTGTGTAGAACTAAGCCAGTCTTTCCTATGTCAGCATCGTTTGATGAGAATACATTGGCATACGTGAGTAACAACTTCTTTGCCTTGACCATTTCGGTCCGGGAGAGAACGCTACGACAGTCTTCCAAAGTTTGCGAGTCTGCTGCTGGTGTCTGGCTGCTGTACTTTCGTGAACAGCGCTTCGACATGACTACAAAAACGGTTGTATGTGCTTGTCCCAATCTCCGATTTGTTGCCGTTGCCGATTGTCTACAACTTTTAGTAGGTACCTCTCCAATGTCTGATTAAATCGTTCTACCATTCCATCAGATTGCGGGTGATAAGAAGTCGTTCTTGTTTTATGAGTACCCATAACTCGGCAAGTTTCCTGGAATATTTGAGACTCAAAACTCCTTCCTTGATCGCTGTGAATCTCTAAAGGTACTCCAAAACGACAGAAGACTTCATGAACTAGTTTATCTGCAACTGTTGAAGCTTCTTGATTTGGAATGGCGAAGACTTCTGGCCACTTAGTGAAGTAAACCATCACAACCATGAAATACTTGTTACCGCTTTCACTCTCCGGAAACGACCCCGCCACGTCAAAGGCTATTCTCTCCCATGGTGCACCAACGTTGTACAACTTCAACGCACCATGGTGATAGGATTCCCCGAATTAACTCTTTAATTCACTTTACACCTAATTAAACTTAAAACACTAATAATTAATCACACCGATTCACTTTATTTCGCTCCGAAGCTTCGTTTGTCTTGCCAAATTCAATACTCTCCCGATCGCACCTTGCAGCGCCTATAAATACACATTAACACCGAAACATCAAGAACATTCAAGTAAATACGCGCAAGGCGTCGAAAGTTCGAGTGTCGGCTTCTAGATGCTTAGTTCTTCATTTCAACACCAGATGGCGCTATCGGTTGAAAGATTGGTGATGTCCCTTTCTGGAAAGCTCCCCCCGCTCTCGTCCCTGATACTACATGACGTCAACTTATGCGCACAGCAATATTAAGTAGAATGTTCTCCATTCTCGTTCAAAATAAATGAGAGAATTTTGTATTATCACGTTCAGCCATAATCCATAAAAGAATATGAATCAACTAATGACAAAGAATCTTCGTCGCTAATAAACAAACACCCGAGGAATTGTATATGTATAGTCATTTTGTTCCGAGACATTAGCAAAATTCAAATTTCTGTCCCACTTCCGATAAAAAAATCTTTTCACGTTAATTCTTAATATTGAACAACTTAAATTTGTTAATCGTCCCGTAACATTTTAGAGTCAACATTTATATTTATAATTTCATTATATTGAATATAATAAATGAAAATAATTTCATTATATTTTGATCTTATCGACATTTACGTCACCAAAAGTATGAGACAGAGTAGTAATAAATCCTTTGAAGCATCTTTATTTTAATTGTCATATAAGGCCAAATACCTAAAACCGTCATTGCAGCATTAGTTTCGCTGAGTTCAAAGGAGTAAAATAAAATTCATCTGTTTCATATCAAGGTAAAACTTCGTTTACTGCAAGTTCGTAGGTTTGACATGCCCATGATTAGTTTGTCCATTAGTAACAAATCTTAATTAAATTTGGTCATTTCAGTTTCACATATTAATTTGCAAATATATCACAACTTACATTTGTTAATTTAATTTAATTAACAACTTAACCAATATTGTCGTTTATTAGAAATAAAAGAATCGTTTATTAAATATAAAAAAGAGCTAGTAAAAAATATTTTCATATTCTATCAAAAATATTTAAGTTTTGTTTTACATCTGACGTTTCAAGAGCGCATAACCTAAATCTTTTAATGCAGCGCTGGGCGCAGCAATTTCGGTTCCCGGACGAATTACAAGTATATCTTATGCTTTTTTATCATAAGGAAATCTTAATGGATACCTTTTGCTGCGGGGGCAACAGAAAGGTTATGTCGGATTCTTACCGGCCAAAACTCCACGGTGGTCACCATCAGCATATATATGGGGAGTCCCGGGACCTCCGTTCGGAAAGCAACCAGGGCCCTCTCTCACTTTGCTATATTGGAAGCGCGTACCAAGAGCAGTTCTTTCTGCCCCCAGCACCCTAGCATTGTTATCAAAATGTCTCGGAACCACTTCCGATACATCGTCTTCCTCAGGGGTTACATCTCTAGGCATTCGTTGCCCCCGCATCGAGCCTCTGCAACCACAGAGGCCCCGTTTCTCGTAGGGGAACACCGTTTATAGGTAGTGGGCCGTAACGAATGCCTTGATGACGTCGTCCTCGAGCAGGATCCACCCTCTCCCGATCCTGTTTAGTAGCCTCCTTCTGGACTATAACGCATTTACAGAAGATGGCTACGGCCCTCCACGCCGAGTCCCTGCTCAGCATCGCCGACACGACTGCTGGCAGGGAGAGGGGCTGACCGATCCTGCTTACTAGGACCGTTCGCTTTCGCTCTGCCTGTTCTGTTGCCAGGGTATGGGATGCGGACTCCTGGTCCTACCCGCCACAGTGGAAACAGTTCACCGTCGCTTCGCGTCCAATCCTACACAAATAATCACCGAAGCACCCGTGCCCAGTTATCATCTGTGTAAGTCTGTAGGTAAGTCTTCATGCAGGTCAATGCATCCAGACTTCGAAGTGCGGCAAGATTGCTTAAACAACGTATTTGCGCACATAAGGTTCTTCACAGAGATAAGCGCGCCACGTTGCGAATGCGTTAAGCCATTCCTACCGCTTAATTCTCCCATCGCTCTGGCGGAGGAGACGTTTACGATCGTTCAATGCTGGCCAGTATGTGTAGTGGAAAGCAAGCCAGGACTGATGCCGCCTCAAAGGATATCGTGCGGTATCCTCGCACGAATCGTATGACCATCCTCCGTTGCACACTGTAGATTTTAGGACTACAGCATCGGATGGCCAGCCTTTTCGCACAAAGAGGCGCCCCGTACATGGCTACGGACCGTATCACTCCTGCATACGTGCGACGCAGTTCTTCCTTGGTCCCCCCCAGATTGTGCAGCAGTCTACACAAAGCACTCGCTACCTTTTCAATCCGGAGGACTAGGGGCTCAAAGTGTCCCATCGGCTGTCCAGGTGGAGCACTTCATGTACCGCCCCACTGTGACTTCAGACATACAACGCAGATGCACTAGTCGGTTGGTATTCTGCCGCGTCGAAATTTATAGAACCACGGGGCCTCGGTCTTGTGAGGCGCTATTTCTAAACCCAACTTCTGGATTTTGGTGACGACAACTTCCACCTCATGCTCGGCGAGCTTCTTGACCATCTCGAAGGTGATCTCGCTAGCAACCACCAACATGTCGTCAGCATAGCAAACGATGTCTACGCCAGCGGGAAGTTCAACTCGCAGAACCGCAACATAGGCGACGTTCCACAGTAGTGGCCTCAATACCGAAACTTGCGGAACCTCACGTCTGATCTCCCTCCGGATCTTTCTACCATTTTGCCCCCTGTATAGGATGTACCTGTCTCGCAAGTCGTCCGCAATAACACCTTGCAGGTAGGGGGGTATCTGATGGTGTCGCAGTTTGATCCTGAATGTGTCCCACCCAGGGTAGAGAGTTAAAGGCATTGACGATATCGAGACTTACTGCCAACGCCACACTATCCTGGGATGCTGCTTGTTCCAATAGGCAAACCGCAGACAGCTGGTAAATAGCTACGTGAGCCTGTCCCCAAGAGCAGCCAGACTCTGCACTAGGGTCTGCCCAGGATTCCGTCGAGCCCCAGTGCTGTGCTTCAGACTTTCAAGCGGCTAATGGCTCGGTCCAGATCCTCAATGGTCACCTCATCTCATCTTGCAATGAGGACGTCAGGTCAGCTGAGGGACTTGACTGGTCCTCTGGGAAGAGCGTTCCGATTACCCTTCCCAGAAAATCTGGATCTAAATTCTTCGTCAAGGGGGCGGCCAGGGCCGAAGTTTTCCCAGCAACATTCTGTGTGGGCACCCCCAGGGATCTTCGTTGAGTCCCTGTAGGAGCTCATTCCAGGACCGAGACCTGGCGTCGCAAATGGCGAGTTGCAAGTCCTTTAGAGTCTGGCTATTTCCTCAGGCAGAGCTTGCCTTCTCTTACTTCAGGTTCTGGTGTACTGGCGCCAACTCTGCAAACAAATCGCACGATGCCGTGCAATTTCTGCTGACTACTAGTATACCACCCTACGATTGGAGCGACTGGTTCTAGGCACCGAAAATTCGCACATTTGCGTAATCGTATCTTCAAAATAGTTTTTTTCCCTTCAGGATCGATCTGAAACTATTCAACGTTTTCTGGCCACGGCGCGATGATGGCGGTGGCTTCGAGCTTGTCTCGGTCTAGCTGCTTGAGATACCAACGCCAGGGTGGATTGCCTCTTGGTGGCTGGAACTACCGATCAGGCTGGCGATGTGCGACATCGAAAACGATGTGTCGGTGGTTTGACAGTGTGAACGCAACCCGCCACCCCGAAAGTATTTGCATTACAGAAGTAGTTGCCTCGTTAGATCTACAATAAATAGACTCCCCCCTGCCACCGTACGCATGTGTTTACAGATCCTTAATTAGCTAGTCGGAGGTCCAGTCCAATTCAATATGATATTTCCCTTTGAATCGTCTCTGGTGTTACTCTAGGCCCTAGATTGGGCGTACCCTTCAATCCTCATAAAAATCTCATGTAGTCGCATGCGTCCTTCGAATCCCGAGCGGTCGCATGCAATCGCAACTACCCACCGCAATTTATACTATTAAAACTTATATTTAGAGACTAATTTTCGATAAAAAAGTTTGGTATTATAAAATCTATACAAATTTCTCTATCCTGTGGTCTAAGTCAGGTATTACTTCATTACAAAAAGATATATATTTTATTATATTTTGATAACAAAAACTGGTACATAACAAACGGATGTCGGCAGCTTGAAAATCACTATTATATTACTCGATGTTATTTATTTCAAAAGATAAATAATATTCACACATAAACTTTTAACGTTGAACTTTTAACGTCGTTTAAACGTCGGGTATTTATAGTTAAATATACGCGATAAAATCCGTAAAAACTAGTATTATTTCAACTTTATAACAATTTTATAAAAAAAAACACTATCTTAAAACACTAATTCAACACTAGAAAAATCCAAATATCAAAACATCTAAATGAAAATGGCATACGTAATGAACGTAGATCATAAATAAATATCCACAGACTAACTGTTTTTATTGCACTCGAGGATAGAAAATTTCATTTTGGATCTATAATACCCAACATCTTTGTAGAAAAGTAGTCTCTAAATATAAGTTTTAATGGCTTAAGGTGCTGTGGGTATGCGCGGTCGAATCCGACCGCTTGAGAGATTTTACAGAAGACCGAAGAGTACAATCTGCCACTTTGCCTGGCGTATGTGGACAGTAAGAAAGCCTTTGATTCCGTCGAAATTTGGGCAGTGCTATAGTCCCCTCAGCGGTGCCAAGTTGATTGTCGGTATATCGAAGTGCTGAAGTGTTTGTACAGTAGGGCTACGATGGCTATCCGAGTACAGAACCAGAGTTCGAAACATATACAAGTAAAGTAAAGTGTAAGACAAGGTGACGTTATTATTCCGAAATTCTTTACCGCTGCATTGGAAGAAGTTTTCTAGTTACAGGAATGGAAAGGATACGATATTAACATCAATGGCGAGTACATTACTTAACTTTCAGAACTACAAAGGCTATATATTGTAATGACAAAACAATTCAAATATCACATAATGTCAGCGTAAAAACATCCCGGGACGTTGATGCACCAGCCAAGGTCCGTTAGCACTCCTGCTTATAGCATGATGTCATTTTACAGTAACGACTAAACCACGGCTAAGATCTGCCTCCGATGGGCACCACAGAGAAAAGGACAAAATTTTGCACACCCTGAAGTAGCACAGTAGCAACAGAATCAGCAAGACAGATAAGAGGAGACAACGCATCTGCAATTTACACAGCATCCACTTACCATCAGGTAGACTGTGTGCTCGTTTTTCACCCTTATTCAATAAAAAAACGTTGGAACCATCCGGCGAAAAGCAAACTTGCCCCGAAGTGTAGAATGCAAAGAAAGACCGTATGCTAACCCAATCGGCTGACCTATAGTGTCAAACACGACGGCAGCCAGCAGATTGCAACCGCAATTTCAACGTGAATGGCACCACACTCCAGACAAGACAATGGTAGAGAAACCAAAAGTGGCATTGATGGAGACCTGTTATCTCTCTGGATGAGAGGTCATCAAAAGTTTTAACAGGGAGGTGCATGATCCTCCACATCTGAAATCTACGTAGGCAGAGTAATCAGTTGTGTCGGATCGGAAGACAATGCAAAATCATGAACAGATCTCCCCGCATGATCGATTAAAATTGAACTAAACCATTCAGCGTGGTGGGCGTTAAAATCGCCGAGGATTACCATATATGCGAAGGATATCTGCTGTACCATCAAATCTGTAGCCATTTGGGCGTGGTCAAAGAGTCGGTCTGTTTCGGCATTACCGCTATGGGACTTATAGAGGCACCCGTAGACGCGCGGATGGTCTTCGCTGTCTACGCGTAGCCAAAGAATTGACAGGTCCACACTTTCAAGACTGCGGAGACGTCGAGAACAGATGTCTTCTTTGACGTATACGAGTAGGAGAGATACAAAGTATCAGCCGGAGAGGAAACCTGCGTCTTAGTCAGAAAGAGCAGAGCCCGGATTCGCCGTCTCGCGCTGGTAGTAGACGGCGTTTAGGTTCGATTGAAGTCCCCTAATATTTCAGAAGTTCGTGGATAGCGTATCAAGTGTCACTTTAGTATTGTTGCTCAGCTAGCCCCGAGGAATTATTGTCTCGAGCGGAATTTATCCCTGCAGAATCACTCATGAGTGGAGTAGCGTGGTCGCGGATGCTCAGTTAGATATTCTCCAGGGAAGCTGGTACCCTCCTGCGTCTAATATTTAATTCCGCTACCATGTTGATAGGGATGGGGGGTGGAATTTGGCCCCCCGGCTACCTGCACTCACCAGACGAAACGCGGAAGCAGAGCTTCCACTTCACGCCGGTAATCTGTGAGGTCGTAGTACCACCCCGGATCGAGCTCTACCACTGCTAAAAACTGATCTTAACGCATGATAAAAGATGATATGAGATACTTTGTGCTGAAAGCAAAACATATTAATTTACCAGTGATGAAGACATTCTATCTTAATCCTCAAGAGTCAACCAGATCGATGTATTTGTCTATGGATTACGGGTAGACTCAAGAGTAATAAAGTATTTAAGGTGTTTTTCAACCTTAAATTAATAAATAAAAATATTATAGTCTATAAAACAGTCAAAATTCGAAAAAATATCGCATTGTAAACAGCAAAAATAATATTATAATCCTTCAGAAATTCTTACTTCAACAGGTTAGCTGAGTGCATGGAATGGTTGGGTAAATGTTGATTAATTTGACACGCTTGTTTTGCATACTAATTAGCAATCTCATATTTACTGCGAATGCAACAAAAAAATATTAAAGTATGTATAAGCAAGAATTCAAATTCAAATTCAAATTCATTTATTAGCCATAATGTATGTGTACAAAAAAGTATGATCTTAAATTATGTATAATGGCTCATTTACATTCTACCACTTTATATGGTGTGCAAATATTTTATAAGTATACATGCAAAAAATATTAAACAACAAGTGGGAATGCAATTTCATACATTTATGATAAATTTATGTCAATATCATGTTGTAGCGGCGCTGTCGTCGCGCCACAATCGAAATATACCGAAGCCTAAATCACGCTATCAACATTCCGAATCATCAACAACATATATAGAACATCTCCGAACTATCACACGGAGCGTTGGCCGCTCCCCGGGCATAACACCTTGTCCGGTGGGAGATCTCCCCTTTTCCTTCTACGGCCACAGTGGTGACCCCGACGTGATCTGAACACGCAACCAAACAACCTTCGGAAACTTCAAGCTTTATCATCGTCATAGAATACCCCAGCCATTCGCTCCCGAACAGATATCGTCTGCAGTCTTCATATCCTGCAAGCCATCTAGCTTCACAAGGTTCATCGCAGCACTGGAATAATAATGCTTCCTGTTCCTTCAAGCTACTCTCTGCGCTATACAGTGTTCGGCACGGCTCTGAGCCTTACTGCTCGCCTCTGCTCCACGGCACTCTCGCAGATTTACTTGCCTTCTTCTCGACTCACCGCAGACTACAAGGCAATTTCCTGGCACTTGCACATTCGTCGGCAACGAGGCTGCACTATCGACCTCCGGTCTGAGCAGGGGGGTGATGTACGGCGCTGTCGTCGCGCCACAATCGAAATACACCGAAGCCTAAATCACGCTATCAACATTCCGAATCATAAACAGCATATATAGAACATCTCCGAACTATCACACGGAGCGTTGGCCGCTCCCCGGGCATTACACCTTGTCCGGTGGGAGATCTCCCCCTTTTCCTTCTACGGCCACAGTGGTTGCGTGTTCAGATCACGTCGGGGTCACCACTGTGGCCGTAGAAGGAAAAGGGGAGATCTCCCACCGGACAAGGTGTTATGCCCGGGGAGCGGCTAACACTCCGTGTGATAGTTCGGAGATGTTCTATATATGCTGTTTATGATTCGGAATGTTGATAGCGTTTAGACTTCGGTGTATTTCGATTGTGGCGCGACGACAGCGCCGCTACAATGTCATTTAAGTAATAGGTTTTAAAATGTCAAATTGTGTAATGATTGTTCTTAATTGATAATGTCCATACTTTCAGTTTGTTTGTATTTAATTAATTATTAGATATATATCAATATTACTTTAGATTAATTTTCCACAAAAAAGACATAAATTCATTTAGGTCGCAAAATAATTTTTCTTTTAACCATTGTATCAACTTTTTTATAAACATGGATAAAGTTAACTCTTTAAAGTTGTTTGGTATTTTGTTATACACCTTTATAGCATTTACGTAAGAGTTCCTTTCATATAATTTGAGCCCGCATTGAGGTAAGTATAATTTATGTTTATTTCTAGGAGCTAGATTTCGTTCAGTTACATCTATGTATATGCCTTTCAAAATGTTCAGGATGTTTTTTTACAAATATGCATTTTTCTTTATTGTACAAGCATTGTTTACGCCAAGTGGTGTCATTTCAAGCTTGCGGGACGCACGTCTCGAGCGGGTGAGGAAACGATTAGCGTTGCGCGGGAGGTGGGGGCTTGCTGTGCCGTACGCGCACAGCAAGCGCCCCAGTCGGCAGTTTGGAGGGCTACAGCCGTGCCGGTTAGACGTCGGGCGTTACATAATATGTAGTTTGCGTTGAAAACACGGCCTCTATGGAGTTGTATTTTGTCGTTAATATACGTGACAACGAGGCTTATTCTTGAGTTTATTTGCGCGACGCCCGGGTCGATTATACGTCGCGAGCCTCTTACAGTGTTATCTTAATTTGTTTTCGTGATAACGAGGCCGAAATAATATAATTATTGTTGTAACCGTTTTAAGTATTGTTTGTGACTGGTATACGGTTGCGGGCGGCCGGCGTTTTGATTGAAGGCCTAAAATCTGAGTTAATTGTGCCCGCCATTTTGAAATTACTATTGAATATTTGGGTCTAGTCAAGACCGCCTCGAATTTAGTGGTCAATTTTGACCGTGTTACGTGAAAAGAGAACGCTTAACTTTGTGATCCCTGTGTAGATCGCGCGCGATTATAGTTCGTGCTAAGTGACGCTGGACTTGGGTTCCGGTAGCGGTGAGCGTCTTGTGGAGCGGTCGGCGCACGTGGTGCTGCTATCTGATTGTATTGGTGACGTCAGGTTACGCTATACACTTTCCTACACTACACACTCACTATACTTGCCCCTGACGCCACCTTGTGGTAGACCCAACACTTCTGAAATTCGGTAAATTTTGTGTTTGCGTATCTATTTGCGTATCTGACCGTTATAATTTAATTATTCATAGGCCATTTTTGGCTCCGCCCTTGGTCGCTCGTCGAGGGGACCACTCGTGGGCCCTAGTCCAGTCGACTTTTGTTGGGGCAACTAAGGGCGTGTGCGCTTGTATTGTATATGTTAATGTCAAGATATTGTACTTCTTAAACAAGGGCTTATAGCTATCCGTATACCCTGCTCCACAGATTGCACGCACACATTTTTTTTGTATTCTAAATACTTTTATTATATCTAATGAATTGCCCCAAAATAAAAGACCATATGATAGTACTGACGAAACATATCCGTAATATGCACGTATAGAGCAGAATCAGTTGATACCGTGACTCGTAATCTTTTTATTGCGTACACAAATCTGTCGAGTTTATTACAAACGTAATCGACATGTGTCTGATCCAACATTATACCCAGAAATTTAGTACTTGCTACTTGTTCGATGATCTTATCATTATATTTAACATTATTATTCAATAGTTTTCTTTGATTTGTTTGAAATTCGATCATTTTAGTTTTTTTCATATTACTCCGTAAATTATTACAATAAAGCCAGTCTATTATGTTTTTGATTACTTTATTTATTTCTATTTCATATGTATCTGTATTTTCACATTTCACGATAAGGGATGTGTCATCAGCAAATAAGATTGTGTTTTGGCGAGTGATATTAAGAGGATCATTAATATACATGAGGAATAAGAATGGTCCCAATACACTGCCTTGTGGCACGCCAAAGTTATTTATCTGATTGTCGATTCTTTATAACACTTTTTTGTCTTTATTGATTTTAGACATTTCCACACATTGTTGTCTCTCACATAAATAGTTTCTCAACCAGTCGTTAGCTTTACCTCTTATCCCATATTTTTCTAATTTGTGTAAGAGTAATTTATGGTCCACGAAATCGAACGCCTTGCTCATGTCCAGAAAGATTGCCGCAACTGAAAGGCCATCATTTATAGCCTGGGTAACTATTTTAATCAAATTAAAACATGCTAACGAGGTTGTACTATTCTGTTTAAATCCAAATTGGTCCTCCTTAAGTAAACGATGTCTTGCCGTAAATTTTTGAAGCCTTCTCAGCATAAATTTTCGAATAATTTTCCGACATCCGTAT
This sequence comes from Parnassius apollo, assembly GCA_907164705.1. Lineage (NCBI taxonomy): Eukaryota > Metazoa > Arthropoda > Insecta > Lepidoptera > Papilionidae > Parnassius > Parnassius apollo. The sequence continues at coordinate 5,120,452 of CAJQZP010001217.1, forward strand.
CCGCGTCACTGGCTTATAATTATTCATTTCGTATTTTTCGTCTCTTTTAAAAAAAGTTGCTTTTTTAAAAGAGTTGATTTTTTCAATATATTTCGAAAGGCACCTTCTTCAAAAGATTTATTAATTAAATAACATAGCGGTTGACATATTATGTATCGTGCAGATTTAATTATAATCCTTCAGATCAAATCCATATATATATATATATATATATATATATATATATATATATATTATTAGTCGTAATATTTTTGTTTATTTCGTCTAAATTATATTTAAAATTGTTGTAATTTGTCACAAAGTGATTAAATATGTAACTTATTTTCTTGGGATCCTCGTATATCCGATTATTTTTTATTATTATGTCAATTTCATCATTTTTTTCATGCTGAACATAGGCCTCCCCCAAGTAATGCCACAAAGCACGGTCTTGAGCCACCTGCATCCTTCGACTTCCTGCATGTCTTACCAGGTCGTCACTGCATCTAGTGGGGGGTCGCCCTACACTACGCCTACCGGTACGAAGCTGCTACTCGAAAACCTTTCTTCCCCATCGGTTATCGGTTCTTCGAGCTATATGTCAGGCCCATTGCCACGTCTCAGATCCGTAAGTCATCATTGGCAACACGCACTGGTTGTACACTTTAGTTTTCAGAGATTGAGGTATACCTGACGAGAAGATGTGTCGTAATTTCCCGAACGCTGCCCAGTCGAGTTGAATCGAAATGAAGTTGGACTTACCTAGTCGGACTTTTTGTCCCAGGTAAACGTACTCGTCAAATACTTCGAGCATAGTGCTCCCCACAACTACCGGCATAGGTGTGACATGGACATTGAACATAATCTTTGTTTTGTCCATGTACATCTTAAGACCTATCCGTTGGGAGACACCATTGAGGTCATTGAGCATAGTGCTAAGGTCCTCCAGAGATTCTGTCATAAGGACCATATCGTGGGCAAATCGAAGGCGAGTGATGTACTCGCCATTGATGTTAATACCGTACCTTTTCCAGTCCAGTAGCTTTAAAACGTCTTCCAACGCAGCGGTAAAGAGTTTCGGGGATATAACGTCACCCTGTCTTACACCTCTCTGCAGTTGGATAGGTTTCGAAGTCTGGTTCTGTACTCGGATAGCCATCGTAGCCTTACTGTACAAACACTTCAGCACCTCGATATACCGACAGTCAACTTGGCACCGCTGAAGGGACCGTAGCACTGCCCAAATTTCGACGGATTCAAAGGCTTTCTCATAGTCCACATACGCCAGGCAAAGTTGCAGATTGTACTCTTCGGTCTTCTGTACAATCTGCCGCAGGGTATGTATGTGGTCTATGGTACTAAAGCCTTTTCGGAAACCGGCTTGTTCGGGAGGCCGGAAGTCGTCGAGTTTGCGTGCGAGATGATTCGTAATGACTCACGAAAACGGCACGTAGACGCTGCTCAGAAGGGAAATCGGTCTGTAGTCCTTCAAGAGAGCGTTGTCGCCTTTCTTAAAGAACAAGACCACCGCACTTCTGCTCCACGCCTCCAGAGTAGTGCCACCATGGAGGACGGAATTGAAGAGCTTCTGAAGAAATTCAAGTACCGGTATTCCACCCGCTTTCAGAAGCTCCGCTTAATTCCATCCTCACTTGGGGCCCTGCCGTTTTTAAGGTGCTAGAGAGCACGAGAGATTCTAATCTCGCTCAGACTGACGTCCGGGATATCATCGGAATAGTGTCGGGTAAGACTTGCCCTTGTATCGTTACTCACACTTGCGTGTGGCTCCAACGATGATGTGTAAACGATGCTGCCACACTCAGTCTTCAGCTTTGACAGTTGGCTCTTTCTGGCAGACAGATCTCTGGCAAAGACTTTGGAGCCCTGGTTCCGCTCGATCGCTTCTTTAATATGAGCAGTATTAAAGTTGATCTACGCAGAACGAGCGTACGGTATCTTGAAATCATGCAAAGGTACGCTTGGATTTGGATTTAATTCGCTTCTTCAATACGAGTAGTATTAAAGTTGCATAAGTCTCGCCGCATGCATTTGGAGATCTGGCTGTTCAGTTTCCTGTATGCTGTCAAATCTGTTGACGATTGCAGCCTCATCTCCCGTCTAACAGCCATGAGATTAAGAGTGTGATCGGAGAGTTTTTGTGTTCTTCTGCGGCGGGTCTTACAGAACTTATCTCCGACCGCGTGGACTGTTTCCACGAGCTTGTCATTCATATCGTCCACTGCGTTGCAATCTTCTGGGCACTGAAAGCGGTTACGTAACTCGACCTGAAAAGTCTCGGGATTCTGGATTAGAGCACGAGGGGGGACGGAGCGTTGACTTCATTAGACGAGAGCTCTCCAACTTAACGCTTAGGTTCAGTGTGCATCTAACCATTCGGTGATCGCTGCCGGTTTTCACCCTTGTGATCACTGAGACGTCACTGGACAGTTGGCGTCTGGTCGTCATAATGAAGTCAATCTCATTTTTGTCGAACCATCGGGGCTCGACCAGGTCCACTTTCTGTGGGGCCGCTTCTGGGCATTAAAAAAAAATTAAAAAATTTATTGCATCTCAATTGTAACTAGAAGGCTGGAAGAAAACAACATACCCGTAGAATATGCAGTATCACTTAGACACTGCCTTACATCTGGCTACCTATTGTGGAAGGAGGAGTTCTACAAGCAAGTAGATGCGATAGGCTCACCTGTATCTCCCATTGTCGCCGACGTATTCATGGAAGACTTTGAGGAAAAAGCCCTGCTTATTTCTCCCATAAATCCAAGATTCTACAAGCGGTACGTAGACGACGCTTTCACTATTCTACCTTTAGATAAAGTAACTGCATTTTTAGACCATCTCAATCCTATAAATTCAAAATTTCAGTTCACAATGGAGTTAGAGGCAAACAATTCCTTCCTCTAAATTATTTTACTTTTACTGCACTAATATTAATAAACGATTTAATAATAAGCTCAATTTATGAAAGGGTCAAAGAATAATATTCTTTTAAAAGATGCTTTCAAGTTGCTGCGCTTGACGCCGTAGAATTATTTATAAGAGCAGAAGCCACAAGGAAATAAAAAAAACTGCTTATTCCTTTTAAAAATATAACCTTTTAAAGTTAATTGTATAGGTACTTTCTTACATTAAGTATTTTATAATTTGTTTACTGACAATAGTTTTCGGAACACCATGTAATTTAATTATATTTTTGCATATGTTTATTACATTACATCTATATATCACAATAAACGATTACAAATTGACTGAATTTCTAACACGCTTACCAAACAGTATTATGTTTAAACTGAAGGTAAGTTTCGTGTAATTATCACTTTAGTTCGTAGATTTATCGGTTCAATTTTTCGCTTGTGTCGCCAATCCAATACTGACTCGGTCGCGGTCCTCATTAGCCTCATATAGGCCTTTTCCACCGAAATATCTAGAATGTTCAGGCACATACCTGTTCCGACCGACTAGGTGTAGAAAATTCTAGTGTGAAACAAAGCTCTACTAGTTCTGCTACTCAATACTTTATGGCACAAGTTGCAACAGTAATATTTATTTGTCACTCCAGTGTGAAATAGCAACATTATGCTGTTGTTTTTATCCTGGATTTCTTAGAGAGTGTGATCCTTTCGCGTTCAAGACAGCTTGATAGTAATTAGTACAGAATACGCATGATTGTCGCTACTTTCTGACTTCAGAATTTTTATTTACATTTGTACATTAAAAAAATAATTGTGCCCGCGAGTTTATAATAATACAATAATTTTAAGATACTTTTTAAATTTTTAGTATTCAAGAACAGAACGAGAGTATTTTAAGATACTTTTTAAATTTTTAGTATTCAAGAACAGAACGAGAGTTATGAAAGAAACTGATGGAAAAATTTGGGATGTGCAAGCGGGTTTTAGAAAGGGAATGGGGTGTACAGATCAAGTCTTTTCCATGCGCATGATTGCGGAGAAGTTTTTTGGCCAAAAACCAGAAAGTTTTTTGTGCGTTCATGGACTTGGAAAAGGCTTATGATAGAGTGGACAGGAATGTGTTATGGCAAACACTGAACTCATATGGGTTGAGCGCTGGTTTGATACAGGCATTAAGGTCTCTTTATAGGGACTCTAGTGCTTGTGTCAGGATCAATGGGGTCTACTCGGACTGGTTTGGCATCCAAAAAGGTGTCGGACAGGTCTGTGTGGCTTCCCCTTGGCTGTTCAACCTATTTATGGACCGGTGTTTGCAAACTTTGAAAGATGAAGAATGTGGGTTAAGAATGGGCGAGTTAACCGTCAAATGCCTTTTGTACGCCGATGATCAAGTCATACTTGCGTCATCGGCGGCAGAGTTGCAAATGATGGTTACATTAATGAACTGGGAATTAAAAGAAAGGGGAATGAAAGTGAACGCAAGTAAGACGAAAGTGATGGTTTTTGAAAGAGAAGAAAGCAAAACGGTATGTGAAATAAGAATAGAAGGAGAGTTGATTGAGCAAGTGAATGAGTTTGTGTAGTTGGGATGTGTATTTAGCAGGGATGGTAGATATGATAGGGATATAGTACGACGAGTAAATGCAGGGAATAGAGTGAATGGGGCACTACACTCTATTATGAAGAACCAGACTTTATCAAAACAGGCACGTATGGTAATTCATAATGCTGTGTTAGTCCCTACTTTAATGTATGGTAGTGAAAGCTGGGTGTGGCAGAAGAAGCACGAAAGTAAAATAAATGCTGTAGAAATGCGGTCTTTAAGGAATATGCTAGGGTGTAATCTGAATGACAGGGTGAGAAATTGCGTGATAAGAGATAAATGTGGTATGCAAGATGATGTTGTGACCAGGATTAAGAAGGAATGCTTCGGTGGTTTGGTCACGTAGAAAGAATGAATGAGGAAAGAGTGACAAAGCAAATTTATATGGCAGATGTGAATGGCCGAGTCGGGAAGGGACGCCCTAGGAAAAAGTTTATCGACCGAATTGGCGATATTTTGAAAATGGGCCACGTTAGAAGTACCCTTAACCGACGAGCATGTATGCGTAGATATATGGATGTAAAGGAGGCGAAAGAGGTATGTCAGGATCGTGCCAAATGGAAGTCCGTAGTCTCTGCCTACCCCTCTGGGTGACAGGCGTGAGTGTTTATGTTATGTTTTATATGTTATGTAAGAACAGAACGACGTATTGTAATTTATTTTATCCACACTTAAATATAAAAGTAGGTTAGTAATTGAAGGGTACTATTGTACTCGTATTGATATATATATATATATATATATATATATATATATATATATATATATATATATATATATATATATTCCCTACATAGCATACATGCAAGAATTTTTACCATTTTTGTTATTAATTAATTAATCAATACTATGCATTATATGGCAGTCAGTTCGTACTATGCTTTTATTAAATAATTTCACGAATACAATTAAATTTTACACACTAAAGTCACTTAAAAATAGGGCGAATATGTGCAAAAATCTTTTGATGTATTCACATGTCAAAAGTAAATATGTAGTACGGAGGTTGTAGTATATATTCTATTTAACTCTGATGTTAAATTTGTTTAATTTCGCTGTCACAGAATTTATTAGAGGTGATAAAATTTGATAAATGTATGAACGTACACATATTATATATACAAATGCTCTTAGACATCCTTTTGAAAATAGTATTGGATGGTCGAACATTTGAAATGTGATAATTAATAAAATTTTGGATAGGTTATATTATTAATAAAACAATAAAGAAATTAACAAATAAAATAGCTTTTTATTATTATCCGTAACTAATGGATGACTTTATGTGATAAAATTCAAGAAAGTTCAACAACGAATCCAATGATTTACGACTTCGGCACAAACAAATGTTTTTATCTGATTTGGTCCATGTTTTTATATGATTTGCAACGTTCACATTCCAGCTTCCTATATAACGCCACTAATTTGTTAAAAATGATAGTACATTTTAATTTTTAATAAGTTATATTCGATATACAACATTGAAAAAAGTATTGAATGGCGTACTTCGGTATGTAATAGTAATTTATCAAAAATCTGCGGGGTTAAATCTATTTAAAACAATAATGTTAAATTAGTCAACTAATTTTTACTCCCTTAATTTAACGTTTAATAATATAGCTTATTTCTTGACGATGCCGTTCAAAATTTCATAAATTTTTTGTGATAGTTAAGCTTTTTAAATTGATAATTAAGTATTTGAATATTTGTATAATATTAGACAGAAAACAAAAATAATTTACGTGCCACCTGTTTATTTTCTTGCGTTAACAAATTCAGACATGTTCGTTAATTAGCAACAAATATTTCTCTCCGTCAACGCAACATGGAACTCCACGCATTCAATTTATAATGCAATTACTTCTAATTACTACACATGGACCGGCAAAAATAATGAAGACTTGTTGGAGGAAAATAAATAGCATTATCATGTTTGACAACTAGTTAAAATGGGAACAGATGTTGAAGCGAGAAATAGAGTGAATATTCTAGTTGGTTTTAATTATTAATTTTCTAAGTTGTATTTAAATTATTTTAAATGGACGGTCCCGTGGTGCAGTGGCTTAGCAATAATTTGTAGCCCACCGGTTCGAATGCTGCAAGGAAAAAGTATTTGTATGGCCTAAAAATAATTGTTTCGAGTCTAGATGTTGGTACTTGTGGCATATATGTTTGTAAATTGCCCCCAAGATAAACGAAAAAATATTTTATAGCCCGAAAAAACCATTCTTCACATATGACAAAAAGAAGTGGCCGGTAAAAATGAGTAATAAAACGCGGGTTCAATATCTTTTCTTCTTCTTCGTCTTTTTATTTGTCTTCTGCATCAGCTCGTAACAGTTCACAGTTTGGAATAAGACTCTCGGTTGGTAGAAATAATTTTCAAGATTATGGAGTAACGTAAAGATGCCCACCTTATAACAGATATAGAAGAAATGATCGTCTCAGAGACCGACTATATGGGTTCCTTGATAATCCGTTACCATCTTCAAGATCCTGAAATGTAGGTAATTACGGTTACGAGTGCCGCTTGTATTTTGAAGGCGTGAAATCTCACGAGACTGGCATGACCCCGTCTTTTTTTAGAATAAGGATGACAAACAAGCATACAGGCCACTGTTAGTAAGTGGCTACTGTGGCCCACAGAAATCTTAATTAGTCCTCAATTTAAGAAGGAATTAATTACTTAGTCCTCAATTGAAGAAGGAGTGCAAAAAGCTCGAATTCTTATTTTATTTAATATACATACATATAACATGTCTCTCTCTCTCTCCCTGTATGCTATGGTCAAACAATTGCTCAAAGTATAAGTTGTCGTTAAGGTCCAATTTAGATCACTGGACGACCGCTAGTAGAATTCTATTATAATATATTCGAATGAAATTTTTATTTAAACACAATGTCAGCATAGGTACAATACTGACAATATTATTTTTAATTGAATTAATAATAGAATTTTAAATAAAATTATCTTTTCATCTCCCTAAACAGCCTACTGCTGTATATTGTAGAGAAATATATTATTAATAAAAATATTATTAGTTATTCCCGAATTATGGAATAATAAGTTAGTCCAAAGAGCAGTGAGCTATTCGAACGCAGGACTACTTTAGTCTTGATTAGTTTCGAAATGGTTATGCCTTAAAAATCAAGAAATAAATGTTTAAACATCACCATCATCATCACTATTCAGTGACGAAACGTCATTTTTTGGTCCACCTAGATAGGTACTACAGATTTAATTATATTTATCGTCAAATATCAGTGCTGTGATTTACATACAGTTTAAGGGAGGGGGGGGTATTTCAGTATTTAAAAAAATGTTAATATTTTGTATTATATGAAATCAACATCTTGAATGAGTTCATTAATGCTTACAGCGGAACTTAATGTTTTTGTTTTTGTAATAAATGAGTGCATGCTTAGGTATATTAACACGAATTTATCTTTAATGAGAAAACCGGATTCTGCCGAATCTCCGCGCACTAATGTTAAAATTGTTAGTGCAATTTTCAGAGTTGATTATTAGTGCTATTTTCAGAGTTAACCTAAATCGAGATTGTTGTCGTTGTAATTGTAAGTGTTATTTCGCACGTAAAATATAGTCAAATGGTAAAGATTTCACAATGGTAAAAATTAACATTAAATTTATTTATAATACAACGGTTAACGTTGACTTATAAATAAATAACATTAAATTATAAATACATGTATTACCCTTAACAAGAAAATTGATTAACGTGACATCATTCAGCTTTACATGTAATTATAACTCTGATTGGTAATTTGTAATTTTTAATATTTCCACAATTTTTTTCAGTATTTGTAACCAGTTCGCACATCCTTTGCGATTTAAATTTCACAAAGTCATGTACTTATAAGTTACAGATAATGAGATACAGTTCGAGTTATTCAAATAAATTCAATCAGTTCAATCAGTTATAAAATCTATCGTTGTGTTCTATTTTGTAATCAGATCGGAGGAGGTATCGTTATAAAGTTTAAATGTATTCGAAACAGCTCGGTGGAATAATTTCCATTAAGATAAAGCTGCTCTCAGTGTGTAATGGCGTATGTATGGCGTGTGTGTAATGGCGTACATATAAGGCTTATCACAGTAAGTGAAACTTTGAAGCAAATAAACGATGAAAAATTAACGTAGGCCGGATTCAATTATACAGCATAAAATGTAACTAATGCAAGTCTTGTTTCTAAAGAAAGTCACAACTTAGTAATTTATTTTTAAAAACAAAGATCTAAATACTTTTTTTATTGTATTAAGGGTGGTAACGAGAACACAGTTCACCTAATGGTGAGTGCGTGCTACGGGCCATAGACACCTACAGCTTTGCGCGATTAAAATTAAAATGTAGATTTGTTACAGAATACCAGCGTGAAACATCATTTATATTGATTTATTTTATATGGTGAGTATAGAACCGTAGACTCCATGACTGGCAACGAGGTTCTGGTGGGTGACAACGCAGATAGCTGTATTTTTATTCTTAATCGAAGATTGATCTATGTGTATATGGGCTACAGCATCCACTTAACATTATGTAGACTGTGTGCTTATGCGGGGGTCTGTATTCGGCAATGGGCTTCTATAGGCTGAAATGGTTGAATGGATGGATATTATAATACATTTCAAACTAGCAGCAACAGTTTAAGGCCAATCAAAACAATTTTTTTTTGTTATATAATATTATCGGATAGAAAATTGTCACAACTGATTACTTTCACACTAATATTTTATGTGTCGCGTGGTTTTGTTGTAAGTTTACCAACATAAATTTCACAAAAAATAACATATGAACCACGAACAATTATTTGTAGGCCATACAATTACCAGTTCCGCGCGGGATTCTGTCCCGTGGCCCTTAGCGCTACAATTCGTTGCTAAGCCACTGCGCCACGGATCCTTTTAAAGAAATTGGTTGTCCCTGAAGGCCATCCCTGGAACTTCCTGCTAATTTGAAATGCGAAGCGCTCTAAATTTCACCAAATTATGACGTTGAATTTGAATTTTAGTAAAGGAGGAACAGGCCCGTTGTTTGGAAGAGCAGCTACGGGGTGGACAAGAGGAACAGGCCCGTCGTTTGGAAGAGCAGCTGGGGTGGACAAGAGGAACAGGTCCGTCGGTTGGAAGATGCACCTCATGAAGGACCTTCACGCTACCTTCGGAAAGGAGATAAAGGAGGTTAAGGATAGGGTTGCTCAGCATGACAACCGCCTATCGGAAGCTGAAACCCAAATTGCGAAAGCTGAAACCCGAATCGAGAAAGCTCACGAGAAGAAAACGCTGGATGACCTCAAATTGGGGGATGGAATTACAGCTCTCGTAGTAGCTACAATAGCTTCGCTACGTGGGTTCAAAGTGCCGCCGTTCGACGGGACTTCTTCCTGGTCAGCCTACAAAATCCAGTTCGAGGCTGTCATGGAGGTGAATGGCTGGAATAAAAACCGAGCCATGACTGCACTCACCCTAGGCCTGCGCGACCAATCCTTAACTGTGTTGGAAGCTCTCGGTAAGAAAGTGACCTACGAGCAGCTCCTTGAGGCATTGGAGGCGAGATATGGTGACGCTCACCTGGAACACGTCTTCCACGCGCAGTTTGAAGATCGCGTGCAACTCAGCAACGAAAACCTGCAGAAGTGGGCCCTTGAGGTGTAGAAGATGGTTCGAAAAGCATACCAGTCTGTACCTGCGCTCATTGAAGGGAACCTGGTGCAGAAATTCATCGACGGCATCCGCGACCTTGAAGTCAGAGCTACTGTGAGGCTCAGGCACCACGAGACGCTTAAAAACGCCTTGGCCCATGCACTGGAGGTGGAAGCCGTGCGGCAGGATCTTTGTTCCCATCGCGTCAGGGAGGTTCCAGTAGCTACAGCAGTTCGCGACCTCAATAATGGATACAACCCTAGGTGCTATGGCTGTGGGGAAAGGGGCCATCTTCGACCCATCTGCCCTGAGCGAACCGTAGAAAGGGAAGTTGATCAATCTCGAGAGGGTAGTGCAGCTAACGGCACCGCCTGGCGGCGGCAGGATCATCGTTCCCCTCACGATAGGGATGTTGCAGCAGTTAAGGTTCGCGACCACAATAAAGGACACAGCCCTAGGTGCTATGGCTGTGGGGAATGAGGCCATCTTCGATCCAGCTGCCCTAAGCGAACCCTAGAAAGGGAAGGTGAACGATCTCAGAAGGGAAGTGCGACTAACATCACCGCCCAGCAGCAGCAAGAATACGATTTTAATGTCAGATATCGCAGCGGGAAATCTCGTGGCAACGCAGATGCATTGTCAAGAAGACCTTGTCCTAAAGATTGCAAACATTGTACTAGGCAAGAAAGTAAGGAAGTGGTATCCGTGAGGATGCTCAGGACAGACCACCTCAGCAACGAGTGGAAGGACAGTCTACGACATGCACAGCAGGAAGATCCGGACATCAAGCCGATTCCGGAATGGATGAAGGCCCGTGCTACCAAGCCTAAGTGGAGCGACGTCTCAGCGATGAGTTCGACCACTAGAAGCTATTGGGCCCAATGGGACAGCTTGCTGATTCAGGGTGGAGTTCTGTGCCGTAAAATGGTCGAGGAGACAGCTCTCGTTTGCAAATGGTTGTCCCTAAAGCTAAAGTGCCAAATGTTCTACAGCTGCACCATAATGGTTCTTCAGGAGTTCATCTGGGAGTTAAACGAACTCTAATGAAGATCCAAGAACAGTTTTACTGGGTCCTTTATCGTGACGATGTCGAGGATTGGTGTCGCACATGTACAAGTTGTGCGGCTGTGAAGGCACCTCAGACACGTAGTAGAGGAGTATCAATTGTACAATGTTGGTGCATCATGGGATAGGATAGCCCCTGACATTGCGGAGCTGTTACAGAAAGGCGCAAGAGGGACTCCTAAGATCGTCCATGTAGATAGCCTGGCGTGTTATTATGGGGCCGATAATGCTCGGGACGAGCATGTCTTATGAGGTGGCAGTGTTGCGCGCCTAAGCTGACGTCTGGTACTAGCGCCATCATGTGTCGGGTAACAGAGCGAGGAGAGCTTTCCAGAAAATAACATGACTAATCTTTCAACCGACAGCGCCTTCTGGTATCGAATTGATGAACTAAGCTTTATAGAAGCCATACAGTCGAACTTTCGGCGCTTGGTTGGTTGGCGCGCGTATTTACTTGAATATTTGGGCATTAGATCGGGGCAGTATTGAATTTGGCGAGACAAGCGAAGCTTCGGAGCGAAATAAAGTGAATCAGTGTGATTAATTATTAGTGCCTTTTAAGTTTTAATTAGTGTAAAGTGAATTATAGTGTAAATTTTGGTAATTCTATAGGCAATTTTATATAATTACATTTAATTTGATTGCTGTAAATATGCAGCATATTTACAGCAATCATGTTTTTGTATCATCCATCAACTGGAAAATGCACGTAAGTCTCCGACGCTTAATTTACTCCGACACTTAAAGAGCCGACTGTACCATATAACTTATGTTTTATCAACACATCGAGCGGCGACAAAAATTACTTAAATTGACTTAAGTTTTTTTATACTGCAAGCTGACTGACTTAAGTGTTTTTTTTAAATTGGTCCGTTTTTGTTTTTTATAATACTTTTAAGTACATACCCCCTTTTTTAAGGGTATGATAAAGTGGTAAATTTTAGTTAAGTCAAAAGAAATACACATTTCTTCATTAGTTGTTATTATTTTCTGTATGAAGGTGGTGGTGTACGTTAAGTTAACTGTATCGCAATGGATTCAAGGGCCAGAATATTGGTGAATCTCGCCATAAGTAATGACAGTGCAGCAATGAATGTGAATACAGTTACGTTGTGAACTTCTTTTTCCTGCTCTTATCCCATTAATTTCTGTCGGGGTAAAAGTTTTTTTTTTGATGTGAAAGTTAGTTTATTATTTTATTACAATAAGTAATATGCTAAACGGTTTAATAGCTTTAGTTGAGATTACCACACATCACAATTTCCAATCTGTTATCAATTTTTATTATTGTTGTTTTTTACAGGTGACGAAAACCCATTCAGTAACCCACAACCAAGTACATCTGGAACCCTAAAACAAACTATTTTAGATGAAACAGTAAGTGACTTTTCTAGTGACGATTCTGTGGCCGATCCTAACTACTCTCCGGGCAATCCTAGCTTACTTACACAACATAAAGAAATGGAAATTGCTGTTCCTAATGCATCAGTGGATATGCATATAACGCCAGACAATGAGACACCTGAAAACATTGGAGATATTTCTTTGCTACAACAAAACCAACCAGTGTCCTGTAGAAAAAAGAAGCAAGAAAACAAATTTAAAAAAAATCTTGGCCAATCTTATATGACAGCTTCTGGAAAAACTATTGGGAAACGTCAAATGAAAGAATTACCTAACTGTCGGAATAAGTGCCGACATAAAATAAGTGATAAACAGCGCGCTTTGATACACAAGGAGGTTTAGAATCTTGGGTCTTACGATTTAATATTTGATCACTATCCAAGAGAAAAAAAACTCAACGTCTTCGTGTCGAAGATCCTGACAAACAAAAATGTAGACAGCACACTTACAAGTATCATTTCAACGTTAATAGTGAAAATATATCGGTGTGTCAAGGGTGTTTTCCAAAAACCCTATCAATAAATGATAATTTTGTTAAACTAATCGGGTTGACGAAACGTAGCAGCTCAAGTGGCATTATAAAAATAAACGTGGGAAAAATACACCACCGAACAAACATTCTGAATAAAAAATTAAAGAGGTGATTAATCATATCAATTTGTTTTCGCTTTATGAAAGCTATTACACTAGACGCAAAAGCACCCGGAAATATTTACCATCACGTTTGACGATATCAAAAATGTATTCTCTTTATTCAACTTCACATGAAAATCCTGTAAGTGACAATATTTACCGTAGAGAATTCCACAAATTAAATTTAAGTTTCAAAAATACCGCAGTTACAGATAAAAAATCAAGTGTCGGTCTTTTGACCTACAACAATGCTTGCCAACCCCAGCTTTGCAATTATCTGTAGCCTTTTACAAAAGACAACTTTGGACCTTTAATATTACGATACATGACAACGGAACTGGAATGTCAACGCACCACATGTGGTATGAGGGAATTTCGGATCGAGAAGCTAATCAAATAGCCTCTTGTTTGTTTTTATATTTAAAAGAACTTGAACTTGAAGAAGTTTCAGAAGTAATTTTGTACTCTAATACTTGCGGAAGACAAAATAAGAACACCCATGTGGCTGCAATGTTTACCTACTTGTTGTCAGTAAAACCCTCTATTTAGTTAATAAATCATAAATTTATGGAGGTGGACTTGGACCATGCAATTATAGAAAAAAAAGAAAAAAACTGAAACTGAAATTTATCATCCACATGATTGGATGCAATTAGTCAGGTCGAGCAGCAAAAAAATTTACAGTTAAAGAAATGCGGCAAGCAGATTTTTTGACTTCGCTGGATTATTGAAAGGGTCGTTAGTTGTCCGAAAAAAAAGACGATGATGGAAATATTTTCAAATGGCATGATGTGTAGTGGCTGTGTTACGAAGCTGAGTATGGCGTCATAAAATACAAAAAATGTCTGTCACAATACCTTTAATTTCAAACGGAACACGCGACGAGAAAAGGATTTTAATTTAAAGCAGAATACTGCAAAGCCGGTACCAATAAGCATTGGAAAAAAAACGTGACATAATATCACTTTTATCTTTAATACCGGAATGTTTCCATAACCTCAAAACATCATGATTAGACTAAAACTCAATTTTCGAAAAACCGTGTACAAACAATAAATTCCCGATTTTGGGAAATTTTCATTTTTCTATAATTATTTAATAATTTAAATATAATTTAGAAAATAACAGCTTTGTAAATTTATAATTAAAACCATCTTGAAAATTTAAAGGTTTACTCGCATTAAAACCTGTTCCCATTTTAACTGGTTGTCAAACATTATAATGCTATTTATGTTCCTTCAACAAGTCTTAATTATTTTTGCCGGTACATAGGTAAATACAAGCAGTACTTGTTTTATAAATTAAGTGCTTGGAGTTCCATGTTGAGTTGACGGAAATGTATATTTGGTGCTAATTAACGAACATGTCTTTAACACAAGAAAATAAACAGGTGGTAAATTAATTCTTTTAGTTTTCTGTCTAATATCTTATACAAATATTCCAATACTTCATTATCTATTGAAAAAGCTTTACTATTTCAAAAAAAAGTGAAATTTCTAATGGAAACGTCAAGAAATATGCTATATTATTAAGCGTTACAATAAGGGTATAAAAATTAGTTGAATAATTTAATATTTTTTAAAGGAATTTAACCCTGCAGATTTTCGATCAATAACTATTGTGTACTTGTATATATAGTGTGAAAAAGTAAAATTTACTACAAATAAATAATATTTAACAAAGTACAGGTGTTATATAGGACGCTCACAATGTGAACGACGCAAATTAGGTAAAAACATGGACCGAGTCTTTGTTTGTGCCGAAGTCGTAAATTATAGGTTGCTTTATTGAACTTTCTAAAATTTTATCACATAAAGTATTTCATTGGTTACGCGGAGATAAAAAAGAGAAAATTTTTTGTTGCTTTTTTGTTTTATTAATAATATACCTTATTTACAGTTTTATGAATTTCCACGTTTCAGGTTTCCTAATTCTGTTTTCGATAGTATGATTGATTGTAAACGTTATATGTGTACGTTCATTCATTTGTAAACTTTTGTCACCTCGAGAAATTATATGACAGCGAAAAAAATTTATTTAACGTCATAGTTAAGGAAAATATTATTAACAGCGCTTCGGTCCTTGAGAATCAACATATTACAACTCTAGTAACGTAAACTTTTGAAGTGTGAATACGCAGAAATAACTTTGTTTGCAAATATACGCACTGATTTCGCTGAAATTTCGCACAATAAAGCCACTCAAAGCTTTATTGTGCAGAAATTCATTTGTATTCGCAAATTCGTGTGTAAATTTTACAAAAAGCTTATGATAAGAATATTAATACGAGTTTACTGCTATGTAATGCATAACATTGATTGCTGATTGTTAAAAAAATGATACTAAATCTTTTTATTCTTTTATTTTTATCTTTCTATTACTAATTTTCTTTTACAATTAGCGTGGTTGTAATAAATTCTAATACATCGTTATCACCTTAAACGTTAAGAATTGAAAAAATATCTTAAAGTTTTTGTATTAGAATAAGTCGCGAACAAAGTATTATACAACATAGACTCGATTGGGAAAATATAACGCTCTCTCAGAAATACGAAATAAAATTACAACACAATATTGCTATTTCACAATGGAGTGGTAAATAAGTATTACGCTGACAAAGCTTATGCATTTTGATTCTCATTTAGGACTGATATATGTGTTGTCGGTTAATATCAGATAGTCTTGTG
Source organism: Parnassius apollo (assembly GCA_907164705.1). Classification (NCBI taxonomy): domain Eukaryota; kingdom Metazoa; phylum Arthropoda; class Insecta; order Lepidoptera; family Papilionidae; genus Parnassius; species Parnassius apollo. The sequence continues at coordinate 5,136,415 of CAJQZP010001217.1, forward strand.
CTTGTTTGTTGGATTAATTTTTACACACAGTTAAAATTTTTGAATTTAACGTACATACGTATTTTCGTCCACGTGTCGTATAGGCCATCTTTGCAACGCAAAATGCCGAATCCAGCATTAGGTGAACAATATATGTGTGATGTTTCATGCGAACGGGATATGTCCAACCGCGATATAATTTTAGATGATTTAAAAAGAACATTACAATTCGCAACGACCGATGAACAAAAGTTCCGTTCGTGAACTGAAGATCTTACTGCACAACAAAGATAGTTTAGTAAATTGAAAACTAAAATAGAAAAATGTCTAATAAGGACAAAAATGTTCAATAAAGATTAACAAATTAAAATTCGTTCCGATTTAGTCATGAATTTATCACGTATTTGAACAATTTAAAACAGGATGATGAACAAGATAGGCGTATGGTAGGTCCTTTATCTCAGAATCGTTTTCACAAACCCACAATCCAAAATTACCTAAAATTCCCTTGCGCAGTTTTCCGGGTAATAGTACTGACTGGAATTCATTTTATGATTTGTATACTTCACTCGTATATAACGATAAACGAAGTGCTAGAAGATGTTGAAGAAGGAGTCCTTGTTAATGGTTCGACTTATTAGCAACTTGAGATACGCTGACCGTACTGTTCTTATTGCATATTCAGAACAAGGTCTTCAAAAAATACTAGACCGCATATTCAAGTGCAACACAAGAGCAAGACTTGATATTAACGTATCTAAGACCAAATTCATGGTAATTTCGAGAGCGCCAAAGTAGTGCAGTGTATGTCTTGTACAAGATAGTATCGAGTAAGTTCAGAAGTACCAGTATCTTGGATCTTGGGTAACTGATTATTGGGAGAGTGACATGGAAATACGAGTTCGATTTGAAACTGCATGAGCCTCTTTCATGAGGATGAGCAAAGTCCTCATTACAAGAACATTGTCAATTGAACTGCGTACAAGACTCACACAATGCTATATTTGGCCTGACATACTATACGAATGCGAATCTTGGATTATGAAAGATCTCCGTAAGAAACTGGAAGCAGTTTAAATGTGGATGTATCGCCGTATTCTCCGAATAAGTTGGACAGACAAAGTTAACCAACATTGAGGTCCTCAAGCAGATGAAAATAAATAAGCCTCTACTTGTCAAAACCATCAAACAGAGAAAAGTTGCATATCTAAGACATGTGCTAAGGCATAAACGTTAACAACAGCTGCAGACTTTTATGGTGAGCAAAGTAGCGGGTAGAAGAAGTATTGGTAGAAGGAAAATGTCCTGGCTCTGTAACATCCGGAAATGGACTGAGATGTTTGAAATTATTTAATTATTAAATTTATTAATTAATTATTTTCGTAAATAATAGTTAATAATAATAATCCTTTTTGTAGCGAGAATTGTGAGCAAGCAAAATTTGTCACTTGAATTTCAGTCAGATTTATAAACACGAAGGCCAATCAAAATCAAACCCGCCATCAGGCAGCGGTGGTAACACAATGATATCTTTGGGCGCACGCCATATATTTATAGGAAAATACACATCACAGCCGGTCTCAGAGTCTACATGTAATACTTCGAACAAATTTCCGAGTGTTAAATATTTCCATTGTATATGCTGTGACGCTCAACACACTCTAACTAAATGTCCAACGTTTTAAACTTATCACCTAAGGAGCGCTATACCTTTATTTGTGGTAAAAAGTTTGCTTTAATTGTTTACATGTTGGACACGACGTTAAGCAATGCAGATCAAATTTTGTGCGTCAAACGTGCAAAACCTCATCATACGGTAATTCATTTCAATAATCAATTTTATGTTGATGTTACCAAGACAGCTGATCTGCATGACAGCACCGTTTCACTCCCAACTACAGCGTACGATCCCGCTACGTTGAACGATGCTCAGTTAGTTATGACGTCGATATATCACTATACTCGCGACGCTAGCGCGCAATCTAGTTCTGCTCCGTCGTTACGAACGAGCACAGTGCTACTGTCAACAGCGCTAGTCGATGTTTACGTAAATAATCATAAGCGATCGACCGTGCGCTCTTTTATTAGTGAGGCACGAGTACAGTATTTAGGTTTAATGAGAAAACCTGTCAATATTCCTCCTGTTTACAGAATTAATGAAAACAAACCGGTCAATCTAAAAGGCTTAGTTTCGTGCTATATTACACCAAAAAATAAAACACAATCTTCGTTACAAATCGATGCCTTAATCTTATCGAAGCTACACAAATGCCCTCTTGTCTATTTACTTATAAGGAATGCTCACACACAAAAAATTTGGCGTTGGCTGATCTTGTTTTTTTCACAGCTCAACCAGTAAAAATTTTGCTTGAAGTGGATATAATTCGCCAAATTCTTTTACGTAACATGGTAACCGGGGTGCCTGGTACACCTATAGCAATATATAGTATTTTTGAATATTTGCTGTTAGGTTAGCTATATTTTTATATTCAGTTCCCAACTTTGTTCCCTGTTCACATATTACACAGCTTCTTCAACGATGAATTTGATCTCCAGCGGTTTCGGTAAATAGAATCAATAACAGAAGTCCCTCACTCAATTTTTGAAAACAAGCATACGCGTAATGATTCAGGCATAGTCGCTCTACCTTTCAAACCTCACGCCTTGCATCTTGGTGAGTCATGTGACAATGCTATTATAATAATAATAATAATAACATGTGACGACCCCATCGCCCGCTGACGTAAGAGTTATATGACAAAACTGCGACGTCGGCGCAGTCAGTCAGCATCCTGCCAAGAGGTGTGAGCGCCATGCCTAGGCAAAATTGTAGATGCAAAGGTCCGTTTGTTCATATGACCCAACCACGAAACGGTACCGGGCTTGGGCGTCTCCCGTTATTTGGCGCCCATAAAATGGATGATGGCACAGAAAGGAACGCGCATAGGACCGCTGCCTGGGGGTCGCCGGGGCGCGTCTGGAGCTGGCGCTGGACGCGGCAGCATGCAGGCCGCCAGCCGAGCGCGAGGAGCTGCACGATCACCTAGCAGCCCCTCGCATCCATCATCCTCACCAGAAGGCTTGGTGTCGGCTGGGTCTTCTTGGACCCAGCAAGCGGCACCCGCCGCTGGTGGAGCACGTCGCATGCGTTGGACAAAATCCATGAACGAAAACGCATTGCGGGCGTACTAAGGGGCGAAAGGGGAAGAAACTGTGGGAATAACGTATAGGTCTCGGATGCATTGCTTTTTTGCTGAGCTGGAGCCGTCTATCTCCGTCACGGAACAAAACCTGGCAGACCGAGTTCGGTACATCATGCGCTCGAAAATATTTGATGATGCCGAACTCGAACGACTACGACGTGAGGCTATTCCGTCGTCGAATGAATCTGCTATGGCTCGAGATGCAGCTCCACATTCGACAGACCAGCATCCACACGTGGAGGCCGCCATGGATCTTCCAGTTGTGGTTGATTCGAACGACGATGAAATAGTCTCCCACGAACTAGAGCAAATGAGGAGTATATTGGAAGAGTCGATTTTGGAAACGCGCAGCACCCCTCTCGAAAATCGACCGCGACTTCCCCGCATACCCCTAAGCAAGCGAAATCGGGCTGTCGTGAGGGCTCTTAACCCAATGCTGGTGACCTATTTGGAAGCCAGCCGGGACCTTTGCGAGACGGACTCGATTCTCTTTGGAGCCGCAGTGGCAGTTTGCCGTATTATTGGCGCCAAACTTCCCATGGCTGGACGCGCTACTACACAAAGTAACGCCATCCCAGCATGGAGAAAAAGAATCGAGGACCGTATCGCAAAGGCAAGGGCCATTATCGGCAGACTGACAAGCTTCAGGTCGGGTAATAATAGACCGAGGATTGTGCGCACAGTAAGGATGGCGTTTGCTGGGACAAATATCAGTTTGTCCCAGCCGGATATCACGCAGAATCTAACGGAGCGCATAGACGACCTGAAGCAAAAGATCGCTGCTTGGGGGAAGCGGATTCGACGATTTTCCGAGGGGTCAAGGCGGTTCAACCAGAATCGTCTCTTCCAGAGTGATCAGAAGAGGCTCTATAAATCATTGGAGCGACCAAAGGTATGTGGAGCGGGCCAAGGACCGGAGGCTGACATTATCGCATACTCGCGTGGCCTGTGGTCAGAGCCCGTAAACCACAGCGAGGGCCCTTGGATGGAAGTTGTAGCGAGCCAGGGTGCGAGTGTTACGGCTATGGAATCCATCACCATAACGCCAGAAGACGTGGCTGAGGCGGTCCGTACGGCCCCGAACTGGAAAAGTCCGGGGCTCGACGGGCTGCATCATTACCGGCTGAAGGGGTTCATAGTGTGTCACGCTGTGCTCGCCCGACAGTTTCAAGAGGCTCTCGACCAGAAGTCACTCCCGAGCCTCTTCACTACTGGGATCACTCACTTGGTTCCTAAAGATCAGGATACCACAGACCCGAGCAAATACCGCCCCATCACGTATCTACCCACCATATATAAGACACTGACATCCATTTTGAGCGCGAGAATCACTCGTCACCTGGAGCTAAACCAGGTGATGTCACGCGCTCAAAATGGATGTCGGGGCGGTGGTCGTGGAACTGAGGAACCACTCCTCATTGACGCGGTCATAGGCAAAGTGGTGAAACGCAACCGTCGGAACTTCTCTGCCGCCTGGATAGACTACAGAAAGGCGTTCGACTCGGTGCCCCATGCGTGGCTAAAGAGGGTCCTCGAGCTGTACAAGATTGACTGTACAGTTAGAGACTTCCTCGAGCAGTGTATGGGGCAGTAGAGTACGATCTTTTGTCATATGGGCGAGCGGATGACGGCTGCGGAGAACCACATAAGGATAAGAAGGGGTATCTTACAGGGCGATTGTCTGAGTCCAATCTGGTTCTGCCTCTCTCTTAACCCTCTCAGTACCTTACTGGAGGGCTCCGGGAGGGGATTTCAGCTACGGAAAGGAGGGACAAAAGTGACCCACCTTTTCTATATGGATGACCTCAAGTTATTCGCCTCCAGTCGCTCCCATCTTATGGAATTGCTAAACATCACTTGTGAATTTAGCAGTTCCATTGGAATAGAGCTGGGGACGGATAAGTGTGCGGTCCTCCATGTTGAAAGGGGAAGGGTTGCTAACTCTGAGACAAGTCTATGCCCGTCAACTTAAGGACCCTTTCCGAGGCTGAAATATACCGATACCTGGGTATGTCACAGAACATCGGTATCGATGAGGCTGGTATGAAACAGTCAGTTTGCGACGTGTTTTATGCACGCTTGACCAAAGTGCTTAACAGCCTTTTGTCCGGTGTGAATAAGTCACACGCATATAACTGCTGGGTCATGCCTGTTCTCATGTATACATTTGGCATACTCAGGTGGACTCAGACTGAGCTTAACGCCCTGGATAGAAAAGTCCGCACTACCATGACGTCCCATAGGATGCATCATCCGAGATCGTCGGTAATGAGGCTGTACTTGCCGCGAAAGCATGGTGGGCGTGGCTTTCTGAGCGCGCTCACCATGCATAATCGCGAAGCGTGCAGTCTCCGTCAATACTTCTTGGCGAGATCGGATGATCCATTCTATAATGACGTCATTTCTAGTGATAAAGGGCTTACCCCGCTATCCTTAGCCAACGAGCAATGGCAGGACCCAGCAGTGCTTAGCATTTCCGACCGGGAGACCGTATGGAAGGAGAAGGAGCTCCACGGGAGGTACTACAAGGCTCTACATGAGCCCTTCGTAGATACAGTCGCCTCCCTCAACTGGCTACGTTTCGGTGACCTCTTCGGGGGAACCCGAGGGTTTTGTCTGTGCAATACAGGATCAGGTTATTAAGACCAACAACTATCGGAGATACATCCTAAAGGATGGCACCGTCGACGTCTGTCGAGCTTGTCGCCATCCCGGTGACTCACTTAGGCATGTCATCTCCGGTTGTTCAGCGCTTTCTAACTCTGAGTACTTGCACAGGCACAACCTAGTAGCTAGAATTCTACACCGGGAGCTCGCTCTGAAATACGGTCTCGTGGACCGGAAATTGCCGTATTACAAGTACTTGCCGGAAGCCGTGCTCGAAAATGACCGCGCCAGGCTCTACTGGGACCGGGCCATCATCACAGACAGGACTATTCTTGCGAATAAGCCTGATATTGTGCTGATGGACCGGGCACAGTCAAGGATATTTTTGGTCGATATTACCATCCCGTATGACGAGAACCTCGTGAGAGCCGAAACAGACAAGCAATCAAAATATCTGGACCTGGCTCACGAGGTGACCGACATGTGGGGTGGTCTGCCGGCCGAAATTATTCCTGTAGTCGTCTCTGCGAATGGGCTAATCCCAGTTAGCCTCTCTGGTCATCTGAGGCGACTGGGACTCCGTGACGGACCGCTCCGGGCTCAAATGCAGAAGGCGGTGCTCCTTGATACCGCCCGCATCGTCCGCCGGTTTCTTTCCCTTTCCCCCTAACCCTCGGCCATTTGGTCTCCCCTGCCGAGGGCTTCCATCTGGTTGGGCTTTTATTTATTTATGTATTTTTGTATTTATTTTATTTTATTGATATTTATGTATATTTATCTTTTCATTTTCGTTTATAATTATATATTTATACATCCCAACCAGATGAGAAAACTATATAGATATTCCACAATAATAATAATAATAAATCATTTTTTTCGGACAACTTGTACATCCATAGTGTGTTAGTAAAATGGCTTACAAAATATGTTAGTATTTTATTAATTGGGATGGAAAATTATACGCATTACAATAACAATAATAAATTAATTACCTACAGTTATATTTGTTACTATGAGTGACCATCAGGGGGAAAGGGTATGTTCCCGTAATCGTCACTCTTCGCACAAAGCATTTCCAAATTGGAGAAGTAAATCGGTGTGCTAATGTCTTCAGGATGCTATTGGAACTGTTCCTCACTCTGCTAATCAGGGAGTTCGTTTTTTTACGAATGATGGCATCGAAGCCATCAGTTTGGTATTCTGCAAACATTCCCGATGCACTGCAAAACCGCGGCAGGCCCAACATCATCCTGAAGACATTGTTATACTGGATTCGAAGAGTGTCTAGCGATTTCTTGGTATGTTTGACCTACAGATTTCCCATGTACATGCTTTGGCAGTATGTCTTAAATAGCGTCACTTTAACCTCTTCTGTACAGTGTAGCAGCCAGATTAATCAAACCGAAACGGGAATAAATAATATATACTCCGCTGCTACCATAACGCAGAAGGCGAGAATAAATAAAAAAAACATTTTATTTCCTAATTATTCTTGGCTACTGAGATACTGCGGACTGTATATAGATAATTTGACGTTCTTATAAAGAAACAAGAAGCAGCCGCAAATATCATTCAGCGCCACACCGACTTCACACGCCGCTATCGTCACGTATCCGTCGACCAATGGTGAGCCGTTTCTTCAACGCCGCAGTTCGTTTCCTCTTGCTGTTCCGGAGCTGTATTCCACACCGCCGCCGCCCGCCGACTACGCGTGCGCACCGATCTGCATGTCTTATATAGCCCGGTCCAGCGACGTAGCTTCGTGAACAACAAACAAGTCTCACGCCGGGAAACGAAACGTAGATAATTGTATATTTTAAATAGTTTTCATTGGTCATAAAATAAGCAATATAATTGGCTAGGCAAAATATTAATTGTTACCATTGGCAAATCAATAGTGAGCCAGCCATATAAATATAGGCAAGGTTGATGCAAAAGAAATTCCATTCCGAATCCCATTCGACAGTACATTCATAAACCCGGTATAAACAGTAGTTTCATTTCTCCACCTTAAAGAAAACCACTCGGAGTCTGTTAATAGTGGACAGTTCGTCTCCACTATTACAGTGGTGACCCCGTACGAACACCGAGGGGGGAAGATCCGGTGCGAACACCAAGAAGGAACACCCTGCGACGTACCACTACTATTGCACGAACACCGCGAAGGAAACCCGTACGAACACCGAGAAGGAAGACTTCAGTTTATATAAAATCAGTGTAATCAAGCCGTCATTATGGAGCAGGAGGCAAACACATATACATCAAACCCGGTAAAGGAACCAGAAATCGCCGGTATATCTCTATCGTTAAGAACACCACCGTTTTGGAGAGACAAACCACGACTTTGGTTCGTCAGTTTTGAAGCCGCAACGAATGGTTTAAAGAAGAGCCAAGCGCAATTAGCACAGATGGTGATAGCCCAACTTGAGAAACAAGACATCGAACAAATTGCGGACCTGTTGTACAACCCACCAGCAGTCGACCAGTATAATTCACTGAAGGATCGTCTGATCTCCGCATACGAAGAATCCGACAGTCGACAGCTACAAAAACTTCTATCAGAAATAGAACTTGGAGACCAGAAACCCACACAACTCCTACGCAAAATGCGTACTTTGGCGCGAGATAAAGTTCCGGATTCAACACTACGGCTAATGTGGGTAAACCACCTACCACCACATATTCGATCGGTAATAGCAGTCAGCGAAACATTCAGCACGCAGACGAAGCTCGACGAACTGGCACTCCTGGCGGACAAGATGATCGAAAACAGCAGTAGCTCACACATAACGATCATCGAAGGCACTTCAACAAAGGCCAATGATACCCAGTTTCTTCTCGAAGAAATTCGGAAGCTATCATTCGAAGTCGCCGCGCTCAAAGCTTCCCAGCATCATACCTTTTACCAGCAACAGTACAACCAGCGCAATCAGCAACACCGAAGATCACCTTTTCGTCGCAACCGCTCTGCAAGTAGAAGTCGAATAAGCTCAACATCAAGATCCCCTTACTGCTACTATCATCGACGTTTCGGGGTCGAGGCAAGAAAATGCACAGCACCGTGTACATTCAAAAATGAAAATACGAATACGGAAAACTAACTAGTACGCTCGATGCGACGGGATCCAGCGTAACAGCAAAGTCCTACCGTCTTTTCGTCACCGATAAAAAAAGCAAGCTTACTTTCCTTATCGACACCGGAGCAAATATCTCAGTGTTACCGCCGAAGCAAGGACAGAAGTTGAAGCCACTAGATTTTCAACTCTATGCAGCAAACAATACGGTTATTCCTACATATGGAGAAAAAACAATGGAACTTGATTTTAATCTACGCCGACCATTCAAATGGAGATTTATCGTCGCTAAAGTCAGCAAACCAATCATCGGTGCTGATTTTCTTCAACATCACCAGTTGGTCGTCGACATCAAAAATAGAAGAATCATCGACGGGAAAACCAATCTTGCATCTCAGTCTTTTGTACAAGCAACCAATCTGCCCACAATCAGAAGCATAGATGTGCAACAACCGTATCACAAGATCCTCGAAGAATACCCTGGTATCACAAGAATAACTTCAATGAAATTAACACCGAAGAACGACGTTGAGCATTTCATCGACACCAATGGACCACCACTTCATTGTCGTGCACGTCCAATCGCACCACACCTATACGAGCAAGTTCGAAAGGAATTCGAAAACATGATTGAGCAAGGAATATGCCGTCCAAGCAAAAGCCCTTGGTCATCACCACTTCACATTGTACCGAAGAAGAACGGAGAATTACGAGTTTGTGGAGATTACAGAAGACTGAATTCTATTACCACTCCTGACCGCTACCCAATACCGCGAGTCAGGGATTTCACTCATCAACTATCAGACAAGACTATATTCTCCACCATCGATCTCAACCGAGCTTACCAACAAATAAGAGTCCGCGATGAAGACATAGAGAAGACAGCAATAATTACCCCAATGGGATTATTCGAATTCCCAAGAATGATCCCAGGATTAAAGAACGGAGGTCAAACTTTCCAAAGATTCATACACGAAGTACTTCATGGACTGGATTTCGTTTTCGCATTTATTGATGATCTCCTTGTTGCAAGCCCTGATAAAGAAACGCACGAAACCCATCTACGCACCGTGCTACAGCGATTAGAAGACAACGGAATCACAATCAACCCTTCGAAATGCATATTTGGACAGCAAGAAGTTCAATTTCTTGGTTTCACCGTCAGCAAGGAAGGAATAAAACCGCCTGCCGAAAAAGTCAGAGCAATCATCGATTATGCAAAACCTAAAACTATCGAAGAGCTAAGGCGTTTTCTTGGGATGATAAATTTTTACAGAGAACACATACCTAAAGCCGCTGAAATCCAAGCACCACTTCACGCCTACCTTCACAACACGAAGAAAAAAGATAAAACGTCAATCGAATGGAACGATGAAGCCACGAAGGCATTTGAAGCTTGTAAAATTGCGATCCAAAATGCAGCTTTACTCGCTCACCCATCACACGAAGCAACCCTTGCTATCTTCAGCGACGCATCCGATCTCTCAGCAGGAGCAGTTCTCCAACAATACAGCAATGGGAAATGGCAACCACTTGGATATTTTTCGAAGAAGTTCTCCGATACTCAACGTAACTACAGTACATTCGACCGAGAGCTACTCGCTATTTACATGGCTATCAAGCACTTCAGAAAAACGTTCGAGGGTCGAAACCTGATCGTTTTTACCGACCACAAGCCATTAACATATGTACTTCCAAAGAAACCATCACTATCGGAAACACCACGAAGAGCAAGACAACTTATTTTCATAAGTGAATTCACGACCGACATACGTCACATCAGTGGAAAGGACAACATAGTTGCCGACGCACTCAGTCGCGTACCAATCGACAGTGTAACGTGCCCTACATCAATCGACTATCATAAGATCGCCGCAGCACAAGACAGAGATAGTGACAACATAAAACATCTAGCGAAGCAAGGTAACTTGTCCATCAAGCAAGTTACAATGCCAATGACGCATCTACCTATATACTGTGAAGCCTCAACGACAACCATGCGACCATACATACCAGAAGAATGTCGTCGCGAAGTCTTCAATACACTGCACAACATTAGTCATCCAGGTGTTAGAACAACAAGAAAACTCATCACTGAAAAATTCTTTTGGCCTGCAATGCAAGCGGATGTTGGCAACTGGGCGAAGCAATGCATTCAATGCCAAAAATGCAAAGTACAAAGGCATACATCAAGTAGTCTAGCTACATTTCCACCCACGGAGAGATTCGAACACTTGCACGTTGACATCGTTGGACCATTACCTACTTCACCGCAAGGACATCGTTATCTCGTAACAATGATCGACAGAACAACAAGATGGCCAGAAGCAATACCTACCGATGATACTTCAGCCGAATCCGTCGCGAAGATAATTTATGAAAATTGGATTACTCGTTTCGGATCACCTAAAACCATCACAACGGATCAAGGAAGGAATTTCGAAAGCAACCTATTCCTCAAACTTCTTCAAACTATGGGAATACAGAAGACGCGTACAACAGCATACCATCCTCAGTCAAACGGAATAATCGAACGATGGCATCGTACATTAAAGACTGCACTCAAAACTCGTTTATCTCAACATACAAAGTGGATTGATGAGCTACCTACAGTGCTACTCGGACTACGAGCAACACCGCGTGCAGACACTAGTCTTAGCACCGCTCAGCTAACCTACGGCTGCAGCATAAGGCTGCCGTGTGACTTCTTCAGTTCAGCAGCGTCAAACAAACAAGAAATGGATTACGATTTCGTAACTAAACTTCGAGAATCAATTAACAAAGCCTTATCGTTGAAATGCACCGAAATGCAATCACACAGAAATAATAAATCTGTATTCATTCACCAAGATTTGAAAACATGCAAACAAGTTTTTGTAAGAAACGACGCAATGAAAAAACAATTTCAACCTACCTACGATGGACCGTATAAAGTATTAGAGAGAAATAGCAAGACTTTTAAACTACAAATACCCGGAAGGAAATCTACGATTATATCGATCGACCGACTAAAGCCTGCCTATATTATTAACGAGGATACTGCAGAGGATTCATCATCATCATCAAAACCACCAGCGAGGAAGCTTGAAACTTCATCATCTACATCAACCCAGTTGAAACCTATTTTAAAAACTACGAAATACGGGCGAGTCGTCAAGCCTCCGGTACGCTTTCGCTGGGGGGAGAGTGATGTAGCAGCCAGATTAATCAAACCGAAACGGGAATAAATAATATATACTCCGCTGCTACCATAACGCGGAAGGCGAGAATAAATAAAAAAAACATTTTATTTCCTAATTATTCTTGGCTACTGAGATACTGCGGACTGTATATAGATAATTTGACGTTCTTATAAAGAAACAAGAAGCAGCCGCAAATATCATTCAGCGCCACACCGACTTCACACGCCGCTATCGTCACGTATCCGTCGACCAATGGTGAGCCGTTTCTTCAACGCCGCAGTTCATTTCCTCTTGCTGTTCCGGAGCTGTATTCCACACCGCCGCCGCCCGCCGACTACGGTACGTGCGCACCGATCTGCATGTCTTATATAGCCCGGTCCAGCGACGTAGCTTCGTGAACAACAAACAAGTCTCACGCCGGGAAACGAAACGTAGATAATTGTATATTTTAAATAGTTTTCATTGGTCATAAAATAAGCAATATAATTGGCTAGGCAAAATATTAATTGTTACCATTGGCAAATCAATAGTGAGCCAGCCATATAAATATAGGCAAGGTTGATGCAAAAGATATTCCATTCCGAATCCCATTCGACAGCATCTAAATTCATAAACATAAACAGTAGTTTCATTTCTCCACCTTAAAGAAAACCACTCGGAGTCTGTTAATAGTGGACAGTTCGTCTCCACTATTACAACAGCAAGAAAATCTGCGAGTCAACATGTTACCTCTAACCGCGAGAGCCCTTCGCTCCCTTTCAATATCATCATCTTATCAGTCTTTGAGGCTGCTAGTAATGACATGCCCCAGATATTTAAACTCAGTCACACTTTTGATGTTCACGCCATTAAGGATGATATTTGTTGTATTATTGGGACATTTACCAGCAGCCTCAAAGATCATGTATTCCGTCTTTTTTTGCATTGTATGTAAGGCCGTGCCCAGGAGCAAACATTCAGCATCTCCCTCAGACCACCCACCGTGGGGCTAAGCAACACCATGTCGTCTGCGTAGCTTATGCTGTTTATACTGACGCCATCAATCCGACACCCAACACGCATGCTACTCAGCCTCACGATGAGATCGTTTACATATAAGTTGAAGAGCCCAGGAGACGTCAATCCCCCCTGTCTCACCCCGCACTCCAACACATACGATTCCGAAAGAGAGTCTGCCCATCTTACAAGGTTGGTCTGATTGGCATACCAATACTTTAATATATTTAGAACTCCAACTGGTACACCCCTATCACCAAGCTTCCTCCAAAGCAAGTCATATGACACAAGGTCAAAAGCCTTAGAGAGGTCGAGGAAACAGGCATACACCGCGGTTCCGCGATCAGTGACACTTACGATGGCGCTTCGTTAGTCCGGATCGAAACCCGAACTGGGCATCGTGGACATTTAAATGACTTTACAAGCAAGAGTCGAGTAGACCATCCAGTACCTTAGCAATGGTTGTTGCTAGTGAGATGGGGCGGTAGTTCCCCATGTCCGAGACATCTCCTGTCCTGCTCTTCACAATTGGCACCACTACGGTTTTCATTAGGTCATGTGGCAAGTGTGAACGAATTATGCATAGTGTAAAAAACATAGACAGTACCCTCGGCAAGTGAACCCCCCGCATGTCTCAGGTGTTCAACACTGAGTCCGTCGTGCCCTGAGATTTTCCACCAGTCATCTTCTTTAATATATGCCTAATTTTCTTTGCAGTGATATTTACTGGCGGTCCACCCCCTAAGCAACCGGGCATAGTATTACTAGACGCGGTCGAGGAGCCAAGTGGCGAGCGCACCCTGAAATGATCTCTAAACGTGTTAGCTATATCAGTAGGGTCATTAATCCCGCCCACACTCACTGGGAGACCAGGCCTAACCTCTTGCCTTTCTGTAGCTTGCCAAAATTTGTGAAATTTTTTTGCTGATCTATGTTTAGCCAAAATATCCATTTTTAATTGTTCCTGATTATTCTGGCCCCATTTCAGGTGACTTTTAAAAATCTTGCGCGTCTCGTACATTTCTTCGTAAAAAATGCCCGAGGTAGGTCGATTAAATAGAACCCAAATTTTGAACTTAAGCCTGGCCTCCGCATGAGCTGCACGAACATGCTTGTTCCAGCCACAGATGTTTTCTCTGATCATATTTACAGCAGCGCTCCCCACAAGTCTCCTTAGCCGCGCGACACAATATTTGTACAATATTTTCATTCAGGTTACATGAACCATGACTGCACTCGGTAAACTCACTGGGGAAATCTATATTCCGAAGCCTTTTGTTACATAAATCATGGTAATTACGAGTATTTAATTGAGATTAACTTCTGTCATTCCATATAATTGAGCTACGGGGTATGCTTGACAACACTACTTTGGGCCTTACTACATTTAAATTGCATTAAATGAGTAGCGGTAAATGGTATGACACAAAAACATCCTCTATGATACTCACATTAACAAGGGATTGCGCAGCTGACATTGACACAACGCAATGATCAAGCCACCGTCTGCATCCGTGGACCTCACTCACGAACGTGTAAGTATCGGACTGCAATCCTAGCTTTTTTACGTCGGCACAAACCCATGACTGATCAGAGCAGAAACTGTTTAGTTCTTTAAAGAACATCTCATTAGGATGAGCATTAAAATCACCTAATACAAATATACTTTCAACATCTCCGCTCGCGACAATTGCACTTATTTCACCTAACACCTCAGTAAAAATTGGCAAGTTATCTAGAGAGTCGGTTGGCATATACAACGTAAAAACAATAATAGAGCGATCTTCTAATGTAGCCCGGATTGCAGCCAGCCGGGTACTTTTACATTCTAAGACTATAACCTTATCAAAAATACTCTTCCTCCATAAAATAGCTACTCCCCCGTAAGGTCTCCCAACTAATAAACCCGCAGTCGTGTTCACAGCAGACTTACCACTATATTCAAAATTTACAAGCTTGAATGCAATCCACCACTGAAATATAGTAATCACACATGCCTACAGGAGTACTTAGATCTAGATCACATGAAACCTTGTAATGGCCCTTCACCAAAATTTGGTAGGTCCTCTTATATTTCGCAACACCGCGTGGTGAAGGAATCTAGCGAAACATCAAAAATGCAAGTAGTCTATGATGCAGAATGTAAGATAAACAACGGTAGCTCCCTGAACGATGTTTTATTTACAGGAACCAAACTTTATCTGGATATAATCGACGTTCTATTAAAGTTTAGAATTCATTATATCGCCTTCACAGCTGACAATAAACAGATTGTACCGCAAAAATTTATTCCGTGACACAGGTAGAGATTTTCGGCGTATCTTATTGCGCACTTCTCCTGCCAAAGCTATACGCGATTATCGTCTTCGTACTGTTACTTTCGGAGTTAGTTCCTTGCCTTACCTCGCAATTCGTACAACGAAACAGCTTGAGCTTTATGAAGCCACTCGTTTTCCCCGTGCTTCAAAAGTCATAAAATGTGACAGTTTTGTGGATGACATAGTATCAGATACGGATGCAGAAGCTCTTGCTCTACAACGCGATTTAATAAGCATATGTCAGGCTGCCGGCTTCACTCTTCACAAGTGGCACAGTAACTCTCCTGCATTACTCGCTGCGGTTTATCTCACAAGTTATGACATATGTTTTGCGGAGATGAAAAATGATGTGAAAACTCAAATACTTGGTCTTTAGTGATACGCTAATTAATTATTAGGAATTAATTAACTTTCAGTGTTCAAATTGCCTTTAACAAATATCCCAAGCGCTCCATTCTATCAAAAATTGCTAGAATTTATGACCCACTTGGCCTTGTATCGCCAGTTACCATTTTTGCTATACAATCAATCTAGTTGCTATGGATGATTGGGATGAACACCCACCCCAAGATATAATAAATTCATGGACCAGTTTTACCAATGAGCTCCCACTCTTATCGAAAGTGATTTTTCCATGTCATGTATTTATGCACACTTATTCTGTACAGCTTCACGGCTTCTTCGATGCATTCGAGAAAGCTTATGCCACATGCGTCTATCTTCGCGTGCATGGACACATGGGTTTAGTGGACACTTACCTTCTTCTAGCTAAAACACGTGTGGAGCCTACTAAACGCATGTCCATACCATGTCCAGCTTTTATTAAACTCGATAATAATAGAGCTTATGGCGGCTCTATTATTATCAAGTTGAATAAAAGCTGCTTTAAATATTTATAGGAATCACATACTTCGCGATCAGATATACTCGATGTACTAGCGTGGTTGCGTTCTTCTCTTATTGAGTGGAAAACCTTTGTTTCCAATCGCGAGATTTTTAGTACCCCTGCCCCGCCGTTACCATGGTCGCCACCGTAGCTAGGAATAGCGGGGCCGTTGGAGATTGGGGTCTGTTCATTTTGTCGTTACTCATGGGGGTATATTGTCATAGTTGCCACGCTTGGCGAGCGGATTGCATATTAATATATGCCAGATTTTGCAAATATTTTATAAATATTAACTCAGTCGGATATCTCGTTAAGAAACAAACGATCACTAAAGATTATATCCATAAAAGGATTTCGCATTTATTGACTAACCTCACAATACTTGTATTTCTAGCGCAATGTTACGGTAAGAAACGTTTTTCATTTACCCGTTGTAGGGAGGATTTACCTAAATTGTCACACATAGCAAACAGATTGACGATCGTAATATCGAACGTCATCCTGTTTGATGCTGTCTGTCACCGATATGAGTATTTTACGTCTGGTGCAAACGAGATGGTTGTTATATATATATATATATATATATATATATATATATATATATATATATATATATATCACATTAGGTATACGTTCCGTTATGGGCAGTAAATAAAACCTCATTTCCTTGCTCTGTCGAATAATAAGCCAGTTTTCCATAACTGACATGTGAAAAAAAAAATTGTGGACATATTAGGCCAGAATCTACATCACACCAGGCCCAGTAAACGCAAAGCAGCTTAAAGGTTACCCAGGTGAGTGTTTGCCAGGTCTTATGTGTACATAATAATGATAATAACTTAATAATTTGACAACAGCGCGATCTATCAAATTTTAGCATCATGTGTGTGAATACGACCTCAATCGTCAGAATGACTGAACCGATTGCAATGAAATTTCACGACCAGTTAAGAGAGCAACGTAAAGAGTATCTAGGTGAAAAATTTGAAGATAATCTAAAAAAAATGAAAAATTCATAAAATAAATAGTCTTTGATTGAATTAAACCAAAATAAAGCCACATTAATAAAACCTCCCAGGACGAATCCGGGGCGGATCGCTAGTTAATTATATAAAATATTACGATTTGATGAACTAGTCACACATGATTTGGTTAGTTATATCATCATCTATTAGAAATTACAACATTTTTTTTTGATTTTTTGCGTATAGGAAAGCGTTCTTGCAAGGATTTATCGTGCGCTGTCGTAGTCGTTAGTGATACGAAATACTACGAATCTACAAAAATATAGAGTTTAACTAAATTAAAAAACTAAACTTTGTGCAAAAAAAATCAATATTTTCATATTTTGATGATGTGAATGAATGAATGATGATGAGATGAAATTTAACTTTGCTCTTTAAAATACGTATGACTATAGAAAAATTACTCCATTAATTTTGCCAATTTTTCCATACATTGTTATTTAAAATGCTTGAACTAAGTGCCATTCTATTTCGCGCGGCTCAGACGCGTGATATACGCGGGCGAAACCGCAGGGCACAACTAGTACTATATAACCTAAATTGTCGAATAGGTATTTTGTTCTCGTTGCTAGAAATAATTTTACAATGAAATTAATTTTATTATAACTGTAGTGTTCGTATGAATCAAGAAATATTTATTTCCATTTCTTTTCTTATATCACAAAAGTTCTTTTCTTTAATTTTATTACTGATGGATATCTTGATATTTATAGATCATTAACCGCTTGAGAGGATATTGTATTTTGTTTTTTAGGTTTACGCCTAGGGAAGCATAAAATATCGGTAGCCAATAATATTTTATGGCCCAGCGTTTTCTTTTAACGTAGATAAATTGATTAAGAGCTAACTGAGTTATAGTATTGTAAAAGAAACCACCCTAATCCCATTTCACCAGATGGGTTTTGTAAGAGCTATGAGAAAGGGCAAAAATAGGTAATTATGTTGATGATAAACGAATGTGGTCTGATTTTGGGAACTTTTGTAACATATTTTTGTGTTTTTTTAATAATTCTAGTAATTTTTTTATTAAGACAAAGCTCATGCTCATATCAAAATACAAATGTCCATGTTACACCTATGCCGGTAGTTGCTGAAAGCACTTACGCTCAAAGTGGTTTACATGTATGTTTACCCTGGATAATTTGTCCAGCTAGGTAAATCCAACTTTAAATAATATGTTAAGCGATGAGTTTATCTCAATTGAGCAACCATCGGGATATTACGACACATATTTTCGTCACGGTTACCTCAAATCTTGAAAACTAAGCTGTGCAACCAGTGCGCGTTGCCAGTGATGACTGATATATTCCTTTGTGGCATTCCTTTCGAGTTTATGTTACACTGAACTTGTGATGGGATTCAATTACGATAATAATGATTACGAATGTACTTTACAATACATTGTGTTTATTTATAACATTTTAGTGATCAGTTATCGTTGTAGCAGTCAAGTAGCTTAAATTGCTTGACTTGATTTTCAAAATATACTTCACTGATTTTACACTACGAACTAAATTCGATCACAATAAGGGATATCCTTCACTCAAGAATAAAACTTTCTATCAGCTTTCCACCAAGAAATAATAATCGGTATCGGATCAGCAGTTTTAGAGATTACCTATCACAAACAGACTTTAATATATACGACTTAACCCCTTTATAATTATTGTAATAGATGTAGATAGTGTAGAAGTATAGATAGAATAAGCAAAATGAAAGTAATAATATTAAATGAGGTACGTAACTTTGCAGCTTTCGATTTGTTCGAGAAGTTGTGAATGAAATAAATCCCGGGAGATAATCCGAACGTGAGAGTATTTAAATCTATTAAGAGTACCCTTTGGCATTATCTGAATTTCTAAATTAAATTAAAATTAATTTCATATAATTTACCTCGTATATTCTCTGAGTATTGTAATAAACATTATCTCTCCCATATATTATAATAAAGAAATAAATAAAAATAAAATAAAAGTCTAAACGACTTTTATTTTATTTTATTTGAACTTTATTTTATATGAACCGAGATGTCCTCTTTTCTCACATTTCGTTTTAAAGCTTGTCAACTGCGTGGTGACACTTTCAAAGCTTAATTTTAATGTAATCAATATGAGGCTGAAATAAGAAATTAGTTAAGTTGTTAAGGTTGGGAGTAATACCGTATAACCGTATTTTAACAGCGTTTACTTTGTCTCTTAATTTTTGAAGATCTACATATTTTAGAAATGAATGTTAGAGATAGGGTTTGAGTGGGGCACAATTTGAAAGGTAATATACCAGGTCCATCACTAAGCCTTTCAAGTCTTATCTCCTGCCTTCGAGCTGATTCTGCAAGGAAACGGAGTACCAGGACAGTCCCGTAACAATTGATTCGCTTTAGGTATTTTCTTAAATTGAGTTTTTGCTATAAGGTCTCGTTATTTTGTATTAATGTGAATTGGGAGATTTGCCTTTATTGTATCGTGTATGTATCGAAGAGCTAATTTGTGACGAGATGCTAATTGCTTCTTTATAAATATTTGTCGTTCCGGGGAATATTCAGCTTCAAGTTTTCGGTTTTTACTGCGAATATTAGTCGAGTCAACATGCATGTCGTTACAGAGGTCGTTAATAGTTTTATAGGTCTCAGTCATTCTGTCAGTGATTTATTACATACTGTTGAAGTAAGTGGGCGGACAGGTCTATATCAAAAAGATCGCGAATGTCAAAATGTCCTTGATTACTTCTATTGGTTTGCATTTTGTTAAACTGTGTATACTATGATTGTGAGCTAAAAGGACATAGGGCATAAGGTTAATAGCGGGTTCATTCCTTTGATTTATCTTTTAAAAACGAAAATGTTGTAATATAATGGCGTAAAATCGTTCAACAATACCATTTTCATTAGGTACATGTGGAGCTTCTCTATGGTGCTGAATTTTATTAAATCTAACGAACTCTGCAATAAGTTAGTTGGTAAACTCAGGCCCATTATCAGAAACTATGGTAATTGGAATTCTTTGATGTGTGCGGAAAATCAGCAAAGCTTGTACTACACTAACAGCATTGCCGTCCCGCAAATAATGAGCTTGAGAATATTTCGAAAAATAATCTACTATTGTCAAATAACTTTCCCTTGAATTGTTAGTAGATCTATGTTGTGGTACAATTTGGCACTTCTGTTTGACAGGATTGCGGTAGTACTTACGACGCAGTATACATACGACTGTACAGTATGTGGACAAGCTGTCCACATACTGTACAGTTGTTAATAAATTTAGTAATGTTTACGGGACAAAACCGAGAAACACTCGTTAATGCCTCGATGGTTTATTTTTCCATCGTGATACTTATGAATGATTTCTTGCTGTCTTAGATACTCCCTAACGTTTTCCAATTAACATTTTGTTAGAAAAAGGTTAAGAGATGAACTTTTAAAAGTCTTTTGTATAATTGGTATGACAGTAAACACTGCAGAAATTGTATTATTGAGTAATCGTCAAAAATCGGAACTTCAAGGATGGGGTGTTTATCTGTATGAACGGTGATGGTTCTAGAATCGTATGCGACTTTGGTAGCTGTTATAGCCTAGAGTCATCTAAAGTGTGTAACGCTTTGGAAGGATTAGGTAAAATGGAAAACAATTCGTCTATTATAGGTCTTAGCTCGTCATTGTGAAGTTCCATGCGCGATAGTGCGTCGGAATTCGTGGTACACTTGCCTTGCTTATATACGACACTAAAATCATACTCTGATTGAGTATGATTTTAATGTCGTCGTGTCGTGTGTGACTTAAGGCGCCATCTGATAAGAAGCAAATAGGGTTCTTTTAAGTTCATGATCCATTATAAAGGTTTAATAATTTACGTCCGAATAAATAGAGACGGAAATACTTAGTCGCCCATACGATAGCTAAAAGTTACTTTTCTATCATGCTAAAGTTACTATCGCTAGAGTTAAGTGTACGAGAAGCATATGCAATGGGTTTGTATGAACCGAATGTCTCCTGTAATAAAACTGCACCAATCGCCATGTTTGAAGTATCGGCTTTCAAAATAAAATCTCTACTGAAGTCAGTATACTGTAGAATTGAGTCATATGTTAAGAGAGTTTTACAGTGTTCAAATCAGTCAATTTTGATCTAATGTTATCTTTGATTCCTTTTTAAGACACTGAGTGAGTAGTTTTGTGAGACATGCGAAGTCTGGTATAAATTTCCTATAGTATCTTAGAAGTCCTAGAAAACCCTTAATTTCCGTTGCAGTTTTTGGCAGTGGGTATTTTTCGATGGCTTTAATTTTATCTGGGTTGGTTTTAACCCCGTTTTTGCAAATAACATGACCTAGAAACTCGGTTTACAGCTTCAAAAACTCTGATTTATCCATATGAATTTTGAAGTTGGAATCCCGCAGCCCTTTGAATACTTTTTCTAAATTAGTCATATATTCTTGTAAGAATGTACTAAAGATAATTATGTCATCTAGATAAACTAAACAAATTTCGTTTTGTAGGTTCTTCAATACGTTATCCATGACCCTCTGGAAGGTTGATGGAATATTTTTCAGGCCCATTAGCATCTTAAGAAATTCATATTGTCTATTCTCTGTACTAAGAGCAGTTTTGTGAATATCCGCGGAATCTATCACTACGTAATAAGGCTAAGACGAGCGTGGTAAAATATTGACATTTGCCCAGTTTATCTGGCACATCTGTTATACTAAGAAATACCCTATATTTGTCATCGACCATCTTTTTGTTTCCACAAAAAGATGGTCGATGACAAATACACTTGTTGAAGTCCACAACAAAACGCCATTTTATTTTGCTGAAAGCGTCCGCCTTTTTGGTTACAATCCAAGTAGGAGAGCTCCAGACAAAATCAGATGGTCTAATTAGATTTTGATCGAGCATCTTATTGATTTGTTCCCGGACTTCTTGTCGATGCACATATGGGTATCTTAACCTATTGTTATGTATGGAAATTTTGTCATGTGTTTTAATCCTATGTTTAATCTTGTTGGTGAATGTTAGGGGTTCATCATCAAGGTAAAACACGTTAGCATATGAGGCGCATAGCCGTTGTAGGTTTGCTAGCTCTTCGGGATTAAGATGAGCGGTGCGAAGAGAGAATAAAACAATTTTAGCGCAATTTGATAACGTTTCGGTAAACTGGCATTCAACAATAAATATTTTGGCTTCTACCGGACGGTCCATTGAAAAACTTACGTCATTTGAGGTGTTATTAGTAATTTGGATCCAACCACGATTATTAATTACATTTTTGAACAGTAAGAAATTACGCAGTTGCAAATTATTTGATTTTTAACTACTACGTCACCATCCTTTTAATTTTTAGGCAGCCTCACTAACTTTGATGACTACGCTGGTATAATGTCCTCATATAAAATTGCGCTAGGTGAGTCATACATTTCGATGGGAATTTTTGCGTTACGTTACGTTAGTGTCATAATTCTAATATCAATATTAGAACTCCATGTTCAAGTAAATCAAAACCAATCATTCCATCGAAGTAATTTACAAATGAACAAAGTTATATTATCTTGTTAATTAAGCTCTAAAAGGTATGGGAGAATTATGAAATAATCATTCTTACTTGTCGCGTGAACACTGGTGACCTCAAATAGGTCATAATTCAGTGGAATGTGGCTAAAATATTTTCTTACGGCTTCGGGACTAATAAACGATTGATTAGTGCTGGTATCTATTAAAAATTTCAATAGGGATTACTTTTCTGTATGTAACCGAGTTGCCTCTGTATGTGGAAATTTATTTCTGTTTTGGTTTTTCTGACTTGGGACACTTATGAAAATCCTCATTAGTCGAAGTAAAACTAGGATCTACTTCATCTACGACAGGAGTTTCCGCGTGGTTATACGGTTGCTCGTAGATTTAGTTATATTGTTTGTAAATATATTATTCTTGATTATAGTTATAGTACGTGTGGTTATATTCATAGTACGCATCGCTGCTATAGTCGTAGTGAAAATTAATCTCGTTAAAGTTTACTTCACGAGTTTTAAAGTAACTGGTCGACGGTGGATTGCCAAACCGTCTCCAGTCATGTCCAGTCGATGGTAAGGGTTTCGAAACAAATGGGTTGACCCCGCTCATAGGAGAAGGACGCGAGTTAGTATTTAAATTAAAACCCTGTGTTTATTGAGGCCTTTTAGGGAGTTTAAACACATTACTGTGCGGGTTATAATTTGTTGGTGGGGCACGCATCATCTGTTGCGTACAAGTGCATGTGTCTGGGGTGGTGGTTGGATCTCCAAACCTGTGCAGCGTGCGTTTGCATAGGCGTTTATATAAATGAGTTCAGTGTGTTATTACCCAGTGGTCTAGGTAGTTACGGAATGTTAAAGACGTTAGGTTTTGGAAGGAAATTATTTAATGTTAGATTAGAGCTAGGAGTAGGTTGAGTCCATTCCTTCCTGTTCTGACCACCTTTATTTTATTGTTGGAGATAGAGGGCATTTAACTACTTCTGCACAAATTCGAGTGCTTTTTCCGTACTTTCAGGTTGCATATATCTTATTCTAGACAATAGAGGGTCTTTTAAATAAGCTTTTAAGGTAAGTTTTTTATAGAGTGCGCGTTTAGCTTCGATGATCGTACTGATCGTTTCACGTCATTATCGTACTAAATAAACTTTGAACTCGAGTTATATAGCTATAAGACGGACATTAGACAATGCCCTTCATTGTAATTAGATAATAAGTATCCATTTAGAATAGCTTCCTGGAACTAGTTATATAGCTATAAGACGGACATTAGATTATGCCCTTCATTGTAATTAGATAACAAGTATCCATTTAGAATAGCTTCTTGGAACTACAGCTATAATTGATTTTAGAACATTAAGTTTACTACGAGTATTGACCATTGTTCTCACATCATATATATTGTATCTTAAAACCTGAATAAAGTTAGTCTTAACCTGAACTTCAGAGTGAGCACTTGTGCTCCTCTTGCTTTTTAAAAGCCTTTCTCCCTCGCTCACAACCTAACTCTCGCTGGTAAAATTATTGCGGATGATAAATCGCTGTATAATTAAAGTTTCGTTGCGTTGGTCAGGGAAGTTATATATAAGAGTGCTTTTGATGCCGGCCCAGGTTTTGGGTATTTAATTTGGATTTATTAACCTAGCCGCGGGCGCTGTTACTTTATTTAAAATTCGGCTCGTTTCTCACATGAAATAACACCAGTTGGTCGCACAGATTAGTAAAGAGCGTAAGGATGTACGGGTTACCGTCAAATTTAGGTAAAACTCTAAGCGACTTATAAATGAAATCAATTTTTTTGGATTGAGCCATTCTATCGGATTCTAAACCTCTATTTTGTCTATAATGCTAAGCTTAAAAGTCCTACTATAATAATAATAATAATAATAATCCTTAGCCAACGAGCAATGGCAAGACCCGGCAGTGCAGACAATTTCCGACCGGGAGACCGTATGGAAGGAGAAGGAGCTCCACGGGAGGTTCTACAAGTCTCTACATGGGCCTTTCGTAGACACAGTAACCTCTCTCCACTGGCTACGCTTTGGTGACCTCTTCGGGGAAACCGAGGGTTTTGTCTGTGCAATACAGGATCAGGTTATTAAGACCAACAACTATCGGAGATACATCCTAAAGGATGGCACCATCGACATCTGTCGAGCTTGTCGCCATCCCGGTGAGTCACTTAGGCATGTCATCTCCGGTTGTTCGGCGCTTTCTAACTCTGAGTACTTGCACAGGCACAACCTAGTAGCCAGAATTCTACACCAGGAGCTCGCTCTGAAATACGGTTTCGTGGATCGGAAGTTGCCGTATTACAAGTACTTGCCGGAAGCCGTGCTCGAAAATGATCGCGCCAGGCTCTATTGGGACCGGGCCATCATCACAGACAGGACTATTCTTGCGAATAAGCCTGATATTGTGCTGATGGACCGGGCACAGTCAAGGATATTTTTGGTCGACATTACCATTCCGTGTGACGAGAACCTCGTGAAAGCCGAAACAGATAAGCAAACAAAATATCTGGACCTGGCTCACGAGGTGACCGACATGTGGGGTGGTCTGCCGACCGAAATTATTCCTGTAGTCGTCTCTGCAAACGGGCTAATCCCAGTCAGCCTCTCGGGTCATCTGAGGCGGCTGGGACTACGTGGCGGACCGCTCCAGGCTCAAATGCAGAAGGCGGTGCTCCTCGATACCGCCCGCATCGTCCGCCGGTTTCTTTCCCTTTCCCCCTAACCCTCGGCCGTTTGGTCTCCCCTGCCGAGGGCTTCCATCTGGTTGGGCTTTTATTTATTTATGTATTTTCATATTTATTTTATTTTATTGATATTTTTGTATGTTTATCTTTTCATTTTCGTTTATAATTATATATTTATACATCCCAACCAGATGAGAAAACTATTTAGATACCCCAAAAATAATAATAATAATTTATTTTTCTCCTCACATTAAATTAACAATATCGAATTTTAACAAAAAAAGGCACAAATTAATGTGAGAGACTGATGCCTAAACTAGGCAACGAACCTGTATTTCAGGTCATCAGGTCTCCCTCCAAGTTAAACAAATACAAAAGTATGTTATCTTGGAATACATATTTTAACAATAATGATACGTTATAATACTTTGCGCGTATATACGTAATTTAACAATAATGCTACGTGTGTGTGTGTGTGTGTGTGTGTGTGTGTGTGTGTGTGTGTGTGTGTGTGTGTGTGTTTGTGTGTGTGTGTGTGTGTGTGTGTGTGTGTGTGTGTGTGTGTGTGTGCGTGTGTGTGTGCGTGTGCTGAGTGAATGCAAAAATTATAACATTTACACATGTGATTTAAAAATATCTTCCGTATATTTATAGTCCGTCTTCAGTAACCATTCATGGATACATTTTTTAGCTTTTATTTTAGGTAGGAAGTGAATATTAAGTTCCTTGTTAACTTTATTATACAGGTATCCGCCAAGATAGCAAAAAAATCTTCTGGAAAAGTAGGTACAATGGTCATAATGAGAAGTACACACTCGGTCTTTGCGTCTCGTGTGCTGTGTATTTTTTTTGGTCATATTTTAATTGTGCATGTTTTTTTAGTACTGTGTATATAATAAACAGTTGCCGGACTGTAAGAACTTTGGAAATTTTATAAAGTTGACTGGTTGGAAATTTAAATGGAAGAGAGTTACTTACTTTTAAGATTAACCTTTGTGATCTTTCGAGGGGTAGAAGAGATGATTTGGTAGCCCCACCCCAGCACGTAATACAATATATTATTAAAGATTGGCATAGAGCAAAATAGACAGATTTAATAGTGTTAGAATCTGCTACGCAACGGAGTTTTTAAAAATATATGTTAATTTCCGTATCCTATTTGAAAGTGAATAAATATGCTCATGAAAAGTTAGCTTATCATCCAACAAAATGCCAAGGTATTTAATTGAATTCACTTTTTGCAAAGGTGTGCATGAACATGTCAGACAATAAGGAAAATTGCAAGAATGAGCAGTAATAACATGGTCCGTGCAGGTTGCATATTTATTATTATGTTTGGAGAAGGACAAGTACTTTGTTTTATCCACGTTGAGGGTTAATACATTATCGCGTAGCCATTTGGACACTCTGTTTAAGCCAATCTGAGCGAAGTTAAATACATCTGGCCATGAATCACCAGTAAATAGCAGTGCTGTGTCATCAGCAAACGTAACTATTTTTCCGTTCATTAGTTTCAGTTTGCAGAGGTCATTAATGTAAAGAAGAAATAAGGTAGGGCCAAGAATACTTCCTTGGGGAACACCATAGCAGATGGGGAAGCTCATCACTAACATGTTTATCAATTTTTACCAACTGTGTTCTATCTGTAAGATAATCTCTGAAAAGCTGCAACGGTACACCCCTTATACCAAGCTTCTCCATTTTATGCAACAATATGGGAACAGAGACCGTGTCAAAAGCTTTAGCCAAATCTAAAAATATTCCTATTGTTTTCTTTTTTTCTCGAGGCTAAGTACGATAAACTCAATTAGTTCATGAACCGCATCAGCTGTAGATTTACCGGAACGAAAACCAAATTGATTTGGCGAAAGTATGGAATTTTTTATCAAGAAAATTTTTCAACCTATTATTCATCACACGTTCTAGTATTTTAGATAGTGACGGTAATATAGATATTGGTCTATAGTTACTTACACAGTCTCGGTCTCCATTTTTGTAAACAGGATGAATAGAGGGATTTTTAATAAAAGCTGTTGGGAATATGCCATAAGTGAGGGCCAGGTTACATACGTAGGTAAGTGGAGGTACAATAAATTTTTTGTTTTGTTTTATGAAGCCACCGGATATTTTATCCCAGCCAACGGCACAGTCACTTCTAAGATTATTTATTTCAGATGTAATTTGAACTTCATCAGTAGGCAAAAGAACCATGGAATGGGCTAAGCTATCAATAGTAGGAGAAAGATTCAATTCAGAGTTCTCAAGAATTTTTTCAGCCAGTTGTCTACCAATATTAGCGAAATACGTGTTGACATTATTAACTGATTCTTTCGGCGTAGTACATATTGATAATAGTTGAGTGGAAGATGTTTTTTGCGGCATTTCTGTTGGTTATGCTGTTTATTACCTCCCAAAGCTTTCTATTATTTGCACCTGCATTTCTAATTTTTAATTTCTAACCTAACGTTCCAAGTTCCCCTTGGATATAAAATTTTGTAAGCTTTGAACTAACACAGTTAAAATGAAATAAAACGCAATAAAAAGGTGTATAAAAATGAGGATAGAGTAAAAATATAATTATGGCACTAGAAAAATAACAATTAAAAGATTCAAGCACTTGCAGCATTAATCCTTCTGGCGGAATCAATGCCTGGATTCGTTTTTGGACTAGTGCTCCCGTAGGTTCTGTATCTTATTTGTCACTCTTAATTTACTATCTATACTTCAGAATACCCTACCGACTGCGCCAATTATGTGGTCTACAGCCAGAAGTCGCAAAAAAAAAGCAATTTTTTATTTAATATATATTTAATTTACAATAATTATTACAATTAGTTATTACAACAAAGTGAGGTGACTCTAATTCGAAGTTTGAATCTAGAATTAATTCACACGGTAAAATATAAGAACCAGGTAATATAACACAGTAGACACGTTATGCTGATGCAACGCCTCGTGATTGTCGTAAGTTGATGCAACGCTGCAGATTGCCTAGATAGGGCTGCGTAACAATCGTCTACTACCACCCAGATTGTTTATTTAATATAATAAAACAACTTATTTACTAGCAAAAAATTATAAAAAAATAAAACAAGATACACAAATTACCACAAAATTAGTATAATGGGCGAAAATGCCAATTACAATAAAAAAAGAAAAACTTAAATATCCAATATCTTGAAAACAGTTAAAGTTATGGTGTTTCGTATTCGAATCAGTTGGTAATAATGAAAACTTCAACCACTAAAAATCTAGGTTGAGTTAACCTGTAAGCTTGTATTCAAAAATATAATCTAATTCTACAGACCTACTGCTACGTAAGAACCTCATAATAATATATGGTATGAGGTTTTGGTATTGTGTACCAATAATAAAAATGAAGTGGGATTAGAATATATGCGACCATCTATATTTCATTTCTTATGTTACGTTCGATTATTGTGTATTAGCTTCTGACCTTGCCCTTTGAAGCAATTTGAAAATGTTTGTTTTAAAGTAAAAGTAAAGAAAAATTGCTGCTGCCAAGAACGGGTATCGTCCAATTTCCGTGAGGGTTTTGGAGCACGTCCGCTATACATATCACGTCTTCGATATATATATATATATATATATATATATATATTTTAAACCGACTGAAAAAAAGGAGGAAGTACTCAATTCAACTGTATTCGGTACGTGTGTTACTTCAGAACTTTTTTTTAGGTAAACCAATTTTGATAAAAAATTACAATTATTTTTTCTTATTTAACATCAACCCAAACTTTTAATCATGTGCAATGTTCGCGTAAATATAAGAAATCATTAAATTACTTTTATTTGAAAGCAGTTGCTTTTCATGCGGTCTTATATTAATTTGATCAAGATATGAGGAAGAGTTTTTAAGTTATTCTTAATAATGTGTATTCAATTGAATTCGACTACATTGATGATGTTCTCATTTTATTTATATTGAATACATGTGCACAAAATTTTTAATTTTACCGCTTGTTTCGACACAGGTTTTCTAACAATGAACCACTTCAGCGCCGAGAATATTATATCATAACCTATATCATCCCTGGCTGGTGGCTGTCGTAAGAGGCAACGAAGGAAAATAAATCAGGTGATGGGCAGTAGCGTCTTCCTAATAAAGATTAAATATAAAAAAATTAACTGCGATTGCGAACTTGATTTCTAAGCGTGACAATTACGGCACATATGGAGGAGGTATATATTCAGCACTGGACTTTAGTAGGCTGTAACGGGGAACAGGAACGAGCAATTGGTAAATTAGCACTCAAAACTATTATTTATAATTGCATTTTGCTCTCCTTTTAATGAAATGCAAAGCTGATATGCCACGACTGTTTTTCAATTGGATCTTTGCATCTGCGCGCGAAAAAAGAATATAATATTAAATATTATCCTTATGTTTCACAACTCACGGATAAGATAGTCAATTTCCAAGTAACCCTCTTCTTCTCTTCACTAAAGCAACTTTTTTAATAAAGTAGAGTAACTTCGTTATCCCTATCAATAAGTCAGACCAATAGTTTGTGTTTCATATCAAAAGGAGTAATGGGGTCCTCTGTAAATATATAAAGTTTATCTCATGTCTTTTATTAGTCTTGTACGCTACGTACAGATCCGATTATTGCAAATAATTCTCGTTTATTTCAAAAATACTAAAAAAGATTGTATTCATGTTTTTTTTTTAAGTTAGGTCGCTGTTTAAGGTAGTAGTTCTACGTATAGTTTCATTCATTTCACATTGTTCAACACTGTCATCTTAGGGGGATTTTTTCATTGTTGCAATGCCTGGCTGGCGGATTGGCAACCGCAGTATTTAATTATTTTGAGTAGTTATCTCAGAATCTCAGAAAATGCTTCCGTCCTATCTCCCGTTTTATGTTCCCTTTGTCTCCACTTAGGGTCCACACATATGGTGTACCGTTGGATTCTTACACCGACACTACAGGGTTATAAATAAGTCACCAGCTTACATACATGTAGTGTCACCACCAGTAATATTCTAGTATGAACACCAGTATTATTGATCTAGTGGTTGTAAACTGCTGACCATAAGGTCCTGGGTTCAAACCCCGGGTCAGTCCAAATAAAATAATTTATAGAGTTTCTTAATAGCAGACCAGAGTCCAGAGTGTGCGGTGTTTCACCCCAGTGCCTCGTAAAGCACGTAAAGCCATTGCTCCTGTGTCTGCTCCCTCTCGGTGTCGGTGTCGGTTTACCGTCCAATCGGATCGTAAGTGTGAGGAAATAGGGAGTTCAAGCACATGACTTGGGTATTATAGGTCACTTTAATCCTATCCTGCGCAGAATCGATTCCCAGTTAAGGCTAACCGTCGTGACCGGTCTGGAGGACAATACAAATCATGGGTATTACTATTCAATACGCTTTTAAACAAGATCCTGATATTATATGGCTCTAAATGGTAAGTAAATTATTCTAAAATTCCGATTTACTCTTATATTAAAAAATCTTGTAGTGGTCAGAGAAAACAGACGAAAAATTCCAGTCCCTTTCTGTGTGTACCAAAGGCATTTGACCGAAGTACTTTGTATGGGTCCAAGTCATAACAATGTAAGAATGTAACCCAGCCTTATTTTCCGTCGTTTGATGGCAAAATGGAGTTGTTGAAATTAAAGACTGAAACTCTTGCGCATACGTAACGCTGGCAAACCTATACCAATATTCAAGACAATTCTACTTAGTTTCAAAGTAAGATGAATCACATCTTATAAGTGGAAACTCAGTACCAACATACTCAGGAACACCAATCTAAATGTCTTGACTGTACTCTAAGCCCAACAGGATTTGAGCTTGATAAAGGTTTAGAAACTGCTTCCGCATGAACTACTAAAGTTTACTCTACTGGCCGGCTCCTTTTGAGCAATACATTGGAAACATTAAATCATATTAAACTAGAGAGTGTATTACATGGGCCTTCAGCTTTCAAAAGAGAACTATGCGAAACTGTTGCATAGTTTTTACTATTTAATTAGAAAATATATAAGGCGCTCAAGGCCCTCGCCTAATAAATGATATATCTTAAAATCTGACTGATCTCGAATATCTGACGCTGGCTCATATTCAGCCAGATGTTTTATAGCATATATAAATATATATATATATATATATATAAAAAGGAGTTCCTGGGCGACTAAACTTTGCTCAAAGTTAGACAAAAAATACTTGCATAAATTTATTTATCGAGAAACTTTTATAATACCTAACATAACATAAAACATAAACAATCACGCCTGTCACCTAAAGGGGTACGCAAAGATTGCGGACTTCCACTTAGCATGATCCCGACACACTTCTCTCGTTTTCTTTACATCCATATATTTAAGCATACATGCTCGTCAGTTAAGATGGTAGAACGACGCGGCATCTTTTGTTGTTTATTTATTTATTTATTGCGTCTACCAGCGTTTTTACATTTCGTACGCAGTGCATGTAGCATTTCTCAATGTGTGTACATTTAATCACAGGGTAAGTAAAATCATTTAAATGTAAAAACTTGATGCTATTTTGCTAATATTACTGAATAAATTCAAAATTGAGTTAAATCAAAAACAAACCAAAACCATAATCAAAAAAAAAAAAACTATAGAATAGTTATTTCGTAAAAGCCTGCAAAATTTTATCAATTAAACTGTGCGAAAAGAAATTTAATTTAATCAGACTAGTAATTAGTGTTTGAATTAAAATTACAACTAAACTTAACAATTATCATAATCTAACGTTACTTAATAAAATATAATGTAATAAAATAAACTAAATTAAAATGTTGAAATAATACTAGCTTTTACAGATTTTATCGTGTATATTTAACTATAAATACCCGACGTTTCGAGCGCTTTACAGCACCCATGGTCACGAGGAGGACTGAGATGTTCAACATCCACATGTCATAGTTGACAGCGGTTACCATAGATAAAAATTTAACTATTGTTCCGATCTACACAGTATGAACTTATGGTATCTTGAAGTCTTGCAGTTGTATGCTTGGGTTGGGATTTAATTTTGTTTATTATAGGATCCCAAGCAGATGGTAGCACCCAGCCATCTTCTCTATTGAAATTAGGATGTTTTTTGATTTCAATAGCCTCGCGAATCATCCTTGGAAGGAATCGGTGTACTTTAACGAGGATTTGTGGTCTATCAAATCTGATGTAGTGACGGGGGCGATCCTGTACGTGTTCACAGACTGTAGACTTCCAATGCTCCATTACGTCCCATAGTGAGTCAAATCGATTCACCAACTTGCAGATTGGCTCAATACTTAGCGAAAATACAATCACCGCTCAGGGGACATACAAGAGCACACATAAAGGATTCCTACCATTTTGTCAGCGAGATTAAAGACCTACATCTGGCAGACAATGAAACTATGGTCAGTTTTGATCTGCAGTCATTGTTTACATGCTTACCTGTTGAAGACTGCATCTTAATTGTAACTAAAATTTAGTTCACAATGGAGTTAGAAGTTAACAATTCTTTAGATTTTCTAGATGTGTTAGTAACTCGGAATCCTGATAACACCTTGAGCCATACTGTGTATAGAAAAAAGACCCATACAGATAGATATTTAAACGGTGATTCTCACCACCATCCTTCAAGTAATATTGCAAACTCTTCAACCGCTGATGGGTGGAAATTTCTTAAAACACTAGGTATTAGTAAGGCCGTTACATCTGACCGTGGTCCATCAATCACTCTGGACGAAATAAATCATCACTTTATTTCTACTTCTCCTTTGGATCCCACAGTTCGTTCTACGACAATAGCTTCCATTCAATCCATGCCATCTCCTCCTATTCCTTTGTTTCACTTCTTACCTGTGACTGAGGATGAGATACAGAAATCTGTACTAGCTATTAAATCAAAGGCTGTGGGTTGCGATGAGGTTAGTAAGGTTATGGTATCCACGATCCTTGAGTGCCTTTTGCCTGCAATCACACATATCATAAACTATTCCCTTGACTCAGGTCAATATCCTACTCAATAGAAAAAAAGCATTTGTGCGACCACTTCCTAAAATACCTAATCCCTCATTACCTACCCATTTTCGACCAATTTCAATATTGCCATACCTATCTAAAGTTCTGAAAGCCTGTGTTCACAAGCAAATCTCTATGTTCATAACCAAATACAATCTGCTGAATAAATATCAGTCAGGCTTTTGTGCAGGTCACAGTACTACCACTGCGTTGATAAAAGTCACAGATGATATTAGAATAGGAATGGATGAGTAAAAGATTACGGTGGTAGTGCTTGTTGACTTTTCAAATGCTTTTAACATAGTTAACCACAATATCCTTATAGCCTTCCTAACTAATCTTAGATTCTCAATCACAGCTTTGGAATGGTTTTCATCCTATCTTTGCGGCCACCAGCAATCAGTACGATTAGGGCAAGAGTTCTCAAGATGGGCTGACATTGAAACGGCGTGCCGCAAGGCGGAATACTTTCTCCTATAATGTTTTCTTATATAAATTCTATCACTTCCCGTTCCGTCTTTTACAATGGAACGTTGTTGCCATTTTGTAAGTCTGTCAAAAATCTTGGCTTACATATAGACCATACCTTAAGCTGGGGAGTTCAAGTTGCCGAAACAAGCCGTAAAGTAACTGCCACCTTACGTTCTCTTTGTCGTCTCAAAAACTTTCTGCCTTTTAAACAAAACTTCTGCTAATCCAGACTTTGATATTACCCATTATTGATTATGCGGATGTGTGTTACCCAGATCTATCTCAATATCTTCTCGATAAGTTGGAGCGCCTTCTCAACAATTGCATTAGATTCATTTTCGGCTTACGTAAGTATGACCATATTTCCCAGTACCAACCTAAGCTTAAATGGCTCTCTATTCGTCAAAGGCGTAACTTCCGAACTTTGCAAGTACTACATTCAATTTTAAATGACCCCAATTCTCCCTCTTATCTTAAAGATAACTTTCAATATTTATATTCTACTAACGATAGAGTTCCCCGTTCCCAAAATTGTCTTAAAATTCGTATTCCACCACATAGGAGTGGTTTCTTTAATTCCTCTTTTACTTACAGTCTATACTGCTCTGTAATGCCTTGCCTGTTTATATCAAGAAAACTAATAACAAGAATTATCTTAAAAGACTAGTTCAAGAGTTCTGTCGTAAGAATAATACCACCTGACTATCCGACTATTGTTTTTTTTCTCTCTTTCATTTTATAAGTAATATTTTGTATAATGTATTTTAATATGTATTATGTTATTTTATATATTTATTATTTATCCCATATTATATATTAAGTAAGTATGTATATTTTACTAACTATATATCTATTCTATTCATTTGCAGTTTATTTTGTTTTATATTCTTATTATTTATTTATGAAGTGATTGGTTACACATGCCACAGTTTCTCAAATCATCCAGGGTTGACTGGCAGAGAATGCCATAAGACATTAAGTCCGCCCTTTATATCCCTTAGTATATAAGGTGTATAATGAAGATTAAATAAATAAATAAATAAATAATATAGTTGTTCTGGAACCCAAATTCTTTTTTCTTTCGAAGCAACAACAAATCTGTTTGATATACCACGATCCATTCGGCGATAAAAGAAGAATTGCGGGGAAATCTGAAACTTTGACAATATAGACGGTCGCTTAATGTCTGTCGATTAGTTTTGGAGCAAACTTCTGAATTTAATGAAGAGACCAGGAGTATGAACATTGCCCAACAGTTACAGTTTTTTTATTGAATAAGGTAGAAGAACGAGCACACAGTCCATCTGATGGTAAGTGAATGCTGTGGCCCGTAGATATCTACATTTATCCTCGATGAAGAATTAAAATTCAGATAAGTAGTCGCCCCTGAGTACTAAGGTGGAATGCCTCGTTTTCAGTAAAAGAGGGTCTCAGGATATCCACACTCACCATAAGAAACACAGCGGCATTAAGCTGCTATTTTAAGCTGGTATACTTTGATAACGTGATCTTTCCCCGGTTGAACCGACTCATTCGTGCTACAATCATAGCATTGCTGCAGCGTGGATCTACCACGTATAACGTATACATACACTTTATTTTAATTGAAATAAAATTAAACAATACCTAACAAAATTTTATTTACAATGACTCGATTACAGCTTCTCATTAATTCCTTTTACAGTAAAAATGCATTATCCTTCCATTACTTGTTATAAAGAGATTTTTAGTATTTTTAAAAATTGCAAACGCAAAAACTTTCTAACTAACTTGTTCTGAACAAACAGCGAACTGATTTTACAATAGATTTACTGTAACAATTTAGCAAAGCCTCTGAACCAAATTACGCAGTTCCTGACAAACTAAATTTTACACAAAGGAATTCACATAAACATGAATATGCGAATGAGAATTTGAATTTTAAACTTTTAGCACTGCTTATGGTATGCAAAAAGGATAAAATTATTTATTTGAAGTAATTATAAATGTAACTCAGACGAATTGGTCTTACGAAATACATAACATTATGGATGATGAAGTGATTTTTGAACTTATTTCCCTAATTTTTCCCTCTTTTAACACTCTTGCTCTACTATACAGCATAATAACCGCCCGACACGCTGAGAAATTAATCCATCATCAAAAATGAGGCATCACTTGAATATATTCACAGCACTAATCACCAACCTGCCTTCAAAACTAGGTGATTTAAAAAAAATTATATGGCAGGCTCATGTTGTTATACGGATTCAGAAAGGCAATTGGATGGAATATAATATTATGAAAGGGCTTGCATTTTAAAGTCTTCAGACGCGTACGCGTAGATGTAAAAGATTTTGGAGATGGAATTTACCTCTCATACAAAA
This sequence comes from Parnassius apollo, assembly GCA_907164705.1. Taxonomy (NCBI): domain Eukaryota; kingdom Metazoa; phylum Arthropoda; class Insecta; order Lepidoptera; family Papilionidae; genus Parnassius; species Parnassius apollo. The sequence continues at coordinate 5,172,728 of CAJQZP010001217.1, forward strand.
CAACGTTTCTGTCCCATATTCATTGTAAAAGAAACTACAAAATGCGTCTGTTTCAAGAAATTACTCATATTCACGTTTTATTTTTATATCTAGTACTGCTGTACATAAAAACAAAATTGGCATGACATTTATAAATTTATTTTTTGGTAAGTTAAATACAAAGTGTGAAAAGTTACTTAAGTTTATTTACGTGAAACACCGTTCGTTGGATTTCATTATTATTAATAAATTCTATAAATGTGTAGTTGTTGTAGTCAAAATTTATTTAACGCATTTTAATACAAATACAATATGTAGTGGCGGTATTAGAATTTCCACTACCTACTGTTGCAAATAAATGTGTAGGCAGTATACTTTAGTTATCCACTATTCCATATAGGCCCGTGAGTGTCGTAAGAGGTAACAGAGAGAAATAAATCAGAAGATGCGCAGCAGCGACTGCGTAATAACAAATAGAAAATAAAAAAGTTGCAACCCTCTTATAAAGCGTAACATTTATGGTAAATGGGCCCATATAGAAACAAAAAAATATCACCTCCAATATCACACAGAAATCACTGAAGCCTTTTTTATAGTGCAAATATAAAATTTATTAATAACTTGACCACATTACCTACGTATCGGATCAAGGTTTAATTCCAAGTCTTTGTTTTTGTTTAAATATGACCTAAAAAGCTGCCTAGGTGCGACCCAAAAGGTCCACACGACTAAATTTTCAATGGAAAGAATAAAAAATATCATATGTTTTAATATCTTATAAAATTTTTCATTCGTCACAAAAATCGACTTGACCGATATTGTTCAAAATTTAATGAGGTCTTAGTTACATAATTATGCGTTAAATGAAACTGGTCCCGTATCACCATCACTCTTTGTTCTCGAAATATTCAAGGCAAAAATTGAATCCGAACATACATACATATGTACATGTGCACACACGGACATCCTCTTAAAAACCTTACTGTTCGACTCTAAAGATTTTGAAACGTGGAGATATGTTAAAATTTCCAATTCGCAAAAAGCGGACCCATTACAATAACTTCCCACTGGGAAGTTAATAGATTAATTCGTTCAAAAGTTCAACGATCACCAACAGACACAAAAAAATCTTAATTATATAAAAATAAAAACCTCGATTAATTACATAAAATAGTTATGCTATTATTACATACTTAGCAAATATTTTTTTTATAATTTTAAACAATATTACGTAATATAATATAACACTAAAGAGTCACACGTCGTTACGAGTGCTAGTTTGTCACCCTTAACATTACAGCACATAAAAGTCCACTGATGAACATAGGCCTCTTGCCATGTTGCCAGTTGCCATGATATAGACGGCTTTAATGTACAAGTAAATATCTTGCTAAGAACTTATCTTGCTAAAATCGTTCACGTCTATGTCTCGGAATACTAAAATTTTAATGTGAATACTCCTAATGGAGCAAAATATATCGTATTTTTAGTGTTGTGCTGTCATGCCCTCATAATTTCACTCTGTCGGTCTGTCTTTCAGTGTCACATTACCTCCGAAGTGTTTGGAGAAATAAGGTACTTTAGCTATACAAAGCGCTTTTTTCCATTATGAAATATTTCATAAAGATAATATAGAGATAATTTTAAAGAGCGAAATAATTAAAATTTATATTTTACACATTGGCAAAAAATTTTATATTAGAGGTCTGTTTTTCAGAATGAGAGTATCAAAACGAGCACACAATCCACGCGATGTTAAATGGATCCTATGAACCATATACATCTACATTTATTTAAGAATCAATCGTGCAGATGCTTTGTCATCCCCGAGGACTAAGATGAAATGCCTCTTTACTAAAATAGGTCTAACATACAGGTATAACATACCGTTACCGTTACGGCCTATTAAAATCCACTGCTGTACATAGGCCTCCCCCATTTATTGTCTCATAATAATTGTAATCATTTGTCTTATAATAATCACAATTCATAAAAGTGATAATTGCCATAGTTACCACGCTTAGCATGCGGGATCGCAACCGCAGGATTTTATTTTTAATCTTTATTAGGAAAACGCTGCTGTCTATTTTCTGACGTTTCCCTTGCGACACCAACGGGGTGATATATGTTATTGAATATTCTTACACCGCCACTACATGGTAAGGTTGTTGTATAACAGATTATAAATATACATTATCAGTAAACGCCTGTGCGAACAAACATGCATAAAACGCTGCAAAACAAGAGCAACCATCACCACTCTGATGACATTACTACACTGGACTTAATTATAAGCAGATTACACAAGTAACATTATCTCTCAGAAGCTAGTAGATATTTAAATTTAATATACCTATGTATAATAAAATAAAGAAGTTTAAATTAAATAACATGACTTAAGTAGAAAATCTATAAAATATGGATAAATTTCAGGTACGAGACTAAGTTCAGTTATTTTTTTAACTCGAAATTCATGACAGATAAATAAAATTAACTGTGACCGATATATGTTACAAAACCTTTAGAGCCAAGAACCTCTGCAGGCCCGTACACTGTAAATTTACCAAAGTTTCATCGTAATCGTATTAAAGATAAAGCAATGCATAGAACAAACGAACAAAGAAATGTTCATTTTCTTAATCAATTTTTGTGAGCGCGATCCTTTCTGGGAATGAAGTGATCGCAACCATGCTGTTTCTAAATGCTTATACACTAATTGTATAAAATATTATATTGTAAATTTAAAAAAATCCTTCCTGCTGATACTTCCTAGGAGAGGGTTTTTTTTAATAAACCTATGTTAAAAGTAAAACAAAGTTCAGTTACAAAAAACTTTCAGTAAGAAGAAGTAGGTATAATCTATATTGAATTAAAATTATTCTATTCTATTCTTTCATTTTTGTGAAGGTTATGAAGCTCTTAGTGCGCTGCGCTTCTCCAATGCGTGTATACTTACATTACGTAATCTCAAAATATTTTATTCCATAAATATACGGAATTAAAAGCATTAAAATTTGTTCCCGACGGATTTTTTGATGGCTTGAGCTACGTAGCATGAATTAAAATTTTCCCTAATAGACCCCTGAGAGGGTGATATAATCTAGACAAAAACTTCTTGACAATTTTTCAACTTTTTAACGAGATCAAAGCTCGACTTAACATGATCTTTGCCTTACTTACATAGTTTGTTAAGTTCTGAGAACAACATATTCTTTGAATTGGTGCGTATATGTGGTGTTGACCGTACAGTAAAACCAGAAATATCTTGAAAACAATCTTTATTTGAATTTAATTAATTTTTGCGTGCGCGTCTTCACAAGCATCCTTTCCTCCATCTTGCTTTTTTATCATTCTGTAGAGTATGAAAGCTATATGGTAAGCTAATGAAAAAAAAACTAACATCTGACAGTTGCCAATAAATAAAAGGTATGAATGCAAATTGTGTTTTAGTGGTGAAATCCCCATAAATACACAATACATTCTCCCTTATTCACTCACTCTCATTCTTTTACTCATTCGTCATTTGCTCCGTTCCTTCCAGATCACTTCATTACGCTGCGTTCCAGCCCACATATATATAAATATTTTAGATATATAGAACCAAATTAGCTAAATTCATAACTCTTAACCGGTTCTGGAACCACAACTCGTATGTATTCTGATATCGTTACATAAATTTTGCTACGGGTCTTACACGTGTCTAGAAAATACGCACAGTGTGTATGTGAACTAGATGTCTGCGCAGAATAAGATTATGGTGCCCGAGAGAACGCACAAGCGTGTACTCTATACCTTTCACTCTCGTAGTCCGATGAGACGGTAACCCGACACGACCGGAGTGATCAGGCGCAGTACCGCCATCTTTATGAGCTCTCTTTACGAGGCACGGGGGTGAAAAACCACCAACTTCCTGACCTTGGGTGCTACTGAGAATTTCTGGACAAAAAAACCAGTAACTGATTTTGGCACCACCCGGGATTTGATTCCGGGACCTCATGATCAGCAACTGCCATCCACTAGATAACGAGGTAGCTGCTTGTAATTTGTTTCTCAAAAAACAGCTCAAACGATATTTTGTATTTAGATATTTACTTAAATTTTACTTACACAAAATGTTAGCTACAAGGCATTCTCTCTCAGTCTATCTAATCAAGATCTAGATTTAGCCTTAAATAGATTTAGATGATTTTTTCCTTTCCATGTTGATAGGGGTTATCCATTTGAATATTATATTATTATATTTTTCCGTTTATGATCCGTAGCGTACCGTCGCGCTTACTATTTCCTCCGATTGGTGCAATAGGTGCAGTTGTAGCTAGTGCTTCTTAAAAATTTACAGTATCTAAGTTTATAAGTTGTTAATACCTATCACAACGGATACTCACAATTGAGGTACATGCGGGGAGTTAATATCAGAAGGTCCTCACTGCACTGTATGTAATCAAGAGCTACATTTTCACTGTGATGGTATAACTAAAGCTCGCTATCGCAAGCTGGGAGATATAAAGTCTACTTGAAGATTTATCAATTGCAAGCAAACTCACTCTATCCAGCCTCCTTTATCACCAAGGGTTGAATCCGATGCACTAATAATTAAGGATATAGAAGCTTTCTCTGATAAACTGGTGCCCTTAGAATGCCTTAAAGATGAAGTCATTGCCTTTAGAACTGAACTTGCTGATCTTAAATCTTCACTTAAACTAATGTGGCGCTAAAAGAATTTAATTACAAAATTAATGAATTTGAACAGCGTCTAGTACAGGTCGAAAAAGTACAAAAACAAGCTAACCTAATTCTGATTAAAACTACATTTACGGATTTTATCGCGTTTAATTTTACGACACGACACATTTTTATTTCACGGGGGACTTTCTCGTGACCATGGGTGCTGGAAAGCACCCGAAACGTCGGGAAATAAAAATAAAAATAATTAAAAGTAAAATTAAACACCATAAAATCCGTAAAAGTAATTTTAATCGATATGTAGTGTTCGCGTAAATATAAGAAATCATTAACCAAATTCTGACTCGATTAGAAAAACTAAAGTAGGAGTCGATCTCTGCGGAGCAATGTACAAAAATGAATAATGTTAAAATAAATGGAGTACACCTCAGGCAAGTGGGGAAAATTTGTTTGAAACTATATCCAAAATTGAGTCTATGATACAATATCCGATTACAACGACTCAGGAAAATTTCATCACAAGAGTACCAATCCGTGATAAAGAGCATAACAAACCGATAATAATCTATTTTTTGTAATCGCTATGCCAATTTATTTAATCGCTATGTAATGTTTTGTGGCGGCATCCAGATATGCATCGAAGATTAGTCATCTCACATCAGGCAACAGGAGATTTGTGGGCAATCATTTACAACAGTTACCACCTAATCATGCACAATAAGACCTTACCATCTATAACAAAAAAGGCAGCGGTTGAAATTAATTTTCGCTAAGTCTGGATCAAACATGCCAAGATACATATAAGAAAAACCGATACATCGCATATAGTTATGGTGAAGTCAGAAAGAGACCTTACAAATATAGTGTGATGTTAAACTTATTATTTTTTATTCTATTTCTATTATTCATAATGTTAAACTTATTAACTATGTGATATTAAACTAATTATCTTTTAATTCTATATCTGTTAGTCACAGTTTATTTTTGTACTACACCAAATTAATAATATTGCTGTTTGAGATCCATACGCTATCGCGGTGTGTTTACGTGTTCCCATTTTGTTGAGAAATTGCGTATTCATTACATTTTAATTTTAAACGTATTTACAATGTGGATAAACTATGTTTAAATATTATTATATATAGCTTGGTTCACTTTTGGTCTATGAATTTGATAACGAGTATGAACGAAATTATAATGATATAGCCCAACGAATTAGTAAGCTGAAGTGGCAATGGGCCTGCCATATAGCTCGAAAAACCGAAACCGTTGGGAAAAAATGGTTCTCGAGTGGCAACCTCTTACTGGTAGGCGTATTGTAGGGTGACCCCACACTAGATGGAGTGACGACTTGGTAAGACATGCAGGAAGTCGATGGATGCACGTGGCTCAAAACCGTGCCTTGTGACATTACTTGCGGGAGGCCTATGTTCAGCAGTAGACTTGTGAAGGGCTGTAATGATGATGCTGATGATGATGAACGATAATTGTTTGTTACTTTTCTTTACGTATATCATTGATTTTAATCATTGGTGCATATCACGGCGCATCATTCTACCTTTATAAATTCTCTACCCGCTTTTATATGGCATTTTTGTTTCTTTCCTTTTACTAGTTAATTGACTTTTATTGCATTCAATCACGGAATCGATTAATATATATTAACAAAATGTACGTGGTTTACGAACAAAACACTTAACTTGTTTAGGAACTATTATATTTACCGAAACGAGGTTGGTCGATAGTTTACATAACAGTGAGTTACTTGATGACTGATATTTAGTACGGAGGCGGGATCGTTTTTACTGTAGCATGACACAAACGCGGGGGTGGGGAGGTGTACTAATTGCTGTGAGGAATTATCTTTCGGTGGTGGAGTGGGGTGACTGGCGTAGTTCAGCGGAAAATATTTTGGTCTCTATTTTACTAAAAAAAATCCAGGCCGCCAGTGACATTTAATATAAACATTTGTGCGCTTTACTTGTGTAGAGAAAATATAACTTACTCATTTATTACCCAATTGCAAAATTTCGCACAAAATATTAATACCATAATTATGTCAAATTCAAGTGATAAATTCGTACGCGTACGTAATTTCAATTTTGGCAATCAAGTAGATTGGAATGTTTGCAGCGACAGTAGTGAGTTGTTACCTACCAATTACTCCTGTCAATATATTTATGATTTTTCAACTCTGTTAACACCTGTAGCTTATCTTAATAGAAATGCATACGTACCTTAAATGGGAGGCTACTTGAATTGGTATTCTCTAATGACCTTGTAGATGTTAAGGAATGCTATGAGCCATTAGCAATGCCCACAGATATGCACCATAAATGCCTATTAAATCTAGCTCATGATTATTATCACCATCACTTTATGTAAACCATTTTGCGGTTCCTTAACAAAAATTCAAATACATAGGTTTTTGGTTACCTATTAATAATATTTTTATTCCGTTCTAATTATACTAAAATTTTTGTATAAAATAATATTTGTAATAAAATTAATTTAAACCAAAACGTTTTTATTACAACGAAGCGATCGAAATATATTTATTCGACTTCAATCAAAATCTAAATCTTAAATTCTTAGATTTTTTAATCGTCAAATGTGTTATTTATATTAGTTACGTAATAATAAAATAGTATTTCGTCAAAGATATGTTATATTTTTACGTATTGATTCATAAAAAAATGGGGGAATTTTGTTTGACATGACAACCCTTAGACGCAAAATTACTTGCACCGCCGCCATTGCAGTGCATCAAACTTTTCTTAAGAAAATTCATTCCGCCTTTTCTATGAGTCCATGCGAATGAACAAGGAATTTTTCAAGCGAATTTCAACAAGAAAAACAGCGAGCCAGATAGATATTTTATTTTACTACGCATGTTATTACTCTTGACGTCATTTTATTAAATTTGAGAAGAATACAAGACACCCTGTTACGAATATATATAACGGTAGGCTCGACGTTCACTTGATTTCTCTGGCACAACTGCAAGAACAGTTAAAAATCATAACAAGATATGTTTAAGGAGAGCTTTTCGTCCCGGTCAACGTTTAAAATATTAAGGAGTTATTCAAAATTCTACAAGTAAAGGCAAGAATAGAAGATTACGTCATAATTGAAGTGAAGATGCCACTATTGACTTATGAACTTAGAAGACCTGTACCGCAAAAGAATAAATTTGAACTCAGTCTACATCACACCTTCTACCGACTACATAGCATTTAATTTACGAAAAGATACCTTTATGTCGGTGTTGGAGAATGATTTACAACTCATCAGCATCAAGCATCAGATACAATGACGTTAACCTATCTTGCCCAACTTCGAGTCTATTAAACGTACTTAATGTGAGTCAATCTATATATGACGTAAAATAGTTATGTATGACAGCAATCGAACATAGTGTCTTAGAGAAACAAAGGAGTGCTTTGACAGATTGATTAAATTACACTCTCATGATAAAAACTCTCATTCAAACTCATTCATTTCAACTTCAATTTAACGTTCACTTTCACTTTCAAAAGTTATTTAAACTATAGTGTTCTGTAAAATCTTTTATATACCATGTTTTATGCAATTATTATTACAACCTGGCTGTACACATGCTGCAAATAATGCAAGATCCGCATATTATGCTCGTCTGGGCTGACTACGACGTGTCTGCGCGGCAATGGCCTTACCAGCATAGGTCAAGGTGGCATTCTTAAGAGGGACACGTTTACTATACAAGGTCATCATGGCTATCGGAGTGAAAAATTATAAATAGGAAGTTTTAACTTTGGGATTATGGCTGAAGAGTCCATATTGAATTCTGTCATAAATACATCTACCAACCAGCTGTCATTTAATGATTTCGTCTTTGCGCGAACACTGCACATTAATTAGTACTACTTTTACGAATTGTATCGCGTTTAATTTTAAATGATTGTTAATTCCTGATTTTCGGGTGCTTTCCAGCACCCATGGTCACGGGGGACTAAGATGACTGACGTCCCGATGTCAATGTTAACCCCGAGAACCTTCAGCTTTTTAATTATTGTTTAAGGTCCGATCTATGAAAGATGAACTTTCTCTGTCTTGAAGTCTTGCAGCGGTATGCTTAAGTTTAGATTTAATTTTACTAATTACAGGGTCTCAAGTAGGTGGCAGTACCCAGCCTCCTTCTCTACTGAAATTAGGTTGTTTTTTATTTCAATAGCCTCGCATATCATCCTTGGTAAAAATCGATGTTCTTTCGCGAGGATTTGTGGTCTATCGAATCTGATGTAATGGTTGGGACCGCTTAGGATATGATCACATTCTGCAGACTTCCCGGAACGTTGATGCTTCACGTCAGCTATATGTTCTTTCACGCGGGTTTTAATATATCTTTTTGTTTACCCTATGTATGAGACACCACATTCACAATCAAGCTTTTACACTCCTGCATCCTGTAGAGGAATATGACACTTGAGAGATCGTAAGAACTAACTTATCTTCTTCGGCGGCTTGAAGTATGTTTTGATGGAAGCGCGCTTCAAGATGTAGCCAATCTTGTCAGTGACTCCTCTAACATATGGCAGTACAACAGGTACACGCTCGACTGTGGCCAGCTTCACTCGTTCACTGTGACGTAAGCGCGGAACCCGAAGCTTGTTGTCGTGCAGAACCTGTTTGGCATGCTAAAGCTCGGCGGCCAGGTGCTTACTGTCACAGATCCCTCGTGCTCTCTATAAGAAAGATTTGCCCACGGTAGCTAACTGTGAAGGACGGTGGTGAGATTCACCGTTAAAATATCGTTTTTCTTGGGTTTTTTTTTTCTAACACATATAGGAAAGCTAAGGAATTATTTGCCTCTAACTCCATAGTAAATTGAACTTTAGATTTTATGGAATTAAGATATTATAAAAATACGGTCACTTTGTCTGATGGTAAAATTGTGAAAGTGTCGTCTTCGTACCGCTTGTATAACCTTGGGGTAGCAGGTGCAGTAAAGAGGGCTTTCTCTTCAAAGTCTTCCATGAATATATCGGCGACAATGCGAGATACAGGTGAGCCCATCGCAACACCATCTACTCGATTGTAAAAATCTTCCTTCCACATAGCCAGATGTAAGGAAATGTCTAAGTAGTACTGCATATTCTTCTTTTTTTATATGGAAGCGGGGGCAAACGAGCATGCGGCTCACCTGATGTTAAGTGACTACCGCCGCCCATGATCAACCGCAACATCAGGGGGAATTGCAGGTGCGTTGCCGGCCCTTTAGAAAGGAGTACGCTCTTTTCTTGAAGGTCCCCAGGTGGTATCGGCCCGGAAAAATCGCTGGTGGTAAACTTCTGTCATGTTATTTTCCTCTTGTTTCTTAATTATATTTAAGATGTTGTCTTCAACAGTTAGGTATGTAAACAGAGACTGAACATCAAAACTGACCATGGTTTCATTTTCAGAAAGACGTAGGTCTTTTATCTAACTGACAAAATGGTATGAATCATTAGTGTGTGCTCTTATGTGTCCTCTGAGAGGTTATAATATTTTAGCTAAGTGTTGAGTCAATCTGTAAGTTGGCAAATCAATCTGACTCACTATTGGACGTAATGGAGCGTTCGGTTTGTGTATTTATGGTAACCAATACAATTTCGGTATTATTGAATTAACGTCTAGATTAAATTTCTCGGGGCATTTCTTAATTTGAGAATACACAAACCGAACGCTCCATTACTTCCAATAGTGAGTCCAACGAGGGATCCGTGAAAGCAAACACCTGGCCGCCGAGCTTCAGTACGTCAAGCAGGTTCTGCACGATAAACTTCGGGTTCCGCGCCTACGTCACAGTGCCTGCTGTACTATTAAATTCATTAAAGTAGTGTTAATCCACTGTGATTTGTTACCGGATATCACAATTATACATTTTGGAAAATCAAGGGGCAAATACAAGACGTGCTGAACCAATCTGATGAAGGGATAGCCGAAGCAATAGTAGCGGCTGCTATCTACTTGTACAGAAGTTGAAAGTAGAAGTAAAAAGTACTTGTATAGAAGTAAACTATATTATATCTCCACGGCTAGGCCAGCCGACGCATCCCCCGCGGCTGGCAGCCGGCCGTCACCACCGACTGCACGTCGCTTACTCAGCGATCCGCGTACTGAGGATAAAACTACATACACAACGTTTGACAAGATTATTAACTTCTAATATAAAATATACCAATAATAATTTTCTTATTTTTAAATACTTTTTAGATTTTATTCTCTTTCTTTTGTTTAAGACTTGGTAATATGTACGAGGAAACCCGTACATTTTTTATATATTAGCGTAATTGGAGCGTGTGCTCGTGTTTGACGTCATTTTAATGCACATAATTCGTTTTTTTTTAAAATAAATTCACTACTGTTAATTAGCAAGGCGTTACGATAAACAGTGTTTTATTTTGCATCTTCGTATTTGAGTTATACTCCTCAACAGCATTTAATCTTGCATTGCATTGCATTACATACTTGCATAGTTAAATGATTGTCTTCTATTTATTTCAATTTGTTAAAAAATGGCCAAATAAATATCTCTTTCTTTCTTTTTTCTTCTATTTAGTTCAGAGGTTTATTTGCATACTTTTAAGATATAATAGATAAAATCGATAGAGAGCAATGCCAGGAGTGATTCAGACTATATTTTATCCGAAATATGAACATGATAATGGAAAGCAAATATTATTTCACAAATTTTAAGAGAAATAATATGTTGCTCTGCAATTTGATACAATAGAGATCCTGTTAATTTATCTTCCACTTCTTAAATTTTCGATGCGGTATAGACCTGCATTTTTTATTTGTATAATTTTTAGACAAACACGGATCAAGTCGCAAGTAAAAGCTAGTATTAAATATAAAGTATTCCTTGTTTCGTTAATATTAAAACTGTTATTATTAATAAATGCCTTATCAACGTTTAAGCAATATTAGAAAAAAAATATTTTGTACTATGGGCGAAATATATTACCTTTTAATGAAATAGCTCTGTAGAATAATTTGTACTATGTAGATAAAACGTCATCGAAAATCTACCATGTGATTAGATTCACTTCATTAAGAGTTCAAAGTGTTTCATGTTCAGTTCGTTGGAAGTACCATCCCTAAGGGCAAGAGAGGATGTGCGAGTGATAACGAATAATATATTTCACCGGCTTACCAACGTTTGACACAAACTCTGTACGCATTGCGGTATCGTACAGGATATGAATGCGTTTCTACTATTTGGAATATGTACATTTAATTCAAGAAAATGTTGTCTGATTTGTAATATTTTTAGTACAAGGGTATACACATAAATATATAAATAATCGACTTAATTAATTAACATGTCCGAATTTTCTCAAACCATCATTTACAAATACAAATGTAAATAAAAGCAAATAACTTCCGAAGATTGCTTTAGTCTATTTTTAATTTAGTTTGTGAATTTGTCGCTGGGAAGGTATAATTTTTAAATTTGATCCTCCTTAATTGCCAATTTCCTTAATATATTCGAAAAGGCGTAAAACGAGCAAAATTTTGTTTGAAACACATAATGGGAAACGATAATATAACATATGAGGACTATTGACGCTTTCCTATTAAATTGACGAAAATCAGAGTTTTTTTACGGTAACGAGGATTCACAGCTCAGTTTTAAAGTAAAGCGACGCGTGTTCCTTCTAGTTGTTAATCGATGCCAGATGTGAATGTCTATAGGCCATGCCCCTCACTCAATCAGATAGATTATGTGTTCATTTCTTACCTTTATTATTCTTAAACTTATACTTTCTACAACCCAATAGTTCTGACTCAGGCGGATATAAAGCCATGGAAATTATTTCGAAGACATCTTAGAATATAACGGTCCATGCAACGCTATCACATCCGATGCTGATGTAATAATTTCCCCTTTTTATTATGAAAACTCTTCTCTCAGATTATATTTTCCACATAATGATGTGTTTATATTGGATTGGGGTTTCCGAGATTCTATAAGAGTGCTAGAAGGTTTTACTTATGGGTCATATATGGCTGATTTTGTATCAGAAGGCGTATACTAATTAACAACACAGCAGACCAACATAAGCCGCTGTGGAATAATATGCCACTGGGTAGTTGAGGCAGTAAATGGATATTTTAATAGAGATTTTAAGCTAAGGCTAGCAGCATGAAACAAATATTTAATATGATAATATGGCCTATAAATATTTGTTCCTAGTCTCAGTGCAAGACCGAATGAAATAGACATTAAATGGCCATTTAAGTATAAAGAATTAAATAAATAGTTATATTATTAATAATAATGGTTATAATATTGTTTATTGTGTTTTGATTGGCTGATCAAAGTTTAGGAAGAATTAAGCACATAGTGATTAAACACTATTAAAAAATAAAAAAGAGAATGGTTAGATCGATGAAACGTGTAGAATAACTTTAAGATTGTTTTTTTTTAATACCAAACCTCTCTTATATATGTACAAATTTTCACAATACAGGAGGATTAACTAAAGTAAGTAGCTGTTATCCAATTTATATATAGTTGTCCTTTGTTGTTGTGATATCACGGATTGAGGGTGAACATAGAACATTTTGACCAAATTACTGTTCAGCCACAAGGTTGTTGTATGAGGCTACCATGGAAGATACCAGAATCATGTTGGATTGGGTTCCAATCAATGGCGATATAGCCACCTCATATGACTTACCATCAAGTGGGATAGATTTCAGGTTCTGACTATTAATAGTAAAAAGAAAGTTTTGAGAATAAAGAAAGTTTATATCCAAGCAGTGTTAAATTGCAAACGAGCTGCTAGTGTAGTCTACAATCCACCTGTCAAGTATTTTGACTTCGGCGCAATCGGACTGATAAAAACGACAACTAAATTGACGAAGGGTGTCGATTTAATCATTGAAGGATACTCTTATACACAATATCCGTCCATCAAAATAGAAAACGTAAATCCTTATTGGCTGTAAGGTATACTATATTATGTAAGATAGTCAAAACCAAATCAAGATGGTGCTGTCCATATATTGTTTCATTTTCCTTTCTCCCTTTTAGGATAGTATAGGATAATATGAGATATAGGTTATCTTAAGCCACCACGTTAAAATATATGCATTCATTAAAAAATTACCATAACTATTTCTTAAGTAAAATTTAGAAAACCCTAAAGTTAAAAGTTTCCAAGCATATGATATATAAAATTTTTAGTCATTAGATCATGCTTACGATATTTTGTCCTATAAAAATTTAGAAGATATTTGATGTATGTTTTTTTTCAGTACTAATACCGAAAAAATCTCGCTCAGAAAGACGTTCGTAATCTAGAATATACAGGAAAAAAAATCAAAACCAAAATTTTATGATTTCTTATATTATATTTTTATTTATTATTATATTCTTTTTAAAACTCAAATAGCTAAATTATATCGCTAGAAAGCGCTTTATATAATATTATTATTACTGCGTGAACATAAAGAATATATGCACGGTCTTTTAGGCACTGTCAATTCTTTGAACAGGGTCAATTATTTTTTATTATAGTCTTTTGTCAAATATAAAATTCATACGCCAAGCTCCAGAGTCAAATTAACGAAAATCATCGCCTCATTAATTTTCTGGCCTCGTTCAAGATCCAAGCTTGTCTCCATTTTGTTATTTGGAGAAAGGCCAAACAAGCTTGTATTTGTTATAGGCGAAAAAACATCCCAGTATTTGTGCATTCATAAATAAATTTACGATAACATAAAGCAAAAGAAATATAAGTGGAATTAATGTGTTGTACATTTTAAAAATTGAAAATTTTATTAAAATGAAAGCCGATTACAAAGAGTCATAAAGAATTAAATGTTTTTCACATTATTTATTATGAGTCGATGTTAAGATACATTGTATAGAAGAATTTAAGACCGGACTTCAAAAACAATTATGTGGAAATTACTTTGTTTTCTAGATAGAGTCACGACCAGGTAAGAGCTCAGGCTGCAGCTCTGCTTTGTAGCATTCATTAGGGGAGGCCTTTGTTAAGCAGCGGACTTATGGATGACTGTAATGATGACGTTGATAATAACGACATTCTAGTTATTATTTTTATAATTTACAACACGTTACAAAAACCCTGTGGTTAAAGTTAAGTGCGGTATCAGAATCAGTATTCAAACATATGGAATTTTTTTTTTCGGGAAAAATCAACCATTACAAAATTTAATTTAATTAAAATAAATTTTAATTTACAAAACTGTCTTCTTATATACATCTATAAACATAAATAAAATACTACTTGTAAGCAATATAATTAAAAAATAAATACTTCTAATTAACATAATAAATAAATTAATGGAAAATAATGTTTACCAAAATTATGCAGTATGTAAAGCTTAACTTAAGTAAAAAATACTTGCTAAATCACCGACGTCTGTAGGTAGTGTACTGATACGCTGATCTAAATATCTGCCAGCATTTTGGTCACCAAAGACATTGACAAGGCGGGATGAGATATATTTGTAAAAACATCTTGTTTCAGTACCTCACGGTCCCAGCGTTCCTGCACCAAACAGCACAAACATATATCCCTCTCTGAGGGCTGCATATATGAGCCGCTTTTTTTAACGTCTCGCTAAGAAAATTGAGAATTTTAAAGGATCAGGAAGTTATTGCTTTTCCTCGTTTTTGAAAAATTGAGTTTTCATCAAATCTTGACGTTTTGAGGTCACAGGAAGCCAACCTGACAATTTTTCGATGGTGTTTCATCAAACTTACATTTCCTATGAATTTCTAATAATTCAAACCGGTAGATTTTGAAAAATCTCAAAAAAATTTCAAAAACTGTGTTTTTGGAATAACGTATACAGAGCTTTACTGATCGACTCCAAAAATTAATTAGCTTACCTAAAAAAAACCACTTCAATCGCCGTCAGTACAGTCAAAATCGATTGATTTGTTCGTGAGTTAATAGTTAACAAAAATTTTGAAAAAATTAAGTTTTTTAAATTACTCCGATATTTCACATTCAACGTCAGAGTTTGGTGATATTTGAAACGCTTTGCATTTGAAATTAGCGGGAAGTTCCAGGGATGGCCTGCAGATTCAACCAATTTTTTTATTAAAAAAACCTCTAAATTAGGATTTTCACTTACATCGTGATTGCAGTTTACAAACATAAATTTCACAAGGACAAGAAGACAAAAGTTTGCGCGTTTACCGCTAAAAAAAAACCCCTTCATCGTATCTCCTCAGTTTCAAGCCACTCCCCTTGTTGCCTCAGCCATTATGGGAATCCTCGGCGGCGACATATCGAGAGACGTGCAGTTTCGTGGTCACTTGGAAGAGAAAAAAGCTTGGTGCTCAGCTGAGCGGGACAGTATTTCATGCCGGCTCACCGCGGGCAACTTTACAATGCGCAGGTTCGGCCACACATGGAATACGGATCCAATCTATGGGCCGGGATTCCCCAGTGCCAGCTCCTTCCATTTGATAGCATCCAGCGCAGAGCAGTTCAAATCATCGGCGACCGAGCTCTTTCCGATCGGCTTGACTTACTGGCACTGCGAAGAGATGTTGGATTTCTTTGCGTATTTCGCAATCGCATCTACCACGGGGAGTGCTCTGAGAAATTGTTAGGACTGATTCCAGCCTCATAGTTTCACCATAGTATATAGCGACATAACTCGCGATACTATCCATACCATCTGGATGACTGGCGGTCCACCACTGAGCGATTTAAAAGAAGTTTTCTTCCTCGCACAACTCTCTTGTGGAATCAACTATCACCAGAGATTTTTCCAGACCGATACAACTTAGTGACCTTCAATAAAAGAGCCTATTCCTTTTTAAAAAGCCAGCAACGCTTCTGCAATCCCCCTGCTTGTAGCTTTTCAAGGTTGGCGGTAATCACTTACCATCAGGTAAGCTGTATGCTCGTTTGCCCCCTCTCCTGTAAAAAAGAAACATCCAGACTGGAACAATTACTTGTAGGCCATACAAACACTTGTTGCGTGCGGGATTTGAAACTGCGGCCCTCAGAGCTTTAACTCATTGCTAAACTACTGAGCCAAGGAGCTGTCAACCCGCTTGTTAGACTCGACAACAGCAGCAGCCGCGCCTGCCTTTTATGCAGTCGCCGGACGACATGATAGCGTGTGTCAACACAAGTTACATCCCAAACTAAGTAGCACCCATTTTTTCGTGGAATGAGCGTCATTCCATCAGGTCTCTTGCCATCGTCCCGCAATGTGCCGTTTGGCTCTTAAATTGCGGGTACGTTGGCACTGGTTACGGCCCGTTGAATAACGTCATTAATGCCTACATAGCAAGGGTTGCAACCAGCGCTCCGATGGCATACCAGGCCGTGGTGACCACGAATGTCGGGCTCTTTACCACAGTGGAAGCAATAAAGCTCATTAGTTTTAAAAACCTAATATCAGGCTGATAGCCAGAAAGAAAGTAGTAGTAGTACTGAACAAGAGTGTTTCAATATTCGATGAGAGCAGTGCAATCAACCAGTAGCCCGAATCCTTCTCCACAGATGCTAGAAGACGAGCTCGCTCTGTAGGGTTTCCACGGTTTTCTGATAGGTTTTTCTGAACCTCAATACGTATCGGCTCATCGCAATGCATCTGCGAAGCTGAGTTTGACGGAAAAACCTGATCCGGCCCGATATTATTGTTCCAGGCTTTCTTGGTATCAGCCAAACGCGATACCTAAACATCACCAAGTGATGTGTTAATAACTGTTCCAATGAAGTTTGACTTACTATGAACTGAAGACAAGAAAGCTAAAGTGCTTCGCTGAAAACTTTTTGGATGCTTAGATCACCATGTCTAACGGGAAGTGTGACCTGAACCCAGGAATTGTATGTGGGTATTTTACCTGTAACTGACACATGCATCGGTAAATCACAGTCTTTGACAATACTCTTGCTCCCCAATGCAGAGATAACAAAACCACACATACAAATAGCAATTTATTTTATTAATGAAAATTAAATTTTTTAATGGTCGAGTTTTCTGAAAAAAAAAAAAGTTATTTCTATCCGTTTGAATATCGATTTTGATAACGCAATGAACGGGAACTACAGGGTTTTTTACATGTTATATAGTATAGTATGAGACATTATAGCTGTAGTTCAACTCTAGAATGTCATCAGTGACATTAAAATGTTATCTCCCATTTCCCAAGATCGATTTGATGATTTTTAATTGAAGTCGGCTAAAAGTAACTGTGGAAAAATGATGTAAAATTTAACCAAGAAATAATTACTTCGTGTCTGAATGTTCGTCCATAAGTAATCAATATTTATGTAGAATGTAGTAGTTAAGTGGCTAAGCATTCACTGTAAATTTCGCAATACAAAAGCAACACGGGTTTGATCCTCGGCAGTATGGTTTCAAACGATATCGTACATTTACCCGTTACCATTACAGCATGTCATATGTCCACTATTGAACATACACCATTACCATAGATTGCCTTATATCGGGTAAATTTGCCATAGTTGCCAAACTTGGCCAACGGGTTATTCACCGCGATTTCTATTTTAGTAGTTTTAAAACCTTCTCGGAAATGAGAAGGTTTTAAATCTGACACAGAGAAAGCCCTTTGCTCAGCAGTGGAAAAAAATGTATATAATATATATAGGTTGTAACTTTATCTTTAATTTAATGGAAAACGCTTCTGCACATATCCTTGTTTCTGTCGCATTTTACGACACCCACGCGACGATTCGGGGTAGTGGATATTATCACACCATTACTACATTACGTTATCGCCCATGAAAGTACATTCTGAGCAGGTGATTATATTTAAAGGTAAAGCTCTGCTTTTATAAACTATTAGCAACTTTATTGTTCTTAATTTGTTATTATATGAGAGTGGCAAACGAGATGAAGGTAAACACCTAATGGTATGTGGTTGCAATAGCCTATGGAAATCTACTACAAGATTTTAATACAAGCGGTAAAATTAAAAAAAAAATTGTACATTCGACTTTAATATAAATAAGATGAGAACATTATTACTGATGTCATGTAGTCGAAATCTATTACATATGAATTATTAAAGGTAACTCAAAAACTACTGGTTAGATCTTGATCATTTATATTGGACCACATGAGAAGCACCAGCTTTTAAATATAAAAAATCATCAGAATCGATTCACGTGGAAAAAATTTATGGGATAGAGAACATAAAAATAAAGTTGTTTTGAGTACCTCCTCCTTTTTGAAGTCGGTTGAAAATAGATTAAATAGATTCGTTGTCACCTCTGACGACTAAAATAAGAATTATAGAAAGAGGAAAACGGAAATATTTAACGGTTAGCTGTGAAATTATTTTTGTGCTTTTTTAATCGTGCGTGTTTATTCAGAATTAATGTTCACGAAAGTTAAGCTCTAAATTGAAATGTCGACCTTGAGGGGGTTAATTCTAAATATTTGATTATTTTGCATAATCTGTGTGTTTTACAGTTGTAATAAAAAATATAGTACAACACATTAACTATTTCTGGTGAACAAAATTATAGAAATTTAAAAATATTAAGTACTTATTACTTAGTATAATATAGAATAAAGTTACAAAAAAAAACATTGATAATAATTAACCAACAAAAAACATAAAAATAAATTAGAAAGTGACATAATAAAACAAAAACATTTACTGTTATTTGCACCATCACAAATCATCAATATTTAGATTTTCATGTCACATTATATATTTTAGTATTAAAATATTATTATTAAAAAATGGTCCAAAATTAAAAGATATTGTTTTTCCAACAACTCACTAACCGTATAAAAAGATTTATCTATTAGTATTTTTTATCATCTTATGGAATTTAAATATAAGAAAAATTTAAGAAAAATAAAACTAGTTTTTACATATTATATCACGTATATTAACTTATTTTATATTCCTGACCTTTCGAGCATTTTACAGCACCCACGGTCATGGAGGGGGGGGGGGATGGCTGAGGTGTTTGACGTTCCCATATCATAGTTAACCACGGCTACCTCCAGATTAAAATTAGTAATGTTTTTTCCAATCTACGCAGTATGAAGGTCTAGCAGTTGTATGCTTGGATTGGAATTTAATTTTATTAATCATAGGATCCCAAGCAGATGGTAGCACCCAACCATACTTTATTGAAAATAGGATGATTTTTAATATCCTTGAAAGCAATCGGTGTTCTTTAGTGAGAATTGGTTGTCAAATCTGATGTAGTGATGGGGGTGATCTTGTACGTGTTCACAGACGCACTTTCCGGAGCGTCGATTCGAAAGCCCAGTTGAAACAACACATAGCACATCTTTACTGATCGTTTTGTTTGTCATATGTATGAGAGACTACAATCACAATTAAGCTTATACACTCCTGAATTTTTTAAAGCTAACTAATCTTCTTCGGAGACTTGAAGTATGTTTTGGAAGCACGCTTCAAGCTGTAGACAATCTTGTCAGTGGCACCTCTAACATATGGCAGTATAACAGGCACACACTTACTGTGGTCGGTTTCACTCGTTCACTGTAACGTAAGCGAGGGACTCGAAGCTTGTTGTCTTGCAAAACTTGCTTGACGTAGTGAAACTCGGCGGCCAGGTGTTTATTGTCACAGATCTCCCGTGTTCTCTGAAACAAATATTTAGCGTTTAAATATCTAGCTGAATGTAAACTGTACGGAAACGAAGCATTCTATCAACATTAGTCCTCAGGGGTGACAACGCATCTGCATTTTAATTCTTAATCGAGGATAAATGTAGATATCTATGGGACACAGTATCCGCTTACCACTAGGTGAACAGTGTCCTCGTTTGTCACTCTAACTCTATAAAAAAAAACTTTACTGAAATAAGAACGTGGAAAAACTTAATCATGACATATGACATTATCAGCGAAAGAAATTACCAAAATGTACTTAAAAGGAAATTTTTCAAAAAAAAAAAAACTAAAAATTCATGTCCCCTACTATTATAAATACCATACAATAATATGGGTTTAGAGGAGCTAAAAATTGAATCACAAGGCGCAATTATCTTGACAGATATTATATTCAAAATACCACATTATTAGTAACGAACAATATAGCATGTTTTGAGGTGGAAGACGGCGTAAAACACATTTGGTTATGGAAGCAAAGCTTCTACTTCCCTGATTTTTTAAGAAAGAAATAAAGCTACAATTTATCAGGCCATGAAATTTAACTCTTCAATCTCTAAGCGGTCGAATTCTATCGCGGCGCTGTTCCGTCAAAAATTCGTCGGTTGACGTCAAATTCAAGCGGTTGGACTCGACCGCGCACACCCATAGCACTTTACACTATTAATACTTGTATTTAGAGACTACTGTTCTATGAAGAAGTTTGGTTTTATAGAATTAAAATGAAATTTTCTAAATTCTAGTGCGATAAAAATAGTTAAACTATGGATATTTATTTATAATCTAAGTTCATTTCGCACGTCATTTTCGCGTGAATGTTATTGTGTTGATTTTTGGATTTTTCTAGTGTTTTATTAGTGTTTTTGTACAGTGTATGATAAAATTGTAATGAAAGTTTTTGTGTAAATATAATTTATCTTTATACGTAAATAATTTCGAGTAATATATATTGAAATAATTGTGATTTTCACGCTGCCGACATTCGCTTAGTATGTTTTGTTTTTGTTATCAAAATATAGTAGTCTTTTTGTAATGAAGTAAAACCTGACTTTTATATAGAGAATTTTGTATAGATTTTATAACGCCTAATTTTTTCACAGAAAAGTAGTCTCTGAATGAAAGTTTTAAAGGTTTAAAGAGCTGTGGGTGGGCGCTCGGGATTTGACGGACGCATGCGACTGCATGGGAATTTTAAGGGGACTGAGGGGTTAAGAAATATCAAACAAGCATGGCAATCGCAATTATGAGGCTTGATACGCAAGGTATTTCTTGTAAATAGTGTTTTGTAAAACATGAAATTACCGATAACATAGCCAAAACGCACACTACACGCAACATTATTATCAATGTATTTTTATATGATAAATCTTATGAAATTAAATGAATGAAGCTAAGGTCGTCACCTTAGCTTCAACATTATCATTATTCATCTTATATCACAATTTTATACGTGGTAGAGCCATGTTGTAGTTTTATTAGTAGTATAGTTGTAGCAAAAATGGGTCGGCTTGACTGGGGTAGGACCACGCTCTCACAGAATACCGGCGTAAAATAGTAGCTTAATGCTGCTGTGTTTCGTGTGGTGAAAGTAGAGAACTGGCGACCCTTTCTACTGGAAACGAGGCATTCTATCTTAGTCCTCACGGGTGACAACGCATTTGCATTTTGATTTGTAATTGAGGATAGATGTAGATATCTATGGACCGCAGTAACCACTTACCATCAGGTGGACTGTGTGCTAGTTTGTCACCCTATCCTATAAAAAAATCACAAGTTAATGAGAGTGAGAGTCGGTATTTCGGTGGCGACAAGAGTGTGAACAGCATGAGTTACTGGGGAACGGGAGGGCGAGTGCGTCTGCGTGTGTCTCATGTTTATTTATTTCGTTGTAGTTTTCAAAATGTAGTACATAAATTAAAAAATTATTATTATTCGGGGACATTTAGAAGTTGGTCAACACTCTTCGGGAAAGCAAAGTGGACTCTGCTCTAAAACTATTTTAGAAATGGAGGTGACCTGTGTTTTACAGCGGGAAATATGCAGGCTGCCCTAGTTTGTCGAAATGGCTGTCATCCGTGAGAAAATTATATTTTTTTCTAATATCAAATAAGTTCCGTCGCCTAGATTGAGGTAAAAAAGAGACGCATATTTTTACATGAGAAAGTTATTTTCCGCCACCGCTATCTCACACCGTTAGTTTTAAAAGCATAGAGTTTTTATTCAATCGATTTGAAATTGTTTCTTTCCCGTTTCCGTTACCTTTCTACTTTATATTCTGGAAAGTATTCAACGGGCAAGTTCTGACTTTGTTCAGTTTACTGAACTAATACTATAACTTTTCAAGTTACGAGCTCAAAATTATCGGTATCTACCGGATGCTATCTCAAAGATACTCGCCTTGAATGGAACAGTATGTGAAATATACTTAATTTTTTTAACTTTTATAATAATAATGTTTTTTTTTATTCTATATGTTTTTCGCGTACCTTTAGTCATAATGTTCCTCAGACCGGATTTGTGTTCAGGCGGTCAGTCTCAACAGAGAATGGCTATCGGGACAGTACAAGATTAAAGCGCTTGATTGCGTGTGTGTAAGCACGGGTGCACTATCTATTCCCTCAGTATCATAATCCAGAGGTATAGAGAATTCAAGCGCAGCGCAAAAAGTTTTACATAATTTCAAGGGTGGGAGAGAGAATTTCTTGATTGAAAAACCCTATAACAGATAAGGACATCATTATCGGCAATCACGCTAAGGCCACTAAAAAAAACTAAGCAGTCAAGCGCGTACCTTTAAGATGGTAGCCAATACATGCGTATAAGAGATATATTAATGTTTAACAAACTAATATAATCTTAAAATAGCAACTTCATGAACAGACTTTTAGGTAATTAAATATATTATTCGGAGAAATATGGCCCGTAGTGCAATAGACGTAATATATTATATTTTACGTCTAAAAGGATCTTTGTATTTGCAGGAACAAATGCGGCTAAGTAGATGAACTCTATGGCTCCAAAGTCCCGAGGCTGACAAGATGAAGCCGGCTGGTTTACTGATATTCTGCTCCCTCCTAACGAGAACGCTATGTGTGATAGCACCGGTAATGCCAGGTAATATTCAAATAATAAATTTATTTATGAGTTTATGTACACACATATTTTGATATGAAAATGGTAAAAAGAGCATATGTACAAAGGTACTGCTTATTCCATGATTAAATATAAATTATTACTTTACCTATATTCATACCAACACATTACTATTTAATAATTATAATGAAGTGAATGACAGAAGTCGTAAGATTGAAATTTTATCAGTCTTCAAGTTTTTGATCTACACTCACATGGAACAGATCACAATGGGAATGTGAAAAAAATTATTATTTTAGATATAGCAGAATAGTAGGATAACATAGAACATTGCAAAGAAGACAGAGGGTTCTAGTGTTCCTGCGAAGGCAGATTGGGGACCACTTAATCTGCCAGCGATAAATGAACTTATTTAATCCAAAAATGTATCGATTACACAAATTTTGCAAATGCTCAAGTTTTTTAATTTGCTCCACTGTGGCATTCGAGTAGTATATATCAGCGTAATCTAAAACTGGCAAGATAAGAGTCTGGACTATAGGTATACAACTTGGACTTAGTTGACAAGGAAAGAAAATTTTGAAGGCGTTTAAGAGCATGTAAAACGTGAAATATTTTCTACTTACATCCGTAATATAAGCGCCCCAAGTAGAATTGCAATCAATAAAAACGTTTAGTTTATTGGCAATATCTGAAAAGGAATAGTGGTGCCATTAGTTTGTAGGGTTTGGGGAGAAGAGAAATCAAGTAAACCACGAGCAAACATTTTGCCTAATATCAAAGCTTAAGATTTAGATGGGTTTCTCGTAAGACCAAATGATCTCGACCATTAGTTGTTCATATTCAAGTCGTCACTCATAGCTTCAATCGCCAAGTTAGCTTCGTACGCCGCAAAATGACTATATAACTGCAAATCATCAGTGTAGAGGTGGTAATAAGAGGATATGGCCTTGGTGAATAATAAAAACGAAAAAAAGCGGAGGAGATAGGACTCCACCTTGAGATACACCATATTTCACCTTTTGAAAACATTGTGAACGGTCAAGAAGAGAAAGAAGAAAGAAGAAAGAAGAACGGAGAAGAAGAGAGTCAAATCATTGTACACACCTTAATCGATTGAAGAATACTGAGAAGGATATATTAAATGCAATTCAATCTTACCTTTATCATTAAAACTTATTAATATTCACTGCTGTACATAGGCCGCACTCATATGGGGAATACATGCTTTAGTTGCCACGCTTGGCGAGCTGGTTTTCAATTAAAGTTCTTATTATTATTTTAGTCGTAGTCGTTAGTTTTAGTCGTTATTAAGAAGAAGCCTCTGTCGCCTCTAACGATACTCACGGGATGATATGGGGTACTGAATATTCTTACACCGCCACTAAACGGTAAAACGATAACTAACTACCTCAAAACATTTTAACTGCTCGATAGCTGAAAGCGTCTAGTTGCGGTGCTGCAGGGCCGCTTTTTCGAGTCCCGCGGAAACAAGTATTGTATGTGAAAATACTACTGTATGATTAACCATTATCATTACTACTATCATCAACAGGTTTTCGATTAAGTACGCTAGTAAATAAGTATTATTTAAAGCATATGCCATAATTACCACGTAGGAGAGGCGGGACAGAAAGCACGGAGCTTAATCTAGTAGATGGCGCTGTTGTTAAGATCTAGAAATCACACATGCAAAACTGGGGCGAACCGTTATTACTATTTTGTAGATATTATTGTTTTCGTGTTTGTGACAATTTTCCTAATACATACAATATGAATATAGTTAACGAATAAAATTACAAGTAACAATTTCATGGATGCCGGCGGAGATCAAGTTAGGGAATTTCCGGCAAGCACTTGCTACCACAGATCCGATATAAACGAGATGGTAATTTCTTCATCTATTGGAAGCCATTATATCGTAAGATTATTTTGGTATTTTCTAAGGTCACCTCTTGGGTCACCCACGGAACGAAATAGGGACGAATGGATTATGTTATGACGCTACTATACAGCGAAATTGAATTATTTCTCTTTAAATACTATAAACATAATATACGAAACTTATAATTGAGGAGATTTTCATTCATTTAATTCACGTTGTAACAAAAGACACAAAAACATGTAAACAAAGAAGCTCGGTCTCGTCACAATACACATCGTTATGTCGTAGGAGCTGTCTTCTTTGGAACGTAGAATTCCTTTATTGCTTTCAGATATTGGATTTGCGAAATTAGAAACTGTCTTTTATTTTTTCTGTGATTTATTTATCAAATAACAGAGTAAAAAATAAATACGCCGTTTCAACAAAGCTATATCAAGATAATTCAAAAGTACCTAAAGTCTATAAAATATTAAAACGCACATATGTAGCCAATAGCCAAAAATATACATTGTTTGATAGTATAATATAGACGAGATTCTGTTCGATGAATATTAATATAATAGATTTATTTTAATTTTTAAAAATTACTAACAAATTTTCGCTAGCGTTGGTTAATTTACCACTGCCGTGGCATACCAGGGGTTAAGCAGTCATACAAAATTGCATGTACATGAGCAGTATACCGTTAGCGGTAATATGCAAAAATGTCCCCATATTTCTGACAAAATGGCAAAGAGGTGAACACTTTAAGATTTTAACCGGTAAGCGATCGACATAACCTAGCTATCAGGTATTCATGTCGGTTTCACCGTACACAAAAAGGCTCTGGTGACCAACAGTTGACAGAAAATCTATACATATTCACGTACACAGACGCAAGGAAGCAGCTTATCACTGCGAGCGCATTAGCTCCTTACTTTCTGTCCCGCCTCTCCTACGTGTTAAGTATGGCATATGCTTTCATCATCATCATCATCATTACAGCCCTTCACAAGTCCACTGCTGAACATAGGCCTCCCCCAAGTAATGCCACAAAGCACGGTCCTGAGCCACCTGCATCCATCGACTTCCTGCTTGTCTTACCAGGTCGTCACTCCATCTATGGGGGGTCGCCCTACACTACGCCTACCGGTACGAGGCTGCCACTCGAGAACCTTTCTTCCCCATCGGTTATCGGTTCTTCGAGCTATATGGCCGGCCCATTGCCACTTCAGCTTACTAATCCGTTGGGCTATGTCGATCACTCTGGTTTTACTGCGGATATCCTCATTTCTGAGTCTATCACGCAGAGAAACTCCAAGCATAGCCCTCTCCATAGCTCGCTGAGCGACCTTAAGCGTCCTCATACGGCCAGCAGTGAAGGACCACGTCTCAGATCCGTAAGTCATCACTGGCGACACGCACTGGTTGTACAATCTAGTTTTTAGAGATTGAGGTATACCTGACGAAAAGATATGTCGTAATTTCCCGAACGCTGCCCAGCCGAGTTGAATCCGTCGATTGACCTCTCGGTCGAAGTTGGACTTACCTGGTCGGACTATTTGTCCCAGGTAAACGTACTCGTCAACAACTTCGAGCATAGTGCTCCCAACAACTACCGGCATAGGTGTGACATGGACATTAAACATGATCTTTGTTTTGTCCATGTTCATCTTAAGACCTATCCGTTGGGAGGCACTATTGAGGTCATTGAGCATAATGCTTAAGTCCTCCAGCGATTCTGCCATAATGACTATATCGTCGGCAAATCGAAGGTGAGTGATGTACTCGCCATTGATGTTAATACCGTATCCTTTCCAGTCCAGTAGCTTGAAAACGTCTTCCAACGCAGCGGTGAAGAGTTTCGGGGATATAACATCACCCTGTCTTACACCTCTCTGCAGTTGGATAGGTTTCGAACTCTTGTTCTGTACTCGGATAGCCATCGTAGCCCTACTGTACAAACACTTCAGCACTTCGATGTACCGACAGTCAACTTGGCACCGCTGAAGGGACTGTAGCACCGCCCAAATTTCGACGGAATCAAAGGCTTTCTCATAGTCCACATATGCCAGGCAAAGTGGCAGATTGTACTCTTCGGTCTTCTGTACAATCTGCCGCAGGGTATGTATGTGGTCTATGGTACTGAAGCCTTTTCGGAAACCGGCTTGTTCGGGAGGCTGGAAGTCGTCGAGTCTGCGTGCGAGACGATTCGTAATGACTCTCGAAAATAGCATGTAGACGCGGCTCAGAAGGGAAATCGGTCTGTAGTTCTTCAAGAGAGCGTTGTCGCCTTTCTTAAAGAACAAAACCACCGCGCTTCTGCTCCACGCCTCCGGAGTAGTGCCACCATGGAGGACGGAATTGAAGAGCTTCCGAAGGACTTCAAGTACCGGTTTTCCACCCGCTTTCAGAAGCTCCGCTGTAATTCCATCCTCGCCCGGGGCCTTGCCGTTTTTAAGGTGGTGGAGAGCCATTCTAATCTCGCTCAGACTGACGTCCGGGATATCATCGGAATAGTGTCGGATAAGACTTGCTCTTGGATCGTTACTCACACTTGCGTGTGGCTCCAACGATGATGTGTACAGCTGCCCATAGAACCTCTCAATCTCACTCAGAATCTCAGGTCTCCCGGAAACGATGTTGCTACACTCAGTCTTCAGCTTTGACAGTTGGCACTTTCTGGCAGACAGATCTCTGGCAAAGACTTTGGAGCCCTGGTTCCGCTCGATCGCTTCTTTAATACGAGAAGTATTAAAGTTGCGTAAGTCTCGCCGCATGCATTTGGAGATCTGTCTGTTCAGTTGCCTGTATGCTGTCAAATCTGTTGACGATTGCAGCCTCATCTCCCGTCTAACAGCCATGAGATTAAGAGTGTGATCGGAGAGTTTTTGTGTTCTTCTGCGGCGGGTCTTGCAGAACTTAGCTCCGACCGCATGGACAGTTTCCACGAGCTTGTCGTTCATATCGTCCACTACATTGCAATCTTCTAGGCACTGGAAGCGGTTACGTAACTCGAGCTGAAAGGTTTCGGGATTCTGGATCAGAGCACGAGGGGGACGGAGCGTTGACTTCATTAGACGAGACCTCTCCAACTTAACGTTTAGGTTCAGTGTGCCTCTAACCATTCGGTGATCGCTGCCAGTTTTCACCCTTGCGATCACTGAGACATCACTGAACAGTTGGCGTCTGGTCGTCATAATGAAGTCAATCTCATTTTTTGTCGAACCGTCGGGGCTCGACCAGGTCCACTTCCTGTGGGGCCGCTTCTGGAAGAAAGAGTTCATCATAAAGAGTCCCTCTTTCTCCATAAAGTCGGCCAGCTGCTGGCCCCTTCGGTTCCGTTGCCCTACTCCAAATTTCCCTACCTTCAGCTCACCGCTTTCTCTTGTGCCTAGTTTTGCGTTGAAGTCTCCCATCAACATCGTGTAGTGGGTTTTGGAGGAATGTATGGCTCTGGAAATATCCTCATACATTTCCTCCACCTCCTCATCGGGATGTGCCGAGGTTGGTGCGTAAACCTGAATGACCTTCAGCGAATACCGTTTGGTGATTCTGAGTATCAGGTACGCGACCCTCGTCGACACACTCCCAATCTTTACAACGTTGTTGACGAGAGACTTGTGGACGATAAATCCGACACCTCCTTGGGACAG
Organism: Parnassius apollo; assembly: GCA_907164705.1. Lineage (NCBI taxonomy): Eukaryota > Metazoa > Arthropoda > Insecta > Lepidoptera > Papilionidae > Parnassius > Parnassius apollo. The sequence goes on from CAJQZP010001217.1 coordinate 5,201,657, forward strand.
ATGGTCGCCCTCCCGGTGATAGAACAAGTTGCCGGACTCGAGGATTGCCGTGTCCTCCCCCTCTCTTCGGACCTCGGATAATCCAATAATATGCCAGCGCAACTTTTTTACCTCTTCTTCCAGCTCTAGTATTTTCTCGTCATATGCATATGCTTTAAATAATACTTATTCACTAGCGTACTTAATCGAAAACCTGTTTATGATAGTAGTAATGATTATGTTTAATCATATAGTAGTTTTTTCACATAAAAAACTTGCTTACGCGGGAATAGAACCCACGGCCCTATAGCACCGTAACCAGTTGCTTTCAGCGATCACTACTAGCTACACTCTATACTAAATTTAACTGAGTTTTATACCATCCAGTAATCCACTCAAATACACAAAAAATAGTCAAAATCGATCGAGCCAGTTTCAAGTTTTTGCGAGACTAACGGACATCAATCGATTTTTGTATAAGAGGCTAACGATGCACCTCGGTTTTCTTACGGTTTATTTCTGAATCTCGACATTAGCAACACCTTCCGGTTCAACTGAGTTTTTAAACCATCCAGCGGCCCACTCAAATACACAAAAAAAATCATCAAAATCGGTCGAGCTATTTTCGAGCTTTTGCGAATCTAATGGGCAGCAATTGATTTATATAGAAGATATTGAAAAACTTATAATAAAAAAAACTAATACTAAAAACTTTCCGGAAATCTTCCTAAGAACGCTGGCAACATTTCTTCGCTGACTGACTATATAAACTAAAGCTTTGAGCGAGAAAAGAACCAGCCTCTTGTCACCAGCAGCGAGGATTAGTCGCGAATAAAATTCCTTCAGGAACTTCCTTTACGTTCAACCCATGGACCGTTAGTTTCTACAGCAGTTTATTTTTAAAATCTTTCGATTATATTAGTGGTCTGCCAACTCGCTCATAAGTAGCGCGGTGTTCCAATCACTCTATATTTGATATACCCATAATTATTCTATCCGTATCCGTAAGCAAAATGTAGGGCGCATCCCTACTTGATGGAGATACGAATGATGAATACCAATATGATTTTTAATCTTGGATACATGTGAATTACTATGGACCACAGCATCACCTTATAATCACGGATACCAACCGTGAGGTCGTTAGTCATCCTTATTGTTTGTATGTCTATAATATGACTAACATAACATCATATTCTCAGTAAATTATCCATCATTCTGAGTAAATAATTCATTTTTAATCAGTGCCTAAATTAAAATTTAATATTTTAATAGCGCTGACGTCCTAAATCAATGTCATTTCGGCGTGTCCTAAATTAAGATCCTTTCTGAAATGAAATTGCTCTTTACTATTAATTTACCTATTTATTCAGACTTCAAAACCAGTGACAAGAAGATAATAACTGGTCCCTTCTGGCATGAAGTATTCACGGAAGTATACGAAGATCCTGAAGAAGAAGTTTTCACTACTACTTCAGAGCCCCTTCCGTTCTTCGAAGATGATCCTATAACTAACAATGTGACTGCACAGCTTGGGAGCAGGGTACACCTACATTGTCGTGTTCATGATTTGGGAGATAAAACTGTAAGTACATTATAATTTTATAACTTAATTTTTTTCTTCTTTTTATTAGCCCGTTAAACTCCGCTGCAAAACATAGATATTTTAGGTTTTAAATTTCGTCGATAAATAATTAATATTATTACAAAGGCATCATTTGCAGAAGAAAGAAGTGACAAAATCAAAGAGAAAACAATGACGTTGTAAAAATGTTATTAAAAATATTAAGTATTTCAGTACGCTCTTTTAAAATTTTAACTTAATTCTTCTCTATCTCATCTTGTGTTATAAGCATTATAGAATTATAATCATCATCATTACAGCCTATTGAAGATCAATGCTGAACATAAGGCTCCCCGAAAAGACTACGTTGAAGGAGGGGGTAATTTTTATTGTTTCCGCTTTTTGTGGTCATATTTTGAGTCTCCCCCCGTCGCCGCTTACGATATGTACGGAATGATATTAAGAGTTTTCTACGATGTCACAATATGGCGTAAGGGACTACGTAAAATAAATACTAGGTAACTTATTATTACAACCATCTTGTATTAACTACACTGGACTATTGCCTCTTCATCTTACTAATCCTTTGTCTTATGCTAGTTACTCTGTCGCTACGAATACCTTATATGGCATTTAAATAAATACTGGCAACGGAAAATAAACAAAATAAGAGAAGGAAGCAATTTTATCAATTTAATCGCGATGCGAATTCTTATCCATATTATTCAAAAGTATATTATAATATTGTATTCTCAATTTTTATCTTCCTAGATATCCTGGGTACGTCGTCGTGGAGAAGAAATTCACCTTCTTTCCTTTGGCCGCCACACGTACTCAGCTGACTCAAGATACTCACTTGCTTTTTGAACACCCCAATGATTGGCGTCTCCTCATTCAGTACGTCAGCGAGCGAGACGAGGGATTTTATGAGTGCCAAATCTCCGCACATCCGCCACTGGTGCGTCGTGTTCATCTCTCTGTTGTCGGTAAGTGTTTTTTTATGATTGCGCGTAATTTTAGATATTTATTAAAAAATTAAACTCTATATAAACCCATTAGCATAATCGTGAATGCATGTAAATGAACACTAGCCAGTTTCTATACTTAGTTCTCATACAACATTTCAATTTATATATATATATATATATATATATATATATATATATATATATATATATATATATATATATATATATATGTCGGAAATAGTGTGTAACACGATAAACCAAAATTGTGTGGGAAATAACAGGATAGTGTTAATTATTAAAAATGGTAAAAATGTGAGAGCTGATGTTCAACTTGCTCTCTCGCTTGCGCAATTTATTGTTGTCAATAATAGGACAGCGTAACGCTCTATACATTCAGCGTACAGTAATTACAGTTTGACCATACTGCAGTGTGTCCCCGTCACAATTACACACCGGCGCAATGTGAAGGACACAACTATATGATTGTTGGAGCGGAAAACCTAGTGGTTGTTTTTATGGTGAGGCAGCACCACTGTCCGCATTTGAGAAGTGTTGAGTCGATCTACCGCATATTGTTTCGATTGTAATGAAAGAGATCTAAGACCACGCACTTTTTATTTTGCACTACAACTTTATTCTAGTCTTCCTATTATGAGACTCACAAATAATACTTGCAAAGTTTTACCAGGAAAATAGAACTACACTGACGAGCGCTGGAACTGAAGTGATTCTGTTGCCGCGTTCATTCAATAAGGAAAAGGTAATAACGACTTAGGTGTGCTCTGATTGGTCGACGATTTGATTGGTCGATACTTGACTAAACAATAACTTTTTATTGAATTCATTAGGTTACTTAAGCAATTTCATTTATCAGGATTATTAATCAAATCGACAATTATTTATTCTACGATTTAAAACCATATTTGAGTTAAAAGTTGATAATGGAATAAATAGTTGTTTTACCAGGAATTAGTGGTCAATAAAGAGATTTGTAAACCAAAAGAGTTTTAAAGAACTAGCTAGTTACATGTTATGTTTCTGATAAATTGCTCTTATTAAATTGTAGTATTAATAATTATAAACCCTTGATTATTATAATCAATTAAAAGACAATGCTAGGCTTATGCTTTGTCAACCGATGATGTACTTGCTCCGACATATATATATAGGTTAGGCCCACTACACGGTGTTGATGGGAGACTTCAACGCAAAACTAGGCACACGAGAAAACGGTGAACTGAAGTTAGGGAAATTTGGAGTAGGGCAACGGAACCGAAGGGGCCAGCAGCTGGCCGACTTTATGGAGAAAGAAGGACTCTTTATGATGAACTCTTTCTTCCAGAAGCGGCCTTACAGGAAATGGACCTGGTCGAGCCTCGACGGTTCGACAAAAAATGAGATTGACTTAATTGTGACGACCAGACGCTAACTGTTCAGTGATGTCTCAGTGATCACAAGGGTAAAAACAGGCAGCGATCACCGAATGGTTAGAGGCACACTGAACCTAAACGTTAAGTTGGAGAGGTCTCGTCTAATGAAGTCAACGCTCCGTCCCCCCTCGTGCTCTAATCCAGATTCCCGAAAACTTTCAGCTCGAATTACGTAACCGCTTTCAGTGCCTAGAAGATTGCAATGCAGTGGACGATATGAATGACAAGCTCGTGGAAACTCTCCATGCGGTCGGAGCTAACTTCTGCAAGACCCGCCGCAGAAGAACACAAAAACTCTCCGATCACACTCTTAATCTCAAGGCTGTTAGACGGGAGATGAGGCTGCAATCGTCAACAGATTTGACAGCATACAGGCAACTGAACAGACAGATCTCCAAATGCATGCGGCGAGACTTACGCAACTTTAATACTGCTCGTATTAAAGAAGCAATCGAGCGGAACCAGGGCTCCAAAGTCTTTCCAGAGATCTGTCTGCCAGTAAGAGCCAACTGTCAAAGCTGAGGACTGAGTGTGGCAGCATCGTTTCCGGGACACCTGAGATTTTGAGTGAGATTGAGATGTTCTATGGGCAGCTGTACACATCATCGTTGGAGCCACACGCAAGTGTGAGTAACGATCCAAGAGCAAGTCTTATCCGACACTATTCCGATGATATCCAGGACGTCATTCTAAGCGAGATTAGAATGGCTCTCCACCACCTTAAAAACGGCAGGGCCACAGTCGAGGATGGAATTACAGCGGAGCTTCTGAAAGTTGGTGAAACACAGGTACTTGAAGTCCTTCAGAAGCTCTTCAGTTCCGTCCTCCATGGTGGCACTACTCCAGAGGTGTGGAGCAGAAGTGCGGTGGTGTTGTTCTTTAAGAAAGGCGACAACGCTCTCTTGAAGAACTACAGACCGATTTCCCTTCTGAGCCGCGTCTACGTACTGTTTTCGAGAGTCATTACGAATCGTCTCGCACGCAGACTTGACCACTTCCAGCCTCCCGAACAAGCCGGTTTCCGAAAAGGCTTTAGTACAATAGACCACATACATACCCTGCGTCAGATTGTACAGAATACTGAAGAGTACAATCTGCCACTTTGCCTGGCGTATGTGGACTATGAGAAAGCCTTTGATTCCGTCGAAATTTGGGTGGTGCTACAGTCCCTTCAGCGATGCCAAGTTGACTGTCGGTATATCGAAGTGCTTAAGTGTTTGTACAGTTGGGCTACGATGGCTTTCCGAGTACAGAACCAGAGCTCGAAACCTATCCAACTGCAGAGAGGTGTAAGACAGGGTGACGTTATATCCCCGAAACTCTTCACCGCTGCATTGGAAGACGTTTTCAAGCTACTGGACTGGAAAGGATACGATAACATCAATGGCGAGTACATCACTCACCTTCGATTTGCCGACGATATAGTCCTTATGGCAGAATCTAGAGGACTTAAGCATTATGCTCAATGACCTCAATAGTACCTCCCAACGGATAGGTCTTAAGATGAACATGGACAAAACTCTTTGTTTTGTGTTTAATGTCCACGTCACACCTATGCCGGTATTTGTTGGGAGCACTATGCTCGTAGTTGTTGACGAGTACGCTTACCTGGGACAAATAGTCCGACTAGGTAAGTCCAACTTCGACCGAGAGGTCAATCGACGGATTCAACTCGGCTGGGCAGCGTTCGGGAAATTACGACATATCTTCTCGTCAGGTATACCTCAATCTCTAAAAACGAGATTGTACAACCAGTGCGTGTTGCCAGTGATGACTTACGGATCTGAGACGTGATCCCTCACTGCTGGCCGTATGAGGACGCTCAAGGTCGCTCAGCGAGCTATGGAGAGGGCTATGCTCGGAGTTTCTCTGCGTGATAGACTCAGAAATGAGGATATCCGCAGTAAAACCAGAGTTACCGACATAGCCCAACGGATTAGTAAGCTGAAGTGGCAATGGGCCGGCCATATAGCTCGAAGAACCGATAACCGATGGGGAAGAAAGGTTCTCGAGTGGCAGCCTCGTACCGGTAGGCGTAGTGTAGGGCGACCCCCCACTAGATGGAGTGACGACCTGGTAAGATATGCAGGAAGTCGATGGATGCAGGTGGCTCAGGACTGTGCTTTGTGGCATTATTGGGGGAGGTTTATGTTCAGCAGTGGACTTGTGAAGGGCTGTAATGATGATGATGATGATGAGGTTAGGCGGAAACTTCATATTAATAACACCAGCCAGTTGCTTACCAGCCCGCCGAACGTGGCAGTTTTGGCAAAACATAATGACATCGATTAATTAATTGTGCATTTATGTGGCTGTGGCTTCCATTACATGGCGATAAAAACATTCAATTCAGATGTTAATATCACTCAAACCGGCATTACGTATCTTCGGTATTTGATATTGCGTCATTCTGCCTGCCAAGCACATTCAAAAGATTTTGTTAGGCGATAACGGCAAATTTCTTTTATGGTAGACCTATGTTCAACATTAATAATTGTAAAAAGGTATTTTCCCAGATACTCTGGTTATAATAATAATGACTTGCATCCCATCTATCTATTACAGGCTATAAAAGTCTACTGCTGAACATAGGCCTCCCTTGTTTTATTTGCTGTATCTGTTACGCTGTGAAAGCAACCTTTGCATCACCATAACTTACATAGCTATAGCATATTGCCCGAAGACGATTATAATTTAGTAATAATTAAGATAGAGGGATTTAAAAAATGAGAAAAATGAGATTGTGTATTAGTTTATAATATGCTTCTAAAGAATTTGTTGGTAATAATGCAAAACAAGGTAGAAAAAGCTAATTCTGATATTTTTGTGAAAACATTTTCAATCAGCGCCTTTAATAAAGTGGAGATATTATAGAAAATAATTGGTTAATTGAGCGTTAAGGTAATAGAAGCTCGATTATTTCCACAACCTGAGGAAAACTTGCAGACTAATCAAAAAATGTATTGATTAACAACGTTTGTAAATGACGATTTAATTGTGTTTCATTTATATCACAGTATTTATTTAAAAATGATTAATGCCTTTGATATGTACTGTAGTTACAGTAAAGGACTGCTAAAACGTACTCATTTGACAAAGCAGAGAATTAAAATTAAGGGTTCATTAAAGTATGAAATTGCAGTTTTACATAGATATATTTAAAAACTTTTTCTAACACAAAGAATAAATTTATACATATCATTCACTAAGTGGTTACACTCATTATTTATTATTTGTTTCTATCATATCTACGTCTAGAGTAAAAATTATTTATGTCCTTGTGATGGATTTCCGAGGATCTGAACTATATTACTATATAAGTCTATGAAAGCATATTATATGACTTTCAAAGAATAAGCTCAGTTTCCTTGCAGGATATTGTCAAAATTGTGAAGAAAATAGTGAACCGCTGGTGCTAGGTCTGGCGAGTACTGGGGATAACGTACGGTTTATAACTGCAACTCTTACGAAATTAATACGCAGTAAACCAGTGTAAGCTCTTGCGTTATTATGGAACAATAACGGAAAAGGTCGATTGACGGTTGTTTTTATAAGAGTTTTGCCATCATTATTCGAAATTATTCACAAAAGACGAACATACAGTATTTTCAATAGATATTTTGAATTGTACAACAAAGTGACCACTAAACAGTTACTTTTCACTAATTTTCTGTGGGTGAGCTTAGCTTTCTATCATTGTTTTGGTATCGGATTCAGCCACTACGTTATCTTAGAGAATTCACTTTTTGTCACGTCACAACTCTGACCAATATCTCTTCTGCACCTACTCAGAAGGCAACACAATGCGTACTTCTCTTTACAAATCATTTCATTTATAAGGCACCGATTTTTTTAATTTTTTATTTTGTGGTGCAAATTAGTAAACTTACATCCGACCTAAAGTAATTATATTTAATAAAGATTTTCGTTTGATAATATAATTCATCATTATTTACTTGATCTTTCTCGTGATTTATTCTTCAAGTCGACATCCGCTATGAAAGTGAAAAACCAAAAACGTGTCGTTTAGAAACCTTTTGAAAAGATTCAACCTTTGTTTTTTTTAAATATGTGTTTAAGAAGAGGTATTAACTTAAACTCATGGGCCTGTGACAAATAAATTATCTAAGCAGATACTTTACATGGAGATTGTGCAGTAAGAGTAATTTTATTGCCTCTTAACACAATGGGTTGTGTACCATATTTCTAATAACACGAACATTTGTTTATTGCATCCTCTTTTTAAAATATAATTAAAGTTTCTGTATGCAAAATTGAAATAATTGACTTTTTTAAGATCAGGAAGCTATCGAGTGTGATCTTCACGAATAGTTAGAAAGCAATGGACCAACTGAGAAAGTTCTTATTTAAAATTGAAAGTGATATAATAAAAAAATATAATTATTTCATAAACTATAAGAAATATAAGAAAAAAATTTGAAACAATATTTTTATAGTTTGCAATTTTACATTTTCGGATCTTTACACTTTCATTTCCTTCTCCTAAAGATTTGATGTTAAATCCTTTTTAACATTTTTGTTCTGGGTGTTGTTAAAGGTTTAGTTGTTAAGACCTTTTTCAAGTGAAGTTAATAGATTTTAAATTATTATTTTAAACACTTTTCCATAACTTACATAGTTTCAGAGATAATGACATAAAAACTGAAGTTAACGTGGCATTCCGACGGCTGAACCACTATACCAAAGACCTCTGAATGTACAGTACATTTCCATGGTTTTTTTGGTTAAGCTCTACGTGGACGCAGTCACAAGAAGATGTAAGTAATAAGTAAAGACGAGTGTAATATTCTCCGTGCTCTGCAGAATACATTATTGAGTATGTAACATCATAATAATATCTCAATCATCACCATCACAAGTTCACTTTTTTAACTGACTTCAAAAAAAGAACTTTTTTCTAGATGAACCGATTTTGATGATTATTTTTTTTTGAATTCTGATGCTTCTTATATGATCCCATATAATCAATTTGATCAATATCTGACCAGTAGATTTTGAGTTATCCTTAACACTTTGCCTGTCCCATGAGTCATATATGAACATTTAGATTGTTTAAATATTATGTCTATTTCGCGGACAGGGAACCTGTTAATAATGCGTATTTAATTAACTTCGACTATATTGATCATGGTCTCATTTTTTTATATTAAAGTCAGTTATAAAAATAATTTAATTTTAACTTTTGTTTATAGAGATATTTTTTACATATTGGCACTAAGTTCACCTGATTTTAAGTGGATGCTGAGACATCAACATTAGATATTGCTTAAGTTAATACTACTAGTAGCTAAATGTAAGTGAATATAAAAAAAATCGTGTTTATTTTTATTACAATAAAAACGTGAATTTAATTTATATGATTTAAAAGGAATTGTGCTATAGACGTATAAAACAAATCACGACAACGTCCCAGTCCGATTTAATTCTAACGTTACCGTGAGAGGAGCAAAAAGGAAGCATTATAAACTTGCTCCCTAATATGAGTTGTAGTTCAATAAAATTAACAGTGGTAGAGTCACGCGGGAGCTTTTTTAGTTGCGCATATGAGCCAGCTCGAACCGATTGCTACCACTATCCTACAAAAGACCGGCCTGAAGTAAAAGCTCTGCTTCTGCATTTTGTCTAGAGAGTGCAGGTGGCCAGAGGCCCAATGTCCCCCAATGGAGTTAAATAGGTTTTGTTAACGTAATGAGGGTTAAGAACGAGCACACAAACCACCTGATGGTAAGTATTTGCTTTAGCCCATAGACATCTACAGCTATCCTCGATTACGAATCAAAATGCAGATGCATTGTCACCGTGAGAACTAAGATGGAATGCCTCCTTTCCAGTAAGAAGGGTCTCTGGTTCTCTACACTCTCCATACGAAACACAGCAGCATTAAGCTACTATTTCACGCTAGCCCAAGCCACCCATGAAGCTACTTTTCCAGACTTCATTCAAATATTAACGCCGACCACTATTGTCTGAAAAGTGAAGCTGGCCTTGTTCTTTCTAACCAGTACACAGGTGTACTCTGCGGCTGATATTTCGTATCTCTCCTATCCGGGGTACAAATTATAGCACTCTTTTGTGCCCCAGGCTGGAGTTTGTGTTTGTCAGAGAGGACATCTGTATTCAATGCCTAGCAAACCTTCAAGGCACGGATCTATCCATTCTATGGCTGACCGTAGACAGCAAGGACCATTCCCGCGTCTATTTGTCTCATATCGGTTATGTCGATATAGACGACTCATGGACCACGTCCAAGTGGTTGCAGACTCCGTGCTGCAACAGGTCCTATCTGCAGGGATCGTGATGATTGGAGATTTAAACGCACATCACGCTAAATATCTTAGTTCCCGTTTAACTGATCACGCGGGTAGATCTATTTATGACTTTGCTTTAATATATATTCTGACACAAATGGTTACCTTACCTACATGGATCTCAGATGTGAATGAACATATACCTTCCCTGTCGGACCTTCTGCTAACCTCACATCCGAAAGAATATCAGGTCTGTCTTGACTTCTCGGGCGTATGTCTGACCCAAAGTACAGTGCCACTCACACTCCCATAGCGGTTGCTTTCTGCAAGTTACCGGTAAGTTCGGCACTAAAGGTTAGCCGATTGGGACGGAGTGCAATCTTGTTTTGCACCCTACCCTTGGGAGCGGGTTTTTTCTTGCCGGAGGATCCCAGCTTTTTTTTTATTCTGTCGCGGATGTGATACTACAGAGAATTAAACTTTTTATTCCATCATGTTCTGCTGGCCGTATGAGGACGCTTAAGGTCGCTCAGCGAGCTATGGAGAGGGCTATGCTCGGAGTTTCTCTGCGTGATAGCCTCAGAAATGAGGATATCCGCAGTAAAACCAGAGTGACCGACATAGCCCAACGGATTAGTAAGCTGAAGTGGCAATGGGCCGGCCATATAGCTCGAAGAACCGATAACCGATGGGGAAGAAAGGTTCTCGAGTGGCAGCCTCGTACCGGTAGGCGTAGTGTAGGGCGACCCCCACTAGATGGAGTGACGACCTGGTAAGACATGCAGGAAGTCGATGGATGCAGGTGGCTCAGGACCGTGCTTTGTGGCATTACTTGGGGGAGGCCTATGTTCAGCAGTGGACTTGTGAAGGGCTGTAATGATGATGATGATGATGTTCTGTACCTATCAGAGGCAGAACCCAGCCATGGTCGCTCCTACAAAATTGCTTGACAACATAATCATCAGTGCTACCGTGCTTGGGCTGATACATCAACGTCTTGGGATTTTGTATCCCAAGACGTTGATGTATCAGCCCAAGCACTAGCGCTCTTGAAAAGTATAATTTCACCTCCAGGTCCTTCAAAAGTGTCATTGCCAGAGCATATTGGCAGAATTGGCGTGAAACTAGTTCAACTTCCTTGGGGAACACGTGGATTTTAGTCTTTCGCGAAGGCTGTCCAAGGGAACATCTGTCAACCATCTCTCCCATCTCTGAACAGAGAGGACGACTCACTGGACAATGCCGCAAAGGATAAAGCTGATATGCTGGGCTCTCTATTTGCTGCCAACTTGACTCTTGTGACATCATCGATCATCCGATGGTGTGAGTGCTTCATGCAAAATTTGTTGTTTACTCAGTGCTCGGTAGCAGAGTACTCCTCTCCCTCGACGTGAAGTAGTCGAGTGGGCCCGTTAGCATCCCTCCTATTATGCTGAAGATATGTGTTCTGGAGTTTGTCGTTTTAACGCGTCTTTTCCGGTACTCCTACTCCCTAAACGTGGTCTCGAACTTATGAAAGACAGCTTTAGTGCACCTGATCCTTAAAAGAACCGTCCGTTCTGATCCGTTCAGTTGAACGGATCTGAACGGAAGTTACAGGCATATCGCTATCCACCTCTGTTTTCTCCAAAACAAAGGAAACAATTATTAACTGCCATCTCATGGGGTACCTTGAAGATCGCAAGCTGATTAGTGGCCGCCAGTACGGCTTTCATCGCGGTCGCTCAGTTGGTGACCTAAGTTACCTAACCTGTAAATGAGTGGAAGTAGTAGTGCACAAGGGTAAAGTTTTGACCGTTAATTTGGACTTAACAAAGGCCTTAGCACAAAGCGCTTCTAACTTAGCTTCGTTTCTATGGAATTGAAGCAAAAAAGATTGAAGAATTGTACAATCGGATCACAATTTTTTTTGCCAATGGGAGCATCAAAATCGTAGCAGATGGTGTATGCACCGATTAAAAGCCGATTAACGCTAGCGTTCCACAAGACTTCGTGGTATTACTAACGCTGTTTCCTCTGAATATCAGTGATATTTTGCAAATTGGTAACATTCATCGCTATGCAGATGACAGCACTGATGAAGCTTTATACACTGACCATGCCAATATTTCTCGGAAAATCGTCCCAGAGTAGGTACCTAAAAAGATTATGTGTATGTGTGTATGACTTTTTTGTAGAAATTTTCGGACTGAGGATGACTAATTGCAGTCCAGTTCAATCCTTAAAAATACAAATTTACACGTTTACCGCTAAAAAGAACTTCTTCGTCGTACTTCCTCAGTTTCAAGGCACTCCCTTTTTTGCCTTAGCCAGTATTGGAATCCTCGAGTAATGTGCAGTTTCATGGTTACTCAGAAGAGAAGGCCCTATAGGTGTTGAAAAAGCTTGGCGTGCTCAGCAGAGCCGGATAGTATTTCATGCCGGCATATAGCCTGCAACTTTAAAGGCGCTGGTTCTGCCGCACATGGAATACTGTTCCCTTTTCTGGGCTGGGGCTCCCCAGTGTCTGCTCCTTCCATTTGATCGCATCCAGCGCAGAGCCTTTCGAATATTCGGCGACCGAGCTCTTTCCGGTCAACTTGACTCGTTGGTACTGTTAAGAGATGATGCATCTCTTTGCGTATTTATCGCATTTACCTCGGAAAATGCTTGAGTTATTGTTTGACCTAATTTCAGCAGAAAAATTTCACCATCACACGTACCATCTGGATGAATGGCGGTCCACCACTGTGCAATTTAAAAGAAGTTTTCTTCCTCGTATAACGTCCTTGTAGAAGCGACTACCACCAGAATATTCTACGGACCGATACGACTTTGAGACTCTCAAGAAAAGAGCCTAATCTTCTTTAAAAGGCCGGCAATGCATCTGCTATTCCTCCAGTGTTGCAGCTGTTTATGGGCGGTAATATTTACTTACCATCAAAAAATGACTACTGATTACTTTTGTGACATTGTTCAAGAATATATACAAAATGAGTTAAGTACACTTTTGACAATACTTAATGTCACCATAACAGCTTTAATAGTAAGGAATTACGCTCAGTTAAAGCTGAACTGAAGAGCGTAAAAGACTCAATCAACTTTGTAAAAAGTCAACATCAAAACTGTATAGATGAGCATACGGAGTTCAAGGAAACGATTGAAAGTCTTCAGACTCAAAATACCTCAATGAAGGCGACAATCGCTGAGTTCAGCTCAAGAATACACCAGCTTTAACAAAAACACACAAAAATTTACAACGCATCACCCAATGAAAACTTACCAACTACGGAAGGTCAAATTGGAAACCAGGAATCAGGATAGTTTGGAATGTAATAATGGTAAGGAAGAGGAAAACAGGGAAGGGAATACAGCTTTATGACAGTTAGAAAGCGTTATCCAGCCATAGACGAGAACTACAACTAGTAACTATGAGAGGAGAAAATAGCCAAGTGAGGAAGTAGCCTAGAATCCATAGAAAATAAATTGCATGTATTATCGTTGTATGCTAACGCATCAAGAGAAACTATGATGGGACACATTTATAGTATCTGCGGTGGAAATAACATCGATGTTGAGAAACTAGCTCAAAAAACATAGCGCATTTATTCATCATTCGAAATTGAGGTTCCAAAAAGTTTGTACAAGAGAATCGATGATGACCATCGTGATAATGATCAGAGGTGTGGCCCATGATCCCATGTTTCAGTGAAAGGTGTTAGTTTCGAATCTTTCTTAATCTAACGAAGAGAAAAACTAAACATGCATTATAGTTGTACTTACAAAATGTTCGGGGACTGCGTATAATACTAAAACCATTTTATTAAAATATACTCGGATAAACAGTTGACTTAATAGCTATCACCGAAAGTGGAATAAATAATGATTGCACAAAGCGGTTATATACTACTTTGATGTGACCGTGCGGACGGCCGCACGCAGGGAGGGGTGCTGCTGGTCTTTGCCTGACAATGCTAAACTAGACAATCATCTCTTCGAAATCGTTTATGCCACAGGTTATCGCGAAAACAATTTCCTATTTTTGTGTAGTGTATATTCTACCAAAGTCAACTGAGAGATAGTATATGGATATGTTTCAATTACGTATTAGAACAGTTATATGTATAGATTATGATGATGTTCTCGTAGCTAATTTTATTATATTTTATTCTAATCATTCTAAACAGTGTTATTATAAGTACTTTGTCACCTTGAAATAATACAAGTTTTTACGGAATTTATCGCGTAAAAACTACTATTATTTCAATGTGTAGTGTAAGAAATCACTTTGTCACCTATTGCGGATTTCGCCAATCTGATAACATTTTTAATTGCAACAATGGAACGATCGACTCCGTGATGACTACTTTGCCCGAGAATGAGATCCCTTTCAATGACGAACGTGACGAGTGCTTGTCATGCATCGACCCGTTGCACCTGCCGTTGAGAGTGAGTATTAAATACGTTTGCGCGGTTACTGTCTCCCGTCAGCTCCGCGCCACTAGCGTGGAGATTATCGATTAAGTATCGATTAATTTCTTTGCTGTTACGGTGAAGGATTTCTTGAAAAAGGAAAAAACCGAAATTTTAAATGGTATTATTTAGGAAACAAAAGGTTGATTTACTACGATATACTTATCGCTGGCTCAAGCGGATTAATGCGCGTTTTATGAAAGTTCTACGACAAATTTAATTAAGCTCTAGCTGATAAAACTCCTAGGAAAAGACCCAAAGCACACCTGCGGAATTATTATCTGGAATGGTACACAGCTGACATAATATTTGATATAGGCTGAAAAGCTTCCTTTCACAAGACTTATTAAGTAAGTAGTTCAAGCCGTGATTATATAAACATTACTTATTAATGATCATTAGTAATAAATAAAACTAAAACCTCATATTATTCTACCGAAATAATATCAAAACATAATTAATAAAGAACGGAGGTCCTTTTGGAATTTCATTAATAACAAGCGCTCGAAGCGAAGTAAAAATGGAGTTCCGATGTTAGAAAGTGAATGCACTAAAGATTTTGCTGATTACTACCAAACAGTTTCTGGAGATGCAGCTCCGCAGCTGGAAGCAACCACCGCTGCCTGCCTGTGCACGTAGGATAGTTGTCACTTAGCAACGTGCGTCCCTAGAGAATCTTAAACCCAAACGGTTGGTAGATCCGGAGGGTGTGCTCTTCTATATTGTTAACGACTGTAGTATAATGCTAGATCGCCCTCTTCAACATTTGTTCAATATCTGTTTACGTGATCGCTCGTATCCTGATGCTTGGAAGCTAACTGGGGTAACTCCGGCCTCAAAGCGTGCTCTGAGCTCAAATGTTTGTGGATACAGACTTGCGGTGCAGTCGGCGTTTGCGAAGGTCTTCGTGTCAGCATTGTGTTCCTGTACTTACTTGCAAAATTTTACCATGTACAGCATGGTTTTCGCACGGGCCGCAGTACAAATGAAAATGTGATATGTTCATGAGCATGGAGCTTTTGGTTCCGAAGTGGGTGCTCTGCTAGGCGCAGTTCATTTCGACATAAGGAAGGCTTTTTATTTTGTGAACAATGACGTCTTATTGAAGACATTCGCAATGGCTGATTTCACTCCAAACCTTTTGCTGTTCTTTTCTTGTTATTTAGCGAAATTTAAAATAGTATCAAGTCCTTACAGGTGTCGGTTAATGGAGTAATTTGGTCCATTAGAATTTATCAATCAAATTCAACTACCTCATGGATGGGGGCGTTATGAATTCGATATCAATCGTTGTCTATGAACGTGATCTCAGCGTCTTATTTGCCGAGGACATGAAGTTTCGTAATCATATTGTGGTGTGTAAAAAGGCCTATAAAGCCTGCGCTTCATAATGCTTGAAACGCATGACTTCCTTCACACTGCCATCGTGAAGTAACTATATAATGCTTAAGTAAGACGCTATCTAGAAACCAGTGTTATCATAATGAATCGTTATGAAACCAAGTATAACTTCATCGTGGGGAGAATAAGTTTACCCGTATTTAAAGAAGTAAGGAGTTTACCTTGTTTATTCTCTTATGTATTTAACCTTTTTTGTAATAGGAATAGTTGGAATACGTTGGAGGTTAGACGGAACTTTGCACTACTTAAGTTTATATTCTTTATATTCCGTGGCAGATTAAACAATACGGAAATTCCGAAACTACTGACTAAATGGACATAATTGATAGTTACTCTAAAAACGACTAAAATTAATAATAATAAATGAAATTTAATCTCAAGAAAGTGACTTATAAAGAAGCTATAAAAAAGCGGTTTGGTTTGATTTACGAGTGAGAAAAGGAAATAAAATGTCACGACATATTTTACGAACAGTTGTAAAACGTAAAATGAGTTAAGTATTTATAGCTGGACTGGATCGAGCACTGATAGTTTGAATTTTATGGTCGAAAACATCTGATACCAAGACATACGTTCAAGTTGTGAAATTCCTTTTATTGGATACATGTCTTTTCAGACAGATTTACCTAAATTACCACGATTGGCTTATTTTGTGATGATTAAAAAGATTAAAAATGATTAAAATAACAGATCGATCCTCATATTTATAACCTAGTTTCTCGAATACTTACGGTGTTTCCCCGTTGCAGATATGAGCGTATTAGATCTAGGATATTTGGAATAACCTAAGTGTTGCCCATGGGAGATAACAAGTTCTTTTTGTATTTTACTAAATTTTTAAATGTTTTGTTTACTATTCTAAGTCAGTGCTTGACTACTATCCCTCCTGGTGGTAAGATGTAAAAGCATACTAACTTAAAAAAAGCCTATTCACTATTGCCTTGATGACACCCACATTATAATCTAATGGAAAGGCAGATGCTTTCCTGTAAGCATAATTAACTATGAAGCGAAACATTTAGTTAAAATACGCAGTAAGTTGACCACGAACGTGTGGAAACTCGCAGAGTGTCTGGGTGTTCGATGGTGGAAGAGAGAGGGAGGAATTAAGTTATGTAATTCCTGCGCAGACTGCGACATGTATCCTTTAGAAAACCAGAAGGCTCGCTACTTTGCGCCTGTGTTCGAAACTGGTAATATAGATTTTAACCAAATATCGGTCACCAGTTAGTGTCTTAGCAAGCCTTTTTTTTTGAGTCCAAAGCTGCTAGGTGGTATTTTGTAGCACCAGTATATTAAACCAAAATATCCACAAAACGAGATAAGGTGATAGATTCCTTAGTTCCCAACTGTACAGCAAAAATCATAAACGATTACTTAACGTCTATTGTTGGCTATCCTGTTCTTTGCCAGGACTTTTATTAAATGCTTGAAATTTCAAGAATGAATCCACTGGTATGCACAACTTGAAATATTTTTTTCTATTTCTTACGATGAACTGCCACACAGTGGCGGCTTAAGAAAATCTACTAGCCCAAATCTTCACAACTTAGGTCTTAAGAGGCAAACCAGAAAATCTGATGCAGTGTCTTTCTAGCGTCTACGCGCCTACTAAGCGTGATAATTATGGCAAATATCTATATCTATACATTATGACGTAATATATGGGGGAGGCCTCTCTTCATTAGCGGAATTTTGACGGTTTGTAAAAAAAATCAATTTATGGAAAAAACAATCTGAAGATTGGTGACTGAAGAGTTGATAATTCTGAGCTATATGTATTACTGCTATTCTAATACTACTACAGATTACGGACTATAAATATGAATGGTCATTACAGATCTGACGAATATGACATTATTTTAGTGAAATTATTTTATCCGCCGTGGACACTAGAAAAAAATTTGCAAATAATATCGAAGTTTTAGTTCATAGAAGGATTGGATAAAATTGTGATATCTATAAATCTATGTTAGTAATAATAACACATAAACAGTTTGTGCTTCTGAGGAAAATTTTCAAATTTTAATGTAATGACTTTATTTATGTCAGAAGTTGTAATTGTTTTAACATTTGATGGATTCAGATCACTAATATCCTATACCTTTAAACGAGCAATTCTTATATATATATATATATATATATATATATATATATATATATATATATATTATATATATATATATATATATATATATATATATATATATATATATATATATATATATATATATATATATATATAATCGGAATCTCGGTAACGGCTAGAACGATTTTCATAAAATTTTGTGTGCAGGGAGTTTCGGGGGCAATAAATCGATCTAGCTAGGATTTATTTTTAGAAAATGTCTTTTTGTCCGTGTTTTTAGGCAATGAAAAACTGTTACAATATCGGTAGAATAAGAAGGTAAATTTTGACAATTTATTAATGATTACAAATAGCTTAATTGGTATATTGGGCGGTCACAAAATCGTAATACCATGGTTCGAGACCAGACCGACCAACCGGCTTTTTTTAATTTTTTTTTAAGTTCCTTTCTTTTTTTGAGAAAATCTATTTTTTCGAGCCCTTTTTTTAGTATTTTTAAAAACACGAAAATTTAAATTAAACTAAAATCGCACTCATGATTTTTTATTCAAATAACCAGTTCAGTTTTTTCTATTATGTCACTAAGATCAAAAAATATTATTCGTATTTCATCAGTATGTAATTTGTATCTAAATATAATTTCCAAAACACACGAATTAAAAAAAACCGAGCGAAAAATACCGAGCAAAGCTCGGTCAACCGGGTACTTATGTTTATACGTGGTAGAGCCATGCTGCAGTTATATTAGTGTTATAGTTGTAGCACAAATGGGTCGGCTCGATCGGGGAGGATCGCGCTCTCACAGAATACCAGCGTGAAATAGTAGCATAATGCTGCTGTATTTCGTATGGTGAGTGTAGAGAACCGGAGATCCTTTTTACTGGAAGCGGGGCATTCCTTCTCGGTCTTTACGGGTTACAGCGCATCTGCATTTTGATTTTTAATGGAGTATGGATGTAGATGTCTATGCGCCGCAGCAACCGCATGCCGTCGGGTGGACTATGTGCTCGTTTGTCACTCTGTTCTATAAAAAAATGTATTATAAATGAGATGTTCCAAAATGTGTGGAGCCAGGGCCAGGTCATTGTACACTATAATCAAAAATGGGAAAACAATTTTTTAACGGTTCTAAATTGTGCAATTATATTCAAAAATTTTATAATAGCTTGGTTTACTGGTAAAGCGTAGAAAATAACACTTGAAATTGCAACATACAACAAAAACCCATCATAGCGGTTAGTTGTCATTTTATTGATTAGTGACGTCCGACACGTTTATTTCACGTATATTTGACACTGTTCTGACAACTGACAGTTCTCTTTCTAATATTAATGGTCCCTTTATGATTTACTGTCATTGTTTATATGCACAGAGTAACTAAATCGATAAGGCGCCATGTAGAAAGTCGATAAAAATAATTGAAAATGATCAATTGTATACCACGACAGGATACATTTAATAAATTTAATTTTATCTGTAATTTTTCTGAAATTCAAAGATTTTTCTCTCTTATTTTTGAGGTAGTATACGTAGACCAGGCCCATTTAGAAACATCTGCTTCATACTAAACTAGCAATCCGACAAAAATATAAAATTTTCTCATGAATTCTCTCTCTTGAATTTTTTTCTGTCTATTGATGAAAACTGCATCAAAATCGGTTACATATGTAGTTGAAAAGAGCTAAGTGTACAAACAGTGGGAAGTGATTTTGTTTTATAATATGAAGAGAAAGTCTTAATCTTGGAAATTTTAATTAAATACAAAATCTTGCTATTAAATCAGTAATCTTGTACTTAAGATTTAAATTTAAATTTAAATGAAGTCGTTAAATGTTCAAAGTATTCCTTGCGAAGGATTTAGGCAAAAGTGAATTATATACGTAAAACTTTCTACTTGTAATTTTTTATGCAAATATTTGGTTGCTGAAGTTAAAATAAATAATTGCTATAATCTTTGTCAAACTAAAATATAAAACCTTTCATCAGAATTTATCATTAAAAACCCATTCGCTTAACTAAAGTTCATTTAAATTGAGTTCGTTTCTCTAAATAATTATTCCCTAGCATATTAAACAATAATATACCCGGCTAGGGTGGCGACCATATTAACGGCAAGGAAGGGAATGCTAATCCTCTCTGCTGGAGGTTTGGTTGTCACCTAAAATGACTTAACCTGGCAACATTAAACGCACGCATACTAAGGCCCGACGAGAAGATCCCAAAGCTGGAAGAAGAAATAACCGGCTGTGATGCACTATTATAGGATTATATGAGGTCCTAAGAGAGGGTAAGAAGAAGGAAACCCTCGAATATGGCAACTTGTTCTATCACTAGAATGGTGGCCATCTGTCCCAAGGAGGTGTCAGATTTATCGTTTACAAGTCTCTTGTTAACTACGTTGTAAAGATTGGGAGTGTCCCGATAAGGTCTGCGTACCTTATACTCATAATCAACAAACGGTTTTCGTTGAAGGTCATTTTTACGGCTTATGCATCAACCTCGGCACATCTTGACTGAAATGTATGAAATATCTACACTATCACTATCACACTCTTAATCTTATATCTTCCAGACGGGAAATGAAGCTGCAGTTTTTTGCAGATTTGACAGTACACAGTAACTGAACAGACGATCTCCAAAATTCGTGCGATGGAATTTACGCAACTTTAAGACAGCTCGTATTGAAGAAGTGGTCGACCAGAACCAGGGTTCTAAAGTTTTTGTTAGAGATTTGTCTGCCAGGTAAAGCCAAATATCGAAGCTGAAGATTGAGTGTGCCAGCATCGTTTCTGTTACACCTGAGATTTTGAGTAAGATTGAGAGATTCTATGGGCAGCTATACACGTCGTTGGAGCCAAACGCAAGTGCGAGTAACGATCCAAGAGCAAGTCCGGCACTTTTCCAATGATATCCTGAACGTCAGTCTGAGTGAGAATATAATGACTCTCCAGCACCTTAAAAAGGGCAAGGCCCCGGGCCAATTGTGGAGCTGCTCAATCGAATTGAATTAAAGTGGCGCTGCTCAAATCGAGTGCAAAACCAGTACTTGAAATTCTTCAGAAGCTCTTTAATTCCGTTTTCCATGAAGTACTTCAAGAAAGACGACAACGCTCCCTTGAAAAACTACAAACCAATTTCCGTTCTGATCAGCGTCTATGCTGTTTTTGAGAAACGTTTCTAATTGTATTGCACACATACTCTACAAATTCCAGCTTCCCAGGCAAGCCGATTTTCATAAAAAAGATCTTAGTACCATAGATTATATACATACCTTTTGGAAAATTGTACAGAAGACCGAGAAGTACAATCTGCCACAATGTATGTTTTGCGTACGTGAAGTATGAGAAAGCCTTTGAATCCATATAAAATTATGGTGGTGCTGCAGTCCCTTCAGTGGTGCCTGTCTGTATATCGAAGTGGGGTTTGTTTCACAGTATGGCTACATTGGCCATCCAAGTAAATAACAATAGTACGAAATCCACCCAACTGCAGAGAGATGTAAGACAGGATGATATTATATCTTCGAAACTCGTCACCGCTGCATTGGTAGACGTGTTCAAGATACTGGACTGCAAAAGATATGTTTTAAAATCAATAGCAATTTCACCACTCACCACTCTTTATGGCAGAATCGCCGTAGGAACTAAGCACTATTCTCAATGACCTCAACAGTGACTCCTAACGGATAGGAACATGAACAAAGCTGGTAATTGTTGGGGGCACTAAGCTCGAAGTTGTTGATGAGTATGTTTACCTAGGACTAATAGTCCGAATAGGTAAGTCCGAATTCGACCGAAAGGTCAATTGACGGATTCATCGCGGCTGGGTATCTTTCGGGAAATTAAGACACATCTTCACGTCAGGTATATCTCAGAACTTGAAAACGAGATTGTACAGGCAGTACGTTTTGCCAATGATAAATTTCGGATCTGAGACATGGCCCTTCAATCCTGGCCATATGAGGAAGCTCAAGGTTGCTCAGCGAGCTATGAAGAGTGCTGTGCTTGATGTTTCTCTCCGTGATAAATTTCGAAATGTGGATACCCGCAGTAGAACCAGAGTGACCGACATAGCCCGGAATTAGTAAGCTTAAGTGGCAATGGGCCATCCATTTAGATCTAATAACCGACAGCCAATGAGGCAAAGGTTTGGTAGTGACAGCCTTGTACCGGTAGAGAAAGTATAGGGCGATCCCCTCATAGATGCAGTGATGACAGATCATCTCTTACCAGAGTAAAACGTGCAGGTGGCTCAGGACCGTGCTTCGCGGTATTCCTTGGGGGAGCCCTATGTTCAGCAGTGGACTTGTGAAGGGTTGTAACTATGAAATGATGATATTAATAGATCTTATTCTAACTATGCAGTCTTTTTAGGTGCACTGCTGGATATATGTGTTTCACATACTGAACCTAATTGTGGTTATGGATGATAATTTAGAATTTTCAACATAACTCGGTTGCGAAGAGTTTATCAATCTCTCACATATCAATCAGCTATTAAATTGATGAAAATTACAAAAATATATGGCTTTTAGTTTTTTTTTAACCTGCCGTCCTTTAACGGTTTAGACAAAAATTTATTATAATCTGAATAAATAAAATATGGCAGATTATGCGAATAATATGAAGGGCTGCTATAATATGAGCTCATAGTGATGTTTTATTTTGTAGAATTTTTATAACCTGAATGTAATTTAGGCTTTAAATATTATGAATAGCTTTAAGGAAAATTTGAAATGTACGGGTGATTGAATATTCTTTGATATTTAAATAACTTTATATCAAGATATAAAACATTGTAATCTTATGTATGAACTTTAATATAAATTAAAGAAAGTGGGAAGGATTAAAATGTTTATATCAGATGTTTATTTATGAAATTGCCGTTGTTTATGAAATAAGTTATATAAGTAATTTTTTGTGAGTACCTCGCAGACGAAGAACTTCCAACCCCAATCCTTATAACTTGGAAACCGTCTGTTGTGTAGTATGAGTTTGCGCGTTTTCGTGCAGAAGCAGCGGGCACAAGCGATTGAAAAAAGCTGGTTTTGGGAAGTGCGAGCTTCTCCACCATTGTTTTCAGTACTTTGCAGTACACATCCGCAGTAATGCTCATCCCGTTTGTTAAGAAGCTGTGATGAATCACACCGGCGCTAGACCACCAAGGAGCTACTTTCAGTTTTCGAGAGGTAAGTATTCGTTTAAGGCATTATTTTGTTGCTGAAAGAGGATTCAACCAACTTGCTGCGCGCTTACGATTGTCAAACATAATCTATTTTTCAGTGCAGGTAAAAATGTCTGTAGAGCAGCGCAAGGAAAATCTGGACGCATACTTCACGCTGGCGATTATCAAGTACGTGCGGCACCCATTTGTCAAGCTCTTTTGCCACTTTGACGCAAATGGACCAACATTGTTTTATGATTCCACAAAAATTCCTTCTGTTAATTCGTCGTTGTGGACCAAATTTTTCGGACGATCACGAGTTTAATTTTTCAAATCGAAACTTCCAAGACGGAAGCGGGCAAATTAATAACAGGTGGTATGCGTTCGTTTCTACTTAGTATTAGCTACGTAAACGTTTTTGTGCTGCGTTGCTGTCATACTGGTACTCCTATTCGATGATTAATCGAATTTTTAACATGTACATGATGACAAATGCAATGCACATACGATGAAAACTTATTTGGAAAAAAAGTATTCCATGTTTTAAAATAAAATTATTTTAAATTAGAGTTCTTAGCCAAACAAAAACTATTTTGATTTGAAATGGCCAATACGGCCACCACGGAAAGAGAACGGCAATCCATAAATGCTACGACTGCTCAAACAGTAACAGTAAACAATAGCTCATCTTATTGTAGACGAGTTTTAGTATTCGTGTAAAAAGAATTATGAGTCGAGTTAATTTTCCTTCTGCATCTAAGTACTTAATAATTTGCTTTTCAAATCACATACGTTTTTTTTTGTTTTTTTTTTAAACGTTGTACATACATAATATGTGTATGCATTAATATTTTATATTATACGTGGCTGCAACATATTTTTTTAATTCTGCTGCTATATTATTATAGTTGTTACACAAATAGGTTAACTCGACCGGGAAAGGCACTCACAGAACACCAACGTAAAATAGTACCATAATGTTGCTGTGTTTCGTATGGTGAGCGTAAGGAATCGGATACCCTTTTTTACTAGAAGCGAGGTAATCCATCTTAGTAGTCAGGGATGAGAACGTATCTGTATTTTGCTTATTAATTGATAATTTTATAAAAATATTTTAGTACCAAACAAATATTTTTCTACCTGGTTAGAAAATATTTACTTCTGAGATATATTGAACGTGAACGTATGTGGGAGATAGTATCCGCGATTTATTAAGCGCTCGCTGAATATTTCACAAATATCACCCGTATTTTTTCAGACATTTTGAGTCTTTTACAGCACCCATAGCATATGGAGGTGGGAAGGGACTAGGGTGTTCAACGTCTCGATGTCATAGTTAACCACGGCTACCTCTAGATTAAAAATATTAACTTTTGTTCAGATCTACGCAGTATGAACTTATAAGATTTTGAAGGCTTGTAGTTGTATGCTTGGGTTGGGATTTTATTACCTATAAAACGGTAACACCTAACCAGTTTCTCTATTGAATTCCTTCGGAGGAATCGGTGTTATTTAGCGAGGATTTGTAATCTATTAAATTTGATGTAGGGGCGGAGCCATCCAGTACGTGTTCACAGACTCTAGACTTCCCGGAGCACCGATTCTTCACATCAGCTATTTGTTCTTTAAAGTGGGTTTTTGTTTATCTTTTTGTTTGTCCTATGTAAGAGATACCACATTCACAATCAAGCTTGTGCACTCCTGCATATTGCAGAAGGACATTACACTTGACTGTTGGCAAAAACTGACTAATATTCTTCAGCGGCTTGAAGTATGTTTTAAACGAAGCATGCTTCAAGATGTAGTCAATCTTGTCAGTGACACCTCTAACATATAGCGATACAGCAGACAAACGTTCAACTGTGACAAGCTTCACTCGTTCACTGTGACGTAAGCGCGGGACTCGAAGCCTGTTGAGTCACAGATGTGAGATGTGCTCTCTGAAACAGAGATTTATCCACGGTAACTGTGCTCTCTGAAACAAAGATTTACCCACGGTAACTCTGACAAGCGGTAGTGAGAATCATCGTTTAGTGATATATCAGTAAGGGTCTTTTTTCTATACACAGTGTGGCTCAAGATGTTATCAGGATTCCGAATTACTAACACATCTACATAAGATAAAGTATTATTTGTGTCTTACTCCTTTCTGAACTGAATTTTAGAATTTATGAAGTTAAGATGGTCTTAAAATGCAATTACTTTATCTCAAGAAAGAATTGTGATATATTTTGCTCCCTCGTTAACTTTGAGAGAGAAGCTCAACCTTATTGTATTATATTTTACATATTTCTTAATTTTTTTTGAGTGGCATTAAATAACTTATTTTAAATATCACCAATGTTGTGAGTGCAGAAGAGGGGAATGATTTTTTTTATTTATTATTTAATGCGGCAAAAAATATCATTGAAAGGTTAATAAAAATGCAAAATTAGTGCCATTATATTCATATGATGTCAAAATTACACATAAGTGAAACAGTAAGCCTACGGCGAATGGATGCTTAGGTAATATGTAGGTTATCTTGTAGATTATGTTGTTGTTGGTAGGTATATATAAGGTCTTAAAATAGATGTTACTACGTGATATTTGTTACCGAAAGCATAAATGCGTAAAAAATATTTATTTTAATATTTTTAGCAACATAATATTATTTAGATAGCCATACCTAGCAACAAGATATTGTTTATCACCAGCAACTCTTCGGACCTACACGACGCTCACTGTTGTCATCAAGTGGAATGTGTACTCATTTTTCACCATTATTAAACAAAAGAAAAGAAAACACTTTTCGCAAAACACAAAGTAAGGAACGATCGTATCACACTTATAACAACGCAGTATTTTTTTTTATAGAATAGGGTGACAAACGAGCACACAGTCCACCTGATGGTAAGTGGTTGCTGCGGCCCCTAGACATCTACATCTATCCTCCATTAAAAATCAAAATGCAGATGCGTTGTCACCCGTGAGGACTGAGATGGAATGCCTCGTTTCCAGTAAAAAGGTTCTCCGGTTCTCTACACTCACCATACGAAATACAGCAGCATTAAGCTACTATTTCACGCTGGTATTCTGTGAGAGCGTGGTCCTTCCCCGGTCGAGCCGACCCATTCGTGCTACAACTATACTACTAATATAACTGCAGCATGGCTCTACCACGTATAAAGTACTAGTAAGTATTAGATTAAAAAAATCAGTCAAAGAATGTTTAAAACTAACATGAAAGGTTAGTGTTCGTTATAACTGTTTATAAATATTTAGATTAGATCAAACACTATATAATCAATAACTTCTTTTTAATAGAGTAATAGTGTTCTGTGTTTATAAAAACCAAACGGCTTGTTTGGTTCATACAAACGAATAAATTGCCCGCGTAGTGACGGTGTAAGAATATCCACTATTTTTAATTGCCCCTGGATATCGTAAAAGGCGTCATAGGGAAATGGAAATAAGGCGTAATGTAGGAGGGGTGGCAATGAGAGGCGTGTTGATCTTTTTATTGTATACGACTTCAAATAGCCTGCCTCTTATTTTAAACTTAACGCTAACATATAATTATGTCGTTTGGGCTATGACACTATATCACTAGGAGGTGGGCAGCAACGTCTTTATAACAACAAGTAATAAACAAAAACTGCGATTGAGAACCCACCTTCCAAGCGTGGAAACTATGTAAAATATCCTATGAGGCAATCAAATGGAAGTCTCCTGTTCAGCAGAGAACTTTTCATAGCCTGTAATGGTAACGGTTCATAACAAACCGAAAACAATGACGTCAGTCCTATAAGTTGCCGAAAAAGCAGTAAAGATATAAATAAATGGATATACTTTATACTTTATGCGGTAAAAAAATTAAAGCTTATACGTCGTAGCTATATATATTGTCGTGGCACGAATGGGTTGCTCAACTGGGCAAAGACCACGCTCTTACAGAATACCAGCATAAAATAAGAGCCTAATGCTGCTGTATTTTGTATTGTGAGTGTGGAGAAACGAGAACCCTTTTTACTGGGGTGACAACACATCTGCATTTTAATTCTTAACCGAGGATAGGTGCAAATGTCAATGGGTCACAGAATTCATTTACCATCAGGCGGACTGTGTGTTCACTAGTCACCGGTGTATAATAAAAATAAATATAATCTCCTTCTTCAACTTCGAATTCGGTCTCGGCGACCAGTCTCAACGGAGACTAGCCATCTGCGTAGGACATGATTATAGTGATCAAATGTATACGCAAGCAATAGTGCACTCTTTATACTCTCACTTTCATATTCTAATAATACGGTAATCGGACACGACCGGAGTGAGATCAGACACAGAACCTACGACTACTTACTACTACTTACTTTTCGGGACACGGGAGTGAAACACCGCCAACCTAATAGAGCGCTACAGAAAACTTTTTAACTGAAAAACTTAACAGATTTTTGGCTCAAACCGGACTTCATATCCACGACCTCATGATCAGAAATTACTTTTATGATCACAAGACCTACAAGGCAGTCATATGAATATAATATTCCGCGATATTTTTTTATGTTATAACAAAATAAATGTTAAGAAAGTCGTCGGTGCAAATTCGCTTGCAAATCACAAAGGTTAAATATATTATCTTAAGCAAAAGCTGTAGTGGAGCCTCAAGTATTTGCATAACCTTGTTTTTTATTTTCCAGTTCATTAATGCTCACTAAATTACTCCTGACCGTTCTTACACTGTATTACGATGCTGCTGGGTAATTTTTGTGACTCACCCTACTAATTAAATGTTTTTATTGCGAGAGAAATTGCTTCTGTTTATTTTTGTTCGTCTTTTTTAATTGTTACAAACTTTAAATGAAGAAAAATCCTTTCGCTCATTCTTCTTTTGACAACCGTTTTCATTATATAAGTGTAGCGCTTTATCGTTCTCATAAAATGTGTTTTAAAATAAAAGAATTGTGAGGAATTTTCATACGACATTTCTTAGTGAATTGTTTATTATTTATTATTATATATATTTATTATTTATACCATGTTGACTGAGGAATGCCTTCGGAACCGATTTTCATAGGCTGGTTGTGAGGAAAAACATGTCAAATTAACGGATGGCAGCGCAGTCACTAAGTGTTAGGAATCGAATCCCGCAGGAAACGATTGCTTGTATGTGCTACAAAAATAATTAATCCAGATCTGGATGTGTCCATGTGTTAATGATGTAAATTAAAAAAGATGAAATTTTTACTGCCCTTACTAATTCGCTCAAAAATACAAATTTGAGAAACTATAAAATAATGTAATGCACTACCCATTTAGATTGGGAACATCGGTGAAGAAGAAAAAGTACAATTATCTTAATATGAATATTGACTGGGTATTTGTGACGTTTCATTAGTAATAATCATGAACTAACTAAATAGCTCCCAATAATTTTTCTTCATATAAAACTAAAATATTTACATTTTTCTGAGGGAAAAGCAATGAGAGATCTTTAATAACGGTTGATCTAGGGGTCTCTATATCACGTTTGAATTAAAACAGTTACGTACTCCGCTATAAGGACACAACCTTACTGAATCACAAAACTTTAGGTTTAAATGTCACAAAAATTATGTGTTCAACCCATGAATACAAAATTAAATGCGGTACTAACCTTAATTTATGAGCTGTAAACGACTTTTTTATGAGTTGTGTAACAAGACATTGGGGATGAGACTCGTAAACAAAATTTTGGAAGGACATGACAGTTGATCAAAAGCAAAGTTTGTTATCAAAATGTTTAGAAGGCGCGTAATTTTATAGTAAAGCTACAGCCTATATTATATACGTCCAACTGATGGATACAGGCCTCCTTTTACTTCTGAGAGGCTTTTAGGAAAAGAATATATCTGCCGCGCTGCCCCAATGCATTTCGGTGGACTTCTCATTTGTTCTCTTTTTTCTCATTTTTTTTTCTCAGACATGGAGGTTTCCTCAAGATATTTCCTTCACCGCCAAGCATGTGGTAAATTAGCAATTTGTATAGAACAAACAAAATTGTATATAACAATCAGCCGATTGTTCGCCCCGAGAGTTGTCGTTAGAGACTATAATTCTTGAGATACACACATGTGCCAGAATACTAAGTCTCTTGATGTGGAGAACTGAAAAAGGAGAATTCACACAGTTATGGTATCCAGAGTGCAATAAAGCCTGCAAAGCGAAACATTATGTTATTTTTCACATTGGGATTTTATTAATATTTTTGCGTTCTACCTATTTTTATACGTTGAGCCCCATGCACAAAGGGATTTGCTCCAGTTTTTTCTCTACATAGCATATCACCATAGTAAACCGAAAGTTATAAGCTACTAAAGTTTTAGTTTAAGGTTTACACGCGTGCATTATATTTCGTAAGTAACAATATCAAAAAGTATATCGAAAAGATATTTTTCCAAAACTATTGATAGGCGGTAACGAATGTATGATATATGGAAAAAATATTGTTTCATACATTATATATTCGTTACCGCCTATCAATAGTCCATTGCTGAACATAGGAATAGATTACCATAGGCGTCATCGGTCGCCAGTAGATTAAGGTGCGGCATGGATGGCTCTTGAGCTATCTCAAAACTGTGAAATATTTAAAATTACATTTTTATATCATAATAAATAAACAACATTATCCCACTCATATACCTCACTAAGTTTAGCCCACTAATCTATTTACACTAACATTAGCCTTAGCATAAACATTAATGTACTCGTGTACCTTCAAAAAATATATTTCTTCTCATTTCAAACCAATTTCCTGATTACTCCTTATACAAAGGAAAGCTTAAGGAAAACGGTCGGAAAATGTTGGGTTACGTTAGCATTAATCAATCATTCGTATTGAGTATACATATGCATAAATATTTTTGCGGCAATGAATCATGACGCATTATTAATAAAACATGTAGCCTGTTAGTGTGGGAACTGTACAATTTTGATTTGAAATATTTATTGGTGCGCCTTGGCAGCAAAACCGACTCATATGACATGGCGATAAATGGCATGACGCTCTCTTATGCTGTCATCTATATCCGTCCGTCGCCTCTACGCCGCCACTCTGGAGTTCACTCCCGTGTGTAAGCGTGCGAGTGTACTATATACACTTCGTTGCTTCTCTGTGTGAGTTACGAATTGAATGTGACTTTCAATTCGACTATAATATATTTGACGCGTGCATCGTTTGTGTACACACTTTGTTTAAATTTATTCATTTTAGTTTTTATTAATTAGAAATTCTTTGATCAACTATGATGTTTCGGTATTTCGGGTTTCGGGTAGATGGAGGGAGGGGTAGGAACCTCCCCTAAAATAATTAAGTGCCGGAACCCCCCCCCCCCCCCTTTATGATTTTTTTTAGTATTCTGCCGCATGAATATATGGTCACCGAGTGTGGGGTGGCTGGGGTAGGAACCTCCCCCTAAAAGGGGGAAGTGCCGGAACCCCCCAACCCTTTTTTTATAAAATCATAACCTCACTTTTTTATACAGGAATATTGACACAGTAACTCCTGCAACGGCTTCGGCACTGCGGGAAGTGCAGCCCCTTCGCCCTTGCGTAGCAAATCGTAGGCACCTAAGCGAGCCGTAGCGGCTGAGGCTGGTCGCCGAAGCCGACCAATAAGCCGAAGCTGCGGGGGCGAACTGAGAGGCTGCGGGGGCTGCTCTCCCTCCATGCCTACGGCTTTACAAAAACACTTTAGGTGTAGGGCAGACAAGACTACATGGAGTCGGGGTGTGCTATTTCAGTTTTAGAACCGATTCGACCAATTTTATCTATAAAGTCTAGTTGCTCTTAACTCTGCTACTACGAGTAGAGTGGTAAATGAAATAATGTAATGTGTTTTCTTATAAGTTTGTTTTCTGAAAAACCTCTTGACTGCTCTTCACTGCAACTCAATTTGTTGTATATAAGTTCCATCTCCAGCCAAAAATTGATTGTCTGGGTCCGAGTGATTAACTTTTTTATGAGTGTATCTATGTTAAAAATACAATTTGACATATTAGCGTTTCGTTATTTGTAATTTAAAGTGAAATTTATTTTTATCGTAATTAATTCAAAAGGTATTTCCGAAATCCAAAAAAAGAGTAAATGGTTCGAGTTTAACCCTGACAATCCTCCTTAATTTAAAACATAATTAAAAAATCAGGTATCGGAAATCTACTTCATAATACGAGAACAAATTGATATATTACACTATTTTTGGTGACATTTGTTTTTATCGTAATTAATTCAAAATGCATTTCCGTTATCTAAAAACAGTGTAATAGGTTTAAGATTAACCCTATCAAGCCTCAAACTAAAAACATTATCAAAATCAAGTACCGGATGTCTAGCCAACCCGATATAACCTCAAAACTTTAACCATCGATACCTCGAAAAATAAAGATTTCCGGCATAAAAAGCAGCTAAATGGTAATCAATAGCATCATTGCCTGTCAACTAAAACTAAAATAATCACTTAAATCGTGCAGCAGATTACTAAAGTCGACCCGATGTTTCTACCTTTTTTTTTTAAATTTATTCCCTAGGTATTCTTCCTTGCACGAGGAATTTTTTCAAACAAGCACTAAAACTTGACTTTCAATGTTATATAAAATCTGCAATGTAAAGTAAATTTTCAGACTATTTATTATTTTGCCGCCTGGTAATAGACCGGTGTCACTGATTAGATATGCCCTCAAACTTGGGTTGTTTAGTTCAAGTACTATAAAATCGAAGGCGAGAGCTCATCAAATAGGTTGCGATGGTTCCATTCTATTCTTATTTCTATGCACGTGTGACATTTATGCTGGGGCGTTGAAGGACGTTGATGCTGGTCATTGTTCAAACAATTTATTTAGGTATTTAAATATCAACATAGTTTCACGTAATTGCTTTTAATTACTATTTTTTATAATTATTATTCTTTTTTATTTTATTTTTAGTCTATATTTCAACACTTATAATGGATTCTCACCATTACGTTGGCTGGTAAAGAACGCCTGATGACATTTGATTCACCCTTTTTATTTTAATGTAAACATAGTCTGTAAGCTATAAATACAATGTCCATTGCTATTGTTTTCAATGCATTGTGAATGCTTCACCTTTAAAAATTTGTCTTTTTAAAAAAAAGGTCGCTATACTGTAGGGGACATGCTGATATTACAATATACAGTTACGCATATGATTCAATAGAGAACAGTCGTTTCATTCCGCATCTGCACGCTAACCTACAAACGCACACAACCAAACAAAATTATAACCCTATTCGGAGGCCAAATCTCGTGGCACCAAACCGCCAAATACCTAGGGTCACATCTTACTAATCGTGACTCGTGGAAATCGCGCCAAATTCGTTACTAGTCGACTCCACCCGCCAATTAACAGTATGAGCAAACTGCCCGAAGACACAAGCTCTACATCTACAAAGCTTTCGTTAAACATATCATGTCCTACATAAACGTAGCCTTCTCCCACGAAAGTTGTATACATCTGCACGATCACCAAGTCATCCGAAATAAATTTCTTCGCATCGCCACCGGAGCTCGATGGTACCAGCGAAACTCGAACTTGCACAGAGATTGTCAACTCCCGACGATCTCTGAATATTTTAAGGAAATATTTCGGGACTGCTTTGAGAGGGCTGAGACACATCTCAACCCGCTATGGGTAAACGCAGCCATCTACGCTCCAACTCAAAACGTTCAGCAAAACCTCTGGAGACCCCGCAACCTTTTAATTGAACCCCCCCGTTCCGCCAGATTCCGACACATTCACTTAGTGCTACAAACACTGATAGGACAACTGATGGGATACAGCAAATCCGTAGACGGGCGTACCGCACACCCCTCTACACCGCGTTCACACCGTACACCCAGATTCCGACGACACAAATGTCACCAGTCCATTTCACATAGACACTACACATTCACTTAGTGCTACAAATACTGATAGGACAACTGATGGGACACAGCGAATCCGTAGACGGGCGCACCGCACACCCCTCTACACCGAACCTGGGCGGTTTTCACCACCCAGAACATCGAACGACATGAGTTAGCCGCCAGAGTGGGGACCCGCCACCCCTTGTTCGGATGGCCGTAAGACATAGGAGACTGACATAGGAGTCATCGTTACGCAAGTTAAAGTTAATTTAAACGTTAAAGTTACAGCCTATATACGTCCTACGGCTGAGCACAGGCCTCCCCTCATTTCTGAGAGGGAGCGCGGCGGACACTTCCTTCCTAAGCGCAAGGAAGAGGCGGACACTTCCTTGCCCTTAGGAAGGAAGTGTCCGCCGCGCTGCCCTAATGCGTGTTGGAGAACTTTACATGTCTTCGAAATATTTTTTTCTTATTTCTCAGACATGCAGGTTTCCTCACAATGTTTTCCTTCACCGCCGTGCACGTGGTAAATCAGCACTTAAAATTGTAATTAACAATTTCATTGGTGCCGGCGGGGATCGAACCCGGGTTACTCGCGTTCTGTTATATTTACAGCAAGCATTAACCATCTGAGCTACCACGGCTCTCACGAGTTACGCAAGTAACGATGCGGAATGTCTGAATTCAGA
This sequence comes from Parnassius apollo, assembly GCA_907164705.1. Classification (NCBI taxonomy): domain Eukaryota; kingdom Metazoa; phylum Arthropoda; class Insecta; order Lepidoptera; family Papilionidae; genus Parnassius; species Parnassius apollo. Next base: position 5,235,545 of record CAJQZP010001217.1, read on the forward strand.
TTTTACAGACCTGAGTCCTTTGAAGCTGTAAGAGCCGCATAGGAAAACAGCACCAACATCATCGAAACCAGAAGGTAGACAATCATGTTAGACAATCAATGGGAGAGGCTAATATTCAGTAAAGACTTGGCATTGTAAGAAAAAAATTATTTCATAGTATATACAGAAAAAAAAACCTGTAATTTCAAAAACAGGATAGTTTACTTCCTTACTATGACAAAGGCAAGAGCCCTAAACCTTTTCTACCAATACTTATAAGAGGTACTTGTTTTTAATAATGTCAAATACAACGAATTACAACCCTTTTCCTTAACACTGGTAATTTTAAGTTTTAAAAATAATAACAATTTATTTATATTTATTTTGAATAGCTATCATATGTAAGTTGTTAATATATAAGTTGCATAAAATAATAGAGCCGTGGTTCAGGGATAAGCCCTCGTCTTTACCCATACAAAATGAATTGTTAATTTTGTTCAACACATAAATTGGCAAAATATTTACGAGTATTTGAAGTGCCATTTTTTTGACAGTTCATATACTCGTAAATATTATGAGGAGAATGAAGATATATACATGTCCAAAATGTTTTTCATAAAATATTACAATGAGTGAATGAGACCTTTGCAGGCGCGCAATGGGGGCCGCAACAGACTTTTTCGGACTATTTCATGCTCAAAAGTCTTGAAACTAATAGGCGGTTTGTGCCAATTAAACAGCCTCTTACTTTGACAGTTTTTATTATATACATTAATTTAGTTAGATAGTAAACAAACAACAAATAATACAAAACTACTTTTATTACAAAGAAACGGGCTTAAGGATTTTACTCAGGAAGTTAGGCAACACGAAGCAATTATATTCAGACTGAGCATTTTTCGAGTACACCCTTTTATTAACGGTGCTGATATCTGGATCTAGGTATACAGAGATAGTTTGTCTTTATGGCACAGTATATACTCATATAATAACTGCGTTAGTAGTCAATTCCATTCACAAAGTCATCATTATTGTTGCCTTGCTTTATTTATTTTAATAAGTGGATGCTGTGGCCCATTGACATTTCCGACTATCATCGATTGAGAATCAAAATGCTTATGAGTACCCACGCATAAGCATTTTGTGTCACTTAAGGACTAAGATGGAACAGTTCATTAGTAAAAAGGGTCAGTGATTTATTATATTATACATACGTTACGTATTATCTAGGTTAACATTAATTTTCACTGTTTACTCGAGTTGAATTATTATACGTATTATATTCTTACTAAATGTAAACTTATTTAAACTAGCGACTAACCCTGACTTAACATACCTGACACCGGATAGTATCTATTAATGTTGTCGTTATTTAGATTAAAATTAATTAAAGCCACTGTGTAATGTATATTTTTCGTTGTCTCAAAAAATTATTCTAACATTCCGGATAAAATATAACTCAGAACCGGAGTACTCGGAAAGCCATAATGTACAAACACTTCAGCACTTCGATATACCGACAGTCAACTTGGCACCGCCGAAGGGACTGTAGCGCCACCCAAATTTCGACTGAATCAAAGGCTTTTCATAGGCCACATACGCCAAGAAAAGTAGCAGATTGTACCTTCGGTCTTCAGTACAATCTTCCGCAGGGTATGTATGTGGTCTATGATACCGACGCCATTTCTGAAACAGGCTTGTTCGGGAGGCTGAAAGTCTTTGAGTCTGCGTGAGAGACGATTCGTAATGAATCTCGAAAACAGCACGTAGACGTGGTTCAGAAGGGAAATCGGTTGGCAGTTCTTCAAGACAGCGCTGTCGCCTTTCTTGAAGAATAAGACCAGTGCACTTCTGCTCCACGCCTCCGGAGTAGTGCCACTATGGAAGAAAAAATTGAAGAGATTCTGCAGGACTTTAAGTACCGATGTTTCACACGCTTTCAGAAGCTTTGCATTGATTTCATCCTCGCCTGGAGACTTGCTGGTTTTAAGGTGCTAGAGAGCTACCCTAATCTCGCTCAGAGTGATGTCCGGGAAATCATCGAAATAGTGTCGGACACGACTTGCTCTTTGATTGTTACTCACATTTGTGTGTGGCTCCAACGATGATTTGTGCAGCTGCCCATAGAATCTCTCATTTCACTCAAATATCAGTAGTCCCGGAAACGATGCTGCCACACTCAGTATTCAGCTTTGACAGTTGGCTCTTTCTGGCAGACAGATCCCTGGCAAAGACTTCGGAGCCCTGATTTCACTCGATCGCTTCTTCAATACGAGAAGTATTAAAGTTGCGTAATTCCCGCCGCATGCATTTGGGGAATTGTCCGTTCAGTTGCCTGTATGCTGTCAAATCTGCTGACGACTGCAGCTTCATCTTCCGTCTAGCAGCCATAAGATTAAGAGTGGGATCGGAGATTTTTTGTATTATGGGATATGCCGACGTTGGTGCGTAAACCTGTATGACCATCAGCGAATACCGTTTGGTGATTCTGAGATTCAGTTACGCAATCCTCGTCGACACACCCCCAATTGTTACAACGATGTTAACGAGAGACTTGTGGACGATAAATCCAACACCTCCTTGGGACAGATGGTCGCCGAATGCGAAATAATTTTATCAGGTATTTTTACCGCATAGTTATTGTATTGAAGACCCCGGGTGGTTTTATACCATCAAATTAAAAAAAACGTAAAGAAAAAGTAGCAATTCCGTTCATTCCAATAAGAGTTTCTTAAGGTTCGACTTTGCTACATTAATGAGCATGCTACATTTAATTTAGTTAATCTCCGTTCTAGTTTTTCAAGAAAATATAAATACTGATTCATTTTGGTTCAAGTTTCTTTATTAGTTCAAGCAGATCTAGTATTATTATTCGATACAATATATTCTGGTATGTAGGTTGTGTTACAACTGAAATTTTCGATAGATGTCATGTGTAAGATAATTGGTTAGATGAGCCATAACCAACTTTATAACATCAGGACATGTATGGTATTTGCCGGAAGTGTTCATGCCGAAAAAAATACTATTTGAGTGTCAGTCAAATTTTCGTTACAATTATGTCCTTGTGACCACTGAAGACTAAATTGGTGTTTTTACGAGAGATTATCCCCTTGCCTGTTCATTATAAACCCGGATGTATTAAAGATGCTAGTAAGTAATGAAACAGAAAATGCCAAGTTTTACGTTCATTCTTCTTACGTTAAGTCTTTTTTACTTAATACACGGTAAACATTGGCATATTATGACTTATACGTGCATAATAAAATTTAAAAATTGCTTTTTATTTAAAAAAAAACATCGTGATATTAAATTTTCAAATCTACAGACTTCACCATTACTGGGAGGGTTTAAAACAATACTATTACAAGTTTTACTGGGGAAGGAAGTCTTTGCTGATGATGTTACAAAATCAAGGCTAACGATCCAACACGAGTACCATCACCAGTTCAAATTCATATTTATGTATGTAGTATATAGTACATATAGTAGTTCGAATTCAGTTCGTACCATCGCTTAATCCAACTAATACACAAGTACTAACCCCTGATGCAATTCATGACGAGCCTTGTTCTATTTGTGTAGAACACAGCAATATAACTTCAAACACCTGCAACTATTCGAGCCACTTCTAAAAATTTAATTCCCACAAGAAGTTAGATTTATAATTATAAAACTACAAATAAGATCAGGGCAAGAAACGATTTCACCATAAAGAAGACACAATGCAAAAGGTGTTCATGATTCAACAATGGGAACAGAAATCAAAAAGAACAATATATAACATAATATAAACTTGTGGACATAAATTCTGTTGTAACTACTGCAAATTTTCAAATAATACAAAGTCCACATTTACCAAGTTTTGAAGTTAGATCATAAAAATAATGCGAGTTTGTGATTAATTTTTTTTAAGGGAATAAGAGTAAAAAGTGTGCACACAGCCCAACTGTTTCTCTACACTCACCACACGAAACACGACAACATTGAGCTGTTATTTTACGCTGGTATTTTTTATAGGACGAGGGTGACAAGCGAGCGCACGTTCTACCTGATGGTAAGTGATTGTTGTGGCCATCAGACATCTACGCCTATCCTCGACTGTCAATCAAAATGCAGATGCATTGTCAGCCGCGAGGACTAAGATGGAATGCCTCTTTTCCAGTAAAAAGGGTCTCTGGTTCTCTACACTCACCATAAAAAACACAGCAGCATTAAGCTGGTATTTTGCACTGGTATTCTGTGAGAGCGTAGTTCTTCCCGGGTTGAACCGGCCCATTCGTGTTACAACTATACAATTAATATAGCTGCAGCACAGCTCTGCTACGTGTACAAAATTCATGCTACAACCATAATATGGCCTTAACGTGGCTCTACTACGTGTAAAACACATAAAAAGAAATTTTACTATCTCTCGAAAATCCATGTCGTGTGCTTGTTTTCTGCTGAATACATATTTCTTCCTACAATATTATCGGCTAGACGGCGTTCGGGAAATGACGACACATCATCTCGTGAAGTATACCACAAAACTTGAAATCAAGATTGTACAAACAGTGCTTGATGCTAATGATGACTTATTGATCTGAGACGTGGTAATTCACTGCTGGCCGTATAGGGACGCTCAAAGCCGTTTATTAGTCTAATGCATAAAAATAACAACATTACGAAATCGGTTTTTTTACTGTGACTATTTTGAATGTTTTTTTAAAGCATACATCTTAAATTTTTCATTAAATTAAAACGTATTATTCCTTATATATTAAAATAGTCAGTTTTAATTAATAATTTTCTGCACAATATCAACGTACGATAAGATCAAAATAAGTCTGAGCAAAAATGTGGTAACTGGCACAATCGACAAAAACCGTTGCAAGTGGAACGGATAAGAAAGTAGTATGTGGCATATCCGATAATTTTTTTCAAATAGATGACGTTCAATAGTGTCACATATACGTTTTCTCTACTTATAAGTAAATATATACAAAAAAAAATAGGAACCAGCGAATTATCTTGACTTCGATTACACGTTAAAGCCTCAAAGTCACATACTTACAAAGACTTATGGTGTATAAGTATAGAGAAACAGTATTTTATTATTGTCGCGCAGGTATTACATCAACGCTGAAAATACCTATCGCCATGTGCCTACGGAAACTTATATTTATACATAGCTTTAAGACTTTGATTGCAATAGTTGGCATGCGGTGGTGGTTGAAAAAACCCTTCACCTCATTTTTTATCCCCTTGGGAAGGCGACTATGGGAAGCAGATTTAATAGCTTCCAGTAAATGACATCGTTAATACGATTGCCGAGTGATGAAGGCAAATCTCCGGTGACTCAAAAATAAGAAGTTGAGCATGTTTTCAGAGAAATTGAAATATACACAGCGCTCCATCTATCTTTATTTGTTGGTACGAGTTGGAAAATGACTTAAGACGTTAAATCCGCCTTAAGTAAACTTTTTGTGGAGTCATTTGAAAAAAGCATCCATGCGTATTCCACTGGGGATATAACACCTTCAACGCATGGAAACTTAGTGCTAGCGGGGTTTCAACTTGAATAACTCGCGTGCAATATAATTAAAGCGAACTTCATCCAGAGTTAGCTGGTAGACAATGCCTATAGCATTAAATCCGTCTTATGACGACTTTTTAAATATGAATGAAAACTGAGCAAAATAACAACTCAAAATCTTTGTTACAGTGCCAAGAGTAGAAATAGTAGATGAACGTGGAAAACCCCTACAGGACAAGTTTTACAAAGAAGGTTCGATAATAGAACTACGTTGCGTTGTCAGCGAGGTGCCTGAGTCATCCCGGCAGGTGAACTGGAAGCACGGAACTAGATTGCTAAACTATGATACTAAACGTGGAGGAGTTAGGTAAGTGACGATAGACAAAACATAATATTATAATCACTACATTGTCATTATTCTTATGGTTTAATGAAGTAAATATCTTAAATAGTAATTTCGTTGTAAACATCATTATCGATATACTTAGTATATACAAGTACCTTTCTTCCTCGTCGGTTATTGGGTCTTCAAGCTATATGACCAAATCTTTGCCATGTCTGTTTAATAATACGTGTAAACCATTTTTCTAATTTGTTTAACTGAAACTATATACAAAAGAAGAAAGAAAAACTCTTACTTTGCATCCTATTTAATGGGTGGTTAGGACTTGAGTTCTTCTGGGTAGGAATCGTGTTCGTACCTTTTTCTGCTTATTTTAAGTCGTACCTATTAAGCGCATTTGCTACTTTATTTTGGTTCTAAGAAAGCCAGTAAATTTAAAACCTTTTTTGAATTCCTTCATAGTCATTACAATACATAACATAATATTTAAATAGTAAAATTACTACTATATTTTTTTAAATATTAGGACATTTAAAAATAAAATCTTTAATCGTAAAACAATGATAACAGCCGTCCACCTACTGAACCTCTCCCCCAGACCGCTATACTCAACGAAACATCATATGAATTAGACTAAAAGTGCGTTTCTTTTAGTAACACTTTTACTGACTTCTGTTGTCAACAGCAATGAATCCAAAAATAATTTAAAACAGTAAAAAACCACTATAATCGCAAACTTCTAAGCATTTCGTCTTAGACCTCAACGCCGTCAATGCATCTGCAACTTAAAGTTTGAAGTCGGTTGCCGTAGTCCAGGAACTACAGTGGCCAATTACCGTCCGGTGATTAACTCATCTGTCACTCCTGATATTATAAAAGGGTGCTTAAATACACAAATGATAAAAGAAAATCTGAAAACATAAACATAAAACTGAGTGAATTAATCCAAACCCCTTTTAAATATTTTTGGCAACCATAATTTGCAGGTTTGAATTAAATTGTATTCGGAAAGGGTTTCTAAATTATAAATACAATAATCTTTAAATGCTTTGTTTTATACATGAAATATTGCCTGTTATTATAAAATTAATAGTGATAAGTTTAGAAAACCTCTTAAAATGCGGTATTTCTGCGGGCTCTCTAGTGAATTAACAGCAGATTAAGCCCATTTTCACAATAAGAAGCAAGAATTTAAATAAGAACCTGATTTAAAATAAGAAAGGATATATTTGTTAACTTATAATTTCATTGTTGGTTGTTCTTTCCTAATTGAATTAATTTGAAGATTTATTTTCATTCGGTTTGTTCATTCAACAAAAAATACACATCCAAAAAGCAAGTGATCACTTTCAAAAGCTGATATATTTTAAAATTTAACTTTATCAAGAAAAAGTATTTTTTTTAGAAGAGGGGGCAAACGAGCATGCGGCTCACCTGATGTTAAGTGACTACCGCCGCCCATGATCAAACGCATCACCAGGGGAATTGCAGGTGCGTTGCCGGCCCTTTATGTATTTACGTTATATCTGTTTTAAAGAGAAATACACTGATTGAAATTAAAAAAATAAAACTCACAAAAATTTAGTAATTCAGTCCTAATGTAATTGTAACAGAAATTATTGTAACAATTACAGACAAATAATTGTTTAACCAAATTTATACAACAATTTATTAATAGTAGGTTTTTATTTAATATAATATAACTCCGGCTCAGGCTCGAACACAATCAGAGATTCTCCTGGGCATGCTAAGGATCAAGTTATCCACCATTTCTTGCGGTAACCTGTCCCATTCTTGAATAGTGACTTCCCTGATCTCTGGCACTGTCTGGAGAGGTGGCTGATGATCTCGAACAGCTCGCTTAAGAGCATTACACGCGTGCACTATTGGTATTAAGTCAGGCCAGCCGACAAGTCAGTCTAACCTTGTGATGTCGCATTCTCGGAGAGCAGCATTGACTCGTTACCTGATATGTGGACGTATTATCTGGACCAGTACAATTTGGTGCCCATAATTTATTCGGAATCGTGTGACAAAATTTTTGTTTGTTTTGTTTTTTTGTTTGCCCAAGGGTATATTAGTGGTCTATGGTGCCAAGTTGGGCCCTATTCGGAAACCGGCTTGCTCGGGATGCTGGAAGTCGTCGAGTCTGGTGACATGTCGTGGTACCTCTGCAACGTAGCCAGGACACAGGATTGTGATACAACAACTGCGTGCTATTTCTCTCATGCACTATTCTTCTACCTTTAAATTTTCTTATTCGTAAAACTTCTGGTAATCGTCTTGGTGTTTTTTCAATCAAAACTTTCCTCTAAAAAATATTTTAAATCCGATAAAATTGACTCAATCAGATTTCTGAATGAGCACAAGCATGAATTGAATTTCTTTTCACATGGAAAATCATGAATAAATTTATTTTATTGTTTATTTATAATTCTATATTTTTTAAGTAAATAATCTAAAAAGAAGAAGAAATTATAATATAGTTTACCGTAACAAAAACGATTACGATTTTTAAAAGTGATCACAAACTTGTTTTAATATGAATACACCTATATAAACCCTCCTGTTCGTTATCTATAGGGGTTTGTAGTCTCTGCGTAGAGACTACGGAACTCTATGGGAATAGTTATTTATAGAAATGATGGAGTGACGAGCTGATGAGACACGCCGTAAGTCGATGGATGCAGGTGGCTCAGGACCGTGCTTTGTGGCATTCCTTGGGGAAGGCCCGTTTTCAGAAAAGGACCCACTCTTTGATACGCCTACTCCAACAGTTATCGCTTCTGCAACAAATGTGATGAGCCTACTGCTACTTAAGCCTGCAAATACGGAAGGCTACGGTGGTGGACTTTGTTCTCCGTCGGATTTCTTCGTTACGAATCTTATCCACCGGAGAAACTCCGAGCATAGCTCTTTTATTCACCTGCTGGGTGACTTAGAGCTTGTGAAGTAGTTGTACCGTTAGTTTCCACGTTTCGGCACCATACTCGTATGTGAGTACTGGCAAGTCGCACTGGTCGAAGACTTGCGTCTTCAATCTTTACGGTATGTGCGACGAAAAGACCTGACAAAGCTTCCCGAATGCTTCCCAGCCTAACTGAATCCGCCTGTCGGCTCCTTTCTTGGAGTTGTTTTATCTATCTGCATTATATAGCCGAGGTAGATTATACTCTAGAACAACTTCAAGAATTTCACCATCAACAATAATCGGATCTGGTATGACATGACTTTCGTCTTATTTAAATTCATACGCATACCGAGACGTTATGTTGATTCATTTCGGTTGCTCAGCATGTCTTGTAGTTCCTGCAGATATTCTGCCATGACAACGATATCATCGGCAAAGCGTAGGTGTGAGATGTGCTCGCCGTTTATATTGATGCCGCGTCCATTCCAGTTTAGGGTCTTAAAATCATCTTCCAGTACATTTGTGAACAGTTTCGGGGATATTGAGCCCCTTGTCTCACTCCACGATGCAACTGAATAGGTTTTGTAAGACCACCCTATACTTAAACGGACATGAAACCTGTAGTGTTTAAATGTCTCAAGATATCTATATATCGCCAATCAATCCGGCAACGCTGCAAGGAATTTATAACAGCCCAAGTTTCAATGGAGTCAAAGGCTATTTCATCATTAGCAAAGGTCAGATACAGAGGCTGATTATATTCACTCTTCTTCCGTATAATTTGATTTAATTCTGTTATAATTTAAATGGCGTCATGGACTTCATTCACACAGTAGTGGTATTGTACTCAGTGGTGTCATAGTCTCCACGAAACCCAGATTGCTCGGGTGATTGAAATTTGTAAAGTCTCCGCGCTAGTCAATTCAACTTATAGATGTGGCTCAGAAACGAGATGGGCCGATAATTCTTTAATATAGTCTTGTCACAATTCTTGTAAAACAAGACTGTGATGCTTCTGCTTCACGCCATTGGAGTTCTGCAATCTCATTAAACGCAGTTAAAAATTGGACAGAGCTTTTTAAGCAACGGTTGTCTCCCCCTTTCCAAGAGCTCCGTTGTAACTCCGTCCTCTTCAGGGCTTTTTCATTTTTAACTTGCCCGAGGGCAAACTCGGTTTCTATTTATTCATATCTGGCATATTATTTATATCTGGCAGCTCGTCTATAAAATGGCGAGTTAATTTGTCTTTGGGATTGTCGTATTTGGGGTCAGGTTGCTGATTTTGGAAGGCATATAGTGTACCGCAGTAGCCTTCAATCTCAGCGAAAATCTCAGGCTTCGACGTAAGGGTTTTGCCATCACATGTCTTCAGTTTTGTAATGTGGCTCGTTCTAAACTTCCACGCAAAGACTTTAGGACCATTGTTTTGCTCTATTGCCTCTTGAATCAGGGTTGCATTAGAGCGCCACAAGTCCCGAAGTCCCTACGAGTCCCTACGAGTGAGTGCCAGCTGTTCTAATGGCACAGCTGTTGTTGCCTCACTTTGCGTTTGTATAAGCTGAAGTGTCTCGTCTGAGAGCTTAAACTTCTGGCCTATCTGTATATTGCCTACTGCACAACATATCTCATCTCTTAAGGTCTTAACAACACTAGTGAGATCTTCGTCAATGTTCCATGTGAGTTTTACCGCATCCAAACGATTCCGGAGTTCCAACTGGAAACGTTAAGATCCCACTACGGTTTGAAAGATATTTGGTTGAAGCGTACACTTCATCACACCGGCACTTACAATCTTGAAATCGATGGTCGATGATTGCTTCTGATATTAAACTTATTGATCACTGAAATATCTCTGAATACGTACTTTTTGTACGTCATTAAATGAAGTCGATCTCATTTTTTCGTCACATTGTCGGAGCTGCACCATGTTCAGTTTCTTTGGGGCTTTTTTTTGTAAATAGGAATACATTGATTCATGAAGCCTCTCTTTTTCGAGGAAGTTAATCAGGATTTGCCCATGTAGTTTCTGCTTCCAAATCCGTGCGGTCCCATAATCGATTCAACAACTGTATGTTTCCCAACTTTGGTATCAAGGTCCCCAATGACGACATTAAAGAGGAATTTAGTGTTGTTGTGTAAAGCCTTTACTATATTGTTACGAGTTTGAGGTTCGTGACAATAAAAATTGCCGATAAAATTACCTAAATTAACACTTTAATTTACTTTACACAAATTAAAACTTAAAACACTAATGATTAAACACACTAATTCACTTAATTCCGCTCCGAAGCTTCGCTTGTGTCGCCGAGTTCAAGTCTACTCTGATCGCATCTTGCAGCGCCTACATATTTAAATTAGCAAAGAAATATCCAGAATGTTCGAGTAAACACGAGCAAGGTACCGAGCGTTCGAGTTTCGACTAGGCGCTGTCGGTTGAGTGATTTGTGATGTCATTTTCCCAATGCTCCCCTCGCTCTCGTTCCTGACACTAGATGGCGCTAGTGTATCGTCGACTTGAGCGCGTAACACTGCCCCCTCCTAAGACATGCTCGTCCCGAGCATTATCGGCCCCATAATAACGCGCCAAGCGATTCACATGGACGATCTTAGGAGTCCCTCTTGCGCCTTTCTGTAACGGCTCCGCAATGTCAAGGGCTGTCCTATCCCGTGGTGCACCAACATTGTACAATTTCGGTGCTCCTCTACTACGTGTCCGAGGTCCCCGCACAGCTGCACAACTTGTACATGTACGACACCAATCCTCGACATCGTCACGATAATGGACCCAGTAAAACTGTTCTCGGACCTTCAGTAGAGTTTGTTTAACTCCCAGATGGACTCTTGAACGACCATTATGGCATAACTGTAGAACATTCGGCACTTTAGCTTTAGGGACAACCATTTGCAAACGACAGCTGTCTCTTCGACCATTGTCCCATTTACGGCACAGGAATTCATCCTGAATCAGCAAGCTGTCCCATTGGGCCCAATAGCTTTTCGTGGTTGAACTCATCGCTGAGACGTCCGTCCACTTAGGCTTGGTAGCACGGGCCTTCATCCATCCCAGAATCGGCTTGATGTCCGGATCTTCCTGCTGTGCATGTCGTAGGTTGTCCTTCCACCCGTTGCTGAGGTGGTCTGTCCTGAGCATCCTCACGGATACCACCTTCTTACTCTCTTGCCTACTACAATGGTTGCAATCTTCAGGACAAGGTCTTCTTGACAATGCATCTGCGTTGCCGTGAGATTTCCCGCTGCAGTGTCTGATAGTAAAGTCGTATTCCTGCTGCTGCTGGGCGGTGCTGTTAGCCGCACTTCCTTTCTGAGACCGTTCACCTTCCCTTCGTAGGGTGTGCTCAGGGCAGCTGGACCGAAGATGGCCCCTTTCCCCACAGCCATAGCACCTAGGGCTGTATCTTTTATTGTGGTCGCGAACCGTAACTGCTGTAACCTCCCTAGCGTGAGGTGAACCATGATACTGTCGCCGCCAGGCAGTGTCGTTAGCTGCACTACCCTCTCGAGATCGATCAACTTCCCTTTCTATAGTTCGTTTAGGGCAGCTGGATCGAAGATGGCCCTTTTCCCCCACAGCCATAACACCTAAGGCTGTATCCTTTGCTGCGGTCACGGACTGTAGCTGCTGCAACCTCCCTGACGCGATGGGAACGATGATCCTGCCGCACGGCTTTTACCTCCAGTGCATGGGCCAAGGCGTCCTTAAGCGTCTCATGGTGCCCGAGCCTCACAGCAGCTCTGACTTCCAGGTCACGGATGCCGTCGATGAATGTCTGCACCAGGTTCCCTACAATGAGCGCAGGTACAGACCGGTATGCCTTTCGCACCAGCTTCTCCACCTCTAGAGCCCACTGCTGCAGGTTTTCGTTGATGCGCTGCACGCGATCCTTAAGCTGCGCACGAAAGACGTGTTCCAGGTGAGCGTCGCCATACCTCGCCTCCAATGCCTCAAGGAGTTGCTCATAAGTCACTTTCTTACCGAGAGCTTCCAACACAGTTAAGGCTTGGTCGCGCAGGCCTAGGGTGAGTGCAGTCATGGCTTGGCTTTTATTCCAGCCGTTCGCCTCCATGACGGCCTCGAACTGGATTTTGTAGGCCGACCAGGAAGAGGTACCGTCGAACGGTGGCACCTTGAACCCACGTAGCGAAGGTGTTGTAGCTACTACGGGAGCTGTAGCCCCATCTCCAAGTTTGAGTTCGTCCAGTGATTTCTTCATGTCAGCCATTACGTTGTCAACCCGATTGTTCACTTGTTCGATTCGGGTTTCAGCTTTCGCGATTTGGGTTTCAGCTTCCGACAGGCGGTTGTCATGCTGAGCAACCCTATCCTTCACCTCCCTTATCTCTTTCCCGAAGGTAGCGTGAAGGTCCTTCATGAGAAGCATCTGCTCTTCCAACCGACGGGCCTGTTCCTCTTGTCGGCGGGCCTGTTCATCCTGTCCGCCCCCGCAGCTGCTCTTCCAATCGGCGTGCCTGTTCCGCCTGCTGGCGAGCCTGTTCCTGCAGCATCACCATCAGAGCACCTAAGTCAGGTGCTGCAGATGTAGGAGCTACCGACGGGCCTGCAGCCGGTGGCTGGTCCTCCGACGTCTGCGGCGTTGCACCACCAAATCTTCGTTGGTCCGTCTCCTGCTGGCGTTGACTTCGGGTACGGACACCCTCCGTTTCCTCCTTAGGTAAAATCGGCATGATTTTATCCCACTTCTGACACCAATTGTTACGAGCTTGAGGTTCGTGACAATAAAAATTGCCGATAAAATTACCTAAATTAACACTTTAATTTACTTTACACAAATTAAAACTTAAAACACTAATGATTAAACACACTAATTCACTTAATTCCGCTCCGAAGCTTCGCTTGTGTCGCCGAGTTCAAGTCTACTCTGATCGCATCTTGCAGCGCCTACATATTTAAATTAGCAAAGAAATATCCAGAATGTTCGAGTAAACACGAGCAAGGTACCGAGCGTTCGAGTTTCGACTAGGCGCTGTCGGTTGAGTGATTTGTGATGTCATTTTCCCAATGCTCCCCTCGCTCTCGTTCCTGACACTAGATGGCGCTAGTGTATCGTCGACTTGAGCGCGTAACAATATCTTAATACATAGCTTCAACTTTATCATCCGAGTATCGAAGTTGGTGCGTAAACTTGTACTATCTTTACAGTATATTTTTCAGTTTAAAACAAAATACGTAACGTATCTTGTTTCACCGACACACTGGAGATTTCTAAAATGTTGTCACAGAGGGCTCTATTGACGAGGAAGCCCACTCCACCCTGGAAAAGATCATGTCCCTCGTGATAATAGAGTAGGTGGCCTGATTTCAGAATTAGCATTTACTCTCCCTCTTTTCGAACTTCCCCAACCCCGGAACGTGCCATCTTCCATTTTTCAACTATACTTCTAATTCTATAATATTCTCGTCGTTCCGCAGAGTTCGTCCATTGTACGTCGCCGGGTCCTGTTTGTGGTGGTATCCTGTTCTCTCCCTGAGATTATTAGCACCCCCTGTCCCACTGCTGCCATGACCGCCATCACGGTCAGGTACATAGGGACGGCCGGTAATTGAGGGCATTGATTTTTTCATGCTTAACATTGGGAGAATTTCCCTTAATCGCCACATTAGGTTGGTGATCGCTGTACACGTCGCACCATCTTTTTTTAATTATTAAAGAATAATTATATATAATCATGAAAAAAAAAAATTTAAACATTTCATTTATTTTTCATTTTAATACACATAAAAAAAAAAAAAAGTTATTTTTATTAAATTTTAATAACCCTATTCTATCAATTACCACATAATTTGTTCTTATATGGGGATGCACCGTACTTAAATAATTTAAGAAAGAGTAGAAGTTTCACTAATTTCAAAAGTTTTATTAAAAACCATTAACATTGAAGCAAAAGGGGACTGTCAAGGAAAATTATAACTTAAATTAGAAAGATTCTCTTAGAAAAAGGAAATCTGAAGTAATTATTGTATTCTTTCAACTTCAGTCTCGTAATACATTTATGACAAGCAAATATAACAAGTACGAGATCCCAGAAAGGTCAGAGAAATTTTCTAATATAGGATGTTTAAAAAAAGAAGTTTTAATTGATATTGCGTAATAAACTATATTTCATAAAAATATTCTATTCATATTAATTTTTGCAGATATGTGAAAGAAGTTCACTAACGTATGGATGTACAAACATACGAATATTAAATGATTATACTTTTTTTTATAAAATTGAAGTCATGAATGAACTAACAATCTACCGGACGGTAAGCGACCAGTGAACACAGATACGTTGTTACCTCTAAGGACAAAGATGGAATACCTGTAATCATACTGGCTCTGAATCATTCTGACCGAAACACAGCAGTGCACACACTGTTGATTGGGGGCAGAAATGGGTAACAAGTTGTGATACTTACTCACACTGACTCCTAGGAAGAAAATCAGTCCTGTTGCCTATAATAATAATGATACTCATCTTAGAACTACAAGTGGTGGTCCAAATATAATAATTTTGAAATTACGGACCCACGGACCTAATACTGACTTTCATAGGTTGATCATAAAACTCGTGTTAATATTTTCTCTAAGCTACTTAATCGTCTTAAATTGATTTTATTTACGTTTTAGTCAAATAACATTAAATTTATTATTTCAACTATTTATCAGAGGATGGCCCTTCCCTATACAGAAAACTTCCTCTACAACCAATACCGGTCCGTTCTCAAGGAGTTTGCTAATATTTGATTTAATATCCTATTTAAAGGTCTCTGCCTGATTTTAAAGCTCCTGCATGTTATACTTACGAATATTTCTGCAGCTATATTATGGCTTCAGCACAAATGGATTCGTTCGATAGGGGTATGATCACGCTCCCACAGAATACCAGAGTATTTAATCTACATACGAAACCTAAACGCCATGTGCGTCGAGTGCAATTAAAAATTGATTTGCTAAGATCCGCGTAATAAAATAAAATGAAATCCACTGTCCCTCAATCGCGTGCATTATCCCAACACCAATCACATCAAAACTACTCCACCACTACAACACCACTACACTAGGAAAGAAACACCACTGTCGATTATACGACACGGGGTGTTTTGCCTCTATACGAGGCATCCTCAGTGACGTAGACTCTGCGGTGGCTGACGGCTAATTCTTAATTAAGTGTACTTTTAGTATATAGTCATTTTATTTTATAACGCATATCATAAAATAATAATATTGAACACCTCTATTATTAATTCAATTAATAACTGCTCATCTTATCAGCGTGAAGACAGAAACCACTGAAAATGGTGCTCTGTCGAGGCTCTACATAGCAAACGCAAATCGAAAAGACTCTGGGAACTACACTTGCTCTCTAGCAGATTTTGCTGCGTCTGCCGTCGCCGTGCATGTTCTAAGAGGTAAGTTTTATATGTATTTTCATTCATGTAATAGAATTTTGCAATACAATATCATACTAATTATGTGCGACATGCGTTTCAAAGCCTACTTTTTGTTAGGAACCTTTCCAGGCGTGCACACTGCAGCATATCTATACCACGTACAATACGTGGTAGAGTCATGCTGCAGTTTTAGTAGTATAGTTATAGCACGAATGGGTCAGCTCGACCGAGAAAAGACCACACTCTTACAAAATACCAGCGTAAAATAGTAGCTTAATGCTGCTGTGTTTCGTATGGTTAGTGTAGACAACTGTAGACCCTTTTTACTGGCAACGAGGCATTACATCTTAGTCCTCAGAAGTGACAACGCAACTGCTTTTTATTCGTAATCGATGATAAATTTAGATGTCTATAGGGCACAACGACCACTTACCATCAGGTGGAATGTGTGCTCGTTTGTCACCCTACCTTATAAAACAAAACACAACAGATCATCGGATGACTTGTGTAGGAACGCATATAAAACGAACAAAGAAATAAACGAAATTGTTTTATACGGGTTTTTATCAACATGCTTTTTATATCTGTTGTTAGACATTTGCTTTTCCAACAATACACTAGCTGGCTTTACTCGTAATGTTTGAAACATTTTGGGTGAGCGGGTTAGTGAAGGCAGAGAAACTACTACTATTGATGCTCTCCGTCATCATACACTAAAATATTGGCTAAATATGTACGATTCCATTTTCCCCTAGTAGATGGCACCGGTCTCAAATAGACGCATAACTATCTCATACTAAAACGAGATCCCCCTTTGATTACGAGATCGCCAATGCACCTGAAATACACTGATTTACAGCAAATACATGTTAAACTTTAAAACCTTACCGATAATATCTATAATAATAAAAAACTAAACGTAAAAAATGGAGCTTAGCTGGTCTATATATTTAATTTTAATAATATTTGTGTAAAGTGTAGCTTTCATAAAATTCCTGAATCTTCAGGGATCCACTTGTAATCCTGTAAATAAATTAGCAGACATAAACCTAAATCGATATTTATACATTCCGATATTAGTCAAGTATTCTCCGTGCTCTACTCCGACTATTGTAAGATAATTTTCGTTCCATTTTCAGGTGAAAATCCACTAGCAATGCAGCGGGGCGGTGTCGCCGGGTACTCGCGTCCAACGACAGCCCTTCTTTGTGTATATATTAGCTGACACATAGTCGGTGCGTTTTGGATGCGCGCCATTATGTAAAAAAACTTAAATAAGTTTCATGAATAATCACTAGATTGTAAAGTTATTGGAATATGCAGCCGAAGTTTTTGTTAACATTATGTAAAATCTGAAGGTTTAAAAAGTTATTGTTGTTTATTTTGTTACTCAAATATAAGATTATGAAGTATTACAATATAAAAGAATAACGAAATCATACTGTGTGTATAGAATATTGCTCGGACAAAATAAAATTTATTGAAATCTCTTCGTAATAAAATGAGAACATTTAAAGTTTTATAAAATTTTGTGGTATTTTTTTATTATTAAATTTATATAAAGATGTTATTTAATTATGGTAATATATTCTCAGATCCGCATGGGAATTATTATATCTTCTTATTTCACATCAATATCTATTGGGACAGAAAGGCGAAAAGTAGATCGTAGAATGCGATATGTAATCGATTAAGCACTAAATATCAAGAATATGTAAGTATTTCTAAGAACACGTACTCTTGTTAGTAAAATGTTAAATTTTCATGTCATCTTATCTGAATTTGAAACTGTCATTTAAGTATGATAAATTGAAAGCATAGTAAAATTGGTATTGGAATAAAAGCGTCCATTTCACACATTGATATATTACACTTTGAATAGTTTTACAGAGTTTAATTTTTAATTCGACTGATGGTACCCATGATTCGTCGATCAGATCGTTTATCGTTATCATCGTCATTAACCATATAGCCAGTTAACAGCTTATTGACACCCGTTTTTTTACGTAGCGTAAACGACATTGATACCTGGCTGATTTAGGATAAATAGGCAAGTTATTTCAGACTCTTACCGACTAATTCATTATGTAAGTCGCTTTCAGCTTCAACCAGGGTCACAAAATCAAAATATCTCCATAATATGTAATGCAACTACGTCGTCTCGAGATTAAGCTCACTCATTTCATTTACTTTTCTCTTTACTCCACTTTATTTCACTTAACTTCACATTACTTCACTTTACGTCACTAAAATTCACTTCACTTCAATTTAATTTGATTTAATTGACATTACTTCACATTACTTCACATTACTTACTGCATTGCCATATTGAATGCTTCAGTCTTATTTCCCTCTCTTACTCTTAAAAACATGTGACGATAAAATGGGGTATTGATAATTTATACATCGCCACTACACGGTAAATTTGGCAAACATTATCTATGATTAGGTTAATCTTTGGAAGATGTCTTTGTTTAACAGTGAACTTTCAATAAGTTATCTACTACTGTATGTAAGTTAAACGGTAACTAGCTGTAACTAACTAAAAGTTCAGATAACTAAAGGTCGTTACTGGTAGGCGATTACACCCATAATTCCCCCCCCTCCCCCTTGGATTGCCTCGTTGGTCTGGTGGTTATATTAGTGCGACTGCTGATCATGAGGTCCTGGGTTCGAATCCAGGGTCGGGCCAAAAAATCAATTATTGAGTTTTTCTGTCAAGAAATTCTCAGTAGCTGCCCGGAGTCAGGAAGTTGGCGGTGTCTCACCCCTGTGCCTCGGAAAGCACGTAAAGCCGTTGGTCCTGCGCCTGATCTCTCTCCCGGTCGTGTCGGTTTACCGTCCCATCGGACTATGAGAGTGAGGGAATAGAGAGTGTCCTATGCTTGCGCATACACTTGGGCACTATAATCCTGTCCTGCGCCGATGGCTAGCCTCTGTTGAGGCAGGCCGCCGTGGCCGAAATTTGGTCTGGAGGACATTATTAATTATCCCCTAATAAAGAGGATAGCCATATGTGAATAAAGAAGCCAAATATTTTTATTACAGTTTATTATAACTTTTACGTGTTGGCTGCCTCCGTTGGTCTGGTGATAGTATACGCGGTTGCTGACCATGAAGTCTCGAGTTCGAATCCCAGGTCGAGCCAAAAGATCAGTTAATAAGTTTTTTCTTCGCAAAATTTTCAGCTGCAGCCTGGAGTCAGAAAGTTAGCGGTGTTTATCATCGTGCATCAGAAAGCAAGTAAATCCGTTAATTACGCTCCTGATCTCTCCATGGTCCTGTCGTATTGCCGTAACATTAGACTTCAGACTGAGGTTATAGAGAATTCATCTGTGCTTGCTCGGACACTATAATCCTCTGTAGTGCAGATGGCTAGTTTCCTTTGAGGCTGCCAACACTGACCTAAATTCGATTTGGAGGATTTTGTTATTTTTATTTATTTGGATAGAGCCATGCGCCAGCGGATAATGTCTCTAGCATGAAGGATGAGACATATTATTTCATTTAAACTTATTATAAGCCAGTCCTGCCATGGTCCTTAATAGTGATAACGCAGCTGCATGTAGTTTATTAATCGAAAACAGCCTTAGGTGTATTTGTGTATGAGCCAGAACTGCCCTTAATATTAGGTGGCGTTCTCGTGTATCACTTTTACTTCAATAAATTGATTTTTAATTTAATATGGTAGAAAGAGGATCACATATTGCAAGACGCAAAATTTGAAATTAAATGTAACAGATGCCAAAAACTTCGTCTGCGTTTAATTATATTATACTAATAATATTTAAAATATAAGTTTGATATCTGGGCTTGACATAATTAAATACCTAATTTCTGTGAGAAAATATATATTTCTGTTTGGTTCGGTCATTTCGTTTAATGAATTGAAAAAAATATTAAAACTTAGTTTATTATAATTATAAAATAATTTTCGTTAGCATAACTTAATATATATATATATATATATATATATATATATATATATATATATATATTTTATTTTTCAAAAGTAACTATAAAGTATAGTATAATGATTAGGAAATCTTTGGTTTTATGCGTCATAATTGTTCAATTAAACATTTATATAAATATCGTTTATATAATTAACTTCCAATATTTTAGAAAATCAAAAGATCTAACCAAAGATCGAAACCAATAAATAAATAATAATATATATACAATTGTAAATAAGATTCTACAGGTTAATTTATACTTTCAAAATAACTATGGAATTTTTATTATTAACTCAACCGTGCACTGAAATAGTTTTATACAATATTATATAAATAAATAGAATATTTCTCTTGGAATCACTGCGTTTTGCACTTGATTTGACATTTATAATCAAAGAGTGATATCAAATATAGCTGATCTTGCATACATCGGCCCCTAAATAAAATCATTGTATAGCACATTATATTATGCATGTTTGTGTAAAATAATTAAAAAAAGTCACCATCCTTGTATATAAATCAATTATGTGTAAATTGAATTTAACAACCTAATTATTATCGGTGTTCCTGGTGTTGTCATACCGTTTAAAGAATAACGGGGAAACATAGAATTCAAAATAAATATTCATATAATTTAGTAAGTATCAATATACAGAAAAATTAAAAAAACAATTTTAATAAATTGTGTTAAATAATTGAAATATAATAGACCTCAAAAAGAGGTTATTAAAGCAACTGCTTTTTATTTTAAGATGAATGAACGCGGTATCTCCTTGCATTGGTTTATATGTTGTTGTTGTCAAGTAATTACTTATAATAATTTTTGATGAATCTTAACCTTTTTCTCACCTTGAACTCAAGGTTGTGGGTTCTATTCCGCCATTCGACTACTGTCGTTAACGCCTTATAACACAAGCGTTTAAGCTTACCAGAAGTAGATTAAGGGAATATTTGTAATGTTAAAAGCATTACCGGTCTTCTGATAATTAAAATAAAAGACGGCGTTTAAATTATTATATTGCATCGACATAAAATAATATTCATATCAGTCAATTTACCTGCCGAACGATTAAGTCAAATCCCACAACAATGACGACAGAGGACGATTTGTCACGAGCCAATAAAGAAAAAATTTAAAATAATCATTGATGTTCTAAATTGTACGTACGATCTAAATTGCGAACATGTAAAAACGTATAGACATAATGTTTCTAGATTATAGAAAATATGATTTATTTCCATAATAAATTACTTAACTTACAAAATTTTTAGTTTTAGATTTTCTATATTATAGTTTCTTCTTTTATGTTGTATATAATTAGTTTTAATCTTTAATATTATAATTTTAATTATTATTTTAGTTAAGTTCTTTATTATAATTTTTGTAATGTAAATTCAACGTTGTAACTTCAATTGTACTTCAATACTTACATTAGATAACGCAAAATAAATTATATATTTTATTTTTAAGGTTAAATATAATAAAAGACTTACTAATAAGTAATGCGCTCGATGTGTTTATATTTAGCGAGAAATAATTCTATTTCATCTGTCTTTATTAAAAAAGTGCACTAGTATCATTGTTCGAAGTTGGATGCGAATGGTGATATTTCCCTTTATTTTATAAATAAAGGACATATTTCAATGAGTTTAAATTTATTTTTGGTAAAATTGTTTAACAATACTTATTTTAGTTGCATGTAGATATATTTTGTTATTTATTAACTAAATATTTTTTAATATATTCACAGAAATTTAGACAAAAGACATTTATGATTAATCATTGTTTGATTGTTTGTAAATTATAACCAAATATCGGTCTAATATTAGTTTTAAGATTAAAATGTGAGGAATGATGTTTTTAATAAAAATAAAAGTTTTAACCATATCAGTTCGTGTTATTTTTCAACCTCATAACTATAAAAAATTGTAAAGGATTGTTTTTTTCTTAATAAAGTGAAAAATATACACATATATAACATAAACATAACATTGATGCTCACGCCTACCTGCCTGGGTAGTAGGAGTAGGACTACAAACTTACATTTGGCACGATCCTGACACACCTCTCTCGACCCCTCTACATTCATATACCTACACATACATGCTTGTCGTATAAGGGTGCTCCCAATTTGACCAATTTTTAATATATCGTCAGTTTAGTCAATAAATTTACGCCTAGGACGTCCCGATCCGGCTTTCATTCACTTTTGCAACATAAATTTGCTTTGTCACTCTTTCCTCATTTATTCTTTCTATATGGAATTCCAGCGGAGCTTCTGAAAGCGAGTGGAATATCGGTACTTTAAGTCTTTCAGAGGCTCTTTAATTCCGTGCTACAAGGTGGCACTACTCAGGAGGCGTGGAGCAGAAGTGCGGTGGTCTTGTTCTTCAAGAAAGGTGACAACGCCCTCTTGAAGAACTACAGACCGATATCCCTTCTGAGCCGTGTCTACGTGCTGTTTTCGAGAGTCATTATGAATCGTCTCGCACGCAGACTCGACTTCCAGCCTCCAGAACAAGCCGGTTTCCGAAAAGGTTTTAGTACCATAGACCACATACATACCCTTCGGCAAATTGTACAGAAGTTCGAAGAGTACAATCTGCCACTTTGCCTGCGTATGTGGATTATGAGAAAGCCTTTGATTCCGTCAAAATTTAGGCGGTGCTACGGTCTCTTCAGCGGTGCCAATTTGACTGTCCATATATCGAAGTACTGAAGTGTTTGTACAGTAGGGCTACGAGGCTATCCGAGTACAGAACCAGTACGAAACCTATCCAACTACAGAGAGATGTAAGACAGGGTGACGCTATATCCCCGAAACTCTTCACCGCTGCATTGGAAGACGCAAGCTACTGGACTGGAAAGGATAGGGTATTAACATCAATGGCGAGTACATCACTCACATTCGATTTGCCGACGATATAGTCCTTATGACAGAATCGCTGAAGGCCTTAAGCACTATGCTCAATGACCTCAATAGTGCCTCCCAACGGATAGGTCTTAAGATGAACATGGACAAAACAAAGATCATGTTTAATGTCCATGTCACACCTATGCCTGTATTAGCAGGAGGCCTATGATCAGCAGTGGACTTGTGAAGGGCTGTAGATGATGATGATGATGATGATGATGATATGAATAAACTACCGAACCATTTTTTATCCTGGTCACAACATCAACTTGCAACTTCTTATCACACTATTTCTCACCCTGTTACTCAGATTCAGCTCTAACATATTCCTTAGCGACCGCATGTCTACTGCATTTGTTCTACTCTCGTGCTTCTTATGCCACACCCAACTTTCACTACCATACGTTAAAGTAGGTATTAACACATCATGTTTATCGCTTTAATACATCTGTAATTTCACTAAAGTTAAAGAAATTTATTAACAAATCTATACAAAAAATAATACAAGTAGTATATCAAAGGAATAAAAGAAAAAATTATATAACTATAAAATAAAGGTAGTGAGGTAACATTTTTATAAATAAGTTCATTTATCAAGCTTTTAATTACACTTAAATTAGACACAATTATTAGCAAACCAATACAAATAATACAGGTAAAATGATCAAGGAATAACAGAAAAATCATATAACTAAAAAATAAAAGTGATGAGGTTATGTTTTTATAAAACTGCTTATTGATAATAACACCAAAATTAAACAAATTTATTAACAAACCTACGCAAATAATACAGGCGGGTGTAAAATAAATAAAAGTAAAATTATATAACTTATAAATAGATGTAAAACTTTAAAATATATATAAAAACATGTAAAAAATTTTTTTTAATTGGTTATTTCGAGTTATTTTCTGATGAAACACCAAAAATGCGCTCAATGTCAGCAATAGATCGCAATTGGTATATTTTTGAACTATCACTTTGTCTAGCAAATATACGCCCCTCTTTAGTCCAAATGTATTTCCAATTAAGACCTCTTCCAATATCACGTGCTTTTCCAAATAATTGTCGATTTGTACTAGTAAGTCTCTCATTGAGATAAAAAGGTCTAGGTTCATGTGATGGGAGGCCAAGATCTGCTGTTGTAGCCCCACGGCGAACGCGAGCATTTCGTAACATTTCGTCTCGAATAACTCGACGAGAGAGGCGTACCACAATATGACGATGACCTGAAGGACGTCCCAGGGCTTGAGTTTTTAAATCCAAAAAGGCGCTGACTATTTCCCACTCTACTGGCGCTAACTATGTCATTCTTTTCGAGCTGAGTGCCCAACTTCGCTGCTACCGCAACAACGATGTGTTGAACTGATTCGTTGACATTTTCCGGGATACCAGATATCTCTAAGTCATTTAATAAAGCCTGTTGATCACGCTCATTAAGATTAACTTGTAACTGAGTTATGGTATTACGCAAATCCTGATATGTGGAAGGAAAATTTTGGTTTTTTAAATAACACAACTCATCCTGTAGTTTTTCATTTTCATTCTCTAAAAGAGATATTTTGTTACTGAATGCCGACATGTCACTCTTTACCTCTACTAGTTGAGCAGATAAAAAATCTGTAATCTCCGTAAATTCTTTTTTGAGTTTATCCACTGCTATATCAAACTCATGCTTAATCTCCTTAGTAATTGAGCTACGCATATGATTTAATTTCGTATCGAGAAGGGAAGAAAGTTGCTCAAGGGAGATATTAATACATTTATCTGCCTGGTATTGTAACTTACTACTGCTGATGATCGTATTAGGTTGCTCACTAGATGGCGACTCATTAAAATCCCCCCTGACTCTGAATAATATCCTCGTATGACATGTCAGTCTGGTTAAGCATTGATTCGAATTGTTTTCTAACAGGTGTGTCGTCTTTAATACGACGTGATGTTACATTCACACACGAAGGACAGCACCATGTACGCTTAATATCATGATTTTTATTCATAAACTGAGCCGTAGTAATATTTAAGCATTTATAATGATACGTCCCCTTACAGCGTACAAACCAATAATTCTTCGCGACGAATCACCTGAGAACATGCTGAGCATTTCATGGTTTTGTATTATTTGTATAAATAATTTATGTAGATAGCAAGCAAATAAATCCAAAAAGCAGGTACTCGGTAAATAAACCGACAAGCCAAATACACCCTTGCTTAGCAACAGGTCTTTGATTAGATGCTTGAGAAAGCAAGATGGACTATGCGCAAATACAGGTCAACGACCGATACAAGCAAAGGATAGGTGACGTAACTCTCAGCTGACATTCACGGTATAAACAAATGCACATAATTAATGCACTTTATAGTACACTAATACACTTTGCACAAAGTATTAAACAAATTAATTCACTGTATCTTACTAAAGCATAAACATTAAATAACAAAATATATTGACTTCAGAAACGTCTCAATAACTTTTCAAGAGTACTAGGAACAAAATAAAGTAACAGCTGACTGATAACCGTGTTTACACTTCAACGGATCGCGCGTGACTCTATATCGTATTTGCTACACAAATGGTTAGGAGGCTTTAACCAATCTCAATTATAATTTCATCACGAAACTTTCTCAGTATCCTTTCATAACCGTGCCTCTTCACCTCAATATTTCTATTAAAACCTCCAAGAATAATAATATTTTCATTTCCATTACACTTCATTAACACCATCCTTACTGTCTCCCAAAACTGATGTCGGATAAAAGTGGACTTAAAAATGTCTGGCGCGTAGACTCCTAGAACATACTACTTTTTTAAGCCCACTTTCTATCGTATCCATAGCAGCCTCGGGCTTACACATTTATACTCTTTCACACATTGACCCAATATTTCTCAGAGGGATATCTACTCCCTGGCATGCCCGCTCGGTCTCGTCTATAACGTACTAGTATGCGGTATACGTACCATGTTTAGTGAAAAACAAAAAACATGCACTCCGTTTCCCATCAAAGAATGTGAACGTGTAGATAAGCTGTGCTAATATAGATCTAAATAACGTCCTAATGAAACTGATTGTCTAGAGAATACATGAGTGTCACAGAACCATTTCGCAGGCCTAACCTAAACTATGCAAGTTTCGTGCGTCATCCGTCAAAGCATTAACATCGTTTAAAGTGAGCTCCGCGTTAAAAAAAATCTGGAATAATAGTAAATTTATTGCTATTGTGAAGCATGATACGTCGAATTGTGTATTAAGGTGTAGTCGCTTATCTGGGTGCAGCGTTTTAAGGTACACGGTTTCTCTGGGTGGATTTTTTGGCGGTAAAATCGCCGAGTTTCACCAAAAAAAGTAAACCATTACTTTATTTTCTGAAACGCTGCGAAAACTAGATCGGCGCTTACACTTTTTCTTTTACCGCAATTGGCGTATTATAAGAGGCTCATTTTACTTTTTGTTTCGGATTTTTTCCATATTAAACTTAGAAGATAACAGTTTTTTTTTATAACCACGTGACCACATGTTCTGTGAATTAGAATAGTGCGGCTGATTTTTTAAAAGCATTCCAAAAATACTTATTACATTCTCTCAAATAACGTATAAAATCTGAGCATATTTCAAGTTTTTATGGCCATAAAATCGATTTATCATACAAATACCAAAATTTAACCCATAATATTTAGGAAAATTGAAGGGTATCGTTTGTATTTCAAATTGCCTTTTTGTAAATTGGCTGGTAATTTACCGCTAAGAAAATTTTCAGTTTTTTGCAATTGGAAAATTATTAGATATTACACCTTTAATAAAAAAGGTCTGACAAGTGGTGGAATTTCCAGCTATCCTTCGCTGGTGGGAGTCGTGGAGAAGTCTAGAAAGTAGCACCTAAATACTTTAAGTAAAATATAATTTTTTTTTTAAATTTTTATGTCTTCAAAAACTGTTGTTATCGATTCATTTAAATTTTTTGCGATAAATACTAGTAAAATTCAAAATTCCAAAATTTATACAAAATTTAACTATATAGAGCACTCGGAGACTTAACCAACAATACCAAAGTCGAGGGGGTCTAGCTCAAACCTCTGCTGAAAATCTCCTAAAATTTGATTAGTGATATCCTTGGAACCGGTGATCATAGAGAGTTTGGGTTTTCGATATACTTACAGCAGGTGATAGTAGGTGTTTATGGACGCCAATGAAGTTTGTTGTCCGTTTGTTATACCATTACTGTGTTGACAGTAACAGTTATTGTTGATGGTCATTAGTCTTTTCCACTTTGTCTATGTTTAGCTCTAACGTTAACGGACTACAGTAATAATCGTGCTACTATATATTATGACTCTATGCTTGCATTTTCATCGGTTTGCTCCATGCTGCTTCATACTCTTTCATAGGTCGTGTTTGAGGCCCCCGCTCCAAAAGGACCACATTCAGACCAGAAATTGAGATGGTATATAACCATTCTCGTTGACCTAACATAGTTCAAAAAGACAAATACCGTGGGAATTAGCCGTAAAAAGGTATAGCTTAGATACGCAGCAATTTTTATACATGCAAATAAAGACTTATTGTGAGCTAGTTGTTACAAAGCCTTAAGAAATGAGTTTTATTGTAACTGACACTGTTAAGAGTACTCTTTTTACTTCCCACTAAAAAAATTTAAAATTTTCTTAGCGGGAAGGTGTGTGTATGTGTGTGTGTGTGTGTGTGTGTGTGTGTGTGTGTGTGTTAGTGTGTGTGTGTGTGTGTGTGTGTGTGTGTGTGTGTGTGTGTGTGTGTGTGTGTGTGTGTGCGTGCGCGTGCGCGGGTGCGTGTGTGTGTATGTGTGTGCGTGAGTGTGCGTGTGCGTATGTGTGTGCGTTTGCGTGTAAATGTGCGCGTGCGCGTGTACGTGCTTGTGCGCGTGCGCGTGTGAGTGTGTGTGTGTGTGCGTGTGTGCGTGAGTGTGCGTGTGCGTGTGTGTGCGTGTGTGTGTGTGTGTGTGCGTGAGTGAGCGTGTGCATGTGAATGTGCGGGTGCGTGTGCGTGTGCGCGTGTGTGTGTGTGCGTGTGCGTGTGCGTGTGCGTATGCATGTGCGAGTGCGTGTGCGTGTGCGTGTGCGTGTGCATGTGCGCGTGCGCGTGTGAGTGTGTGTGTTTGTGTGTGTGTGTGTGTGTGTGTGTGTGCGTGTGCGTGTGCGTGTGCACTGAGCTCATGTTTACATTGGCTCTGCTTTAATTATAATTGTGCTTTATTAAATCTAAAAGCTTGTAAATCGAAGTGTAATAGTGATATATACCTGAATTAAGTTGTGAATACTTCGGGCAAATGTTATGTGCTTCACAAAATTGATATTCACGTACAAATATCCGAAAAACCGTCGAGAGTTAAACTCAAAGCTAGACGCTTCTATTGTGAAATATTGAAGAAATCAACACGCAAAATCAACAGCTAAACCAGTTATTGAAATCCAAACAAATAATAAAAGTAAAAAAAGAGGTTTGGCAAATCTTGTTTATATTATAACCTCAAATTAAACCTCAACATTAGCGCCATCTATTGGTAGACAACAAAACTATCCAAAAGATACGATTCAAACCTTGTGCAAGCAAGTGCAAGCGCAAGCAATTAATACCAAACATTTTGTTGCAATTCCAATAGAGGGCGTGTTTTTTACGTTTATAATGGAAGAGGTCATAAAAATTTTAGGAAATATACAAAATGACATATCAAAAACTAAACAAGAAATGAAAGAGATGGAGCTAAATATCAAAGAATCTATAAATAATAACATAGATGAAAAATTTCTAATTTTTGAAAATAAAACAAAACAGTTAGAAATGAAAATCGAACAACAACAAAAAACTATAGAAATCTTAGATACACAGCTCAGGAGAAAAATTTTTATATTTTTTGGGATCGAAGGAAAAGAAAAGGGGTATGAGAGTTTACTCTCCATTATTTTAGATATAATTAATAACAAGATGAAAATACCTTGCCATAAATGGGAAATTTAACACGTTAATAGGATGGGGAAAAACTCAGGAAAAGTCAGACCAGTGGTTGTCACAATAACAACAAGCAGGAGAATAAAGATACTTAAAAAAGAAAAAATCGCTAGAGGGTACGAATATTTACCTGAAAGAATATTTTACACCTAGCGTCTTACAAAAACGGAAAGAGTTACAAGAAGACCTTAGACGCGAAAGAGAGTCGGGAAAAAGAGTGGATTTACGATACGACAAAATTGTGACACTAAAACCATGAATCTGAAGTACATACACACACAGAAAGAAACAGAAGCATAAAGAAAAGTTTTATGTCTAAGTCGTCTGAAGAACCAGAGAAAGAAACTGCAAAAGATTATGACCACGAAAGGTCAAAACAATTACCAAAAAAAAAAATAAGCCACACACCATAACCAGTTTCCTACGCCCATCGCAGCTGAATCTCAACAATCGAGCAATACCAACTGAAAATGTGGAAGATCTTTCAAAAAATTAATTAGCGCCTCTTCAACCTCTTTACCTCCCCCAAGCCGGCTGGTCACTGTGAAGGAGTCAGACCACCACCTCCTAAATCACAATAAAAACAATCAAACAAGATTAGAAACAAAAATATAAACAAAAAACAAAATCCACAAAATCTCTATATAGCAAGTATTAATGTAAGGATCTTATTATCGGACAGAAAAATAGAAGAATTAAAATACGCTGTTATGTCAATAAAATGGGACGTTATAGGTTTATGTGAAACAAGAAGAGAAAAAGAAGCAATAGAGGAACACACCGATTTTATCTTATTTCATACATTTGGGACATACTGAAGAAATGGAGTGGGGTTCTTGATTTAAAAAAAAAATGAAAGAATAACATAGTGAATATAAAAAGTTTCTCGGTTCGGGTACCGTTACTTGAAATACAAACATCTGATAACTCTACTTGGTCACTCGTCCCATCATGGGGGCGTATGATGGGACGAGTGATCAAGTAGAAATATCCAGAATGTTCAAGTAAACACGCGCAAGGTACCGAGCGTTCGAGTTTCGACTAGGCGCTGTCGGTTGAGTGATTTGTGATGTCATTTTCTCAATGCTCCCCTCGCTCTCGTTCCTGACACTAGATGGCGCTAGTGTATCGTCGACTTGAGCGCGTAACACTGCCCCCTCCTAAGACATGCTCGTCCCGAGCATTATCGGCCCCATAATAACGCGCCAAGCGATTCACATGGACGATCTTAGGAGTCCCTCTTGCGCCTTTCTGTAACGGCTCCGCAATGTCAAGGGCTGTTCTATCCCGTGGTGCACCAACATTGTACAATTTCGGTGCTCCTCTACTACGTGTCTGAGGTCCCCGCACGGCCGCACAACTTGTACATGTACGACACCAATCCTCGACATCGTCACGATAATGGACCCAGTAAAACTGTTCTCGGACCTTCAGTAGAGTTCGTTTAACTCCCAGATGGACTCTTGAACGACCATTATGGCACAGCTGTAGAACATTCGGCACTTTAGCTTTAGGGACAACCATTTGCAAACGACAGCTGTCCCTTCGACCATTGTCCCATTTACGGTACAGGACTCCATCCTGAATCAGCAAGCTGTCCCATTGGGCCCAATAGCTTTTCGTGGATGAACTCATCGCTGAGACGTCCCTCCACTTAGACTTGGTAGCACGGGCCTTCATCCATCCCAGAATCGGCTTGATGTCCGGATCTTCCTGCTGTGCATGTCGTAGGCTGTCCTTCCACCCGTTGCTGAGGTGGTCTGTCCTGAGCATCCTCACGGATACCACTTCCTTACTCTCTTGCCTACTACAATGGTTGCAATCTTCAGGACAAGGTCTTCTTGTCAATGCATCTGCGTTGCCGTGAGATTTTCCGCTCCAGTGTCTGATAGTAAAGTCGTATTCCTGCTGCTGCTGGGCGGTGCTGTTAGCCGCACTTCCTTTCTGAGACCGTTCACCTTCCCTTCCTAGGGTGTGCTTAGGGCAGCTGGACCGAAGATGGCCCCTTTCCCCACAGCCATAGCACCTAGGGCTGTATCTTTTATTGTGGTCGCGAACCGTGACTGCTGTAACCTCCCTAGCGTGAGGTGAACGATGATCCTGTCGCCGCCAGGCAGTGCCGTTAGCTGTACTACCCTCTCGAGATCGACCAACTCTCCTTTCCATGGTTAGTTTAGGGCAGCTGGATCGAAGATGGCCCTTTTCCCCACAGCCATAGCACCTTGGGCTGTATCCTTTGTTGCGGTCGCGAACTGTAGCGGCTACAACCTCCCTGACGCGATGGGAACGATGATCCTGCCGCACGGCTTCTACCTCCAGTGCATGGGCCAAGGCGTCCTTAAGCGTCTCGTGGTGCCCGAGCCTCACAGCAACTCTGACTTCCAGATCGCGGATGCCGTCGATGAATGTCTGCACCAGGTTCCCTTCAATGAGCGCAGGTACAGACCGGTAAGCTTTTCGCACCAGCTTCTCCACCTCTAGAGCCCACTGCTGCAGGTTTTCGTTGATGCGCTGCACACGATCTTTAAGCTGCACACGAAAGACGTGTTCCAGGTGAGCGTCGCCATATCTCGCCTCCAATGCCTCAAGGAGTTGCTCATAAGTCACTTCCTCACCGAGAGCTTCCAGAACTGTTAAGGCCTGGTCGCGCAGGCCTAGTGTGAGAGCAGTCATGGCCCGACTTTTATTCCAGCCGTTCGCCTTCATAACAGCCTCGAACTGGATTTTGTAGGCTGACCAGGAAGAGGTACCGTCGAACGGTGGCACCTTGAACCCACGTAGCGAAGGTGTTGTAGCTACTACGGGAGCTGTA
Source organism: Parnassius apollo (assembly GCA_907164705.1). Lineage (NCBI taxonomy): Eukaryota > Metazoa > Arthropoda > Insecta > Lepidoptera > Papilionidae > Parnassius > Parnassius apollo. The sequence continues at coordinate 5,267,369 of CAJQZP010001217.1, forward strand.
GCTCCATCTCCAAGTTTGAGTTCGTCCAGTGATTTCTTCATGTCAGCCATTACGTTGTCAACCCGATTGTTTACTTGGTCGATTCGGGTTGTAGCTTTCTCGATTCGGTTTTCAGCTTCCGACAGGCGGTTGTCATGGTGAGCAACCCTATACTTCACCTCCCTTATCTCCTTCCCGAAGGTAGCGTGAAGGTCCTTCATGAGGAGCATCTGTTCCTCCTGTCGGCGGGCCTGTTCCTCGTGTCGGCGGGCCTGTTCCTCCTGCTGCTCTTTCAACTGACTGGCCTGTTCCTCCTGTCCGCGCTTCAGCTGCTCTTCGAACCGACGAGCCTGTTCCTCCTGTCGGCGGGCCTGCTCCTGCAGCATCACCATCAGGGCGCCCAAATCAGGTGCTGCAGATGCAGGAGCTACTGACGGACCAGCCTCCGTTGCCGGCCGCTGGCACTCCGACGTCTGCGGCGTTGCACCACCAAATCTTCGTTGGTCCGTCTCCTGCTGGCGTTGACTTCGGTTACGGACACCCTCCGTTTCCTCATTAGGTAAATTCGGCATTATTTTATCCCACTTCTGACACCAATTGTTACGAGCTTGAGGTTCGTGACAATAAAAATTGCCGATAAAATTACCTAAATTAACACTTTAATTTACTTTACACAAATTAAAACTAAAAACACTAATAATTAAACACACTAATTCACTTAATTCCGTTCCGAAGCTTCGCTTGTTTCGCCCAAATCAACACTACCTCGATCGCATCTTGCAGCGCCTATATATTTAAATTAGCAAAGAAATATCCAGAATGTTCAAGTAAACACGCGCAAGGTACCGAGCGTTCGAGTTTCGACTAGGCGCTGTCGGTTGAGTGATTTGTGATGTCATTTTCTCAATGCTCCCCTCGCTCTCGTTCCTGACACTAGATGGCGCTAGTGTATCGTCGACTTGAGCGCGTAACAATATCATTGTCCTCAAAACTAAAAAAGAAGGAAACTAAACTCTGCCGTCTACACTAGAGAATCAATATATATTTCAGAAGACAACGCTAACTACTAATAAATTTATAGAAGCGGTTAGTACACAAACAGAGGTCCAAACACAATATGATAAGTTAGAACATGAGTTGCAAGAGTTTTTGAAACAGCTGCCACGAAAAATGAAACATATAAATAAATATATAAACGAAGAAACAAAAAATCTCTTAGAACAGAGAAAAGAATTAAACATGAAGAAAAGAAAAATTTTTATTTTAAAAATTAAAATTTGAAATAACAAGAATAAGCAAAAAAATTAACAGAAATATTACCCAACAAAAAAGAAGAATACGACAAAGAACATTCGAAAAATTCATAGATAAGACAGGGGCTCTACGTAAAGCTTATAAAGAGTTGAGCGACAAGTCAGAGTGGACAGGAAAACTGAAAAACAAACAGGGAATTATGCAATCACGGCGTCCTGATATCATAAACGAAGCCACACAATTTTGTAAAAGGCTCTATACTACCACAGATAGCAGTTGCTTCTTAAGTGAAAAAACAGACGATTATAGTACAGTGAATGCAAACACAGAAACACCAATCATTCTGAGATCAGAAATCGAACACGCAATAAAATCTCAAAAAAAGCGACAAGACTCCAGGAAGTGACAATATAGCTAACGAAGTTCTTAAAGCGCTAATTGCTACACTTTTGGAACCTCTTCAAACATTGTTCAATAAAATACTTAGAACCGAAAATACACCAGATCAATGGTCAAAATCTACAATCATATTACTGTTCAAAAAAGGAGATAGAAGTGATCTAGGAAACTATAGACCAATCAGTCTCATGTCAAATTTATATAATTTTTTTTTTCAAAGATCATATTAAATAGGATAACAAAGAGTCTAGACGAAAACCAACCGCGGGAACAGGCAGGTTTTCGCAAAAGTTACTCGACTGTAGATCACATACAAGTTATAACCCAACTTATTGAAAAAGCAAAAGAATATGGGAATACAATCACTAGTATATATACAAAATGTCTCGCCAAAGTGCACCTAGAACAGGAAGGTACAGAATTTCCTATACAAAAAGGAGTAAGGCAGGGAGACCCTCTCTCCCCGAAGTTATTTTCAGCAGTGCTCGAATCTATTTTCAGACGTCAAAATTGGGAAACGAAAGGAATACAGGTAGATGGAGAACTACTGAACCATTTGCGTTTCGCGAACGACATAGTGGTCTTCGCAGAAAGCGCTACTGAATTGGAGAATATGGTGTTAAAACTAGCAATGGAAAGTAAAAAAGGTGGGATTGTCAATGAACACGATGAAAACCAAGATTGTAACCAATGGACTATCTCAGAACATTAGAATAGCAAATGAAAAAATTGAATATGTAAAGGAATATGTATATTTAGGATAGCTAGTGTCATTCGTAAACAATACAAAAAAAGAAATAGAAAGAAGGATAACTCAAGCCTGGAAGAAATATTGGGGATTGAGAGAAATAATGAAAAATAAAGATATTGTTACGCGGCTATGTTGACATCTGGCACTAGCGCCATCTAGTGTCGGGTAACGGAGCGAGGGGAGAGCTTTCCAGAAAATGACATCACTAATTTTTTTAACTAACCGACAACGCCATCTGTTGTCGAAATGAAGAACTAAGCTTCTGGAAGCTGACTCTTGAACTTTCGGCGCTTTGTCGATTGGTGCGCGTATTTACTTGAATGTGATTCGGTACTAATGTGTATTTATAGGCGCTGCAAGGTGCGATCGGGGAAGTATTGAATTTGGAGAGACAAGCAAAGCTTCGGAGCGGAATAAAGTGAATTAGTGTGCTTAATTATTGATTTTTTAAGTTTTAATTTGTGTAAAGAAAATTAAAGTGTTAGGTAATTATATCGGCAATATTTATTGTCACGAACCTCAAGCTTGTATCAATATTATTATAAATATAAAGAAAAAAACTCTTCGAAGTAGCGATATTGCCATGCCTGACATATGGCTGCCAGACGTGGTCACTGAGAAAAGAAGACGAAGAAAAAATTGCTACATGTCAACGTAAAATGGAAAAAAGCATGCTTGGTATAAAATATCAGCTAAGGTTGCCAACGTCCGGAAAAAAACGAAAATAAGATGTAAGAAAAAGAACAAGACTACTGAAATGGCAATGGGCATTACACATCTATAGAATGAATGATAACAGATTGACCAAGCGTTTAACAGAATGGATACCGAGAGACAGAAATAGAAAAAAATGGAGACCTATTAAAAGATGGAGAGATATTTTTAATCAGAGATGTGGGCCCCTATGGATGCGAGTGGCTCGGGAAAGAGATATGTGGAAAGGTTTAGGAGAGGTCTACGCCGCTGAGGCGACTACTACTAACATTAACTAAGTCATATATATACATAATTATACGTAAAAAATACATATTAACTATTATTTAATATTATTACCCACATTAATTATAAGTCAAGTTTGTATTGTAGTAAAAATAAAGGCTATTTTATTTATTTATTTTATCTTAACTGACACTGTTAAGAGTAATTTTTTACTTCCCTTTTTTCCCTACTTTTAGCGGGAAGGTGTGTGTGTGTGTGTGTGTGTGTGTGTGTGTGTGTGTGTGTGTGTGTGTGTGTGTGTGTGCGCGTGAGTGTGCGAGTGAGCGTGCAAGTGTGTGCGTGTGTGTGTGTGTGTGTGTGTGTGTGTGTGTGTGTGTGTGTGTGTGAGAGAGAGAGAGAGTGCTGTGTGCGTGTGCGTGTGCGTGTGCGTGTGCGCATGCGTATGCCTGTGCGTGTGCGTGTGCGCGCGCGCGTGCCTATGCGCGTGGCGAGCGCGTGCGAGAGTGTGTGTGTGTGTGCATGTGTGCGTGCGCGTGTGCGTGTGCGCGTGCGTGTGCGTGTGCTTGTTTGTGCGTACGTGTGAATACGTGTAAATTTGGAAAAACTGTTTTTTTTTTGTATAAGTTTTAAACAGAATGACCGATCGATTTCAAAATCTATTCAACTTTTAACCCTAAAATCACCGCCCATCTGTTCAAAATCGGTTGATTCGTTCCTGAGATATTGTTAAAAAAAATACGTGTGGCACTCGGTGATTGCCGCGGCAAAGCTATTGCATAGCATTTTTTATCAACTTATGCAATTATAATTATTTATTTATTTTATTTATGCAGTTAAGTCTTTGATATTAAATCAAGTTACACTTTTTGAGCATGGTGACCGATAAGAAAACATTTTTTTTTCTCTTATTGAATAAATGAGAAGTTAATATTGTTTAAAATATTTTTAATATCTTACAATACATGTAGGTTATTCAGGAATTTTTATCATTGAGTTAGCAGCTAGTGTACACGCATACGTCTAGTCGCACGCACACAAACACCATGCCGAACTCTGCCGAGTGCCGAAGTCTGCCGAACTGAAACGACGTTAGACGATGCACGGCTTTCAACGCCACACCTCCGTGCCCGTCGGAGTGGGGAGCGTGAGGTTTTTTTTTCGTTACGGAATTTGTGGATTCGGTCCCCGGATAGAAGCTATGCAATAGCTTAAAAAAATTTTGAAGTTCCAGGGATGGCCCGCAGGTTCAACCAATTTTTTATTTATTTCTTGCTTTACCTTAAGAGTACTTTAAAAATAAGTTTATTCAATATTATTATAATTAATAATACGCCTTACCCAATATGTGTATTGAGTTGCAATAGCATATGAATGTGTAACATATAAGACGTAATCCCATAAACACATGTCATTGAAGGCTATTTCATACCAGAATATATGTTTGAATATGCATTTATTTGTTACTAGCTCTTCCCCCGCGATTTTGCTTCTGTATAACTAAGAGTTTGATTTTTTTTACGCGGAAGCCTTATACTTTTTATAAAAAAAACTTTTACTATTTTTTTATTAGTACCTTATATATTTTTATATGCATTAAATAAAAAAGCTGTTATTTTGAAATTACAAATACACATTTCAAATTTATTTATTAGCATAGATATAAAAAATAAAATGTTTGCAGTGTAACGTCGTCGTAATAGAAACCACTACCTCTAATATCCCCCGGGTGTCGTAAGACGCAATAGAGGAAAAATAAAATAGGAAATGGGCAGCTGCATCATTCTCATAACAAACTAAAAATAATAAAAAACAGGCATGGCGGCTATGGCGTCCTATGCGGCAATCTAAAGGCGAAACCTTTGTTCAGCAGCTGAATTTTCATAGGATGTAACTTAAGAATGTTAAAAAAAAAATTTGAAACATGTAAAACAAATAATGCGAGAAGGTCAATAAAGTTAAGTTTATAATTTGAACCTTAAAATACATCATGAACATTGTAAGCATTACAAATATATTTTCTTGTAGTAATACTCCTTATCAAAAATCTATATATTTTGGACAGCTACTAGAGCCACATTTAGGAAGCGCTACCTATTTCATAAAATTGAGTACGTTCTACTTAAAGCTGTGCATCCTTTCAATTGTGACCGCTATTCATAGCATGCTGAATGCTTAATACTCGACGATAGCCGTGGTAAATTGCATTTGAAACTACTGTACGTTTGGTAAATTCCAACTGACAACATTTTCAAAATACTTGAATAGTACTTAACTCAATTGTCATACAGTTTTGACAATATCTGATTTATGTACAACTATTTGTAAGAAAATGTAATATTGTTGAAAATACTATCACCGTGTAGTGACACCGTAAGAAAATCCACTAATATTGTACTGTCTTCACGTGGGTGTCACAGTAGGCAACAAAAAGAAACAAGCTAGGAAGTAGGCAGCATCATACTTCTTAAAAACAGCTCAAAGTAATAAAAAAAACTGCGCTCACTGAAGGGCCTGACAAATATCTCTGCTATCAATGAGGAAGGGCTTTGTTCAACTGTGGAATGTGTTGGGCCTCATTGCTTGAGGTCAATAAAAATAAAATAATGTTATTAAAATATTTCATTCTCATATAAATAGCATAGACTATTTCAACTTTTTCAACTCTCTTCATCATCATTATTCATCATTACAGCTGTCCAAAAGTCTACTGCTGAACATAGACTTCTTGTGGCAGTCTATTGAGTGGTCTATGTAAAGCAGTAGGCATGTAATTGGCTATAATAGTGGTTATGATGATGATGAGGAGGAGGATGACATTGATTCATAAAGAGTTTTCTTTTATACAATAAGGTAATGGGTATTCAAATAAATCTGTTGAGCAATATAAAGCAATCTCTTATTTTTCTCTAAATAAAGATCTGCCACTAGCACTCAGTTCTAAGTCTTTTAAACTAATTTAATTAAGCAAAATTTTTGCACAGAGAGTAAATTTAATATTGCATAAAATATATAAATAGAATAAGTTGGCTTTCTTTAACTATTTAAGTTCTAACGTTAAGCCAACAAAATTAGATAAGTTTCTAAAGTATAATATTGCGGTCGTTTCGTTGTTTCATATAATATATTGTTTAAAAAAAAGGTTTAAAAATTTATTTTACAATAATTGATTGATAAACTGTGGCGTCTGTTCTACGGCAATCACCTATCATAGACTGGTGATTATATATTACATGTGTGTTATACTTAATAATTGTTTACATTTCGGCTCTCATCAACCCACCTCTTAGGCGATTACTATGCGCAAATCTTCTTAGTACTACAGTGTGATGATATAACAATAGGCTAAGAAGATGTTTAGCCGAGATTCTGACTTAATGCGATTACATTCAGCCTAGTCATATATTTATTTTTGAGTAGCGAAAGTATTAGTCCTGTCGGTGATTCCAAATTACATGAACACAAAATAATGGTAAGTAAAAGCAGGGCCATGGAAATATTATAAAAATCATAAATTATACACGGAGTTAGATAAAATAGCGTAAATATTTGCAAATTTAATTACTCCGTGTTTCGATTCTTGGCACGTACCCAACACTCTGTGGTTTTCCGTTTTGTTCATTAAAGGAAAAATTATTTGGAATGATGTATTTAAATTGCATTTCTGCCACAATTTAACGATTTATATGACGTAACTACAAAACTGTTTAAAAAACTACTGCATCAATATTCAGTTAATATGGTTTACTTATTTTAATAAATAATGTATTTTGATAATTTAAAACAAATCGATAAAATATTATATGTACAAAAAAGTCGATGGATGCAAGTGACTCAGGATAGTACTTTGTGGCATTTCTTGGGGTGTGAAATACCGAAAATCATAAAATTTGTAAAGATTTATCCTCGGTTATTAATTTGATAATAAAATGATCGTTATTGTCAAAGTTAAAAAGTTGACGTTCCCATAATCATAGATCACTCTTGCCACGCTTGACGGGCAACTATGGTAAGGCGGATTGTCAGCTGTAGCTTTTTTGTGTTGAATTGTTATCAAGATGATTCTACTGCCCAATTTGTTTTAATTTTCCTCTGTCAACTGCAACGATACCCACGAAAAGACGACATGAGTAATAGGTTCTCGATAGTTGCCTCTTCAAGGCAATAAAATTAATTGAATATTAAATTAGTCATAAGGTAATTTTTCTCTTACTAATTTATTATTAGGGATTTGCTTTTGCTATAATATTCTGTAAAGGTACAATATTAAAAATTAAGATGAAATGTGTAGAAAACGCAATATATGCTGAAATGAAATAAATGAAAATATGACAATAATAGAAAGAAAAGTCATGCGCTAGATACGTGCTGACTTTACGAATGAAAAGTAAGAAATATGTTAGATTTGAATTTGTATCCAGTGTAGATCACAGAATGCGTTATGTCGTGAATTATTTTATTGAAACTATTTTGATGGTTTTTAAAATAGTTCAGTGCATATTTTTCAAGAATCACAATTTTTTGAGAATTTGGTAAATAGAGGTAGCATACAAAATACAAAAGTAGAACAAGAATAGAGACTTGTTGGTTAAAACGGATAAGTAAGCTGAAGAGACAATCAAACGGCAATATAGCTCGAAGAAACGACAATCGATGGGGGAAAATTCTCAAGAGGCAGCCTCGTACCGGTAGGTGAAGTGTAGGGCAACCCCCACTGGATGGAGTGACGACCTGGTAAGATAATATGCAGGAAGTCGATGGATGCAAGTGAAGGGCTAATGATGATGGATGATAATGCATACGCAGTGTTACATGCACACAATTTTCTTAATTTGTACATAAAATACAATTTTTAACTCATAATATAATGTGTTGCTTTAAAATGTAAAAAAACATATTTGTAAAAAACAGTATTTGTGCCACCGCTATATGATAACAACATTATGGTCAGGGTAGACAAATTGTTGGAATTTAATATTTTTTCGTACTGTTTCTCAATGTCTGCACAGCCCCAAAATGTAATGTTTTTGGATTTTTCTGTTTTTGAGGCTGAAGTTTGATGAATTTAATCGCCATAGCACCATAATTGTCTGTCTTACTACAAGAGGGCGATAGTAAATGCATAAAATGCATAGCACATATCATACTTAAATATATTTTAACTTATCTGATATATTGTGTTGTATTTTCAAGAATATTATTATATATAAACTTATAAATTTTATAAGTTTTGAGCAGTTTTGATGAGTTTATTTGCTTAGAGGCAAAGCGCTCGCCGTAAATATCAAAGTAACCGAGCGAACCGAGCTCTGCTTCAACCAGTACAATTAAATTTGTTAACTTAAATTAAAAGTGCTGATTCAGTAGGTGCTCTGCGCTCCAAGTAGTTAAATATTTAAGTCTATGTGCTATCCGCGAACACACAATGGGACAGTGTAGTGGACTATTTTCTTTATAGGACGTTCAGAAACGTGAGATTTGTGCGGGGCGAATTATGTTATCATGTCCTTTTTATGTTGCAAACATAATATATCTGCAGTGTGTCTCAACCAGGTCTAAAAAAAGTTCGCTGCTTATAAGAGTTTACATCTGTACATAAGCCTCTTCCTGTACTTTATTAGAATGAGACTAATAAACAACTTTTGTTTCAATAGCTATCATTCATATTTTCGAAGATAATAAGATTTTTTAAGAGACCAGCTTTTGTTAAAATGTATAAAGTGTGTCATACGATCGAGATCCGGAGGAACGGTACCATAATTAATAAAGATAGTAGATTATTTTTATTGAAATGAAACTTATTTATAGATGTAGTGGAGATATTTAGTACGGTAGGTATTAAAAACTAAAACGTCACAGTTTTCTTGTAATGTTTTACTGCTGGAGCTACATGAGTATACTATTGTTTAACTTACTACCTAAGAATGATATATCTTGAAGAAATTTTACTTTGTATGCATACACAATTACACGCACAATTTTTAAGGTAAGTGCTGATTTTATAGAAATGTGAGGCAATAGGAAATCCGGAGTTGGATAACAAATAGATTAACTTGAAATAAAAATCAACAAATATTTAATGGTACTAATCAAATTACAGTAAGAACCGAAACTAGATACACGATGAGATTAACAAAGAGAATTATCTTGAATGATGTAGTTTTGTTGTAACACAATTTACAACCAAATATTGCATCCTTTTTTTAATTATTATAATCCAGCACCTGACTACTATCTCAAGTAAAGGTAAGTGTTGATAAAACTCTATATGGCTAATTGCATTGTCTTAGCGCAACAAAAGCCCATTCACTCTTGCCTTAAAGCCAGATTGAAATCAGATGGAAAGTCAGATGCCAGCAACTTACTCCACTACTTTGCTGCACGCTTTACAATAAGAAGCAAACCGTGTATTATATTTAATAAATGGTCCTTACTAACTACCACTACATAAAAATCGATTTTTAACTTTTTTACTTCAACACCATTTTATAACAAGAATTATATAAATACTAAAAAAATTGCCTTGGGGTAGGTCTATGTTCAGCAGTGGACTTGTGAAGGGCTGTAACGAGGAAAGTGATAGACATAAAACTGCATTTACAACCCAGTCTGGCCATTACAAATTTGCGCGCCTCCCGTTCGGATTAAAGACAGCCCCCGCAACATTTCAGCATGCTATGGATAACGTCTTGAGAGGGTTGCAAGGGTTGCATTGTTTAGTATATCTCGATGATATAATTGTATACTTTTCCAGTCTACGGGAGCACTTAGAAAAGTTAAAAATGGTATTCGATCGACTACAGAAAACAAATCTCAAAGTTACCCTAGACAAATGTGAATTTCTTAGAAAAGACGTCCTCCATTTAGGCCATACAATAACAAAAGATGGATTCAAGCCAAATAATGACAAAATCCAAGCCGTAGTAGATTTTCCGATACCAAGAACCGCCACCGAAATCAAAAGATTTTTGGGTCTAGTAGTATATTATCGTAAATTCATTAAAGATTTTGCTAAAGTCACCCAACCACTCACCAATTGTCTCAAGAAAAGAAATAAGATTGAAATTACAGAACAGTATGTAGCCGCTTTCGATAGTTGCAATGAACTTTTGGTAAACGCACCCATTCTCCGATTCCCGGATTTTTCATAACCATTTGTACTCACTATTGATGCCTCAAATTATTCTCTAGGAGCGGTATTATCTCAAGGCGCCATCGGAGCCGACAAACTAATAGCTTACGCTAGTAGAACTTTAAATGATGCAGAGACCAGATACAGTGCTATCGAGAAGGAACTGTTGGCAATAGTGTGGGCCGTAAAAACATTTAGACCGTACCTATATGGCCGAAAATTTACTATTTTCAGAGATCATAGACCTTTAGCGTGGTTAAATTCTATCAAAGAACCCAACGAACGGCTTGCTGAGTTCGATTATGACATCGTTTATAAAAATGGGAAACAAAATTTCGTTGCCGACGCCTTATCCCGTGTTAAGGTAAATGCTCTGGGAGAAGACCAAAAATCAATGAAGGTTAACGTGGATAAGGATGAACAGCTGCAAAAACACATAGACAACTTAATCGAAGAAATCGAAAGATTATGAAATAAGGACACAAGCCCGATGGCAATATCGTCTGAGGGGAGCAATCAGACGCATACTGGATGGAACTTCTATAAAGCAAACTTTCCGTTAATGTATTCGTTAATAGCGGCCATAGATTGGATGCCAATGTATAGGTTAGATGTAAATAATAGTTTAGATTATTTTTATGAGGTTTTAAACAAAGTTATGGATGACTGCGTGCCAAGAAAAAAGCGAAGACGTGTAAACTCGGAGTACAGTTACCCCGAGTGGTACACGATAGACATTATACGCAACATACAATTAAAAGCTAGGCTTCATAGGCAGTTTAAGGTTAGCAAATCAGGGGCCGATTATGAGGCGTTTGCTAAGTGTAGAACGTATGTAAAATATTTAATAAATTCCATGTACAAAAATTATAAAGACCGGATGAAGAGTGGGTTTCAGGAAAATCCAAAGGCATTTTGGGCTTACATTAACTCAAAAAAAGACAGCAGAAGTCCACGCAAGATTTTAAAAGATAATAAGGTACTTACTAGTGAGCAATGTGCTACTGAGTTTGCTCAGTATTTTTATTCGGTATTTAGCCCTAAGATGTCTAAGCTAAACGTGGAGGCGGCAGTGAATCAGGCTGGTGGTAAGAATGGTGCGGCTAGGATACACATAGAACAACTAAAGCTTGATGAAGTACTTTACGCTCTGCAACAATTCAAGCCAAAAAAGTCAACGGGACCCGATGGCATACCGCCCTACATTTTCAAAGACTGTAGACTAGTACTTGGTAAGCCACTTCTCTACATATTTAATCAGTGCCTGGCGGAGGCAGTGTTTCCAGATAGATGGAAAACAACCAAGGTAGTCCCAGTACCAAAAGGAAAGTCAGCATCAAACGTGGACCAATATAGGCCGGTTGCTGTGCTTTCGACACCAGCTAAAGTATTGGAGGCTACTACTAAATATTTTTTAATATATTCACAGAAATTTAGACAAAAGACATTTATGATTAATCATTGTTTGATTGTTTGTAAATTATAACCAAATATCGGTCTAATATTAGTTTTAAGATTAAAATGTGAGGAATGATGTTTTTAATAAAAATAAAAGTTTTAACCATATCAGTTCGTGTTATTTTTCAAACCTCATAACTATAAAAAATTGTAAAGGATTGTTTTTTCTTAATAAAGTGAAAAATATACACATATATAACATAAACATAACATTAATGCTCACGCCTACCTGCCTGGGTAGTAGGAGTAGGACTACAAACTTACATTTGGCACGATCCTAACACACCTCTCTCGACCCCTCTACATTCATATACCTACACATATATGCTTGTCGTATAAGGGTGCTCCCAATTTGACCAATTTTTAATATATCGTCAGTTTAGTCAATAAATTTACGCCTAGGACGTCCCGATCTGGCTCTTCCATTCACTTTTGCAACATAAATTTGCTTTGTCACTCTTTCCTCATTTATTCTTTCTACATGGAATTCCAGCGGAGCTTTTGAAAGCGAGTGGAATACCGGTACTTTAAGTCTTTCAGAGGCTCTTTAATTCCGTGCTACAAGGTGGCACTACTCAGGAGGCGTGGAGCAGAAATGCGGTGGTCTTGTTCTTCAAGAAAGGTGACAACGCCCTCTTGAAGTACTACAGACCGGTATTCCTTCTGAGCCGTGTCTACGTGCTGTTTTCGAGATTCATTATGAATCGTCTCGCACGCAGACTCGACTTCCAGCCTCCAGAACAAGCCGGTGTCTGAAAAGGTTTTAGTACCATAGACCACATACATACCCTTCGGCAAATTGTACAGAAGTTCGAAGAGTACAATCTGCCACTTTGCCTGGCGTATGTGGATTATGAGAAAGCCTTTGATTCCGTCAAAATTTAGGCGGTGCTACGGTCTCTTCAGCGGTGCCAATTTGACTGTCCATATATCGAAGTACTGAAGTGTTTGTACAGTAGGGCTACGATGGCTATCCGAGTACAGAACCAGAAATCTATCCAACTACAGAGAGGTGTAAGACAGGGTGACGTTATATCCCCGAAACTCTTCACCGCTGCATTGGAAGACGCAAGCTACTGGACTGGAAAGGATAGGGTATTAACATCAATGGCGAGTACATCACTCACATTCGATTTGCCGACGATATAGTCCTTATGGCAGAATCGCTGAAGGCCTTAAGCACTATGCTCAATGACCTCAATAGTGCCTCCCAACGGATAGGTCTTAAGATGAACATGGACAAAACAAAGATCATGTTTAATGTCCATGTCACACCTATGCCTGTATCAGCAGGAGGCCTATGTTCAGCAGTGGACTTGTGAAGGGCTGTAATGATGATGATGATGATGATGATGATATGAATAAACTACCGAACCATTTTTTATCCTGGTCACAACATCAACTTGCAACTTTTTATCACACTATTTCTCACCCTGTTACTCAGATTCAGCTCTAACATACTCCTTAGCGACCGCATTTCTACTGCATTTGTTCTACTCTCGTGCTTCTTATGCCACACCCAACTTTCACTACCATACGTTAAAGTAGGTATTAACACATCACTGTGAATTGCCATACGTGCCTTTTTTGACACATTCTGACTTTTCACAATAGAGTTGAAAGCCCCATTTATTTTATTTCCTGCGTTCACTCGTCGTTCTATGTTCTTGACATATCTTTCATCCGTGCTAAATACACATCCCAAATATATAAACTCAACTACTTGCTCGATCAACTCCCCTTCTATTCTTATTGCACATATCGTTTTACTTTCTTCTCTTTCAAAAACCATAACTTTCGTCTTACTTGAGTTCACTTTCGTAACCCCTTCCTTTAAAAAACTATTCATTAATGTAACAATCATTTGCAACTCGGCCGGCGGGGACGCAAAAATAACTTAATTATCGACTTACAAAAGGCATTTGACAGTTAACTCACCTCACTCACCACTCACAATCCGCATTCTTCAACTTTAAAATTTTCCAAACAACTATCCATAAATAGGTTTAACAGACACGAGGAAGCCACACAGCCCTGCTGACACCTTATGGATGCAAACCAGTCAGAGTAGGCCCCGTTGATCCTAACACAAGCACGAGAGTCCCTATAAAGATACTTTAATGCCTGTATAAACCCAGTGCTCAACCCAAATGAGAAAAGTGTTTGCCATAACACATACCTATCCACTCATAAGCTTTTTCAAAGTCCATGAGCGCACAAAAATCTTTTTTGGTTTTTGGCCAAACACTTCTCTGCGATCATGCGCATGGAAAAGACCTTGTCCGTACACACGATTTGCTTTCTAAATCGATCATGCACATCCCAAATTTTTTCATCAGTTTCTCTCATGACCCCTTCAATTTTACATTAGCATACAGTTTTCCCACAATGCTAAGAAGGCTGATACCATGGTAGTTTTTACAGTCCTGCTGCGAACCTTTTCCTTTATATATTGGGACTATCGCAGCTTTGTACCAGTCTACCGGTACATGCTGCAGTTCCCAGCATAAATTAAACAAGGTGTGCATTTCGAGTGAAACTCTATCATATTCGGCCGCCTTACCTGCTTTATGCTTTTCATTGCTTTCATTATTTCATTTATACTTATCTCTCTACTTCTCTCCTCTTCTTTCGAAATTTCAAATTAATTTAGTTTATACGTCGTTTCCTCACTCAAAAACACGCTTTAAAAATATTCCTTCCATCTCTTTAAACTTGAAACTTCCTCACTCAGAATAGAATAGTTATTTCTTGTTTTTTCTTTTCAACTACTTCTTTCACTCTCTTATTTAGATATCTAAAGACTGCCTTTTTTCTTTCAATATCATCATTAATACCGCAAGAACTACCAGCCTTTGTTGCTAGTAAATCTAGCCATGCTCTCTTCTTTGCTTCAACTACCATATGTATTTCATCTTACCACCATATATGTATTATTTTTTCTTTCATTCGCTCTCTAACCGCATACATCGATACCTGCATTCACTAACCCTTTCTTAACATTTGCCATACATTCTCCAATTCCCAACTTACCACTTACGTTTTCTTTCAGACTACATTTACTTGTTTTTCTCACCTTCATCTTGTAACCGCTCTGTCTTAATACGCTGTGACGCAGTGATAGACACAGATGTCCGATGTCGACAACGTCTGAATAGACCATTTATTACTCATATAACCAAATAATGATCCGTCCCTATGTTAGACCCCCGGTAAACCCTTGTATCTACTATTGCCCTCTTCAATCTTTTATCAACAGGAAATCTATCATGGTTCTTTTCCAAGTCTACATGTGAATCTTTAATGACGAAAATATGTGTTCGTCACAAAAAGATTTATTTGCTACACAAATGGTTAGGAGGCTTTAACCAATCTCAGTTATAATTTCATCACGAAACTTTCTCAGTATCCTTTCATAACCGTGCCTCTTCACCTCAATATTTACTTACTATCTCCCAAAACTGATGTCGGATAAAAGTGGACTTAAAAATGTCTGGCGCCTACGCGCCAATTAACAAAGTAGTTTGTTCTAGGAGTCTACACTCCTAGAACAAACTACTTCTTTAAGCCCACTTTCTATCGTATCCATAGCAGCCTCGGGCTTACACATTTATACTCTTTCACACATTGACCCAATATTTCTCAGAGGGATATCTACTCCCTGGCATGCCCGCTCGGTCTCGTCTATAACGTACTATAACGTATGCGGTATACGTACCATGTTTAGTGAAAAACAAAAAACATGCACTCCGTTTCCCATCAAAGAATGTGAACGTGTAGATAAGCTGTGCTAATATAGATCTAAATAACGTCCTAATGAAACCGGTTGTCCAGAGAATACATGAGTGTCACAGAACCATTTCGCAGGCCTAACCTAAACTATGCAAGTTTCGCGCGTCACCCGTCAAAGCATTAACATCGTTTAAAGTGAGCTCCGCCTTAAAAAAAATCTGGAATAATAGTAAATTTATTGCTATTGTGAAGCGTGATACGTCGAATTGTGTATTAAGGTGTAGTCGCTTATCTGGGTGCAGCGTTTTAAGGTACACGGTTTTTCTGGGTGGATTTTTGGCGGTAAAATCGCCGAGTTTCACCAAAAAAAGTAAACCATTACTTTATTTTCTGAAACGCTGCGAAAACTAGATCGGCGCTTACATTTTTTCTTTTACCGCAATTGGCGTATTATAAGAGGCTCATTTTAATTTTTGTTTCGGATTTTTTCCATATTAAACTTAGAAAATAACAGTTTTTCTAATAACCACGTGACCACATGTTCTGTGAATTAGAATAGTGCGGCTGATTTTTTAAAAGCATTCCAAAAATACTTATTACGTTCTCTCAAATAACGTATAAAATCTGAGCACGTTTCAAGTTTTTATAGCCATAAAATCGATTTATCATACAAATACCAAAATTTAACCCATAATGTTTAGGAAAATTGAAGGGTATCGTTTGTATTTCAAATTTCCTTTTTGTAAATTGGCTGGTAATTTACCGCTAAGAAAATTTTCAGTTTTTTGCAATTAGAAAATTATTACATATTACACCTTTAATAAAAAAGATCTGATAAGTGGTGGAATTCTAGAAAGTAGCACCTAAAAACTTTAAGTAGAATATATTTTTTTTTTCAATTTTTATGTCTTCAAAAACAGTTGTTATCGATTCATTTCAATTTTTTTGCGATAAATACTAGTAAAATATAAAATTCCAAAATTTATACAAAATTTAACTATATAGAGCACTCGGAGACTTAACCAACAATACCAAAGTCGAGGGGGTCTAGCTCAAACCTCTGCTGAAAATGTTTCAATCAATTGAACACGCAATAAAATCTCAAAAAAGCGACAAGACTCCAGGAAGTGACAATATAGCTAACGAAGTTCTTAAAGCGCTTATTGCTACACTTTTGGAACCTCTTCAAACATTGTTCAATAAAATACTTAGAACCGAAAATACCAGATCAATGGTCAAAATCTACAATCATATTACTGTTCAAAAAAGGAGATAGAAGTGATCTAGGAAACTATAGACCAATCAGTCTCATGTCAAATTTATTTTTCAAAGATCATATTAAATAGGATAACAAAGAGTCTAGACGAAAACCAACCGCGGGAGCAAGCAGGTTTTCGCAAAAGTTACTCGACTGTGGATCACATACAAGTTATAACCCAACTTATTGAAAAAGCAAAGGAATATGGGAAGTCGTTATATATGTGTTTTATAGACTATACAAAAGCATTCGATTATTTACAATTTGAAGCTATATTGACATCACTTATACAACAAGGTGTCAATCAGAAATATATTAATACAATCAGGAGTATATATAAAAAATGTCTCGCCAAAGTGCACCTAGAACAGGAAGGTACAGAATTTCCTATACAAAAAGGAGTAAGGCAGGAAGACCCTCTCTCCCCGAAGTTATTTTCAGCAGTGCTCGAATCTATTTTCAGACGTCTAAATTGGGAAACGAAAGGAATACAGGTAGATGGAGAACTACTGAACCATTTGCGTTTCGCGAACGACATAGTGGTCTTCGCAGAAAGCGCTACTGAATTGGAGAATATGGTGTTAAAACTAGCAATGGAAAGTAAAAAGGTGGGATTGTCAATGAACACGATGAAAACCAAGATTGTAACCAACGAACTACCTCAGAACATTAGAATAGCAAATGAAAAAATTGAATATGTAAAGGAATATGTATATTTAGGACAGCTAGTGTCATTCGTAAACAATACAAAAAAAGAAATAGAAATAAGGATAACTCAAGCCTCGAACATATGGCTGCCAGACGTGGTCACTGAGAAAAGAAGACGAAGAAAAAATTTCTACATGTCAACGTAAAATGGAAAAAAGCATGCTTGGTATAAAATATCAGCTAAGGTTGCCAACGTCCGGAAAAAAACGAAAATAAGATGTAAGAAAAAGAACAAGACTACTGAAATGGCACTGGGCAGGACACATCTATAGAATGAATGATAACAGATGGACCAAGCGTTTAACAGAATGGATACCAAGAGACAGAAATAGAAAAAAAGGGAGACCTATTAAAAGATGGAGAGATATTTTTAATCAGAGATGTGGGCCCCTATGGATGCGAGTGGCTCGGGAAAAAGATATGTGTAAAGGTTTAGGAGAGGTCTACGCCGCTGAGGCGACTACTACTAACATTAACTAAGTCACATATATACATAATTATACGTAAAAAATACATATTAACTATTATTTAATATTATTACCTACATTCATTATAAGTCAAGTTTGTATTGTAGTAAAAATAAAGGCTATTTAATTTATTTATTTTATCTTAACTGACACTGTTAAGAGTAATTTTTTACTTCCCTTTTTTCCCTACTTTTAGCGGGAAGGTGTGTGTGTGTGTGTGTGTGTGTGTGTGTGTGTGTGTGTGTGTGCGCGTGTGTGTGTGCGAGTGAGCGTGCGCGCGTGTGTGTGTGTGTGTGTGTGTATGTGCACGTGAGTGTGCGAGTGCGTGCGCGTGCGCGTGCGCGTGCGCGTGTGCGTGTGAGTGTGAGTGCGTGAGTGTGCGTGTGCGTGCGTGTCGTGTGTGTGCGTGTGCGTTTGCGTGTGTGTGCGTGTGTGTGTGCGTGTGTGTGTGTGTGTATGTGTATGTGTGTATGTGTTTGTGTGTGTGAGAGAGAGAGAGAGTGTGCGTGTGCGTGTGCGTGTGCGTGTGCGTGTGCGCGTGTGTATGCGTGTGCGTGTGCGCGTGCGCGCGCGCGTGCCTATGCGCGTGACGAGCGCGTGCGAGTGTGTGTGTGTGTGTGTGTGTGCGTGTGTGCGTGTGTGCGTGCGCGTGTGCGTGTGCGCGTGCGTGTGCGAGTGCTTGTTTGTGCGTACGTGTAAATTTGGAAAAAACTGGTTTTTTTTTTTGTATAACTTTTAAACAGAATGACCGATCGATTTCAAAATCTATTCAACTTTTAACCCTAAAATCACCGCCCATCTGTTCAAAATCGGTTGATTCGTTCGTGAGATATTGTTAAAAAAATACGTGCGGCACTCGGTGACTGCCGCGGCAAAGCTATTGCATAGCATTTTTATCAACTTATGCAATTATAAATATTTATTTATTTTATTTATGCAGTTAAGTCTTTGATATTAAATCAAGTTACACATTTTGAGCGTGGTGACCGATAAGAAAACAATTTTTTTTTCTCTTATTGAATAAATGAGAAATTAATGTTGTTTAAAATATTTTTAATATCTTACAATACATGTAGGTTATTCAGGAATTTTTATCATTGAGTTAGCAGCTAGTGTACACGCATACGTCTAGTCGCACGCACACAAACACCGTGCCGAAGTCTGCCGAACTGAAACGACGTTAGACGATGCACGGCTTTCAACGCCACACCTCCGTGCCCGTCGGAGTGGGGAGCGTGAGGTTTTTTTTCGTTACGGAATTTCTGGATTCGGTCCCCGCGCTCAAGGCCCGCGATAGAAGCTATGCAATAGCTTAAAAAATTTTTGAAGTTCCAGGGATGGCCCGCAGGTTAACCCAATTTTTTATTTATTTCTTGCTTTACCTTAAGAGTACTTTAAAA
Source organism: Parnassius apollo (assembly GCA_907164705.1). Classification (NCBI taxonomy): domain Eukaryota; kingdom Metazoa; phylum Arthropoda; class Insecta; order Lepidoptera; family Papilionidae; genus Parnassius; species Parnassius apollo. Next base: position 5,286,843 of record CAJQZP010001217.1, read on the forward strand.
ATAAATTTATTCAATATTATTATAATTAATAATACGCCGTACCCAATATGTGTATTGAGTTGCAATATCATATGAATGTGTAACATATAAGACGTAATCCCATAAACACATGTCATTAAGGGCTATTTCATACCAGAATATATGTTTGAATATGCATTTATTTATTACTAGCTATTCCCCGCGATTTTGCTTGTGTATAACTAAGAGTTTGATCTTTTTTCGCGGAAGCCTTATACTTTTTATAAAAAAAACTTTTACTATTTTTTTATTAGTACCTTATATATTTTTATATGCATTAAATAAAAAAGCTGTTATTTTGAAATTACAAATACACATTTCAAATTTATTTATTAGCATAGATATAAAAAATAAAATGTTTGCAGTGTAACGTCGTCGTAATAGAAACCACTACCTCTAATATCCCCGGGTGTCGTAAGACGCAATAGAGGAAAAATAAAATAGGAAATGGGCAGCTGCATCATTCTCATAACAAACTAAAAATAATAAAAAACAGGCATGGCGGCAATGGCGTCCTATGCAGCAATCTAAAGGCGAAACATTTGTTCAGCAGCTGAATTTTCATAGGATGTAACTTAAGAATGTTAAAAAAAAATTCGAAACATGTAAAACAAATAATGCGAGAAGGTCAATAAAGTTAAGTTTATAATTTGAACCTTAAAATACATCATGAACATTGGAAGCATTACAAATATATTTTCTTGTATATTTTGGACAGCTACTAGAGCCACATTTAGGAAGCGCTACCTATTTCATAAAATTGAGTACGTTCTACTTAAAACTGTGCATCCTTTCAATTGTGACCGCTATTCATAGCATGCTGAATGCTTAATACTCGACGGTAGCCGTGGTAAATTGCATTTGAAACTACTGTACGTTTGGTAAATTCCAACTGACAACATTTTCAAAATACTTGAATAGTACTTAACTCAATTGTATATGTCATACAGTTTTGACAATATCTGATTTATGTAAAACTATTTGTAAGAAAATGTTATATTGTTGAAAATACTATCACCGTGTAGTGACACCGTAAGAAAATCCACTAATATTGTACTGTCTTCACGTGGGTGTCACAGTAGGCAACAAAAAGAAACAACCTAGGAAGTAGGCAGCATCATACTTCTTAAAAAACAGCTCAAAGTAATAAAAAAAACTGCGCTCACTGAAGGGCCTACCAATGACAAATATCTCTGCTATCAATGTGGAAGGGCTTTGTTCAACTGTGGAATGTGTTGGGCCTCATTGCTTGAGATCGATAAAAATAAAATAATGTTATTAAAATATTTCATTCTCATATAAATAGCATAGACTATTTCAACTTTTTTCAACTCTCTTCATCATCATTATTCATCATTACAGCTGTCCAAAAGTCTACTGCTGAACATAGACCTCTTGTGGCAGTCTATTGAGTGGTCTATGTAAAGCAGTAGGCATGTAATTGGCTATAATAGTGGTTATGATGATGATGATGATGAGGAGGATGACATTGATTCATAAAGAGTTTTCTTTTATACAATAAGGTAATGGGTATTCAAATAAATCTGTTGAGCAATATAAAGCAATCTCTTATTTTTCTCTAAATAAAGATCTGCCACTAGCACTCAGTTCTAAGTCTTTTAAACTAATTTAATTAAGCAAAATTTTTGCTCAGAGAGTAAATTTAATATTGCATAAAATATATAAATAGAATAAGTTGGCTTTCTTTAACTATTTAAGTTCTAACGTTAAGCCACCAAAATTAGATAAGTTTCTAAAGTATAATATTGCGGTCGTTTCGTTGTTTCATATAATATATTGTTTAAAAAAAGGTTTAAAAATTTATTTTACAATAATTGATTGATAAACTGTGGCGTCTGTTCTACGGCAATCACCTATCATAGACTGGTGATGAGATATTACATGTGTGTTATACTTAATAATTGTTTACATTTCGGCTCTCATCAACCCACCTCTTAGGCGATTACTATGCGCAAATCTTCTTAGTACTACAGTGTGATGATATAACCATAGGCTAAGAAGATGTTTAGCCGAGATTTTGACTTAATGCGATTACATTCAGCCTAGTCATATATTTGTTTTTGAGTAGCGAAAGTATTAGTCCTGTCGGTGATTCCAAATTACATGAACACAAAATAATGGTAAGTAAAAGCAGGGCCATGGAAATATTATAAAAATCATAAATTATACACGGAGTTAGATAAAATAGCGTAAATATTTGCAAATTTAATTACTCCGTGTTTCGATTCTTGGCACGTACCCAACACTCTGTGGTTTTCCGTTTTGTTCATTAAAGGAAAAATTATTTGGAATGATGTATTTAAATTGCATTTCTGCCACAATTAACGATTTATATGACGTAACTACAAAACTGTTTAAAAAACTACTGCATCAATATTCAGTTAATATGGTTTACTTATTTTAATAAATAATGTATTTTGATAATTTAAAACAAATCGATAAAATATTATATGTACAAAAAAGTCGATGGATGCAAGTGACTCAGGATAATACTTTGTGGCATTTCTTGGGGTGTGAAATACCGAAAATCATAAAATTTGTAAAGATTTATCCTCGGTTATTAATTTGATAATAAAATGATCGTTATTGTCAAAGTTAAAAAGTTGACGTTCCCATAATCATAGATCACTCTTGCCACGCTTGACGGGCAACTATGGTAAGGCGGATTGTCAGCTGTAGCTTTCTTGTGTTGAATTGTTATCAAGATGATTCTACTGCCCAATTTGTTTTAATTTTCCTCTGTCAACTGCAACGATACCCACGAAAAGACGACATGAGTAATAGGTTCTCGATAGTTGCCTCTTCAAGGCAATAAAATTAATTGAATATTAAATTAGTCAAAAGGTCATTTTTCTCTTACTAATTTATTATTAGGGATTTGCTTTTGCTATAATATTCTGTAAAGGTACAATATTAAAAATTAAGATGAAATGTGTAGAAAACGCAATATATGCTGAACTGAAATAAATGAAAATATGACAATAATAGAAAGAAAAGTCATGCGCTAGATACGTGCTGACTTTACGAATGAAAAGTAAGAAATATGTTAGATTTGAATTTGTATCCAGTGTAGATCACAGAATGCGTTATGTCGTGAATTATTTTATTGAAAATATTTTGATGGTTTTTAAAATAGTTCAGTGCATATTTTTCAAGAATCACAATTTTTTGAGAATTTGGTAAATACAGGTAGCATACAAAAATACAAAAGTAGAACAAGAATAGAGACCTGTTGGTTAAAACGGATAAGTAAGCTGAAGAGACAATCAAACGGCAATATAGCTCGAAGAAACGACAATCGATGGGGGAAAATTCTCAAGAGGCAGCCTCGTACCGGTAGGTGAAGTGTAGGGCAACCCCCACTGGATGGAGTGACGACCTGGTAAGATAATATGCAGGAAGTCGATGGATGCAAGTGAAGGGCTAATGATGATGGATGATAATGCATACGCAGTGTTACATGCACACAATTTTCTTAATTTGTACATAAAATACAATTTTTAACTCATAATATAATGTGTTGCTTTAAAATGTAAAAAAACATATTTGTAAAAAACAGTATTTGTGCCACCGCTATATGATAACAACATTATGGTCAGGGTAGACAAATTGTTGGAATTTAATATTTTTTCGTACTGTTTCTCAATGTCTGCACAGCCCCAAAATGTAATGTTTTTGGATTTTTCTGTTTTTGAGGCTGAAGTTTGATGAATTTAATCGCCATAGCACCATAATTGTCTGTCTTACAAGAGGGCGATAGTAAATGCATAAAATGCATAACACATGTCATACTTAAATATATTTTAACTTATCTGATATATTGTGTTGTATTTTCAAGAATATTATTATATATAAACTTATAAATTTTATAAGTTTTGAGCAGTTTTGATGAGTTTATTTGCTTAGAGGCAAAGCGCTCGCCGTAAATATCAAAGTAACCGAGCGAACCGAGCTCTGCTTCAACCAGTACAATTAAATTTGTTAACTTAAATTAAAAGTGCTGATTCAGTAGGTGCTCTGCGCTCCAAGTAGTTAAATATTTAAGTCTATGTGCTGTCCGCGAACACACAATGGGACAGTGTAGTGGACTATTTTCTTTATAGGACGTTCAGAAACGAGAGATTTGTGCGGGGCGAATTATGTTATCATGTCCTTTTTACGTTGCAAATATAATATATCTGCAGTGTGTCTCAACCAGGTCTAAAAAAAGTTCGCTGCTTATAAGAGTTTACATCTGTACATAAGCCTCTTCCTGTACTTTATTAGAATGAGACTAATAAACATCTTTTGTTTCAATAGCTATCATTAATATTTTCGAAGATAATAAGATTTTTTAAGAGACCAGCTTTTGTTAAAATGTATAAAGTGTGTCATACGATCGAGATCCGGAGGAACGGTACCATAATTAATATAGATAGTAGATTATTTTTATTGAAATGAATCTTATTTATAGATTTAGTGTATATATTTAGTACGGTAGGTATTAAAAACTAAAACGTCACGGTTTTCTTGTAATGTTTTACTGCTGGAGCTACATAAGTATACTATTGTTTAACTTACTACCTAAGAATGATATATCTTGAAGAAATTTTACTCTGTATGCATACACAATTACACGCACAATTTTTAAGGTAAGTGCTGATTTTATAGAAATGTGAGGCAATAGGAAATCCGGAGTTGGATAACAAATAGATTAACTTGAAATAAAAATCAAGAAATATTTAATGGTACTAATCAAATTACAGTAAGAACCGAAACTAGATACACGATGAGATTAACAAAGAGAATTATCTTGAATGATGTAGTTTTGTTGTAACACAATTTACAACCAAATATTGCATCCTTTTTTTAATTATTATAATCCAGCACCTGACTACTATCTCAAGTAAAGGTAAGTGTTGATAAAACTCTATATGGCTAATTGCATTGTCTTAGCGCAACAAAAGCTCATTCACTCTTGCCTTAAAGCCAGATTGAAATCAGATGGAAAGTCAGATGCCAGCAACTTACTCCACTACTTTGCTGCACGCTTTACAATAAGAAGCAAACCGTGTATTATATTTAATAAATGGTCCTTACTAACTACCACTACATAAAAATCGATTTTTAACTTTTTTACTTCAACACCATTTTATAACAAGAATTATATAAATACTAAAAAAATTGCCTTGGGGTAGGTCTATGTTCAGCAGTGGACTTGTGAAGGGCTGTAATGATGATGATGAAAAAAATTACTATATTGCACAAAATGTTCGAAATAATGGCGAAAATGGATTATAAAAAGGTTTTTCGATAATTGAATTACTTTCCTAAATATCACTATTAAAGATCTGTAGTTTTAAAGCTACGTAGGTCACTCAATAAGTTTTGAGATGCTTGAAATTTAAAAATGGAACACACCCATGTTATATGTTTCTAAAAAGCAAATTTATTTAAAAATAGAACTCCATAAGCCAATTGCTCAATAATAAAATAAAAACAAAGTTCTATTAATTTTCCTGCAACGCTTCCCTCGCTTTTCATTTAAAACGATGGATCTTAACCGTGAACATTTGCGCGCTGTGATCTATTATGATTTCAAATTTGGTTTAACCGAACAATTAAGTTTAAAATAGTTACATTCAGCATTATGGGATTCAGCTCCTTTACGCGCAACAATTTTTAGGTGGATTGCTGAATTCAAAAGGGGTAAAATTAACCTTAAAGATGACCAAAGAACCAGGGCCTCGCAAACAGCAGTAACAGAAGAAAATGTATGGACTACTGAAATATTGATGTGAGAAAAGGCAATCATCGGTAGGGGTCTACTCAGAAGGACAGTTACCGACAAAACTGCAAAGACCTCGCAACGTCGGCAAAAAATGGTAGCAATTTTTTTCGCGGAACGGACATTTATCGACGTGAATGCTGGAAAATTGTAGGCTAATCAACTCTGAATTGTATACTATGGTTGCATTACCTAAATCTTTTGAAGCTGTGCGGGAGAGAAAACTAAGACCAGGCTTCGGGGAATCTTGCTGCATCACGATAACGCCTCTTCACATACCTCCCTTAGAAAAAAAGCATTTATTAAGGAATCTGGTGTTTAAATTCTAAGTCACCTACCCTACAGCCCCGACTTAGCTCCTTGTGATTTCTTTCCGTTCCCAAGAGTCAAAGAAAAAATAAAAGGCAAGTTTTTTTCAAGCGCCGAAGAAGCCGTGGCTGCTTACGAAGAAGCGATTTCCGACCTGACGGATCAAGACTGGCAAAAGTGTTTTCAGAGTTGGTTTAGGCATATGGAACTTTGTATAAAGTATGAAGAAGAATATTTTAAAAATATGTAAAATAATTAACATTAGTATCTAGAATACTTTTTGTATATCTCAAAACTAATTTAGTGTACTGCGTACGCTTACGAATTCGCGTGTAAAGGCTATTTATTATATATTTTGATGGCTACACCTACTTATTGTAGTAATAGCATACACTGCAAGTGAATAATTTCAAGAGTGATAGTGAGGTGTGTGTTAATAAGGGATTATAAAAAATTGATCTTTTTTAGTTTTAATTATAAAAAGTTGATTAAAATGAACTAGTATTATTCGAAAGGCACTGTAAAATAAATGTGCACAGAATGGAAAATCATGCGCGTATTTTGCCGTATTGGTAGAACATGTTATGCGAACATACACACATGATTTTCCATATACAAGTAAAGTAAAAATTACTATTAGAAATAAACTTATGAAAAGAAATTCATCTTTAAGAAATATATCATATTCAGATTCGGATAGCAGTAATATAAACTTAATGTCAGAAACATCTCCAAGAAGTTTACCTGATACTACCCTACTAAAAAATTAACAATTTATTGATCTTAAGAATGAAATTAATCAAATAACTCTGCAAATGGCCAATGCACATAGTAAAATTATGGAGTTAAACTTAGAAAATACAAATTTAAGGAAAACCCTAGAAGAGTATCCGAAAAAAGAAAGTGTTTACAGGAAACTACTTGATAGTCCACTCAAACACGGTGCTATTTCCAAATCCTACAAAAAAGCCTAAAGAAGACAACTCTGACATTAACATTGACCTATATATTACTAGCGTAAGGACCGGGCCGACCGAACAACTAAAACGGACCAGTGCGCTGGCCCTAAAATTGCAGTTTAGGGCCAACGCAAATCGGTCGACAGGAGTGCGCGCGCAGGACAGATTTGCCCGTCATAAATATGTCTATTTGCGTGGTAAAAGAGAGCAAAAATTACGAAACAAAGATTTAAAAAAACGTAGGATATTGTGTCATTGGTAAATAACCTTATATTAATTTTGTTACATTTAAATTATTATGTAAACGCATTTTTAGGGTTTTATTTTACAGTTAGTTTAGTTACGTTACCAAGATTAGGCCATGGCAGGATACAGACCGTCAAAAATATTGTACATGGAAATTAAAAATATATTATTTAAAAAAATTATATCACGTTTGATGTTTCATGTTTCTTTTTTCCCATGTGCCGGGATTTTGGCGTCACGCGTCTAGTTTATCTATACGTTTCGTTTTTTGACGGTTTTATTTTTATTTCTGTTTAATTTTTGTCTAAAGAACTTAGTGTAAGTTAAATTTTGAATATTGGTACCTAATATATTTTATATTTAATTAGGGTAAAATGAAAAGAGTACAAAAGAAACCATATATGCTTAATTGAATCTAAACAATTTGATTCATAAAATATTTTTAAATTCTGTTTTCAAACCGATTGCTTCTGGAGCATTGAGTTTTTATCTTGGTAGCCCCTCATTAAAGTTGTATCAAGGATGCAACATAATTGCATTGATCGAGTAACGATTGACCAGAAAGGGAGCTAATTCTAATTTTATTTAAAAAAAAAACGTGGTACTCATGTGCAATACAAAAATTCTCGATATCGTATGGTCAATATTTAAATTTAAAAGGACCCAATAATAATTCAAGTCGACCTTTAGGTAAAATTATGGTATTTTCGCTTTGTATTTATGCCGATACTATATACTACAAACTATGAAATAATGGTACAATTAGGATAATTCTACTTCGAAATCCGACCCTGGTTACGTCGTGTTTTCATATGACGTATGTATTATGACAGATGCGCTATTTTTTCTTGTATAAAAAATTTATGAGTAAAATATTTAGAAGGGCTATCTTATCCTTCCTATCCTTCCTTTCGAAATCATTGGACATTACACAAAAAAACCAGTTCCGATTTTACTGTTCAAAAGAATAATGAATGTTTTTTAGAATCAAAAGAAGAAATTATAACTATCAAAACTAAAATCAAGGACAAAAATTTAATTCTTATTGTTGGTGACCAGCAAGACTCGGGAATGGCTTCAGCTTTAATGAAAAATCGGTCAAGGTATAAAAATCCCCATCAATGTAATATATCAGAATTTACATATCCTGACACTCAACACTGATACGCATATTATTTAAAAAAAACACTACAAAATGAGGTTCGAATGGGTGTAGATGATTGGATAATTATTTCGGTAGGCGCTAATGATGTCAATACCTATAAAACATTTGCTGAACTATATTATTTTCGAAAATGTTATAGCAAACAGAAGATATTGATCACGAATGTAATTCGCAATTCATATCTAGATGAACCTAAACTCAATCGTTTGTTAAATTCACTAGGTTTGTATTATTCAAATTGCTCCTTTATTGATTGACAGCATATAAGGCAAGTAATATGTTTCGGACAAAGTATAAATATATAATGTTTAATGCAATTATTAATAAAATAGATTCAATAGACTATACAAAACATTTTACATGATAGAAATATATTACAGACAATGTTTTAAAAAAATGCTTATAAGCCAGGCACCATTCTATTCTACTTTGCTAAAATGAATCGACACGTCCATACGAATAAAATAACAAAGCCTGATGAAAATAATAGTGTCATTAATGTGTGTATCAAAGTATGTCAGTGTATCAAATTATAAGAAAGGAACAATTTACATTCTATTTTAAACCAATCAATAAAAATTAGTAATAACGTAACTACTAACAAATATGTCTTTAACTCCTGAGAAGATTCTGAATATTTTTCATATTATATTGATATTTGATCAGAGGCAACACTTATTTTTAAAACGTAAAACTTTTTTTATTAATATTAGACTAAATATGTAAAAAAGTAGACGTTGAATAATATCTGAATTTTCCAATGCATGTTACGATAATGAACAAAGAGCGCAATGCACTATGCAGTATGAACGTAATATGTTGATCACGCTGGTCTTCAATTTCTTGAGGAATTTTCAATGAAACTCTGCAATTACAAACAAAATAAAACAACTAATAAAAATAAAATACAATAACTAATTAGTTATGCATCCCGGTATTCACGGAACTGCACCGGAGACCATAACAATTCAAGCGTAAGCGTGGGCGTAGATTGCTGAATTACGTCTGGAAGACGGGTGGTGTTACCTGTGAATACTGATAACTGTTCTTTAGCTTAAATATCTAGAATAAATAGTCTTAGTTTGGCTCGCACAAGTATCGGACATGTAGTCTTAAGTTAGAATCCATCGCGGATTAATTAAGTACTATATAAGTAATGTATCGCATATTAATAGTTATAAGTTTATTAAATAAAGTTTTTTAAAAACGTCCTGAGTCAATTTCGAATCTTGACTGGCGCAGCCGGTAGGATTTCGCGTGTAAAGCTTGCTCATATAAGAAGACTCCAAAATCAGTCCTCGTGAAACAGTTTACGGTGCCGTCTTGCACTTTCGCGAAATCTACGAACCGAAATAAATTTGTCGAATTCGAAACAGGACATCAAGAAAGAAAACTTCCTAGCCCAGGCGAAAGGATGAGTTCGAGTGTACTGTGAGTAAACCTTTTCACGTCCATCTCTGTTCCCATCTATTTTTGCTTGCTAGAATTATAGTGTTATTTGATTTTTCTAAAAATCGAACAAAATAAATTGCACAAGCATAGGCAATTTATTCTATATCATTAAGTTTAATAATTAAGTAGGTATTGAAAATAATTTGAAATAAAGAAAATTTATTAAATTGTGTTATAAAAAAATAACATAATTAAAGAAATAAAAGGATATATTAAAGATATAAAAGGATATATTAAAGAAATGAAATTATTAATTATAAAAAATTGTTGTAACAATTACGTGTTATACCTAAGGATTTACTTTGTCTTATACCTAAGTTTGAGGGAGAGGAAGGATTATGAAATTCATTTATTAAGAAAGCTCAATACATATACAGGTCTTTCGCAGACCCTAATAATGCCACACAAACAATATATGTATTCCATGCGATAAACAGCCGATTAACAGGTAGTCAGCACATTTCGCTGCTTAAATGCAAAACTACCACATGCCAAAAAGTATTAATTTTACAGGAGAGCCAATTGAAAATTTTCAGATTTTATTTTTTGAATAACTCAACCAAATCACGACCGATTGGTACGCGTAATACATCATTACATGCGTATTTGAATCCTTAACGAGTTTAAATTAGTATTTCTGCACTTATGTTTATAAGGAAGCATACAGAAGCAGATAAGTTACTTTTGAATATAAATTAAAGGTGTAATGACACTGAAATGTATGAAATAAAAGCCACAAGTCGAAAAAAAATCAGGGTTTTATATATTTATTTTTTTAAATAAGACACATAAGTCGTTAAGTTTATTTATAAGTCAAAATATAGCATCATTTTGAAATAATTGATATTCTTATTACGTAATTCCGCTTAAAAACAAAATCTGTTTAATATTTAAAAAGTATAAATTCTCATTCAAAAGCTAAAAATGTTAATCTAAAAGCTTTAAACATTGTGAGATCATTCAGTAACTAGATATCTTTATAATTAATCTACTTATCATAGTCACAATTTGCTACTAGACTAAAAGTATCGGGAATGGAATATTTCCACTGTTCTTGTCATATTAAAATCTTTTTAATTGAAAACTCCTTGGTTTTAAAAATCGAATACCATTTATTTATTTAAAAAAAGATTTTCGGTCCTGTCACAAGGTTTTGTCAAACTTGTTTAGTCGTTGAGAAAATGGAATTGACTGAAGAAAATTCAAGAGCGATGATTTATTATGACTTTCGAAGTGGTTTAACACAAAAACAGTGTGTTGACCGGATGATTTCTGAATTTGGTGATGAAGCCCCATCAAAACCACAATTTATCGCTGGTTTTCTGAATTTCAACGTGGACGTTTCAAGCTCAGTGATAATCCCCGTCAAGGCCGTCCAAAAACTGCAGTCACCCAAGAAAACGTTGATGCTGTGCATAAGCTGATTGAATATGATCGACATGTGACATACCGCGAAATTCAGGCAACTTTAGACATTGGCATGAGTCAAATACAAATAATCTTGCATGATCAATTAGGTGTAAAAAAGTTGTTTTCCCGATTGATTCGCTCTGTGAAGAGTAAAAAGCGGCTCGCGTTACTTGGTGCGTCAGAACTCTCGAAAGATTCCACGCAGGAACCTCAAATACTGTATACAACATCGTATCATGTGACGAATCCTGGATATACGCGTACAAACCCGAAACAAAAAACCAGTCACGAGTTTGGGTGTTCGAAAATAAGTTAAAGCCAACAAAAATTGTTCGTTCACGGAGTGTTGCAAAAAAACGTGTTTGTCTCCATAACCAGTTACGACTATTCCTCTTGAGGGACGAGGAACGGTTAATGCAGAAATATACGCTAGCATTTGTTTTCCATAGGTCGTTTCTGAACTCCGTAAAGAGAACTGCAACCGCCGCATCATCCTCCATCACGACAATGCAAGTTTTCACACCGCACACAGAACAAAAGAGTTTTTAGAGCAAGAAAATATAGAATTATTAGACCATCCGCCGTACAGCCCCGACCGAAGCCCTAATGATTTCTATAATTTCCCTAAAATAAAGAATAAATTGCGTGGCCAGAGATTTTCATCACCTGAAAAAACTGTGGACGCCTACAAAACGGCCATTTTGGAGACCCCAACTTCCGAATGGAATGGTTGCTTCAATGATTGGTTCAATCGAATGTAAAAATGTGTCAAATTTCACGGAGAATACTTCAAAAAGCAATGAATACATTTTTAAATAGTAATGTTTTATCACTTCCTTGATTCCCGAAATTTTCAATGCCGCCCTCGTATTAATGAATAATTACTATGTTATTCACAACGATGAAGACCACAATAGTTATTAATATTAATATAATATTTATAAAAATAATATCAGTTAAATATAATGTTATAAAAATCAAACAGTCTTGACAATTTGTTATTTTTTCTAATTAACCAAAAAATTACTATGAAAATTTATAAATAACATAACAATCTCAAAAAATAGCTTCAATAAAAATAATAAAAATGAATACGCCCCGAATATCTACAGATTTGCGTAAAAGCTTTCATAATATTTAGGTTTCACATCTTTTCTATTAATTTTATGATACCCTATTTTTTGTTTCCGAAACTTACAGTTTTGTGTATATAATTTCTTTAAAGTTGGCACTGTTGCAGTCTTAGCTTTCTTTTTCAATGTGTGTACCCATTCAAAGTTTTTATCTTCATAGGACGTTTTGAAGAAAAATGTATATCTGTTATCCTTGGTGATTGTCATAGTTTTAATATCTGCCGATTTCACATTCTCTCCGTCTTCACTTGTGGTGTAGTTTCCCGTAGCTAACGATTTTAAATCCTAATAATCTTCATACGTGAGTTCCTGTACATTGTACGGAGTGCCATTTTTTTTTGACGTCTTAATGAGTGTTATATACCGGTCTGGTATATAGATAGGCGACGCTTTGAGTGCTCTTGATATATTTTGAAAAGGAAATGAATCTATTTCATCGAGTACTGAGAAACCGAGATTAGGCTGGCTTGCGGAATAGAATTTGTGGAGACATCATTTAGATCCACGACATCATTTTGTTGGGATATATTTCCAAGTGAATTTTCAAGCGGCATTGTGTTAGAATTATACTTGAATGCGATGTGCCTAGATCTCTTGGCGTTTTACGTGGACTGCCACTTTTATCGCAAACTCTATTTGTAACAAAGAAAACAAAAAAAAATGAGTATTAAAATAATAATATGAATTAATAATACTACCCAAGATTTCCCTCACCGAGATCACCTTTATTATAATTGCGACAGCTTTTCGGACCCCAAAGTAAAGTAATGAAGAAGTTTAAGAATTAGACCATTAATTCTAGAGATAACTTCATTCAGCTTAACCTCTTTAAAATTAGTAAAGATATGTTAATACTCGTAATCACTTTTAGATTAACTTAATAAATGTTTCATTAAATATAATATGATGTACTTACTTTTTTGTTAGGTGTTTGACGGGCTCGCAAGCTCCAACATATTTAGAACTCTTGGCGCTCGATTGTTCATTCTGAAGAATATCATTAACCTTCTTTATTAATTTTAAACGAAAAATGGGTACAAAAATGTTAAAAATCATAACATATTGCTAATAAACGAACACATTACTCTTCTTTTGAGTATTCAGGTTACATAAAAGACGTTACAGAGCAATAAAATTAAAAAAAAAATATATAATACTATACATTCTAAAAACGGAGCGGTTTAGTTTAGTTTAGTTTTAGTTCAAAAGTTTAAAGAATTTATCATTGAAAAATTTATGCGAAACAAACATATTCCATATACAGCACATTTGTTGAGAAATTAATTGAATATTTGTATATATATTTTTAAGCAAAACAAGTGTATTACAAAATGTGGCTCTTTTATCTTAAAATAAAATTGTGTACTTTTGAATTTTAAATTCAAAACAATAACATTCCGTTATATGGTGCTTTCGACTATAAAATAAGAATCAAACTTACATAGTTTTTTGACATGAGGTAGTTTGGTTCCAAGAAAACGTGCATTCACGCTGGCAGCCCGACAACAACCAACAATATGGCGGTTTTGACTTGAAGTTAGTCGCAAAAGATCAAAATTCAAAACAAATGTTTCGTATATTTTTGGTGTTTTAAGGTCGAAATCAACGGGTGTCTTCGATTCAGATATAAATATAATAGATTATAATATGAATTATATAATAAAACCGATTTTCATCTTTTTTATTTATGGTAGTTTTGAATTTAAGCAGCGATTTGTTAAGTGAGCGTGATGATATTAATTGTTGGAATACGCTTAAAGATATTTTAATTCAACATATTGGCGATCCACGTTCGGAAGATTGCATAGCTATCGAATTAGAGTAAATGAAAATTAAGTCCAGCGAATCATTTATCGATTTTTGTCATAGGATACAACATATGCGTAGTACCTTATTCGCAAAAGTCAATCTAATACAGGACGAAGGAGTAAAAGCAGCTAAAATGATAGTGTATAATAATATGTCACTAAATGTATTCCTTTATAATTTACCCGAGGATTTAATTCGTATCGTGCGTCTTAGACAGTGCACTAGTTTAGAATCCACTTTAAGTGTCATAACCGAGGAAGTGAATTTCATGAACCAATATAATGCGAAAAATAAAAGGAAACAGAATACAACATCCCAAAATTTCAAACCCCAACAAAGTGTTAATATTTTACCTAATAATAATCAATCGTATTTTAAATTTTCAAATCCACCATTTGGACCACAGAATAAATTTCAATTGCCTAATAATAATTTTAAATTTGGTATCCCGCATCAGCAACAAGGTCAAAGATTTGTTGTTCAAAATAATTTTAAAAATGGCCCAACATTTAATAATAATACGGGACCACAGAACTTTAAGTTTGGTATTCCAAACTAGCAATCTAACTTTAAATTTAGCATACCCCAACAATACCAGGGCTTTAGGCCACACATAAATAATTATGCGTGACCTCCACTAGCTTTTACAAATCAATCCCAAAATAAATTTAAATTTGGTATACCCAATCAGAATTTCCAAAAACAAAATTTAAATGAAAATACCGATGTCTATATGCGTACCGCTCGTCCGATAAGACAAAATATGCTAGAGACTACCCAAAAAAAAAAGGACCGAAATACCCGCGAAATTATAACCATGATATAAATTAAACGAAAATAACTACACATATAATTTAGAAGTGCCCAATTTGAAGTTGAACCGTATAGTCAAATAGAAGAAGCAAGATACAACCCTGATATAATTTCGAATGATACTGAAAATTTTCAAATAGAAGCCTCCGAGTCACCCCCAAAATAATACAAATAAATTGTGACACAATTTTAAAACTCCTTCACATCGAAATACCGGAAATTCAGGCTCGTTTTATGATAGATACCGGAAGAACGCGATCTTTTATAAGCCCCACTAAGGCAGAACAATATTTCTCCGCTTTCAAATTATATGAACCTTTCGAAGTTATAAGTACGCATGCACGTAGCCAACATAACGAAGCTATATATATACCGCTCTTTAAAACATTTAAGAGTTTAGAAAAACATAAATTCTGTATATACGATGTCGATAGTAGATACGACGGTTTGATAGTTTAAGATCTTTTAAAACAACTTGACGCTTCAATAGATATAAAAAAACCAAGTACTGCACACACGTGATACAAATATACCTATTATATATAGCCCCCCATACGAAGTAACATTGGAACCAAGAACGGAAACGCGAGTCAAGGTCCCAACGGATATGCAAAATGGAAATGCTATAGTAGATTATGTCGATTTTGGTCAAGGTGTTAGGATGCCAAGCGCTATAGTAAAATTCGTTAATTCTTTTGCATACACGGTGATACAAAATGCGTCAGACGATAGGGTTACCATGACGTTCTTTAAGCTCCTAAAAGTAACCAAGTATATATCTGAAGAATGCAGAGCGAACTTCATGAGAGATAACTACGAGATAGATGAACTATTAAAGAAAAATTTGTCGAAATTTCGTCCGGAACATGTAAATGAGAAAGAGCGCGAATGTATCAAAAAACTGTACTATGACTATCGGGACATATTCTATTGCGACGATATCTCGCTCTCATTCACCAACAATGTAAAACACAAAATCCGTACTAAAAATGAAGACCCCATATACATACAAACATGCTATAAATGAGAAAATACAGAAACAAGTCGAAAAACTCCTCTAAAATAACGTCATTAAATATTATCACTCGCCTTGGAGCGCACCTGTCCCCAAATCTTGTCCCCAAAAAACTCGACGCTTCAGGTGAAAGGAAATATAGTATGGTAATTGATTATAGGCGTTTGAAGGAGCTCATTATAGATGATAAGTACCCATTGCCGAATATTTCAGACCTGTTTCATAAACTAGGAAATCCATTTATTTTACAACGTTAGACCTGGCAAGCGGGTATCACCAAATAGAAGTTGAGGAAAGTGATAGACATAAAACTGCATTTACAACCCAGTCTGGCCATTACAAATTTGCGCGCCTCCCGTTCGGATTAAAGACAGCCCCCGCAACATTTCAGCATGCTATGGATAACGTCTTGAGAGGGTTGCAAGGGTTTGCATTGTTTAGTATATCTCGATGATATAATTGTATACTTTTCTAGTCTACGGGAGCACTTAAAAAAGTTAAAAATGATATTCGATCGACTACAGGAAACAAATCTCAAAGTTACCCTAGACAAATGTGAATTTCTTAGAAAAGACGTCCTCCATTTAGGCCATACAATAACAAAAGATGGATTCAAGCCAAATAATGACAAAATCCAAGCCGTAGTAGATTTTACGATACCAAGAACCGACACCGAAATCAAAAGATTTTTGGGTCTAGTAGTATATTATCGTAAATTCATTAAATATTTTGCTAAAGTCACCCAACCACTCACCAATTGTCTCAAGAAAAGAAATAAGATTGAAATTACAGAACAGTATGTAGCCGCTTTCGATAGTTGCAATGAACTTTTGGTAAACGCACCCATTCTCCGATTCCCGGATTTTTCAAAACCATTTGTACTCACTACTGATGCCTCAAATTATTCTCTAGGAGCGGTATTATCTCAAGGCGCCATCGGAGCCGACAAACTAATAGCTTACGCTAGTAGAACTTTAAATGATGCAGAGACCAGATACAGTACTATCGAGAAGGAACTGTTGGCAATAGTGTGGGCCGTAAAAACATTTAGACCGTACCTATATGGCCGAAAATTTACCATTTTCACAGATCATAGACCTTTAGCGTGGTTAAATTCTATCAAAGAACCCAACGAACGGCTTGCTAAGTTCGATTATGACATCGTTTATAAAAATGGGAAACAAAATTTCGGTGCCGACGCCTTATCCCGTGTTAAGGTAAATGCTCTGGGAGAAGACCAAAAATCAATGAAGGTTAACATGGATAAGGATGAACAGCTGCAAAAACACATAGACAACTTAATCGAAGAAATCGAAAGATTATGAAATAAGGATACAAGCCCGATGGCAATATCATCAGATACGGAGAAGACCTTATCGATCCCATCCATTAAGAGCAATAAATCACCATATTCGATACCATCACCGACAAGTAGTACCATTTTTGCACCAAAAACGTTTGATAATTCATATACTTTTACAAGACATTCAGCGCAATCAATAGATACCGATGGTATTCCAATTCAAGAGGAAACCATAGATACTAAACCTCATCAAATATTTATTTTTACGTGGTATAGGGACGAAATAGCCGTTAAGAATCTATCGAGACAAAAACAAAAATACTCGAAGTTCATATTCCCCTAAATGGACCCAACCTAGTAAAACAATTTTTAAAGGAGTACATTAAACCTAAAATAAAACAATTCATTTACTTTGAGAACGACGCACATCGAAAACAATTTTAAGAGGCTATAACTGAATTATTTAAAAAGGATACAGTTAAGATCTTTGAATTCAAGCGAAGGGTAGTATATGTAGAGGATAAGAATGAGCAGCGTGAAATAATAAAAAAATATCATATTGGTAAAACATGTCATAGAGGTATAAAAGAGACAATAGTACACTTAAAACGTACTAACTTCTGGAACAATATGCTTAACAATCATCGATGCCTTTAGTAAGCATGGACAAGCTATAGAAATAAACAATAGGTCAACCCTGGAAATAATTAGAGCTCTTATTAAATATTCCTCTATGTATGGCGTACCACAAAGAGTAAGTGCAGATTCAAGAACTGAATTTAATAACGTACTAATGAAAGAAACCCTTAGTTTTTATAAAATAGATTTGCATATAGGCACTCCGCACAATCCAAATTCCATGGCAAATGTCGTACGTTTCCACTCCACCCTATTATAAATATATCGCTTAGCAAAATATGAAAGAAAAATTACAGATGCCGCATCTGTAATGACATGTGCCATCATGTCGTACAACCAAACGTTACACTCAACAACAGGCCTTACGCCCTTCGAAGTAGTGTTCGGTCATACTGACTCCTCTAGTACTTTTGACGTTGAATTTAATAAAAATTACAAACAAAAATTGTTACAAGAACATAATCGACGAACTCAATACTTATATGAATATTTAACTAATAATTTTATTAAAAATTAACAGTGAAAGCATATCTAGTTTTGCAGCCGATGAAGGCATACAATTTAAATCTTCCATTGCGTATTCTCCGCATTTTGGCGGACTTTGGGAGGCAGATTGTAAGTCTGCAAAGTACCAAGCAACTAGAATATTAGGCAACAAATATCTTACGTTTAAGGAGTTGTCTACTTCCTTTGCGCAAATTGAGTCAATCCTTAATTTCAGGCCGTTAACTCCTCTTTCCTCAGACCCCAATGACCTCAATACTTTAACATCAGTACACTTCCTGATCGGCAGACCACTCACGTCACTACCATCGGAAAATTTACTAAACGTTAATTTAAATAGACTTTGTAGATACCGATGCCTTGAAAAGCTGCTTCAAAACTCATGGGAATGCTGGCGAAAGGAATACCTAAGTGAACTGCAACAAAGGTATAAATGGCAGATGTCTACAGGAAGAATGGCATTGTGCGCTGTGCTGTCCACAACTTGTGTCCCTTGACGAGTTTATCCACAAAGAAGCACCTCAAAATCCTAAAGACTTTGAGGGGGAGGATGTTTAATCTTTATATTTAACGCATCCGGAATTGACGTTATACATCGACACGAACGGGACGGCGGCACTATTACGACATTACGCATTGAGCTCCGCAACCGGAAACAAGTTTTAAATTAAATTATTTGTAATTAAATAACTAAGTAAATGTAAAATTTTTATTTATTGTATAAAAACACAACATTTAACTAGTCAAGATTCGAAACTGACTCAGGGCGTTTTTAAAAAGACTTTATTAATAAACTTATAACTATAATGTGCGACATATTACTTATACTCGTAAAGTACTTAATTAATCCGCGATGGATTCTAACTTAAGGTACATGTTCGATACATGTGCGAGCCAAACTAAGACTATCGTAATTCTTATTCCAGATCTTTAAGCTAAAGAACGGTTATCAGTATTCACAGGAAGGACCACCCGTCTTCCAGACGCAATTCAGCAATCTACGACCACGCTTACGCTTGGATTGTTATAGCCTCCGGTGCAGTTTCGTGAATACCGGGATGCATAACTCTTCCCCCCTCAGATTCGAAATTACCGGGCGAAGTTTTCCGAGTCCGATAATTTCGATATAAATATTTGTTACAAAGGATTACAATTATTATTACTAAAATTACATATAACATTAATGTCCCGATACTTACGTCCTTCACATTTATGACACTTTCACTTTGTTCACTTTTTACACTATCACTGGTTAATATGTGGTTTAGCTGCTGTAGATTAGTTTATTTACATCAACAAAATGTTTACCTTTGTCAAAATATAATTTATGAGGCTTTCCTCTTCGGGATACAAAGGTCTTAAACATAATAAAAAATATCGGTAGTCATATCACTTGCTGCTTCAAGGTGCAAGGCTTTTGTAGCGAAACAAATAAATAAACGTAACATTTTGTTATTTTGCAACCGCGACCTTTGCGGTCAGTAATAAAAATGGTCCGGCAAAGTTCACACCGCTTACTTGAAAAGGAAGACTCGAAGTACCTCGAGTAGTGGGAAAATTACACATTATGGGATTAAAACACTTTGGTTTTATTATTTTACACAGTTCGCTGTTATTGACAGTGGATCTTGCTTTACTCTACCTCTTAAAGGCCAAAATTTTTTTCTTATATTGGTTCACAATATAAAAGTTTTTTTTATGATAATCAACAAATAGTAATTTACAAAAGGCATTTTTCATTTCTAATAAAATTGGGTATATTACTGCGTGTGCCTCATTGGACTTTTGAGCACAGTCGTCAACGCGAAGTATTTCATGTGCATCGATAAATGGACTTATTGCCAATAAGCGGGACTCAGATGGTAAGTTTCCCTTAGACTTTAGAACCTTAATTTCGTTTGCGAAGCATTCGTTCTGATGTTGCTTTATTAATATTTGTAAAGATGACTCTAATTCCTTGATTGTTAAAGGTCCCGTGAATTTGTGACGTTTATTTTTTAGATTATGAATAAAACGTAGACCGTAAGCTAAATATCTTTGTAGTGTTGTTAACCTTGAAAATCTTTCAAAGTTTACGATCATAGACTGGCTCACAACTGAAGTAGTATTTGATGAACATGTAGTTTGTAGTGTTTGATGAATCTGTAGTTTGTGGTGTAGTTATAGATTGTAGTGGTTTGGTATAAGCTTTCCTTTCAGGTAAACAAGCAATATCTTTAAAATTTATACGTTTTGGGCCAATTACACGAGTTTTCGGTTAAAAACCACGGTCCACGTCACCAAAGCGTGGCAGAGTTAATAAATTTAGGATTTTAACCTAATGAGGCTAGATCTGCTGGGTTTTCGTATTTTAGTCTCCAGGGACGTGCCACCAAACGTCTGAATTAGTGAATTTTCTTATTTCTCCAACGCGATTTGAAACAAACTATTTGAAATGGTATCATGGTTGAGAGGGTAACTAACTATTGTAGAATTAGTCCAATGACAGACTGAATAAATTTTGCAACGAAGAGCCTTTAATACTTTAACACTTAATCGCGCCGAAAGCAACGCACCACACAGTTGCAATCGAGGTATTTTTGTTGTTTAACTGAAGAAACTTTACTTTTGGGACAAAGTAATCTGACCAGAACATTACCCGAACCATCAACTGACCTGAGATAAATTGCAAAAGTATATGCTGCTTGGTAAAGCATCTGAGAATGTATGTAAGTCTATCACTACAGGTTTATGCATCTGGATATTTCAATAAAAGATACAGTGTTTAAATTATTTATAAAACCTCGCCCGTTTGCCTTTAAATTTTTATCCACCAAATCATCTCAATCAAGTCTTGTCAACCTTAATTTTTGTAATATTATTTTAGGTATAACAGTATAAAGACTAAGCAAACCTAGTGGGTAGAATAATTTAGCCGAATTGGACAAAATCGATCTTTTGGTTATATTTTGATCTAACTGTATGTTAACTGGAAATCGAATAACATTTTTACTTGGATCTCATTTAAGGCCTAAAACGCTGGGTTGTGAAGTCAAATCTAAATTTTTTGGCAAAAATAGCAAAATACGTGCATTAGTTGTCCATTTTCTTAAAAGAAAGCAGGCAGTACTAAGAATTTTAGTCTAGACTCTAGACTGATTGGTTTATACTTTGTAATTCACTTTCAATTTCAGTGCCAGACAGAAAGTCATCAATATAAAAGTCAGCTTTTATTAATTTTGATGTTGTCTTATCTTTTCATGCTTTTGAAAGTTGCAACAGACAACGTGTACTTTCCATACGTCACTGTATTAAATTGATATATTTTTATTTGCTGTGATGGTTCGTTACGCCATACAATCATTTGCAAGTTTCGTTGATTAGGGACTACTAGGATTTGGCAGTACATTTTTTTCCACATATGCAACAACGTATTTATGTAACAACGTATTTATGTTGCCGACATCTCAACAAAAATGCAAATAAATCGTCTTTCACTACAGGGTCAATGTGTGGCACATTGTCAGGTGGTATTACAGTGGAAGTTTTCGCAAAAGCAACATAAAATACACGATGCTTTGTAGTCACTGTTTTCTCTAATTACACCATGATGTGGGAGATAACAACCAAATGGGTGCTTAGAAATATTGGTCAAGTGACCTAAACACACATATTCTTTAATAAAATGTTGATATTCTTGTTTGAATTTATCCTTGTTGTTTAATTTTTTCTCCAGTTGTAAAAATATTTTTCTGCAATATTGTATAAATCACCTAAAATTTCTACAGAACATTTTAGTGTTATTTGTACACAAAATCTACCGTCGTCTTCAAGCCGAGTGGTTGTATTAAATAATGTGTGGCGGCGCTGTCGTCGCACCACAAGCAAAACAAATCGAAGCCTAAATCGCACTCTCAAAGTTGTGAATCAAAACAGTGTAATACCATTTGTAGCGTAACTGCAATGAATTTAAATAAGTGCCAACGTTTTCAGAATAATTGTTTGAATTTAGCTTATTTTCAGGTATATCAATTACAGAAATTTCAAGAAAAGAAGTCAAAGGTTCTGCTTTGATAAAATATTTGGCGGTGGGGGGAGGGGTTAACATTGTAAGTCTGACGCATCACTACTGAGAGTACAAAGTGGTCTAGAATTAATTAATAGTCTATTTGCGTTAACAAGGTGTTAAGATGTTCGTATGTCAGTTTCGTGTTACCCATTATACATTTCAAATGATGTTTTTCCATTTTGATCCCGGCGTCCCATATACTTCCCCAATTTGATGCTGTTGAAGCTATGTATTTCCAAGTAATTTTTTCATTTTTCAAAAAGAGTCTGATGCGGGATTACGCTTCAGCACCTAATAGAGACCGTGAAGCTCTGTCTCTGCGCCCTTGAAAGTGGTGGCGCTGTTACTGTGAAGCTCCAGACACTTACCTCGTCTCGATATAAAAAGTTTTAGAGCGTTAAAAATCTCCTTAGATGTGAGGTCGCTCACCATTTCGAGATAAGTAGCTTTCGTGCTGAGGCAAATTAATAAACAGACATACCCTTTAATGATGATAGGCTTACAAATCCTACTTTGCTTGATGGTATTAGGACTTGCGTAATCAAAACCAATTATTAGAAAGAGCCTATTAGGGGTTATGCGATACTTTGCTAGGTTAGCCATAAGCTGTGTACACCTTGTAAGAAATTTCGCGCACGTAACGCATTTTTGTACGATCTGTCTCACTCTATTACGCGCCTGCACCGGCTAGAAGTGACTCCTCACGCCACTTAGCGTCACCTGTGGTCTAGCGTGTAGCAGCCGCAGGTTTTTGTACCTGAGAGTGAGATCTGTTACATGGCAACGATCTGGTAACAACATGGGAAACTTCTTATGAGTAGGCAAATCAGAGTGTCTAATGCGGCATCATATACGCAGAACACCGTTATCTGAAAATATATTAAGATATTTTAAATGTTGGTTTGTGAAAGTTTTGTGTCCGCTGAAATCAGAATTAGACAACAAGTGCTAAACTAAACTCGTTACGGAGGTGCGACTGTTGCACCGAAGGCACTATGACATGGATGGCAGCATCGCGCTCTGCGACAGTGATATTTCCTGTAAACATATTTTCATTTTTAACTTTCCTTTTCTTTTTCAAGTTATCTATAAAACGCAGAACACGCAAAAAGACCTTCACTAATTTTGAACAGGATCTCTCGAAATGGTTTTGCAGTATGATTTTTCGTCCGTGTGAGAACCAAGTCAGCGGGGTAATCCTAGGTACTCACGTGATGCCAGTTATCGACAGCAGTCAGTTCCTGTATTAAACTATCTCTACGAATCCAACATAAAGTTATCGTGGAGTCCGTCCAATAGTGGGTACTGGCTATGTCGACTTGTAACACTTTATGAACGGAGTCCATAAGCAGAGCTAGCAATACGGCGGCGCAGAGCTCCAACCTAGGTAACATCACGGGCTTTTCAACTCGGGACTTTGAGCATATTAAGTGGACTGTATCCTTAAGTCAGCAGCTCCTCACATAGTCCGCGCAACCGAATCCTTTAGTGAGCTGTCAGCAAAGCCACGGAACTCCAGCTGGTTACGTTCAGGATCTACCATCAATCGGGGGATATATATACTGCTGAGATGGTGCAGCAACTTACTGCAAAAGTCTTTCAAGAACGTAAGTATTTGTCTGGAACATCATCATCCCAACCGATGTTATGCAATTTAGCTTGCATTTTGCTCACAGGACCTATGAATCCCATGGGATCATATATTTTGGCAATACATGCAAGGATATTGCGCTTTATGTTTTTAGTGTTATCCAAATTTTGAGAACTCACTACCTGAAATATATCATTCACAAAAGCCCCAGTGTTTTAAGGGCAGAATCGTCATCGCGATGAACTTTTGATTATTTTTATATTTTACAAAATAAGTTCATGTTTGTGTTGTGTGTAGTATACATTCCACCGAGTTGTGGTGATAATGAATACATGTTGTTGGTAGTATAATAGAAAATTATCGTGATGGCTACAATGATTTAATAGTGATAGGCGATTTTAATTTATATTCTAGCTCAACAAATGTACGCAATCATTTTGAGTACTTTTGCACATATTGTGAATTCACCCAGTACAACAAAATAGGAAATTGCAAATGAACGACAATTAGATCTTGTTTTGAGCACGCGTTCAGTGGAAAAAGAATTGGAGGTGCGCGAGGCTGAGCCAATCGTGCCGCCCGACCCACATCATCCTCCGCTCGCCATTGTGGTGCAGCGGGAGCGTGCGCGGTACGGCGGGCAGCCCGCGCCGGCGCCACTGCTAGCTGAGTCTGAGGGGAGCAATCAGACGCATACTGGATGGAACTTCTATAAAGCAAACTTTCCGTTAATGTATTCGTTAATAGCGGCCATAGATTGGATGCCAATGTATAGGTTAGATGTAAATAATAGTTTAGATTATTTTTATGAGGTTTTAAACAAAGTTATGGATGACTGCGTGCCAAGAAAAAAGCGAAGACGTGTAAACTCGGAGTACAGTTACCCCGAGTGGTACACGATAGACATTATTCGCAACATACAATTAAAAGCTAGGCTTCATAGGCAGTTTAAGGTTAGCAAATCAGGGGCCGATTATGAGGCGTTTGCTAAGTGTAGAACGTATGTAAAATATTTAATAAACTCCACGTACAAAAATTATAAAAACCTGATGCAGAGTGGGTTTCAGGAAAATCCAAAGGTATTCTGGGCTTACATTAACTCATAAAAGACAGCAGAAGTCCACGCAAGATTTTAAAAGATAATAAGGTACTTACTAGTGAGCAATGTGCTACTGAGTTTGCTCAGTATTTTTATTCGGTATTTAGCCCTAAGATGTCTAAGCTGGACGTGGAGGCGGCAGTGAATCAGGCTGGTGGTAAGAATGGTGCGGCTAGGGTACACATAGAACAACTAAAGCTTGATGAAGTACTTTACGCTCTGCAAAAACTCAAGCCAAAAAAGTCAACTTGACCCGATGGCATACCGCCCTACATTTTCAAAGACTGTAGACTAGTACTTGGTAAGCCACTTCTCTACATATTTAATCAGTGCCTGGCGGAGGCAGTGTTTCCAGATAGATGGAAAACAACCAAGGTAGTCCCAGTACCAAAAGGAAAGTCAGCATCAAACGTGGACCAATATAGGCCGGTTGCTGTGCTTTCGACACCAGCTAAAGTACTGGAGGCTGCAGTACACAAGAGCATCCCCTCGCAAGTTAATGTACAGCTTTCGGATGAGCAACACGGTTTTAGACCCGACAGGAGCACCACCAGCAACCTAATTAATTATATGAATTATATTGTACCTGAAGTGGATGCTGGAGGACAGGTAAATTTAGCTTTCTTGGATTACAAAAAAGCTTTCGACCTAGTAGATAATGACATACTGCTCACAAAACTGGCAGGTGTAGGATTTACTCCCCATTTACTAACATTTTTTGCTAGTTATATGCGGAACAGAAAGCAATATGTTGAATATGCGGGGTGTAGGTCAGAAAACTATTTAACTAGGTCCGGAGTAAGTCAGGGCAGCAATCTCGGTCCATTGCAATTCATATTGATGATAATGACCTTCCAACGGTTGTCAAAGATGCTCATTGTACTCTATTTGCAGATGACCTGAAAATGTATCTTGCTGTGAGGAACAGAGAGGATTGCCAAAAGTTACAACAAGATATAGATAGGGTGGTAGCCTGGAGCCAACATAATAACTTACAATTTAACATCACGAAGTGCATAACTATGACCTTCAGCCGTGTACTATCTCCAGTTACGTACCAATACCAGGTTAACGGGGCACTAATAGCGAAAGTGTCAAAAGTCAAAGATCTAGGGGTTAATTTCTCCTCTAAACTAGAATTTGGAGAGCATATAACCAAAATCTGTAAGAAAGCCTACAGAAATTTGGGATTCGTACTACGGATAGCTAGGGATTTCACTAATATAAAGACAGTTATTGCATTATATAATTATTTAGTGAGGAGCCAATTAGAATTCAACGCGGTCATCTGGTCTCCACATGAGACTAAGTATAGTATCATGTTGGAGAGAGTGCAGAATATATTTATTAGATATTTATATCAAAAAATGTATGGAGTATACCCATTTTACCCAAATAAGTATCCTACCTTATTCACCTTAGGTATGGTAGGATACAATGAGCTAAAGGTTAGGAGGAATTTAGCGCTTGTTTCATATATCTTTAAGGTGATGAGGGGAAAGATTCACAATCCAGACGTATTGCAACAAGTGCGCATATGTGTTCCGGACAGAGACGTGTGGCGGCGGCAGCGGCCCCAGCTGATAGCTGTGCCGCGCGGCCACACTAAGCTGGTGACTGAAGCGCCCTTTACGCGAGCCCTCCGTATCCTCAACCGTATATCAGAAGACATAGATATATTTTGTTGTACTCTGGGTGGGTTCATAGTAAGAGCTAAGTTTGAAATTAGTTATGGTCCTTATGTGATATAGTTACGTGTTTGAAATAGCAATAAGTACATGTCTGTAATCGAAAATTATTAGCTTGTAACTATGTAGTTGGAGTTGGTAAAATAGTTGTCTACATTATCGCATTAGGTGATAAACCTGTAAAGATGATTGTATAGTGGAAAATAAATAAATAAATAAATAAATTTTGGTTTGTCTCTTTTCCTCTGGAATATGATTTAACAA
Organism: Parnassius apollo; assembly: GCA_907164705.1. Lineage (NCBI taxonomy): Eukaryota > Metazoa > Arthropoda > Insecta > Lepidoptera > Papilionidae > Parnassius > Parnassius apollo. The sequence goes on from CAJQZP010001217.1 coordinate 5,314,096, forward strand.
TGGGGTTGAATTAGAATAAAACTTATGCAGTTTGAAACAACCATTTCTCGTTAAATCCACTAAATCATTTATAAGAGACTGGGCAATCCTGCAATCATTATGACCATTAAGACAATTCGTCCATGTAGATGTTAGATTTAATTGTTTCGGCTGTCTTTCGGGGGTAACGGTTCCCTTCATATTTCACTAACTTCACTAATGTTCGAGGGGCAAGAAAACAAGCGGTAGCAGTCCCGTATGTGACTGTGCTTAGCTGAAGGCACTTTAGATCATCCTGCGGACTGTCGCGCCAGAGTACTCTTTGCAGCGACTGATACTTTTTAATGTTAATTTGTCGTTACATTTTCTTAATGTCGCATATGAATGCGTATTTATGACATTTGAATCGCAATATGATCGTCATTAGAAAAGGTTGTACAACAGGTCCTACGTACAGTATATCATTTAGACTTAAACCTGACGAAGAGGGGAAACTGCAATTGAAAACCAGTTTGAACCTCGTGGTCGCGGCGTCTGACCTCAGAACATCTAGTGTCGGCATGTAGTAGGTAGCTTGTCTATTTTCTGCGCGAGGAAAGTCTGAGACCCGATGACCATAAGCTAAATAAACAATTTCTTGAATAAATTCAGCATACTTTTTTACAGTTCAAGATCAGATTGAAAACGCTTTTCTAGATGTATAAAACAGCACAACGTCTTAATAAATGAATTGCCGAGCTGATTCAGAAGCTCAGTTTTTACAGGTAAATCTACCTCATATCGACCATCCTCGGAACGATCGTCCTTGAGGCAAAGTCACAATACAGTTTTTCACACTGTTTGTCCTGTGGATTTAGATATGGTATCGTGTAGTAAAACATGATAAGCCACTTCCCGATTATATCTATTAGATATCTCATTTGAAGACAGGCCACATACAAGCCAACCAAGGACAGTACTTATAAAACCGGGAAGACCCTTATCTATCTCCGTAACTGACCAACACAAGCATAAACGTCATTCATTGGCCCCTAAAATCATACATATTGGCCCCGATAAGTTGTAGTCTGGGTCAACTAATTTAAACTTGTTTGTCAAGTTCGAAATGTTCCTATCGAAGGACATTGTCGGTAAGTTTTCATAAATACGAGGGTGGATTGAAAAGTACTCGGCCTAACCAAGAAAATAAACACATACTAAATCAGTTATATTTTTATTTTTCTACATAATCACCATCAAGTTCAAAATACACTTTTGCCACCTCCCCTTCCAAGCATTTAGACCGTTGAAAAAAAATGATTCTTCCTTAGAGTCAAAATATGCGTCTACAGCTGCTTTGACCTCGTCGTTTGTCGAAAATCTTTGACCTCCCAAGTGCTTTTTTAGGTTAGGGCACAGAAAGAAGTCTGATGGTGCCAGATCAGGTGAATACGGCGGATGCGGTAACAGTTCAAAGCCACAGTTGTGAATTTCAGCCATTGACTGTACTGACGTGTGAACACGGGCGTTATCTTGATGAAACAGGACTTTTCTTCTGAGCATTCCTCGATGGTTTTCTTTTATTTCCTCTCGTAAACGACGTAGTAAGGTGCAGTAGTAATCAGAGTTTATAGTCTGACCCCTTTCAAGATAATCAATCATAATCACACCTTTCGAGTCCCAGAATACTGAAGCCATCACCTTATTTGCCGACAAAATCGACTTAGCCTTTTTAGGGGGTGGTGAACCAGGTCTTCTCCACTGTTTTGATTGTTGTTTTGTTTCCGGTGTACAGAAATGAACCCATGTTTCGTCCATAGTAACAAAACGATTCAAAAAATTATCTGCATCGGCTTCAAATAACTCCAAACAGTCGCGTGAAATAGTCAATCGCGTCCTTTTTTGTTCAACTGAAAGCAGTCGCGGAACCCACCTCGCAGACACCTTGTGGAAACCCAACTCGTTGAGAATGATGTTTTGAGTTCATTCATAAGAGATGCCTATAATCTCGGCTATCTCTCTAATTTTTAATCTGCGGTCTCCCATTATTAAATCAAGTACTTTTTTAATATTTTCGTCAGTAGTTGACGTCGAAGGCCTTCCAGAGCGGGGTTCTTGTTTCACACTCTCTCTACCACGCTTAAATTCTGCTATCCATTTTTTGACGGATGAATATGACAGAGCACAATCGCCTAATGTACTGACCATGTCATCATGGATGGCTTTTGATGATAGCCCCTTCTTATGGAGGTACTTAATGACGGCACGATGCTCGATTTGCTCCATTCGCGGAAATTATGTCCGATTACTTTGTTAATAAATTTATAAAATCACAACTAATTATCGCACACGTTTCGAACTTCACACAATGAACTAGTCTGAACTGAACTAAATAATGTGGGTAGATTTGATTTTTAGAATTGAATGGATCTGTGTTAGGCCGAGTACTTTTCAATCCACCCTCGTATTACCTATTATGTTAAACGTGCTTTCCGAGGCACGGGGGTGAGACACCGCCAACTTCCTGACTCTTAGCAGCTATTGAGAATTTCTTGACGGAAAAAATTAATAATTTACGTTACGTGGTAGAGCCATGCTGCAGTTTTATTAGTAGTATAGTTGTAGCACGAATGGGTCGGCTCGACCGGGGAAGGACCACGCTCTCACAGAATACCAGCGTGAAATAGTAGCTTAATGCTGCTGTATTTCGTATGGTGAGTGTAGAGAACCGGAGACCCTTTTTACTGGAAACGAGGCATTCCATCTCAGTCCTCACGGGTGACAACGCATCTGCATTGTGATTTTTAATGGAGGATAGATGTAGATGTCTATGGGCCGCAGCAACCACTTACCATCAGGTGGACTGTGTGCTCGTTTATCACCCTATTCTATAAAAAAAATGATTTTTTGGATCGACCCGGGATTGGAGCTAAAGATCTCATGATCATTAGTCACACAACTACAAACACCAGACCAACAAGGTAGTCAATCGTCTCAATGCGTATGAGGGCGACCAAAGAGAGCTGCATCTTTGACATAAAAAATCCTGAACTGAAAACGGTTGAACCATCATTTTGCAACTCTTACCGACACTGCATTAGGTCATAAAAGTCACAAATTTTTTGCAGTTTTCGCTTTTTTGTAAAATAATGGTTTGAATTTCTTTGTTAGATTCACTCATTTTGGTGGACAGAAAAACAATTAAAAAATGGCCATAAAGTGTTTTTTAATTTTTGTTTTTATTTTTCTTGTCCTATATGTATTGATATTAAAACCAACCAGATATAAACAGTACAATCAAAGAGATTTTTCTTCATTTTAGTACAAACAAAATACGAAGAAACTTTTTCTTCGAACTACTGTTTCTGGAAGCCAAAAATCAATCGAATGAAATTTTTGAGAAGACACTTCAACTTATCTAGATTTTGAAATATATCTGGTTGACACATATTCGCAAAAACAATAATGATATTTAACTTTTTTCTGCCACTAAATATATATTGTCAATATTTGTGGCACATTAATTTATACTTACAGAATTTGTTAATAACTTAGCTACAGCTACATCTATTGGAACCAAGCTTATGTATGAACTATCATATCGACCAAAAATATTGTGACCTCAATCACTAAAGTCTTTCATAACTTACACGATCACGTAAAACTTAAAGAGAAAATAGGTTAAATATACGTTTAATATACATTAAGTGTATATTTGGTGTACACAAGGAAAAATATTGCGTTGTTTTTGTTGTTTATATAAACTTATTTATTTCAAAGTGCGCTTAATGTTAACAAATTACATTAATAAAATTACAGTGTCCAATAGAACCGGCTCTATGACGTTAAGACATTTTATCGGTCCATTTGTAGACATTTGCTACTCATTTAATGTCCATAAACTTTACCCAAATGTTGGTAATCTTGTCGGTCTGTTTCCCTTCCGTTTATACTAAGTAGAATATAGTCACTTTTATTACAATTATAAAACGCTGATAACCCCAATATTAGTGTCTTTTTGCAAGCCGTAATCACACAAATTTTTCCTCTATTATTTTAGTCAATGAATCCTTGTAAATGCAGCTGACGTTGGTTTGTATTTGTATGTATATTTTTTTGTTGTCTAAAATCCTTTTAGTTAGTAAATAAAAAATAAAAAACACTATCAATGAAAAAATATACGTACATAAACAATACAATAACACAAATTTAAAGTTTTTGATTGTTAATTTTTTTTATTGGCCATGTAATTTTGAATTAGATTTTATTTTGCTTATCAATCTAATCTTATACTCGTATATACGAGTATTTCAAGTTAAGAAAATATATAAAAGGCGTCCTAAATTTATACACAATTTTCGATTGAGAATTGCTTGCACTAAAATAAAAATTATATTTATTTGTAACTTTCATTGAACGATTTTCAGTATAGGGTAAAGAAAGGTTATTTGGTGAGAAGGGCAATTCAGTGATAGTAATTTTAAAATAAGATTTTGAAGTCTATCACCAAATTGCCTTTCTTACCATAAAATCTTTCTTTACCATATATGTCTTATGATATTAAATTTTTAAAAGCTTGAAGCTCTCATTTATTACGTTTAATTGCTCCCAAGTAGTGAAACGCATTAAGTCCCTGTTTATACGTTACATAACGTTATACGTAAAACAGCGTTAACTGTACAAGATAAAAACATAAATCCAAAGGCTGTTTTATTTATAATTTGAATTATATTTTCTTTAGATCATTTAACATTTTGAAAATGATTTATGCACATACTCATAAAGATCATCTAAGCGTATCATAAAAAATAAGTATCGGGCTCCCATAATGGCAGGCTTTACGGGATTTAAATTATATTGTTTATTTGAAGCTAAGAAGTTTTCTCTTCTGACCAGCACTGTTTCCTTAGACTGACTGTTTTATTTGTAAAAATACAAATGCTAATAGCGTTACTAATATGTACTTTAATCTCTACATGTAAGAATAAAAAAATTACGTTGTGTAGTTCACATGTTCACAACAGTGATCGATTTGGGAGATCTCTCGGGTTTTAAGTTAATAGTTCTTTTGTTTTAATACTACGCCAATAAGGTTAATTTTGAGAAAAACATTTCATTTGGTACATCAAATAAATATACTGTAATGTAAAATTAAAAGCCATATTATATTTATAATGGAACAAGAACAATGGTATGGAGGGACACACGGGCAGAGGAAGGCCGAATAAAAAGATGGATCGATTGTGTGAAGAGTGATATGAGAACGAAAGGAGTAAGTATGGAAATGACGGCTGATAGAGAGGAATGGAACAAGAAGATTTACTGCGCCGACCCCAGATAATGAGAAATGGTTTAGAGAATGATGATTATATTTATAATGTTCAAATGAGATTTATGACAGCTACATAATGCATAATTTTTACATACTTTTTACTACTACATATTTTTTTAATATGATATTGAAATTTTTAGAAGACTGACACACACACACGCACACGCACACGCACACGCACACGCACACGCACACGCACACGCACACGCACACGCACACGCACACGCACACGCACACGCACACGCACACGCACACGCACACGCACACGCACACGCACACGCACACGCACACGCACACGCACACGCACACGCACACGCACACGCACACGCACACGCACACGCACTCGCACACGCACACGCACACGCACACGCACACGCACACGCACACGCACACGCACACGCACACGCACACGCACACGCACACGCACACGCACACGCACACGCAACCACACGACACGCACAACACACACGCACACGCACACGCACACGCACACGCACACGCACACGCACAAGCACACGCACACGCACACGCACACCACCCACACGACACACACGACACGCACACCCAACGCACACGCACACGCACACGCACACGCACATGCACACCGCACACGCACACGCACACGCACACGCACACGCACACGCACACGCGCACGCGCAGCGCACACGCACACGCACACGCACACGCACACGCACACGCACACGCACACGCATACGCCCACACGCACGCATGCTGACGCGCACGTTCGCACTGACACACGCTGTTCGGCTTCGACATATCGAGTGACGTGTAGTTACGTGGTCACTTGGAAGATAAGGCCAATTCGGTCTTTAAAAAGCTAGGCGTGCTCAGCAAAGCGGGACTGTATTTCATGCCGGTGGACCGATTGCAACTGGCACAGATTCGGCCTCACATGGAATAATGTTTCCATCTCCGGGCTGGGACTCTCCAGTGCCAGCTCCTTCCACTTCCAGTGCAGAGCGACTCGAATAGTCGACGATCGAGTGCTTTCCGATCGGCTCGATTCACTGGCACTGTGAAGAGATGTTGAATCTCTTGGAGTATTTTATCACATCTAGCACGGGGAGTTCTCAGCGGAATTGTTCGGATTAATACTAGACGGAAAATTTCATGAACGCACTACGAGGCAAGTCTCCCGATACCATTCACACCATTTGGATTCTTGGCGGTCTACTATTGTACATTTTTTTTATGATTTCCGCCGGAGGGTACACCCCCACCGACGGGAGTATATTGTCAGATTCCACAGATAAGTTTCGCTTTGTTTTAAACATTTTTTTTAATATAACTATTACACGTACGGAGCTGGTTGCGCGTTTCTGCGATTTGATACATAACGCGCTTTCCTTCTCCTCATATTACTACAATTCTCAACAATTTTTTTTTACATATTATACATAGGTGTTGTTCGGAGAAAATAATCGTTTGATTGACATTGACGTTTTGTTATTTATAGACTCGCGCATGCCGCGCACCCCGTTAGACTAAAAACGGGATGACAATAAAATGAAAATAATGAAATGAAATTTAAAATAAAAACTAAAAACAAAAAAATTGTCTTAACTTTAAACTAGAGCTGTTATATAATGTCTCTAGTGTAATGAATTAGTACAATGACGACAAACTGGTTAAATAATCTTATAATATAAAACAAAAGTGGAATAGTGTAGTCTTATCACTAAATACGGACAGAGTACAGAGTAGCATAAAGAGAGTAAACTTAAAGGAAATAAATACACAGAATAATGTTAAATCTAAACACAAAAATGACGAAATAATTTAGTGACAATGAAATTGACAAAGTAAAACATATAAAGTATTCTTATGTCTGTTTAGACATAAGAATACTTTATATGTTTTACAATGTATATACAAATTGTTATTAAGACCGTTAAATTCGAATAAAATAAAATTTAAATGGAATAAACACATAGTATAATCTTAATACTAAACACAATAATAACATTGATATCACAAAATAACATAATAACAATAACAATAAAATGAGTGTAAAATAAATCAAGTGTAATCTTAATTCTAGGCACAAAATAACATGGTATAATGACACAGTCAAGTAGAAAATTTAAAGAAGACTATGAGAAGTCTTTGTTCCATGAGCAACAAAATAAAACAAAATGGTATTCTTACATTACTATGGACAAAATGATATAAAATAAAACTAGAGGTAATCTTATTCCTAAACATAGCCAAATGCTTTGTTAACGATGAGGTAAATTAAGAAATATTAAGAGGATTTTTTTTTATTTTTATTATGAGGGGTAATCTTAGTCCAAAAAAAATTTTTTTTAAAATGACATATGTAATACAATAACTATGAATGATTTTTATTTAAAGATTAGTTTAAAGAAAAGGTACGTAATAACTAGTTGTTTCTATTTACATATGTACAGCTTTTATTAAAGTTTTTGAGGTTTTTAATGATGCTATTAACAAATTGCATGAAGGAATCCAGAAGGGATTCCTTCTTCATTAAGTTAATCAGGTTAAACGGAGAGGTTCTTAAGTTTTCACACCTCATCACATGACTAAGTCTTTGTACTGAAAATGCAGGACAATGCTCTATAAGATGCTCCAGCGTCTGTGGGGTGTAATTGTTGCATGGGCAATAATTATTGTCGGTTATTTTAAAACGGCATAAATAATATTTGTGGAAACCGTGGTCGGTGAGCACCTGGGTGAGGTAAAAACTTGGTTTGGTGAGGGTGCGTAGCCTCTCGATATCCTCCAGTGTCGGAAGCAGTCGTTTGGTATGTTGGTCCCTGTTCTGCGCTATAATACCTAGCTTGCCAGGTTGCACGGTTTTGAGTTCTGATGATTTGCAAGAAAAATTTTGGTGGTTGTGTGGTATGGATGAGAGTGAGTCAGTGTAAATGATTGTGTGCGCATATTTGTGTTCTCTGATCCACCTGCATGCCTGTAAAATGGCAAACAGCTCGGCTTGGAACACTGTGCATGTGTAATGCAGTTTAAATTTTTTGGTGTAGGCTATTTCATCAAGATTTGTTGGAAGATATCCAACAAATGCGGCCCCCACTGCACCATCCACCTGTTTACTTCCATCCGTAAATATACAATGTGTGGTCTGTCCATGTAGAGGTTGAATTGATAGGTAATTTGTATAGGTTCTGTTCGTTAGGGAGATACGTTGGGCGGGATGAAGTAGCTCGGAGACGGGGGGTGGGTTTTTCTAACGGAATATCGCTGGGGATGTGGTCAAAGATACCCCGGAGCCGAGCCCTTTCCACAGCGCAGACTTCTCGGACTTTCAAGTCCAGAGGTACGAATTGGGCTAACGCTAGTTCCGCGGCTGTGGAGACCGTACGGAATCCCCTAATAGCCTTGATGCCAAACCCGCGCTGCATGCTCTCGAGTGCCCTCCTGATGCACCTTTTCAGGGCGACGTGACCCCAAATTCCTGCAGCGAAGGTGATCGTTGGCACGATGACCTGCTGGTAGATGGTGCTGACATTTTCAGGATGGGCTCCCCAAGTGGGTCTCGAGTACATGCAGAGCGTGTTGAAGATCCGCACGGCCCTGTTAACTACGTGTATCACATGTTTGCCGAAATTCAATTTCTCATCGAGGATTACTCCTAAAAGTTTCACCTCTGGAACAAAACAAAGTCGGTATCCGTCGATGTTAATGCTGGCTGTCTTAGCCTTAGGAGTGAAGGCAATGAGCTTAGTCTTGGTAGGGCCGAATGCCAACTTGACGCTTCTTCCCCACTCGACTATGTGATGGAGAGCCAAGTTGGCAGCGCTTTCCAGTTTGCCCACACTCGCGGCCGTAACAACCAGCAGGACATCGTCCGCAAAGGCCTGTATGTGGCAACCCGCTGGAAGCTTGGTGTCGAGTTATTCGTCTAATATTATGTTCCAGAGAACAGGGCCGCACGTGGAGCCTTGGATGCAGCCCTTAGACATCGTCTTGGTGACCCGCCTCCCTGCAAAGTCGAGAATGACCTCCCGATCGCGGACATAATCCTGAATGAGTCCAAAGATGTTGTTAGGACATTGGATATGCCGCAATCGGTGGAAAAGTGCCGGCCACCAAGCGTTGTCAAAGGCTGTTTTTATATCTAAAGATATAGCGATACTTAGTTGCTTATTACTTTTCGCTTGTATATATTATATCGAGCGCAGTGTTTATAGCTTCGCACGTGTTGGTCTGTTCCCGGAAACCGAACTGAAATTTGTTTAACAGATTATTTCGTTGTGCATGGTATGTGACTCTTCTAATGAACAGTTTTTCCAGCAGCTTGCCGAACACAGGTATCAGGCCAATAGGACGAAATGACTCTAATGCGCTGTAGTCAGACTTACCCGGCTTCGGGATAATTTTGACAAAAGCGGTTTTCCACTGGTTAGGGAAGTGTTGGAGTGCAAGACAGCGGTTAAGTATGTCAGTCAAGAGTCTAGGATAGTCTGTCGCAAACTGTAAACATATGTCTGATGTTAAGTTGTCGAGTCCGGGAGCCTTTTTGGGATTCATTTGTCTTAAACACTCCAACACCTCCTCCTGAGTGAAGGGAGGGTCGTAATGGGACTGAGGAGAGTTGGTCATGTCAGATCTTAATTCGTGATGTCGTGGTAAGGTGTCGGGTGAGTCACCCGGGTAAAAGTGGTCCAAAAGTGCCTTAGCAGTCTCCTGGCTATCGGTGGTGTAAGTACCGTCTCTGTTGAGGGTAACTGGTGGGCGCCTAGGGGTGGCAGTTTTGAGTAGCCTATTTGTGAGTGACCAGACATTTTCCTGAGTTTGCAACTCGCAGAACTCGCGAAAATACCTGGTCTACTCATCACGCATTTTGCTAGCGTAAAGTTCCTTTATAGATTTGCGTGCCTCCAAAATCTGGCCCAAAGGCAAACCTTGGCGTTTAGCAGCATGAAGCTGGTGGTGCAAATCCACCACTTCCCGCTTGATGGTCTCCAATTCCTCCGTCCACCAAGAAGCCTTCGGCTTTGTTCCCCGGCCTTTAACATGCATGCTTGCTCGGCATGCAGAGTGGATCACATTAGTGACCTCGGCGATGACCTGATCCAGATCATCAACGTTCAAGATAGAAATGTCCTGTTCAAGTATCTTTGTGAGTGTCATGTGAGTGTGCACTTTGTCCTTAAAAATAGGCCAACAGGCTTTGTTTGATTTGTATAAAAAAGTGGAGTTCTGGTGAGTGTGTGTTGTGTCGGTTGTGTTGAAATCAATGCAGTAGTCTATAGCATTATGCTGGGAAGTTGGGCATATTCCCACGAGATGTATTATGGAGCCAGAAACAAATGTGAGATCGATTATTGAAGAGCGATCTCGCCCGTGGGTGACCTTTTCAAACGTGGGTACGTTGCCAACGTTACATACATACATATCATTGCTTTGTATAATATCTATGATTACTAATCATAGATATTTGTATAATATGTTTACTATGAACCATAGTTTACCACCGAACCAAATATTTAAAGTGCCGAAACGACCTTGGGCAAGAACAAAAAAAAAAAATAAAAAAAATATGAAATAAAAATATTATTATACTTTAACGTGAACACAGTTTATATCAATATAAACAAACGAGTATATATTATATTATATTTTTTCCCAAATAGTTTGAAACTACTGACTTTATTCTTACAGTGAATGTAAAGAAGAATACCTGTAAGTTAGTAAATAAAAGGAAAAGTCAATACAGTGTCTTCTTATGTGTCGAATTGGGAAAGAATTCAATCAATATGTATATTATCTGGTTGCACCAAGACGCATATTTTGTAGACTATATTAGCTGGTAGTATTTTCCTCCCCATCACTTCCGCCTATTTCCTGCACGTGCATGTCTAATAGAAGGCCAGATATTGTGGCATCATTTTGGGTGACCAATAAGACGCGCTGACCGAAAAGTGAAAGGTAGAGAACACGTTACCGGCCAACGAGAGTTGTTGTCGACTTACCGCCGCCGCGCCGAGTAGGTAAAGACCAACGCTAGATGTGATTGCACCTCTGTGGCAGTTGCACCACAGAACAACCTAATAGTGACCGCTTTACATAGTGCAACTAATTGTCCTGCACCATCACAGAGCTACAACGTAGCGCCATCAATCTCAGGCCTGAGTAAAAGGTCGCCAGAAGATTAGCGCCCAAGTAAGTGAATCTGCTTTCTTCCTAGCGTGAGCTGTTCTCAATTGTTCGTCGTACCACTTCTTCCCTACAACAGCTCACGCTCTTACCCTCGCCGGCGGATATAGAAAATTAGGTCCCAGCAAGTGCATTGACAAAAACACGGCCACATGCCACTTTCGCCATCTTGTTTTGGTTATAGAGAACCAATCATACAGTCTACATATAGTAAAATCTAGAATTATAAATTTGACCCGACCCGGACATTGAACCCGGGATCTAAGCTCCACCATTCGCCGGGTCCTTCGAGCAGGATTCGAAGGGGAAGCTTTTGGCCGCACCATTTTCTCTGGTTCATTTGGGTCGGATACGAAGGGCAACATAGTCACCCGAACCATTTAGTCACCATCCGTTTCCGGATTCAAACTCAGGAACCATTAAAATAGTACTAGTTTTTACGGATTTTATCACGTATATTTAACTATAAATACCCGACGTTTCGAGCGTTTTACAGCACCCATGGTCACGGGGGGGACTGAGAAGTTCAACGTCCAGATGTCATAGTTAACTGTTACCATAGATTAAAATTTAACTTTTGTTCCGATCTACACAGTATGCACTTGTGGTATCTTGAAGTCTTGCAGTTGTATGCTTGGGTTAGGATTTAATTTATTTATTATAGGATCCCAAGCAGATGGTAGCACCATTCATTTTTAAGTATGAACAATTTATAAAACTTTAAGTAATAAAGTTTTATAAATTGTTCATAATGTTATAATATAAGTTTTTATGTAATAACAGCCTAGATTGTAACTAACAAATAGCGATCAATTGCGCAATCCGTGAATTCTTCATCAGGTTTCACTTAATATTTTTATTATGTATTTAAATATAAATCGTTTTATAATATAGATAAATATATCAAGTAATTCATTAAGTTTAGGGATATAATAAATAATCATACACTTATCAATCTTATTTTTTTGATAAACCCGATGTTTTACAAACAGTCGCTAAAATGGCTTGTACTAGTGATTTCAACACCTATAAAATCTCGAGTAAGTCATAAATTAAATTTAATTGACGGTGGGTCGAACGTGAGAAACACAATCACAACTTCTGGCAAACTAAGCTACCCTTTTTTGTGTTTGCAAGAAATCGAGCGGTTATTTAATACATTTATGGTACAGCTGTTTGAGAAGCAGCGTGAGTACCACAAACACTATAAATAGTGGAAATATTGTCAATGAAGTCCACGTTTTATACTCTTACAAACACGTAACAGAAGTCCAAGAGATGTTGATTGTGGTTGACCTTTCTTACGGGCATGCGTGCTAATAGATTATCTATAGAAGTTCTCAATCCGGGACAAGTAAACGGAACAAGAAAAAGAGTAGAAAAGTGTGACTGAATTTACGACTAAACATTATGTACGTAATATTATATTTTAGATCCGTATTTTTATTTTATACCTTGGTAATAAAATATTGAACTATTTTTACCTTGTAACATATTTAAACGTACAAACATTTACATTGTTATGAAATGGGTCAAGTCTTTCAGCATGGACGTTGGAAATTTTGTTGAACTGTTGTACATTTATTATAGTTATTATGTTAGAATAGTACTAGGGTGGTTATAATTTTCGAGAAATTGTTATGCAGACATTATTTTAATATCTGTGATCTTCAGAATCCAACTTAAGTAGTGGTGATTATTTTAACAGGATTATGCCTTTTATTAATAGATTAAATAAGTATTCACATTTTCAAAGAATTTGAATTTTCTGCAGCCTCATGTAGTCATTTTAAATACATAATTTTATAAATGGTAGAGCCACGCTGTAGTTATATTAGAGTTATACGAAGGCGCCGAACGATGGTATGTCGGAACCACGATTTTCTATTTCGAACGAACCTACAGTGTCCGGATCTAGCTTTTTTAATGCAATGCATAAAATTACACAGTCCATAAGATCATTAAATTTAAGATTTTTGAGAGCGGCTACCGACGTTGCTAATATATCTAAAAATTGTTCGAAATAATGAATATTTGCGGACGCCTAAGCTGTGCTGTGTGACCTATTTGGAAGCCATCCGGGACCTTTGCGAGACGGACTCAATTCTTTTTTGGCGCCGCACTGGCAGTTGGCCGTATTACAGGCGCTAAGCTTTCCACGGCTGGACGCGCTAGCAGATATAAAAAGTGCTATCCCAGCCTGGAGAATAAGAATTGAGGAACGTATTGCAAAGGCGAGAGCAGACTGATATGCTTCAGGTCAGGCAATAACAGGCCAAGGATTATGCGCATAGTCAGGATGGCGTTAGCTGGGACAAATGTCAGTTTGTCCCAGCCGAATATAACGCAAAAACTGACGGAGAACATAGATGATCTGCAGCAGAGGATCTATGCTTGAGGAAAGTGAATTCGGCGATATACCGAGGGCTCGACACGGTTAAACCAGAATCATTTCTTCTAGCTTTATTTCGAGGCTATATGAATCGTTGGGGCGACCAATGATAAGTGGAACGGGCCCAGCACTGAATTAGGTTGACACTCTCGCATTCTAGTGCGGCTTGTGGTCAGAGCCCGTAAATCACAACGAAGGCCCTTGGACGAAATATGTGGCGATTCAGTGTGCGAGTATTACGCCCATGGACTCCGTTATCATAACAACGGCTGACGTATCTGAGGTGGTCCGTACTGCCCCGAACTGGAAAAGTCCGGGGCTCAACGGGCTGCATCACTACTGGCTGAAGGAGTTCGTGGTGTGTCACGCTGTGTTCGCCCAACAGTTTCAAGAGGCTCTTAACCAGAATTCGCTCCCGAGCCTCTTCACTACTGGAATCACTCATTTGGTTCCTAAAGACCAGGGTACCACAGATCCGAGCAAATACCGCCCATTACGTGTTTACCGACCTTATACAAGACATTTAAATCTATTTTGAGTGCGAGAATCACTCGTCACCTGGACTCAAATCATCTAGGTGAGCGGATGACTGGAAGATACCCCTTCTTATCCTTATGCGGCTTTCCGCAGCCGCATAAGCATAAGAAGCATAGGAAGGGGTATCTTCCAGTGCGTTTGTTTGAGTCCAATATGGTTCTACCTCTCTTTGAACCCTCTCAGTACTTTACTGGAGGGCTCCGGGAGGGGATTTTAGCTTCGGAAAGGAGGTACAAAAGTGACCCTCCTTTTCTATATGGATGACCTCAAGTTATTCGCCTCCAGTCGCTCCCATCTTGTGGAATTGCTAAACATCACTTGTAATTTAACCAATTCTATTAGAATAGAGCTGGGAACGGATAAGTGCGCGGTCATCCATGTTGAAAGAAGAAGGATTTCTAGCTCTGAGGGCATAGATTTATCTATAACCGTCAACTTAAAGATCTTTTCCGAGGCTGAAACGTAAAAAACGTAAGGTATGTCACGGAACATCGGTATCGATGAGGCTGGTATGAAACAGTCAGTTAGCGACGTGTTTTACGCACGCTTGACAAAAGTGCTTAACAGCCTTTTTTTATCCGGTGTGAATGAGACACACGAATATTGTCCGTGGAGTTTTTATATGTTTTGTTTTTATCCTTTAATATGTATGTATAAATAATATATATATATATATATATATATATATATATATATATATATATATATATATATATATATATATATATATATATATACAATATATAGATATTATTATGTTTTTATTCTTTAGTATGTCCGTGGAGTTTTTATATGTTTTGGATAACCATAATCTTTGAATTAGAATTTTAGGTTTTATAGTAAGTGGACTAAGAAGACCTAGAGGGTCGAACACCTTACATGAATCGGAAAGGATTGATCTTTTAGTTGGATTTACATTTTGAATATTATAGTTAGTGGGGAAATTTACAAAATCTTTGTTAGGATTCCAACCGACACCTAAAATGTGAGAAGAACAGAATTTGAGTATTTGGTTATAAGTCCATACTTTACTTTTCCTCTGGAACTCTGCGAATAACTGTGCTTTATACACAACTTACAGACTGCACACACAAACAAAAATCTAACTTACTTATCTATACGTCAGAAAATAAAAAATAGGCGGTAATCGATTTCGGAGACAAATTAAAAGAAAAACATGCCATAACTTATTGAGCCATGGTTATAATACTCGCGTTAAAGTCGCCTACCGACCGATTAAAATTTATATAAGGAACTATACAAAAACAGTGAAGCGATATGTGTGTTAAAATCATTGGATAGGTTCTTTAGACTGTATTGCTGACAAAACAGCTCCCCTGAGTTCACGCAAACAAGTGTAGCTCGTTAGGTAAGTAAAGTAAAGTTACAGCCTATATACGTCCCACTGCTAGGCACAGGCCTCCCCTCATTTCTGAGAGGGTTTTAGGGCAAGGAAGTGTCCGCCGCGCTGCCCCAATGCGTGTTGGCGAACTTCACAGTTATCGAAATATTTTTTTTCTTATTCCTCTGACATGCAGGTTTCCTCACGTTTGTTCCTTCACCACTTCAATTAACAATTTCATTGGTGCCGGTGGGGATCGAACCCGGGTTACTGGCGTTCTGTTATATTTACAGCGAGCGTTAACCATCTGAGCTACCACGGCTCTCGTTAGATAGCACTCGACTATTTCAAAAAGAAAAAGAAAAAATCACGAGAGTTCGTTTCTTAGGAGTCTGACAGATCAAATATAAAGGTGAGACATGCCTGTACTCATGTATAACTTTGGCAGGTGGTCTTACTCAACTGAACGTCCTGGATAGAAAAATCCGCACTGCCGTGACGTCCCATAGGATGCATCATCCGAAATCATCGGTAATGAGGCTGCACTTGCCACGTAAGCATGGTTGGCGGGGCTTTTAAGTGCACTCATCATGCTTAATCGCAAAGTCTGCAGCCTCCGTAAATACTTTCTGGTGAAACCGGATGATCTATTATATAGGGACGTAATTTCTTGTAATAAGGGACTTACTCCCCAATCCTTAGCCAACCAGCAGTGACAGAACCCGGCAGTACATAGCATTGCCGACCGAGAGACTGTATGAAAGGAGAAGGAGCTCCACGGGAGATTCTACAAAGCTCTTCATGAGCCTTTCGTAGACACTGTAGCCTTCCTCCACTGGCTACGCTTTGGTGACAACATTTCGTAGAAATCAGTCTAGTAGTTTTTGCATGAATCGTGAAAACGCAGACAGACAGATAGAAAAATTTTATAAAAACCACTAATTTGGCTTCAATACATTTTGCTTAGGACTTGTTTTTCCCATGGACTTGTTTTTCCAAGGATATATTAGAATTAGAGACACGAATATACAAAGATTTATTATAAAGATTTATTATATGTATAGATTATTAATAATACATTTATATATAAAGGCATCAAAATTATCTTGAAGGAATATTTTTAACAAATAAAATACATAATAAATACAAAGTTAAAATAAATACATTTCAGACATTAAGTATTATAGTAAATTAAAGCCTTAATGTTGCCTTTTGAAATCTATTAATTTATTAATAAAATTGTAAAAATATTTGAAATGTATATAATGTATTTGTAGAAATACTAATCGAAAATATTTTAATAATAAAGATAAGTAACATTCATAAAATAATTAGGAAATTGGTCAAAAATCTCTCTAAGTTAATGAGCGTGTTTCGTATTGAGTAGCAGCGTGTTCATGTATACATGGAGGTCGTCCGTGTAAAGATTGCTTATCTATATTGTAACGTTGCACGTACATGTATGCATAATTATAATTAAACGGTTTATTAAAATTAAATAAACATTTAATAAATGTCTTCTTAATAACAACTAAAAATAAAAATATGTGTTGGCCAACCCGCTTGCCAAGCGTGACATAAATAGCCATGACATAAAATAATCATCACCTATTAAGCGATCTATGGGGAAAGCTTACTTCAGCAGTAGACTTTAATAGGCTGTAACGGTAACGGAAACATGGTATTCAGGAATTCAATGAATGCAGGTTTCTCTGAACAGTGCTTATGGCCTACTTTCCGGAAGTCCTGTGTTCAATAATAAATAAGTGATGAGCTGTAATTATTATGATGAGGGGGATGAAAAACTACTATGTGATGGGCCGCTTGATTGTCTTTCAACTGATGTGCTGATGATTTAAAGTAATGGGACTACTAGGTCAGAGCTGTTTACTTGATACCAAAATAGGATTCCAATCACAAACCATGGCTAAAAATAGCAAAATTTCCTAAATTTTTCACACTTTTAGTGAATGGTTTAACATTAATTTTACTATATTGAACCATAACTTTAGTTTTACTTAGACATACTCGCACAAATGTAAATACGGAGAAACTAACACAAATCAGTAAAACGGCATCAGTATCTTTTTTATTACTTGGAGCTATCATTTTTTCCAAAAATTGCTCAATGTATAGTTTTTGCAGAGGGTCGAAAACCCTCTTATATAAAAATACACAAAACACAACAAAGGCTTCTGAAGGGAAAGATTTATGAAAAAGTTTATTTAAGACTTATTTCGTTTTCGGGTTAAGTAAATAATACTTTTAAAATAAAAAAAGGAAACCTAAAAAAGATGAAAATAAAGTTTGAAAGTTTTTATGATAAGCACAATAAGACAGATGGAAGTTACAAATTATAAAGTAAATAAATAACTTTGTCAAAATAAAGAATCAGTTTCAAATTTTCAATTTTAAAACGCTACCTGTTGCAAAATTATAAAGCCCATTTGAAAAGTCTCTAGTATACTTTTGGCATCATTCTATATGAAATCACTGGACGCTTTCCAAAACTTAGAACTACGTATTTTACTGTCTGAAAATATTTTGATCAAATTTGTACTAAGTAAATGTTATACTAGAGAGGGGCAAGAGAGCATGCGGCGCACCTGATGTTAAGTGACTACTACTGCCCATAAGCAACTGCTCCACCATGAGAATTTCAGATGGGTTTCTAGCCTTATATATATATATATATATATATATATATATATATATATATATATATATATATATATATATATATATATATATATATATATAGAGAGAGAGAGAGAGATCAAATATCTCCGAGTGATGTACTAAATCCTCATTTATGCCCAGCATATCCTGGGCATTTAGTTGTTCTGTTTAATATACCAAGATCCATTCGGCGATAAAAGAAGAATTGCGGGGAAATCTGAAAGTTTGACAATTTAGACAGTCGCTTAATGCCTGTCGATTAGCAGTATGAACATTGCCCAACAGTAACAGTAATTGATCATGAAGTTGATTCCCTCCACATTTGACGAAAATCTCTGTCCTCCAAGCGCAATTAAAAGATGAGGGAACAAATCAAAGTAGCTTGGGGCTTGATCTATTGGGTAAGGTGGATGGTCAAGCAGTTCATAAAGTAATTCGTGGATTTTCGCAATGGCAACCGCTAAAGAGTGGGAGCGCGCGTTGTTATGGTGGTCTTTTTCTGCAAATAAGGCCGTTTTTCCGCAATTTCTCCATTCAGTTCCTCTTATAATGATTACGCATCATAAGGTAAGGTTTAGGGTTAAAAAGATTTTACGGTGGTGCCAATATAATAATAAAGCGAACAAATACATACTAATATTATAAATGTATAATTATAGAGCGAAGAAATATCCATATACTTACTAGTATTATAAATGCGAAAGTGTGTTTGTTTGTTTGTTTGTTTGTCCTTCTTTCACGTTGCAACAGTGCGTCGGCATGGCATGATTTTTGTATGGGGTTATTTCGGTGGTTATAGAGTAACATAGGCTACTTTCTTCCGCGCAAAAACATCTCATTCCAGTGGGAAAATCGAATATGTTGGACAAGTTTGTCCTTCTTTCACGTCGCAAGAGAGCGTCGACATGGCATAATTTTTTGTATGGAGATAGTTCGGTGGCTGTAGAGTGACATAGGCTACTTTGTTCAGCGGAAAAACATACCATTCCCGTGGAAAAATCGAATATGTTGCAAAATTAAATTCAGCTAGGTGGCGCCACCGTGATTCTACAAGCCGGACGACGGTACGATGGACAAACACAGAAGGTCAGAATATCTGGATTATTATTTCTTTTTTACCAAAATTAAGATAAAAAATATATGAATCTGTATTTTTCCACCCAGGACCGGGAAGAGAACGATAAGAAACATAAAATTCACCAGCTGATTTTCTTCAAA
This sequence comes from Parnassius apollo, assembly GCA_907164705.1. NCBI lineage: Eukaryota > Metazoa > Arthropoda > Insecta > Lepidoptera > Papilionidae > Parnassius > Parnassius apollo. Next base: position 5,333,716 of record CAJQZP010001217.1, read on the forward strand.
CGTTTTGGTGCATTGTAATTCACAGAATAGGCGATAACCTCGCAGACGATGTTAAGTAATCCGTTGATGCTCTGCCTACCCCGCAAAGTTTACAGGCGTGATTATAACTATGGATCAGAAATACTATCACCACCTGTCACATTTTCACCATTAACTATTACTTAACTGTGGTAGAAACAGTTCTTAGTAAACCTTATTAATAAGCCTTATTAATATTTATTGAACAGAAATAAATACAGTTCTTATATGTGGTTATGAATGAATTGTAATAACAATAAGAAAAATTGAGCAAAATTATAAGAAAAATATTTTTGAGAGTTCTTATTAACTAACGTGTACGTAGTTTAAATTGATTCCGCTAGATGTTGTTACTAGGTTTTTAAAACGCGGTAACGAAATGTTTCCTGTCATGTACTTAACTCGCGCCGTTGAGCCGCGCGTCAACTTCTAGTGCATACGGTACCTATAACCTTAAATTGTTTCTATTTCGTAGCTTATTCGACTACCTGCTTTCGATTTCAGTTGTTTGTTATTTGCTTTGTGATTTGGTTAAGGTTGAATGGATTTATATTGGCTTTCCTTTTCGGATTTGTGTATTTTCTTTTTTCGGTTTTGTTGATTTGGTTAGTATTCTTTTATACATATTTAGACTATGGATTTGATTTTAGATTTTGTTTATTTAGAATCGTGAATTGGTTTTAGTTGTTTTAGGTTGTTAAACAATATTTCAAAGGAATATTAATAGTATAGATCGTGTATACGGTACCTATACACTTACTTCTTTTTTCGTTGGTTATATTTATATTGACTACTGCTTTCTATTTCGAGATCAGTGGCGGATGACATCATTTCTCAATTTAGCGACATTTCCGCCGAACATCGGGGTTTGGGCGAGACGAGTTTGGTCACTCACCGTATTGATACGGGAGATGCTGAGCCAGTTCGTCAAAGGTACTATAGGTTGTCTCCAGAGAAGCAGCGGATCCTTGCCGAGCAGGTCGACGAGATGCTGGCTCTGGACGTAATTGAGCAGTGCGAAAGTGCTTGGTCATCACCAGTTCTCATTGTTACGAAGAAAAACGGTCAGCCTCGGTTTTGCCTCGACAGCCGCAAGCTCAATTCCATCACGAAGCGCGACGCCTATAGTCTACCCTACATTTCCGAGATCTTGGATAATCTTCGCGATGCTCGCTACTTATCTAGTATCGATTTATCCAAAGCCTTTTGGCAGATACCTATAGCACAGGAGGACCGGGACAAGACTGCTTTTTATGTGCCTAATCGCGGTACCTATCGTTTTAAGCGCACTGCTTTTGGTTTAACTAACGCCCCGGCTACACAGCAAAGGTTGGTTGATCTGTTATTTAGGGAATTTGACCTCAAAGTCTTTGCATACCTAGACGACATTATTATCGTCTCAAACGACTTCAATTCCCATGTTTCCCTGTTACTTCGGGTTCTTAATAAGCTGAAACAGGCCAACCTCACTGTAAACCTAGAGAAATGTCAATTATTCCGCAGTCAGCTCAAATACCTGGGTTACGTCGTTGATAGTAGTGGTTTACGTACCGATCCTGAGAAGGTGGAAGCAATCCTCAATTACCCGACACCTACATGTCGTAAGGACGTTAAGCGCTTCCTCGGGACTGCTACTTGGTATCGTCGTTTCGTCCCCAATTTTAGTACCATTGCAGGCCCCTTAAACAAGTTAACTTCGAGTAAGAAGGGTGGACCACCTTTTGCCTGGTCTGCCGAAGCTGATGCTGCCTTCAAGAAACTTAAGGAGTGTTTAGTTTCCGCTCCTGTTCTTTCCTGCCCTGACTACGATAAGCCATTCGAAGTACACACCGATGCCAGCAATTACGGCGTGGGTGCGATGCTGACGCAGACTATAGATGGTAAGGAGCACCCCGTTGCTTATATGAGCAAGTCGTTGTCAGCAGCAGAGAGGAACTACAGTATAACGGAGCGTGAGACATTAGCTGTCGTCATCGCCCTGGAGCACTGGAGGTGTTACTTGGAGAACGGTAGGCCATTCACTGTCTATACTGATCACAGTGCGTTAAAATGGTTTCTGTCTCTCAGGAACCCTACCGGTAGATTAGCTCGCTGGGGTGTAAGATTGTCCTCATTTCATTTAGAATTCAAGCATCGTAAGGGTGTGGACAATGTGATCCCCCGATGCCCTCTCTAGAGCTCTTCCCGTCTCGGCGATTAGTACTTCCGGTTCGAACATGGTGACATCGGATTCTTGGTACAAAAATATTTATAATTCTTGCCTTTCTAAGCCGCAAACTTTCCCGAATTTCATTATCAAGGATGGCAAGTTATTCAGGCGTGCCAAGAATAATCACTCACTTTCATCCGAGTTCTTATGGAAGGAGGTTGTACCTTTTGAGCTACGCGAGCAGGTGATCAACGAGAATCATGCGGAACCCACGGCTGGACATCTCGGCGTTTTTAAAACATACCATCGTATTGCCTTGCGCTACTTTTGGCCTGGTATGCACCAGGACGTGGTGAAGTTCGTTGCCTCCTGCGAGAAGTGCTTGTCTTACAAGGCTCAAAATCACCAAACCTTGGGAGCAATGGGCCGCCCGAAGCAGTGTTCTAGGCCATTTCAAATGATTTCAATTGATTTGATGGGCCCCTTGCCTGTCACTAGGAAGCAGAACACTTATATCTTCGTAGTCACATGCTGCTTCTCGAAATATTGCCTAATTTTCCCATTAAGAAGTGCTACTGCCACTACAGTCACGAAGTTACTGGAAGAGTCTGTTTTCCTCGTCCATGGTGTCCCTCAGACCATATTTTTGGACAATGGCGGCCAGTTTATTTCGAAGGTCACTGAGTCACTTTTCCATCGTTATAAGTGTTCCTAACGTGTTCTTCACGCCAAAGTACACCCCTCAAATTAATTTGGTAGAACGACATAATCGTTCAATTATCACGTGTATCTCAACTTTCGTGGACAACGATCATCGCAGTTGGGATACATATATTCCGAAGGTTCAGTTCGCCCTCAACAATTCGGTGAGTGAGGCGACTGGTTTCACTCCATCCTTCCTGGTGTTCGGCAGGGAGCTCGTTACATGTGGCTCGCATTATTTAGATAACGATTTAGGCGATGAGGTTTTATTCCTTCCCCGTGACATCTACGCGGAGGATTTGGGTTGTCTTAAGGAAGTTTTCGATACTGTAAAGGCCATATTGTGGCATGCTCATGCTAAAACTCAACCCACTATAACCTTCGGCGCAAGCCTATGGAATTTAACATTGGTGACACTGTAATGAAACGCGCATATGTTTTAAGTGATAAGGATAAGTTCTTTAGTAAAAAAACTTGCGCCAAAATTTATTAAATGTCGCGTCATCGGTAAAAAGTCACCCCTAGTTTACATCCTGGCTGACATGTCTGGGAAAGATATTGGCACCTGGCACATCAAGGATTTGAAATTAACAGGACACAATACTTAGTCATATATGTATACACTTTTTTTTAAAGTGGTACTTCCCCGTGTGGTGTCGGGTTAGAATAGCACCACCCCATTTCTTCCTGTGGGTGTCGTAAAAGTCGACTAAGGGATAGGGTAGTAGTGTGTTGTGAGAGATGGGCTAGCAACCATCACTGCAATATCACAAGATCTCCATGTTACACCTACAAGTACACTTAATTAAGTTGCATGTGTTCTGCTTGTTACTTAGGAATACACTAGCGTTATATTTATATATATACATGGTGCTCGTTTTACCCTGGTCACACTTTTACATCTTTAGCTCTAGGTATTCGTATGGGTCTTCCAGTCTAACCGATGCTGGAACACCTTGCCAAATGACAGGATGCGTCAACTACCCTATTGATGTTCGTTGACGCTGATATAATCGCGTGAAGTATGAGAGATGTTGTATAAAAGGATAATGCGAATACATAACAATTTAGAGCGGATTTTATTAATTAAGAATAATAAAATCCTTATGTAGCGCGCGGGGTACTGTAACGTTGCACGTACATGTATGCATAATTATAATTAAACGGTTTATTAAAATTAAATAAACATTTAATAAACTAAATAAAAATAAAATAAAAGTTATTAACAAAAATAATTTAAATTAACTTAGGTATCCTATTAATAAAACAAATCAGTAAACTAAAAGAACGAATTAAATAATAAATCAAATATTAAAATATTGTATTTCGAACAAACACTCTGACGCTTCGTTACTCTATGCGCTTTGCAACTCTCGCGTCAGAGTTTTACCCGGCCGGTATCATTCCACGGTGTCGCGCTCCCGGTCATTCTCCGCCCGAGCGCCCTGGGAGGCGCACACTACCACTGCAGCCGCGTTCACAAGCTCTGCTTTGTGTCCTCGTACGCGCTTGCAAATTTTAATCCCATTTTGGAAAAAGTTTAAAATAATATAATAATTCCGGCACTGTGGCCGTATAGTTTTTTCGTTAATTCTCGTCACCGAGACCTCCGTATCGTCTTGCACCCCGTAAGGGTAAGTGTTGAAACGTTACCTAGTTTTAAGTAGTGAAAGTGTTTTATAGGTAGTGTAATTTGATTATGCCAGGCTGTTTGCTTTTAGCTATTTAATTGCCACGTTATTAGTGTTATTTGCATGTAAGTAATGTATGTAGCCGCTGTGTGCGTTGGCAAAAGTACCGTTACAAAATGGCGTCTCATACATTTCGCACCGCGATCAAATATCGCAAGTCACCATCATGTTTCAACCAATGCACAGCCTAAATTAGTTATCCTGGTACATTTAAACAGTATTTTACACTTGCCGTAATTTTAATTCATGTGTATTTTAATTTGCGCCTCACCGCTATGACGCTTGCCTTCCATTCCACCTTGTAACTCCGTTCTGATTATGAACACCCGCCAGCTACTCTCTGTGCTCCCATCTACTGCTAGCCTGCGATATACCGGGGGTTCATAATCGGCGGCATTTTATTACCTGGACCTAAATGTGGACGACGTTGTTTCCAGGGTGCAATTTTACGACTACAACCGTGGCGGTCGTCCTTCTTAAGAGGGCCTAGGCCTCCCCTCGACGCCGCCACCGCCACAGCCAGCTGCCCACGGCGCTCCCCGTGAACAGTCCAACCCCCCCGGCCCTGCTCGACCACCTCGCGGCCACATAGGGGAGTACCTGACCCTGCCAGTGAAGCCAGACGGGCACTTTTTTTTAAATTATCGGAACCACGCCCACGACCTTTTCTTTTACCAATATATAATTTTTTTTTATGACTGGTTGTTGCCTTATTATAAACAACAACCGTCACAATATAGCTGCCGGAGTCACATATCGAAGGCTGTACGCATATATGTGGTTCACCGACTATTACAGTAATGTTGTACACTGCATAGTCCTATAAGTCCTATTGCTAATAATAATGTATTTGTATCATATACTTATAAAGTAAGATCTATGATACAAAAGCGTTATTATAGGTCTCTATGATGAATAAGCATTACAAAAGTAGAGTTGTGGGTTGAAGTCCCATTATCAAAGATATATAATAGTAAGATCTACGATACTAAATCGTTATTAAAGGTCTCGATGATGCATAAGCATGACAATATTAGAGTTGGTGGTTGAAGTTCCATATATTAAAGACATACGTCGGTCACTTAATAAGGTTTGAGATATACAAAAAGTATTCTAGATAATATTAATATTTATTTTACATCTTTTTATGGAGGAATCGATATAATTTATTAAGTGCTACAGTGTCACATCAAAGTACTCAAGAGCCAAAGAAAGTCAAGGGTATATGTGCTTGTCTTATGTATCTTGCTTGTGTGTAGTGCTTGCCTTAAAAAGTTATAGTACGTAAATTCCGATTAACTACGTTCTCGGCGGTTCGACAAAACATAAGGACCAAGCCTGAATCGGAAAACTACAAAAAATTAAGGCCAAACGTGATGTCCACCTACGTAAAGTTTAGAGAAACAAACATTTCCTGCCTGCAAACCCCTCTCAACACCCCGTGTAACAATGCCCTTAACTACATATGACAGTTCGAGTGCAAGTGTAATACTGGCAATCAAATGAAGTTTCCTCTCAATTTTTTAGAGTGTAGAGTAGTGTATACGAGGGCGGCACTGAAAATTTCGGGAATCAAAGAAGTGACACAACATTACTATTTAAAAATATATTTATTGCTTTTCGAAGTATTCTCCGCGAAATTTGACACATATTTCCATACGATGGAACCAATCATTGAAGCAACCATTCCATTCGCAAGTTGGGGTCTCCAAAATGGCCGTTTTGTAGGCGTCCACAGCTTCTTCAGGTGATGAAAATCTCTGTACACGCAATTTATTCTTTATTTTAGGGAAAGTATATAAATCATTAGAGCTTAGGTCGGGGCTGTACGGCGGATGGTCTAATAATTCTATGTTTTCTTGCTCTAAAAACTCTTTTGTTCTGTGTGCGGTGTGAGAACTCACATTGTCGTGATGGAGGGTAATGCGGCGGTTTCTGTTCTCTTTACGGAGTTCAGAAACGACCTGTGGCAAATAAATGCTAGCATACCATTCTGCATTAATTGTTCTTTGTCCCTCAAGAGGAATAGTCGTAACATGGCCGGTTTTGGACAAACATGGCCACCATTTTTTTGCAACAATCCGTGAACGAACAATTTTTGTTGGCTTTAACTCATTTTCGAACACCCAAACTAGTAACTGGTTTTTTGTTTCGGGTTCGTACGCACATATTCAGGATTCGTCACCTGATACAATGTTGTATACAGCATTTGAAGATCCTGCATGGAATCTTTTGAGAGTTCTGACGCACCAAGTAACGCGAGCTGCTTTTTGCTCTTCATAGAACGAATGCGGTATCCATCGGGAAAACAACTTTTTTACACCTAATTGTTCATGCAAGATTATTTGTATTTGACTCATGGCAATGCCTAAAGTTGCTTGAATTTCGCGGTATGTCACATGTCGATCTTCCTCAATCAGCTTACGCACAGCATCAACGTTTTCTTGGGTGACTGCAGTTTTTGGACGACCTTGACGGGGATCATCACTGAGCTTGAAACGTCCACGTTGAAATTCAGCAAACCAGCGATATATTGTGTTTTTGGATGGGGCTTCATCACCAAATGCAGAAATCATCCGGTCAACACACTGTTTTTGTGTTAAACCACTTCGAAAGTCATAATAAAATCGTCGCTCTTGAATTTTCTCGAGTCAATTCCATTTTCTCAACGACTAAACAAATTTGACAAAACCTTGTGATAAGACCAAGAATCTTTTTTTAAATAAATAAATGGTATTAGATTTTTAAAACCAAGGAGTTTTCAATTAAAAAGATTTTAATATGACAGGAACAGTGGAAATATTCCATTCCCGATACTTTTAGTGCAGCCTAGGTATTGTGTTTGCAGCGCGAATGAGTCCGCTCGGCCGGGCTAGGACCACTATCTCACAGAATACTAGCATATAACCTGTGTTTCTTTTGGTAAGAGAAGAGAACCGGAGACCATTTTACTGGAAACGAGGCACTCCGACTCAGTCTTCAGGGCTAGTAACGCATCTGCATTTTGATTCATAATTGAAGATAAATGAAGATGTCGACGGGTCACAGCATCCACTTACCATCAGGTGGACGGTAAGCTCGTCTGTCACCCAAATTCTATTAAAAAAAATTAAAAAGATGTTACTTGGCACCACTGATGCTTTGTGCGGCGCTTCAAATAGAAGTCATCGTGAAGCTTGCTCATTAAATAAAAAAGTAATTTTAATCTAGGAAGGCAATACTGCAATGACGTCTACTAACTATTATTTCTGGCTGCTGTTGATTTTTTCCACGCCGTGTGTTTTAATTACTTTATAAATAGCTCAAATAAGGAAATATTTTTATGGTAACCATGTAGTTGCGTTGTAAGAATATTCACTATCCTATAACATCCCTTGAGTATCGTAAGAGGCGACAAAGGGAAACAAATCAGAAGGTGACTAGCAGCGTCTTCTTAATAACAACTAAAAATAAAAATATGTGTTGGCCAACCCGCTTGCCAAGCGTGACATAAATAGCCATGACATAAAATAATCATCACCTATTAAGCGATCTATGGGGAAAGCCTTTGTTCAGCAGTAGACTTTAATAGGCTGTAACGGTAACGGAAACATGGTATTCAGGAATTCAATGAATGCAGGTTTCTCTGGACAGTGCTTATGGTCTACTTTCCGGAAGGCCTGTGTTCAATAACAAACAAGTGATGAGCTGTAATTATTATGATGATGGTGATGAAAAACTACTACGTGATTGGCCGCTTGATCGCCTTTCAACTGATGCGCTGATGATTTAAAGTAATGGGACTACTAGGTCAGAGCTGTTTACTTGATACCAAAATAGGGTTCCAATCACAAACCATGGCTAAAAATAGCAAAATTTCCTAAATTTTTACCCACTTTTAGTGAATGGTTTAACATTAATTTTACTATATTGAACCATAACTTTAGTTTTACTTAGACATACTCGCACAAATGTAAATACGGAGAAACTAACACAAATCAGTGAAACTTCGGCATCAGTATCTTTTTTATTACTTGGAGCTATCATTTTTTCCAAAAATTGCTCAATGTACAGTTTTTGCAGAGGGTCGAAAACCCTCTTATATAAAAATACACAAAACACTCAAAGGCTTCTGAAGGGAAAGATTTATGAAAAAGTTTATTTAAGACTTATTTCGCTGGAAGACAATTTCATATGGAGTTATGTCCGCCGTTTTCGGGTTAAGTAAATAATACTTTTAAAATAAAAAAAGGAAACCTAAAAAGATGAAAATAAAGTTTGAAAGTTTTTATGATAAGCACAATAAGACAGACGGAAGTTACAAATTATAAAGTAAATAAATAACTTTGTCAAAATAAAGAATCAGTTTCAAATTTTCAATTTTAAAACGCTACCTGTTGCAAAATTATAAAGCCCATTTGAAAAGTCTCTAGTATACTTTTGGCATCATTCTATATGAAATCACTGGACGCTTTCCAAAACTTAGAACTACATACTTTACTGTCTGAAAATATTTTGATCAAATTTGTACTAAGTAAATGTTATATTAGAGAGGGGCAAGAGAGCATGCGGCGCACCTGATGCTAAGTGACTACTACTGCCCATAAGCAACTGCTCCACCATGAGAATTTCAGATGGGTTTCTAGCCTTAATATATATATATATATATATATATATATATATATATATAGATAGAGAGAGAGAGAGAGAGAGAGATCAAAAATCTCCGAGTGATGTACTAAATCCTCATTTATGCCCAGCATATCCTGGGCATTTAGTTGTTCTGTTTAATATACCAAGATCCATTCGGCGATAAAAGAAGAATTGCGGGGAAATCTGAAAGTTTGACAATTTAGACAGTCGCTTAATGCCTGTCGATTAGCAGTATGAACATTGCCCAACAGTAACAGTAATTGATCATGAAGTTGATTCCCTCCACATTTGACGAAAATCTCTGTCCTCCAAGCGCAATTAAAAGATGAGGGAACAAATCAAAGTAGCTTGGGGCTTGATCTGTTGGGTAAGGTGGATGGTCAAGCAGTTCATAAAGTAATTCGTGGATTTTCGCAATGGCAACCGCTAAAGAGTGGAAGCGCGCGTTGTTATGGTGGTCTTTTTCTGCAAATAAGGCCGTTTTTCCGCAATTTCTCCATTCAGTTTCTCTTATAATGATTACGCATCATAAGGTAAGGTTTAGGGTTAAAAAGGTTTTACGGTGGTGCCAATATAATAATAAAGCGAACAAATACATACTAATATTATAAATGTATAATTATAGAGCGAAGAAATATCCATATACTTACTAGTATTATAAATGCGAAAGTGTGTTTGTTTGTTTGTTTGTCCTTCTTTCACGTTGCAACAGTGCGTCGGCATGGCATGATTTTTGTATGGGGTTATTTCGGTGGTTATAGAGTAACATAGGCTACTTTCTTCCGCGCAAAAACATCTCATTCCAGTGGGCTCTTAAAAACATACCATTCCCGTGGAAAAATCGAATATGTTGCAAAATTAAATTCAGCTAGGTGGCGCCACCGTGATTCTACAAGCCGGACGACGGTACGATGGACAAACACAGAAGGTCAGAATATCTGGATTATTATGTCTTTTTACCAAAATTAAGATAAAAAAATGTATGAATCTGTATTTTTCCACCCAGGACCGGGAAGAGAACGATAAGAAACATAAAATTCACCAGCTGATTTTCTTCAAACGTTTTGGTGCATTGTAATTCACAGAATAGGCGATAACCTCGCAGACGATGTTAAGTAGTCCGTTGATGCTCTGCCTACCCCGCAAAGTTTACAGGCGTGATTATAACTATGGATCAGAAATACTATCACCACCTGTCACGTTTTCACCATTAACTATTACTTAACTGTGGTAGAAACAGTTCTTAGTAAACCTTATTAATAAGCCTTATTAATATTTATTGAACAGAAATAAATACAGTTCTTATATTGGTTATAATGAATTGTAATAACAATAAGAAAAATTGAGCAAAATTATAAGAAAAATATTTTTGAGAGTTCTTATTAACTAACGTGTACGTAGTTTAAATTGATTCCGCTAGATATTGTTACTAGGTTTTTAAAACGCGGTAACGAAATGTTTCCTGTCATGTACTTAACTCGCGCCGTTGAGCCGCGCGTCAACTTCTAGTGCATACGGTACCTATAACCTTAAATTGTTTCTATTTCGTAGCTTATTCGACTACCTGCTTTCTTTTTCTGTTGTTTGTTTTTTGCTTTGTGATTTGGTTAATGTTGAATGGATTTATATTGGCTTTCCTTTTCGGATTTGTGTATTTTCTTTTATCGGTTTTGTTGATTTGGTTAGTATTCTTTTATACATATTTAGACTATGGATTTGATTTTAGATTTTGTTTATTTAGAATCGTGAATTGGTTTTAGTTGTTTGAGGTTGTTAAACAATATTTCAAAGGAATATTAAAGTATAGATCGTGTATACGGTACCTATACACTTACTTCTTTTTTCGTTGGTTATATTTATATTGACTACTGCTTTCTGTTTCGGTTTTCTGCAATTTGTTTTGTGATTTGGTTTGAGTTGGTTCGATTTTTTTTGGCTATCGTTTTCGGATTCATGTTGTGTCTTAAATTGGTTTTTTTGTTTTAATTTTTAAAAAATATTTAAAAGGAATATTTTTTCCTTTTACACATTTTGGATTTACTTTTAAAAAAATATTTAAAAGGAAATTTAATTCCTTTTAGGTATTTTGACGTTTTTTTTATAAATAGGATTTTTGTTACTTCATAATGCCTCGCAAACGTAAGTCCAGCCTTTCAAGAGTATATTCTCAAAGACAAGCGAAAAGATTAGCTCAATTGCTAGAATCTTTAGAAGATGCTGAACTGAGAAGGCAAGAACAAGCAGAGCGTCAGGCTGCTTTTAGAGCATCTGAGACACCTTCTCAACGTCAGCAAAGGCGTCTTGAAAAGACAGAGCGTCACGCTGCTTTAAGAGCTTCCGAAACACCTTCTCAAAGTGAGGAAAAGCGTCTTGAACAGGCAAAGCGTCAAGCTACTTTAAGAGCTTCTGAAACACCTTCTCAAAGTCAGCGAAGGCGTCTTGAACAGGCAGAGCATCAAGCTACTTTAAGAGCTACTGAAACACATGCTCAAAGTCAGTAAAAGCGTCTTGAACAGGCATAGCGTCAATCTACTTTAACCTTTCAGCTACAGAGACTCTAACCGTAATACTCCGTTGACTGCGGAGCTGTTTAATAAAATGGACGGCTGATTGGGCACAATCAGTTTAAACGCAAATATCTTGATTTTGGTATATTGAATACTATAATATGTATGCATTTCTGAATTCTCTATGAAATTTTCTATAAACGATTACATATATTTAATAAAGTTTTAAAGTAATTAGTATAACTAAATATTGATTAAAGTCAAAACTATCATATTTCTCAATGACACAAAGTTTTTTAATAGTTAGATTTTATTTTATTTTAATCTTACATCTATGGTTTACAATATTTTATGTGCAAAATCATAGGCTACAATACAATTTTTAGCATAAAACGCATTAATATTAAGCTTACAAGAACCCACAATTAAAGTTGGGCGTTATAACATACAACAGATAATATATTTCATTATATATTTTTAATCTTAAAACACATTAGAATAATGAATCATTGACTGTTATAATATTATATAATCTTATTTTTCATCACATTTCATTATCGTTAGAAAGCGTCATCTGTGTTTACGTTTACGGTCCAACCGTCGCGTCGGCCGAGACAATGGGAGTCAATAAAATACTACATACATTCATTATGCCACAAGGATTGCGTATAGCTTACACTAATTTAAACTCTTAGCTAACTTAATAAGAGCTTATTTTACTAACACTAAATTATAACGGTAAACAAAAATATATTATTTCCTTCATTAGTTGCCTGTTGTGCCTGTTATTTAATTTGGCTGTTGTAATATATAATATATCAGTTTAGTGTTCAGTTAGCTGTCTAGCTGAGATGACAATGACACTGTTATCTGTTAAATTATATACGTAATGTTTTGATAGCAGGTCCCCATATTACGTGAAAAAGCTATTGTTGTTTTTGTTTATTTTTCGTTAAGTTATATTCCTAAAGTAATTTTAAATATTTAGTGTAATATAGATAGGATTTAACGTGTTGTATGTAAAAGTGTATAATAATGTCACGCCAGTGTAGCGCAGCCTTTTGGAACTATTTTATAGTCCAAAGTGTGGACGAAAAAAAACCACACACAACAACAATTTTTTTTAAAGTACAATTACAAATTTAAAGCTTCACCTTAAGCAAAGACACGTAGGAGTGTATGAATAGTTTTGTCGTTCGGATTTAATATCGGATAGACGCAAAAGACTTAAGTACGTCGTCAAAAGTAAACCAAATTATATTTTTGAATAGTAACTGAAAAAAATGTAAATAATTGTAGATAACTAAAACTTTGACCACAGTGTAAATAATGTAAAAAATTCAATCAAAATGACGTAACATCAATGAGCTTCTAACTACGCCTGAATGAGTTATTTATTTCTTTTAAAAATTAATTATTTATTATAAAAAAGTAAATTTTTTTGAAAATATGAGTAAATAATTATAACAGATACAATAATTACGCAGCTTAGCATACATTCAGACATCCTTAAGCCTATAAAAAATTGGAAGGGAAGTTCATTGAACTTAACATAAATATTTTAAATGATTATCTTTAAAACACGAAACACTTAATTGATGCTGATACAACTTAAAAATATTTTTTGTCTTCATATAATACTTATAATCATCTATCGTAATATTTATAATCGTAATAATCTTTCATCGTAATATTTATAATCGTTATAACAACATACAACAAAACGCGAACACAGCCGACGACTGAACTGAACTAACCGCGTGTACAATGTAATATTTAAAACTGTTATAATATATTATAACAGTTTAAAACAACAGTTAGAAAAATATATTACAACAACATAACGAATTAGAAAAATATAACAGTTTCGCCCATCTTTACCCACAATTAACTTACACCGATGTAGAATGTAGTTCGGACCAGAAGCGGCGTAATGCTTTAATCAATAAAAATAGTTTTTTTTATTTCATTATAATGATTCAGTCTTGAATTGAACCTCTCTTTTTCTTTACATGATTCAGTCATCTTTCAATAGGTCTTGCTAAGTTTTAGAAATCTCATAAAGTATTTCATAAGTACTCTTAATGCCGATATCGAAATTTTAGTCGTAAGTGCCATATTTATTGAAAAATAATTACTTTATATGAGAAAACAAACTTTAACAGCACTTGTACAGAAAAAAAGATTCATTCATTCCTTTAAAGACCATAAAACCACTCAAGGGTCACTCCCGCTGATGTAGAGTTATAAATAACGTTTTTTGTAAACAATACCCGATGCACCATAATATGTGTCGAGTGACAGAGGCGCCGCGAGATGCTCAGCGGTTATGTTACATTTCCAATAACCAACAACATTATTTCTTCAAAAGGTTACATATACCTTTAACACAAATAATAGCTACGAAATAATAAAATTTAAAATAAATATATCTCTTCCTAAAACAAAAAATAATATAATTTATGTATATTTTTAAAGAACCCACTTCCTATGCATTATACAAAAATATGCCACAATTAAAGTCCGATTCTGCACTTTTTTGTGCATCATGTACTAGTCCATTAAAACATTTTTTATACGTGGTAGATCCATGCTGCAGTTATATTAGTAGTATAGTTGTAGCACGATAGGCCGGCTCGACCGGGGAAGAACCACGCTCTCACCGAATACCGGCGTGAAATAATAGCTTAATGCTTCTGTGTTTCATATGGTGAGTGTAGAGAACCGGAGAGCCTTTTTACTGAAAACAAGGCGTTCCATCTTAGTCCTCACGGGAGACACGCATCTGCATTTTGATTTGTAATCGAGAATAGATGTAGATATCTATGGGCCACAGCAACCACCACAAGTGGACTGCGTGCTCTTTTTTCACCCTATCCTATAGGTGTATTCATTTCAAAGATGAGAGCCGTGGTGGCTCAGAAGAGCCGTGGTAGCTCAGATGGTTAGCTCTCGCTGTAAATTGCACAGTACGCTAGCAAGCCGGGTTCGATCCCCGCTAGCAATAATGAAATTGTTAATTGCAATTTTAAGCGCTGATCTACCATGTGCTCGGCGGTGAAAAAAGACATTGTGAGAAAACCTGCACGTCTGTGAAATAAGAAAAAAAATATTTCGAAGACATGTGAAGTTCGCTAACACGCATTGGGGTAGCGCGACGGAAACTTCTTTGCCCTAAAACCCTCTGAGAAATAAGGGGATGCCTTTGCCCAGTTGTGGGGCGTAAAAAAGACTGTAACTTAACTAACTTAAGTATTAATTTCGACAATGAGAGAGCCCTGGTAGCTCAGGTTGTTAGCTCTCGCGTTAAATTTCACAGTACGCTAGCACACCGCGTTCGATCCCCGCCGGTATCAATGAAATTATTAATTGCAATTTTAAGTGCTGATTTACCTCTTGCTCGGCGGTGAAGGAAAACATCGTGAGGAAGTCTGACTGTCTTTGAGAAATAAAAAAAAAATATTTCCAAGGCATGTGCAGTTCGCCAACACTCATATGGGCAGCGCGGCGGACACTTCTTTGCCCTAAACCTTTTCAGAAGTGAGGGAAGGCCCAGCAGTGGGACGGAAATAGGCTGTGTAACTTAACCAACTTAACGATTTCGACGATGATAGTCTGAAATAATTAGCTGAATAAAAACTAAATGGATGGATGGACATAAGTATAAAATTGAATAAATATATAACATAGGTACTCATTTCTTTAAAAGGCTCCTGGTACTTGTTGGATTTACTGTATCTACAGTACAATTCATTTACGAATGGTACTGTAGGTAGCAGCAATCTTGCTCTAGGTTGAAACATAACGCAACGTTACACGATTTGCAAAGTACATACAGATAAAATGTACACTAAAAAAACAATATGTGAAATATGTGTCTGAGGTGACCTTAAAAATCACAACCTGTTCATATCAAATTAAAAAAATAAAAATTTCAAATATTGAATAATATTAAAAAATATTAAAATAAAAATATTAAAAAGCATATTATGTAAATACTTTCTAATTTTCTGATTTAATAAATTGTTTAAAAAATTCCGAAGCCTTGTGTTAACATACATGACATATAAAAATGCCGCATTCAATTTTTCATAAATCATCGAATAATCATGGAGTCAACCAAGCTCCATTTCTCTGCTTCGAGGGCGCTATATTCTTTACCATTCTAACCATTCAACCGAATTTGAACTTGATACAGTATGGCAAACTTTAGTTCCTTTTTTCGCCACCCGCAAAATAGAGAACTAGAATTCACTACTGCGGACGTCTCAAAAATGGACACTATTGCACCTATTGCGTATTTACATTAAAATTTTGAAAGTATTGCACTTTATCCTCATTTTAATGTATTAAAACTGTGAAAGATGAACAATTACACATATTTTAACACAAAACTGACAGTCAAAACTAAAATTTTACGTACATTTTAAGTCAATTTTCCTCAACCAGCATGTTAGTTATAAGATAGCAGTTTGCTTCATACATATTAAAAAACGATTTAACACGTACTTAATAAGATAAAACACAAAATGAGATTACAAATAAGAAGCTTACTTACCCAGGCATTGTTTTAACACAATTCACCACACAATAAATATAAATTAATACAAAATAATTACAAACAACTTCGTTGTTAGCGCACGTCAATCACACTAATGGCTGACTCAAGGAACGGGCGACATTTAAGAATGATTTAAATAAAATATACTACTAAAGTGTATAAGCTGTGGTGTTTTTATGCTAGCCTTTTTTATTTTGTACACATTGAAATATGGTAGAATGAGTTAGAAATAGCGCATAATGCTTTGTTTCTTCATTAAAAAGGTAAAAAATGTCTAACTCTTGGACGCCCGCAGTCAACGGAGATATTTTCTTGTCCAAGTCTTGGACATCCGCAGTTGAGAGGTTAAGAGCTACTGAAACATCTGCTCAAAGTCAGCAAAGGCTATTCGAACAAGCGGAACGTCAGGCCGCCTTAAGAGCAGCGGAAACACCTGATGAAACTCAACACAGACATATTAAGCAAGCTGAACGTCAATCTACTATAAGGGCATCTGAAACACCAGAACAGACACAGGCGCGAAGAGATGCAAATGCACAGCTTCAAGCTGAACGTCGACAAAATTATCAAAGAAACAATTGGTCGGTTTTTAACGACGCAGCATTCAATTACGATCCGTTGATTGATTATAAAAATCACAGGTTATTTGTTGTCGGACTGATGGACAAGGCGTGTCGATTTTGCAGTGCTTTAAAATGGAAAGATGAGACCGCAGGCATACGCTGTTCCAATGGCAAAGTGTCTCTTCCGTTACTTGGGGAACCAGAAGAACCTTTTTAAAAAGAGAGTTTTCTTTTTGCATGATTCTTATGAGTCACGGTGCTTTTCAAACAGGATCCGGAAATATAACTCATGCTTTCAAATGACGTCCTTCGGAGTTGACCGGGAAATAATAATGCCGGAATTTTCGCCTACATTTACGGTGCAAGGGAAAATTTATCATAGAATAGGTTCACTTTTTCCAGCTGAAAACGAACAGTTTAAATTTTTACAAGTATATTTTATGGGTGATGAAGAAATTGAGTTAGACCGTTGCTGCCAATTGATCAGGTAGTTGAGAGAAACACAGTGTTCAAAATTCAAAGATTCTTGCATGAACGTAACATTTTAGTCAAAACATTTAAAACTGCTTTAGAAAACCTACCTGAAGAGGATTATAAAGTCGTCATTAACGCAGATCGGACCCCTCGAGAATAGCATGAAAGGCGCTACAATGAACCTTTGATAAACGAAATAGCAGCAGTAATTAGTGGTGATCAATTTTTTTCACGATTCATTGTTTTGCGAGCACGTGATGATACGTTGCAACGGGTAACCGATACACACAAGTCTTATGACGCTCTGCAATAAACATTGATTTATTGCAAAGGACAAGAGGGTTATCGTTTTCAAATTCCACTCATTAACCCGGTCACAAAGGAGCCTACTCCGAACAAAAAAGTTATCATGTATGGAATTTTATGTGTATCATATGATATTGCGAGAAAATGATTTTAACCTCTTAGCCCGGTGTAGACAATTATTTCATAAATTTTTGATAGACATGTGTCTCCGTTATATATCTTTAAATCAAAAAAAGCTGCGCGTTGAGAAATATATACATTTACAAGATGCAGTTTCTAGCGACGCCAATGTAAACCCCAGAGATTTAGTTAAAATGGTAATTCTGCCCTCATCATTCGGAAACAGTCCCTGCTACCTACATGAGTACACACAAGACGCATTCGTCTATGTACGAACTTACGGAAGACCTGATCTTTTTGTTACTTTTACTTGCAATCCCACATGGAATGAAATAACCGAGGAGCTAATACCGGGCCATAAAAAGTACTGACAGACACGATTTAGTTGCTAGAGTATTTAGATTAAAAGTACAAAAATTAATGTATGTAATTAACAAAGGGAAAATTTTTGGATTGTCCCGTATTCGCCCATTGTATAAAAAAAGTTTAATGCCCACATTAATGTAGAAGCATGTAGCTTTGTCCGCGCAATCAAGTATATCTGTAAGTACGTAAATAAAGGAAGCGACCAAGCAATATTTTATCTCAGGAGTGAAGGTGAGGCAAATCCCGTTAATGAAGTACAGAACTTTCAAGCAGGGCGCTATGTCAGCAGTAACGAGGCAGCGTGGCGTCTCCTTGGCTTCCCTTTACACGAAAATAACCCAACAGCTACTCACCTTGCTATGCACTTAGAAGATTATTTTCCCGAAAGAAATTTCCAAGAAAGAATTGTATCACCGCCAAAAACTACACTAACAGCGTTCTTTCAACTTTGTCAAACCGACCCCTTTGCAAAAACGTTGTTATATTCTGAAGTCCTCCGCTATTATACTTGGAACACATCTAGGAAGGAGTGGAAACGCCGTATTCAAGGGGCGCCTTTTGGAAATTGGCCCGGTGTAAAGTCATCAGATGCCCTTGGTCGTGTGTATACCGTCCATGTTACTAATAGCAGACGCGCGCGAACATGACATACAATGAACACATTTATAATGAAGCACTTGGAAAAATTTAAGATAATGTAATGGCAATGGTAGGCAAAAAATTAAGCGACTTTGTAATGATAAGCCCTCAGCGAACAACCGAAAATGAACCAAGTGATGAAATTATACGTGAAACAAACTTTGATATACCAGCTTTGCAGCAGCAAGTAGCCGAATTTGTACCCCGCTTGCTTCCCGAACAAAAACGAGTTTTTGACAAAGTATTAGGACAAATTCGATCTGAAAATGGTGCACTTTTCTTTTTAGATAGCTCTGGAGGAACTGGGAAGACATTTTTGTTAAATTTTTTATTGGCGCAAGTACGGAAAGATAAAAACATTGCTGTGGCCGTAGCTTCCTCCGTCATAGCCGCCACGCCGCTAAGCGGGGGCCGCACTGCAAATTCTGTTTTAAAACTCCCTCTAAATCTAGCCCAGGAAGAATCGCCGATCTGCAACTTTAGCAAAAATAGTGCACGGGGTATAATGCTACGACAATGAAAACTTTTAGTGTGGGACGAAAGTACAATGTTGCATAAAAAAGCTGTAGAAGCACTAAATCGAACGCTCCAGGTTTTGCGCAGCAATACCGATGTAATGGAAGGAATGGTGGTTTTACTGGCTGGTGACTTTCGACAAACTTTACCTGTTATTCAAAAGGGCACATCTGCAGATGAAATTAAAACATGCATCAAGTCGTATATTTTTTGCACCAAGGTGATAAAATTCAGTTTAACTACGAATATGAGAGTGCATTTGTATAATGATATCAATGCTGGAAACTATGCTGACACAATATTAAAAATTGGCGATGGGCGGTTGGAAATGGATGCTGAGGGCTGCGTTAAATTGACGAGAGATTTTTGTAATTTAGTACAGATTCATTCCGAATTAATTGCGAGCGTTTATTCAGATTTAACGAACAACGTGCATGAAGGCAAATGGTTATGTGAAAGGCCGATTCTTGCACCAAAAAATGAGAGCGTTAACATAAATTCAGATATATTAAGTGAAGTAGCAGGAGAAGTAACAGATTATTTGTCAGTAGACACAGTTATGGACACAGAACAGAGCACTTCATATCCCGTAGAGTTTCTAAATTCTCTAGAGTTGTCAGGTGTGCCCTCACATAAGCTTCAATTAAAATTAGGCGTCCCAGTCATGCTAATGCGAAATTTAGATGCTCCTCGTTTTTGTAATGGGACAAGGCTACGTGTGACACATCTTGGACGAAACATAATCGGTGCTACAATTTTGACAGGCGTAGGAAAAGGTGAGAATCTTATTATATCACGGATCCCTATGATTCCCACAGATCTTCCTTTTCAATTCAAAAGGTTGCAGTTCCCTATTAAGCTCAGTTTGCAATGACAATTAATAAAGCGCAAGGGCAAACGTTACAGGTAGCGGGAATCAACTTAAACTACTACTACTAACTATTAGCATGTTCGCGTGTGTCAAGTGCCCAGAATCTCCACATTCTTTCCCTTAATGGAAAAACAACAGTACAGTAGCGTCTTAAAGTAGTGTTCAGTTAGTATTTTTTCCAAAATTCCCATAATTAATTAATCAGAGTTTCCACCTCCAATCTTCGTTTTCAATTCTAAATTTCCTATTTAGCTCAGTTTCTTTTCAATTCCAAATACTGCAGCTCTGACGGACTTATTAAGCTCACTTTCCTTTCAACTCAAAAGGCGGCATCTCTGACGGATCTTTTATTTGGCCATTTCAATCAAACCAACTCAGTTTCTTTTCAAAAGTCTGCATCCCTGACGGATAATTATGCTCAGTTTCCTTTAATTAAAAAATATCCCATTTCCATTTGGAATAAACAGGCTATTTTCATGCTTATACGATGCGTTTCAAAACATTGAAATAGGCTGACGAATCAATTTTGCTCAGTTTCCTTTTAATGGCTGCATCTCTGAGAAATCTATAAAACTCAGTTTTCTTTCAATTCAAAAAGCAATGGATATTTCATTTACCAGTGACCATGTAGGTGAAGCCGCGGGTGACAGCTAGTCACTAATAATAAAATAAATTTTGTAAATGTTTTTTTTTTCATGTTTTTTTTAACGCTGAAAGAGAGTCACCGTGTCGTCTATTTTGTTTTGTAATGTTTGTAGTTACAACAGAACGTCGCAACAAAACACGCCGAACCATGTAGCCATGTAAATTCGCTGCAGGCCGAGGACGAATTTTTCACGCTTAAGAAATATTTTCATGTTCGAATGTGCTACGCCGCATTACGGACAGCGTAGTGAGACGTGCGTCGAGCGAATTTAGTTTCCTAGTCCATATACCATGTCAATGCCTGAGAATGACACATAAATATTCAATATATGAATAGAATGGAAAATATATCAGGAATTAGGATTATTGACGACATCGATAATCTAATGGACCAATCACATGAAAGAATGTTCAATGTTCCCATCTCGCGACCATGTACGTCACTAAACAAAATCTACTAGTGCCGATGTCAAGGTTGTATTCACGATTTTTGTCGAATCTGTACTAGTGTAAGAATAGAAAATACGATAATTAGTTTTTTGCAGAAATGTTTGCTTCAGCAGTCATTCGAACTCTGGATCCGTACATACAGCCACGAGTAATAAATGTTAGAATAACTATGAGATGAAATACTTTGTAGTTTTGAGTAGTTATTCTTAAGAAAATTCCGTTTTCATAAAAAAAGCAACTCTCATAAATAATAAAAACTCTGCAGCAACCTGGCAATTGGGTTATAAATTTTGTTGGCGCAGTCATTTGGAATTTTTTAATAAACTTTTAAAATTATTTACACAAGCCTCTACTAAGTTCATTCTTTTAAAACTTCGTAATTCTAAAGTAATATTTACTTCAGAATAATAGGGGGAAAGATGAGGCGAGAAATCTCACCCTGCATGGAGATGTATTAGTTTTTAAGTTATGATTTTTATAAAAACATATATATACACATAGAAGATAACTGCACATTTATGTGCCTTGATTTCACAGTTTCACACCTTCCTGGAAAGAAGAGGAGAATTGAGGGTGGAGAATTATGCCCTAAATCTCTCCTCTTCTCTATGAAAATGTATAATTTTTTATGTTATGTTTTTTGTCGGAAAAACATAACCTCACCTTTTGTACTTATAAAAGGATATATTTTCTTTAAATAACACGAAACACTATTATCCGTGTTACTGAAACTTTTTACTCACAACGGAACGAAGAAAGTGTGAAAGGAAGGATGAAAGGTTTTTTGATTGCAAGCGATTGTTCCCATTTATTATCCAAACTCTTTTATGTCAAAATTTGACTGAATTAGGCACGGTTTTCTCTTAAGGTTTTGTGATTTATTGGCAATGGTTCTTAAATAGTTGTTGTGGTGTTAACTCACGAGAGGACACTGCAATAAAAAAAGTTACTGATTAAAATTAGTTTTATCGCATCATTTTTGGAGTTGGCTTGACTGAATTGGACTTGGTTTTTATGAAGCGTTTGAGATTTATTTCCAATATTTCTTAGACAGGTTTGACCGTGAAAAACAGGTGATAAATCACCATAGCCACTAATGCTGGTTTTTAAATTACTTGAGATTTTGGGCCACTTTGTTAGGTAGGTCTGATAGTCTGATGATGGGGCAGAACAACATCGTGGGGGACTTTTTGAAGGTACATAGCCAGTATACCGTGTTCAGGCTCTTTTGATAGTGTTTGGTGAATAGCTTCTGTAAATACATTGCTTATGGTTTGAGGGTTTGACAGAAGACCGTCGGAAACTATGTGGAGGCACATATTTATAAAACCATGTGTGGACTTAATTTTAATGGGATTATCGATGTAACATAGCATTTCTGCGTACGTAGAGAAGACAATGTTATTGCAACAATAACAGAACTAGACAAGAGACAACTTGTGGCCATTCCTCGGCTACCACGATTTATAATCTGCGCAACGTGCATCTATATCATTCTTATTCTTCAAAAGTTATGTTATTGTAATATTGGAAGGTGTCAAGAGAGTATACGAAGTGTTAATCCTTCTATAATTTGAATCAGACTACCTTTAATTACAACAATTGAGATGATTATTATCATATATTATGTCGTGTGTCCCATCAAAAAAAAAAAAACATGTTTGTTTTCTATATAACCAAAAAAGTTTTGCCTAAAAACAACATTATTATTTACAAAAATAAGTAATAGCTTCTAGGGTTCAGGTGGCCAGATCCTCCTACCCTACCTCATAGTAATTTTTAGGCCATAATCATATTTCGTTACAGTCTATTAATATTATACGTCTACATATGTTTAGATAGTAACTCATTAATATATTTACTTAAATTATCATTTCATTATACTACTTATCTCGTCCAGAGAATATTTAGAAAAATGGTCGATCCTGCAGGCAATTCCTGGAACTAATTCCCGCTAATTTCAAATGCAAAACGCTCCAAATTTCACCAAGTTATATGATGTGAAAATTTGAAAAAAAAAAAACGTTTTTTTTTTTCAAATTCTTTCTTCTTCGATATCTCACGGTCTAATGAACCGATTTTTATTTTCCAAAGGGCATTCGACGTCATTTTTTGAAGTTAAGAGCTGATGGACAACCCCACAGACTATTTCACAGCGAGGACACCTGCCGCAACTGACACGCCCGCTGGGCGTTTAGTTGTTATTAGGAAGCTGCTGTCTATATTCCGATTTGTTTACCTCTGTCGCCTCTTTCGATACTCACGAGACGCTATGGGTTAAAACATTTTCTTATTATTACAATTATTAATATTATATAAAATAGGATTTGGGCTATTACACTGTTAGATATTTTTTCATTGAATGATATGAACCAATATACTAATGTCATTAAACACAAACATTAATCTTTGGGTTTAATACCTGTGAAATTTGAAATAAAAATTAATGTGTGGAAGTATCGCATAGCTTAACAAAATCACATAGAAGGAGAATTAATATAGAATAATGTCCTCCAGACTGAATTTCGTTCACGGCGGCCTGCCTAAACGGAGACTAGCCATCGGTGCAAGACAGAATTATAGTGCCCAAGTTTATGCGCAAGCATAGGTGCAATCTCTGTTTTCTCATTCTAATGTTCCGAGGGGATGGTAAACCGACACGACCGGAGAGAGATCAGCACAAGTAGGTGGTAGTAGGTAACTTCAGGTGCTTTCCGAGGCACCGGTGAGATACCTCCAACTTCCTGACTCCGGGCAGCAATAAGAATTTCTTGACAGAAAAACTCATTAAACTGTTTTTTGACCCAGCCCGGGTTTCAAACCTGGGACCTCATGATCAGCAATCGCACTACTACAACCATTAGACTAACGAGGCAGTCAATCGTTCAAAATGCATGCCGTGGTAAACTATAATTATAGTTTACTAGCTGACCAGGCAGACGTCATTCTGCCCTATCAGACGACCCTTTATCATATAAAAATCATTAAATTCGTAATAAAATACACTGACGATCAGTTATTGGGATAAAAATTATCTCTTAAAAATATCTCTTAAGTTTGACCAAACTGCACACAGTGTTACAACTTAATACGCAGTGATTATATATGTAATCACTACGTATTAAGTCAACATTTAGTTTCTAATTATAGAATAGAAATATTTTAACAGAATGACGTGTAGACTATGTCTTGTTGGATATAAGTACTAAATAAATAAAATAAAAATTGAAAGTAAAATCAAATTTATATATTTTTAGTAATTACTAACAAAAATAAAGCATCTATAAAAATGTCAGAGCTCTTGTCGTAGTAGTAGGCTTCTCCATAGATTGCATCATAGAGGGGATATTTACCTTAGTCGTCACACCTTTAACACCTTATTCGGCAGGCGGGTTGGCAACCATGTTTTTTTAATTATTTTCCGTGTTTTATTGAGAAGATGCTATATAGATAGGATAGGGTGACAAACGAGCACACAGTCCACCTGATGGTAAGTGGTTGCTGTGGCCCATAGACATCTACATCTATCCTCGATTACGAATCAAAATGCAGATGCGTTGTCACCCGTGAGGGCTAAGTTGGAATGCCTCGTTTCCAGTAAAATGGGTCTCCGGTTCTCTACACTCACCATACGAAATACAGCAGCATTAAGCTGCTATTTCACGCTGGTATTCTGTGAGAGCGTGGTCCTTCCCCGGTCGAGCCGACCTATTCGTGCTACAACTATACATCTAACTGCAGCATGGCTCTACCACGTATAAATTTATTTAAGTATTTTATCTTTATTGTGATATACCTCAATATATGGGTCACACCTCAATCTAAGTGCGGACTTATTGCCTTATGGCATTATCTACCAGTCAATCCTCGGAGAATTAGACAAGTAAAGATTAAAGTAATATAACTAAAATAAACCGTAATTTGAATTGCCTTTAGGCTTACATAATAGACTGTTAAACACTGTACAGACTGTAAAATTATTTATAAACAGCCGTTTAAAATTAACATTTTATTGAACACTAACGATCTTACCCCGATTTTGCACGGTGGCTATCTGGATTTTACAATAGCGCCAACTAACGGATCCAAATATGCCCATAACCTTTGCGGAAGTGCAAGCAATGTATTGACAAACTTTTATCGCAATCTGATGAAAGATATGGCAGTTGGCAGCGCATAAAATACGCTAAAGAAGTGGCAATATAAAATTAATGTACATTGGTTTTTCCTAAATCTATTGTAAATTATCAATGTTACGTGTTGTAAAATGTTTTCGGCTCATATCTTCACTACATGTTGTTAGACTCTTCGAGAACTTAGACATTCATTCCGCACGTGTACATCAGTTTTTGTACATGAAGCTTAAATAAATAAATTTAATATTTTATACATAAAAACGGCCACGTTTATTTATATACATCAGTAAGTGTTTGTGAAAGAGAGGGGAATTCTACTGGTATTTCTATTTATTTAAAAGGAGGTCTCAACAGCTTTCTAAATAACGTAGTTTTGTTAAAAAAATTAAATACTTTTGGTGTCTATTGACTGCAGATGCTACTTACCATCAGGTGGAGTGTAAGATTATTTTTCACTTTTGTTCTCTAAAATATGCACTGGTTGTACACATGAATAATATCTTATATATGTATTGAAAGTGGACTTAGGTGTACAATGGACATCTAATATAAAAAAAAAATCAGCTATTAAAATAATCGCGCCTAGAAAACATAATTATCTAGAATTATTACACCCTACTGAATTGAAAAAGAACAAAAACCTATCGATTTATTGAGTTGAAATACGAGTTCCGGTCTTTTCGATACGAATAAAAGAGACTACCGATGATAGACTCTTGAAAGCGGCGCGAGTATTTTACCGCAAATAATGCAATTTTAGAAAAAATACCTCTTTTTTTTCCATATAGAAAATACAAAGAGATGATTTAAAGTACTCATTTCGTTTAATAAAACAGGAAAAAAGTGAGACATGTTTCCACTTTACATTCAGCAGAGCTAAACGTATCTTTGATATAATTACAAAAATGTTCATCCAGATCGATTTACCTTTATGTTAACTTATTTTACCTCAACTTCCAAGCTTCCAGCCTTGCACGGTATTTAAAGGGCGGATAAAATAATTTACGCACTGGAAATGAATTCATCATTTTAGTGCCTAGACTCAGCAATAGCATCAATAAGTAATAGTTTTGACGAAGGTCTTAAAAGCATTTAATTCAGGAGTCGATTTTGCAGTAGTATGTGAGATATCGTGACGCACTGGATTAAAAATAAAAGAAAATTAATACCAACTCAGCAATACCCATTGTTGAGAGAAGTAAGAGAAGTGACGAGCATATCGCCCTTATTTTATTAATACTGTGTTTTCTCTATCACTTCTCCCTAAAATTCGTAAAAATTCTACCTAAAATTCGTAAAAATAAAGCTTTAGCCTTGTATTTTCCTAAAATGGTAAAATAAACACGAATTAATCAGCAGCAATTATATGTGTATTTCTTTAAACTAATAAAGTGAGTATCGCGGATATGCAGGATCGAGTGGTGAGTGTCAGTATTGCCATTAAATTATTTTTTCCTCCCTTTAAATACCGTGCAAGGCTGGAAGCTTGGAAATGGGGCTACAATAAGTTAACATTAATCGCTA
The DNA here is from genome assembly GCA_907164705.1 of Parnassius apollo. NCBI lineage: Eukaryota > Metazoa > Arthropoda > Insecta > Lepidoptera > Papilionidae > Parnassius > Parnassius apollo. The sequence continues at coordinate 5,360,586 of CAJQZP010001217.1, forward strand.
GAGTGAAGCTGTTTGCATAATTAGGGTCGAACTTCACTTGGTAATTTCGTTTGATCATAATTTTTTTAGTATTGTTTTTTGTTTTATTTCACACAAAATATTACCAGGAAAAATTCAATAATTAACTTACAGGAAGTATGGAAGTAATCATAAGGATATCTCATGACTCTAATAGTATGTGACTGAAATAGAATTTAAGCGTGGCAACTACGCTAAGTCCCCTATGAGGCAATTTACTGGACGGGGGGGGGGGGTCCAGTAGTGGATTTTTATAAGATATAATGAAATTTAATGGTTAACCGATATCTTCGTCAATTGTGAAACGATATTGTTGTTGCTGATGAATCATTTTATATAAATTTAGCAAATGTGGTTTGTAACGGAACAATTTAGAACGCATAGAGATTATGAATATATATACATTAGAAACGACAGTGGAAAATAAAATAGGAGATTGACAGCAGCATCTTTCTATCAACACAAAATAAAAATAAACGTTCTAGACGTGGTAACTAAGGCAAAAATCACCCCTATCAGGTAACCTATGGGTTAGGTCCATGATTATAACAGGTTTTGATAAACTATAACGGTGACATACATGATGATAGCATACATTGTATGAAACTGTACCTAATTTTCCAAAAAATATTTAAGAATTTCACAACACAATACTCTTAAAATATGTGTAAAGAAAATTGATTCTCGGATTCGGTACACATAATTGTTTGCAGGGTTAAATATAAAATAATTATTTATAGTCAACGTTGAGTTGGCGGATTAAATAGCATTTTTTTTAACTTCACTGCTGAGCACGTCCTAAATTGGCACTTAAAGCTGCAATTAAAATTTTTTCGCTGTCGTCGGCGATCAATTCCGCGAGCGTACTGTCAAAAGTTTTCTTCATATTTTGCGTGTGCAATAAAAATAATTAATCTATCACTAATATTTGTTATTTAATATAACCAAATATCAACATAATACACATATTTTATTTCAAGCGCACAAAATGTACTAAATAGTATACTCGTAGTTATTTTGAAGTTAAAAAGCGGTGAAACATCTCATGTGCAAATAAAAATATCACATTTTAATTAAGTAGGATCTCTCTTGTACTTTCTGGTATGCGTTTTTCTCTTTACTTAGAGGGTAAAAAAATAAGGTAATAAAATAAATGTCTCAGATTAGCGTATCGTATGTCTAAGACTAAAAAAGTTATTTTCTCTTAATTAATACTGATTTGTTTTTTTTATTTTTAATACATTTTAATCTGTGTACTTTTTTTCAAAATTCAACCAGAAGTCTACGAGACAGCAAGCAACGATCTATGGAATCTTAATATAAGAAGTTAAATAACTTTCTTTCACGTAATAAAATGAAATTTCGTTTGTCAATAAATGATACTTTTTTTTCAACCAATTAAATTTACTGCCTTTTCGAATCTAGTTTTCCTCTGACCAGAGAAGAAACAGCGAAAGAAACTTCGCAAGTGTCTTCTTTTTTGAAGTAAATAATAATTCGTATAGTATAAACAGAATGGCAAAAAAACTAATTAATAATATTAATAGTCATTAAGTTAAGTGGCAGTCTATTTTATATGTTCCACTGGTGACCACAAGCCACTATCTAATATTTTTCTGTGTGTCGTAAGAGTTTATTCATTTAATCTTATATAATAAGGGATATAAAGGGCGGACTTAATGCCTTATGGCATTCTCCGCGAGTCAACCCTGGGGCAGAGGAAAACAAACCAGGAAATGGGAAGCAGAATCTTCTCAATAAAACACGGAAAATAATTAAAAAAACATGGTTGCCAACCCGCCTGCCGAATAAGGTGTTAAAGGTGTAATAAAATACACTGACGATCAGTTGGTCAAACTTAAGAGATATTTTTAAGAGATAATTTTTATCCCAATAACTGATCGTCAGTGTATTTTATTACGAATCTAATGATTTTTATATGATAAATGATCGTATGATAGGGCAGAATAACGTCCGCCTGGTTAGCTAGTAAACTATATTTATAGTTTACCACGGCATGCATTATGAACGATTGACTGCCTCGTTAGTCTAATGGTTGTAGTAGTGCGATTGCTTATCATGAGGTCCCAGGTTTGAAACCCGAGCTGGGCCAAAAAACAGTTTAATGAGTTTTTCTGTCAATAAATTCTTAGTGCTGCCCGGAGTCAGGAAGTTGGAGGTATCTCACTGGTGCCTCGGAAAGCACCAAAAGCCGTTGGTACTGCGCCTGATCTCTCTCCGGTCGTGTCGGTTTACCATCCCATCGGAATATTAGAATGAGGAAACAGAGATTGCACCTGTGCTTGCGCATAAACTTGGGCACTATAATTCTGTCTTGCACCGATGGCTAGTCTCCGTTTAGGCAGGCCGCCGTGAACGAATTTCAGTCTGTAATTACTAAAAATATATAAATTTGATTTTACTTTCAATTTTTATTTTATTTATTTAGTACTTATATCCAACAAGACATAGTCTACACGTTATTCTGTTAAAATATTTCTATTCTATAATTATAAACTAAATGTTGACTTAATACGTAGTGATTATATTTATATATATATAATTACCATCAGGTGGACTGTGTGCTCGTTTGTCACCCTAACCTATAAAAAAATATTATTTTTGTTGTACACCTTTATTTGGAACTTAAAATGCTTATATAAATTTAATAATGTCGGATATTACACTTGCATGAAGTCATGTTGACCTTACGCGATTTGATTACTAATAAGCTAAGGGATTATGTGCTTGATTTATGATACAAGCGTAGTGTGATGTATTTAAATTATTATTCAAATTTTGGGAAATGGGTAGAACTTTGTTCAAATAAAATCAAAAATATGGGGGTAAAATTAATATAATCTTCACACCGAGCAAAACCACTAACAGATTTGTGTTCCAGAGACATGTATGCCGTAGCATTACAAAACACACAGGAGGAAGGGTTAGTCGTCGCCTCGGTCTACATGCCTGAGGAAGACACCCCTCCCCCTCACGACCTCGTCAGGCTGGTGAATTTCTGTGAGAGGGCCAGACTAGAGGTTGATCGGGACGGACTCCAACGCGCATCATCCCCTTTGGGAAATGGAAAAAACTAATGAACGAGGTAAGGTTTTAGTTGAATATTTATTTAGCACTAACCTAACCATATTAAACACTGGTTCTGAACCAACTTAGGTTTAAAGAATTTATTCTCACAAAAAGATTACATAATCCACTTACATGAGAACAATAATATAAACTTAATCTAGGTAACGGTCACCGTATTCACAGTTCCATCGTGACACTCTCCGAAATTACAAGTCAGTAGCTTTCAAGAATGTAGTTGTGCAATTGAGACTTGAACTTGTTAAAGGAATCTATATTTTTAATATGAGAAGGTAGGCTGTTATAAAAGTGTGCTCCCTCAAAGGTAATATTTTTTTCCCTAATTTGGTACGTGTCTTTGGCAATACGAGCAAGCTAGGTCGACGAAGACTGCGTTTGGATATTTGTGACTTTTTGGTAAAGGACAAACTAGTTTGGATGTTTTTACTCATGATCTTCCTAATTAGAATGCAAGTGCTATATATATAAAGTTGTCGAATGTTCATTATTTTTGTGTCATCAAAAATTTTACGAGTCGATGTTAAGTATGGGTAGGATAAAAGTATTTTTATTGCTTTATTTTGAGCTCTTTGTAGTTCCTGCAATTTCGTTTTGGCGGCACTGCCCCATATTTCTATTAAATATAATATATGAGATTTGATAAGTGAATTGTAAATATTGAAACGTAGTTTCCTAGGTATATATTGATTTATGTTACAGAGTGAACCCGTTAGCGACGATAATTTGCTTTTTATATATTCTATCTGTTTGTTCCATGTTAAATTACTATCCATTCTCAGACCAAGATATTTTTCACAAGTTTTTTGTTCGAGTGGAATGTTGTCAATTGTTAAAGGAGCATGCGGGGGAATTATTTTATTTTTCGACTTGTAGATAATATAGCATGTTTTTAAGATGTTGATTGTTAACAGGTTGGACTGAAACCATTCAAACAACATGTTAAGGTCTTCTTGAGCTTTTGAGATGATTTCGTCCATATTTGTACCGAAATAGAATAGGCATGTATCGTCTGCGTACAAAGTTAAATGGCCGTGTAGTCTTAAATCCGTTATATTGTTAACATAGATAAGGAAAAGAAGCGGTCCCAATATGGACCCTTGTGGGACACCATATGTAATGGGTTGGGTATTGCTTTGGTTATTATCTATTTTGACTATCTGTACTCTATTTGTTAGGTACGACTCAAACATTTTAAGGGCACTACCTGTGATACCAATGTGCTCTAACTTTTTTAAAAGTAACTGGTGACTTACGGTATCAAAGGCTTTTTTCAGGTCGATGTAAATGCCTAGAACAATCCTTTTCTTATCCAGGTTTTCTTTAATTTTTGTTGTTAAATCTTCTATAGATGTATAGATTATTATCAATACGTTATATGTTTACTTAAAAACCAAATTACATGATTTTTACAATTTTTTTTATCTTTACTAGAAATATGAATTAAAATTTAATTATTTTAGCCTCAACATAGTTTGTATCATCAGTATATTTTTGGTTTAAACTAATGCTTATGAATTTAAATGAATTCTGTAGAAACGCGCTTCGTCGAACATTCCACTTAGCCATTAGCCTTATGGCTCCTCTTCATAATTGGAGATCATAGACGATTGCACGCGGTTATGATCATGTAGAGGACTACTCACCTATAGTCGCGGTGATCGGTGACTTTTCGGTCTTTCGGGCGAGCATCAAAGGGAATTCGCTTGTAGTTGCATAAGCGTGCCCACACGATCGCCGACCACTCATTCAGTGACGGACAGGGAGATGTGCGTACGTCGCGTGTTAGTGCGAAACAATGACTACTAGGTGGTCAAATGAAAAAAACGTTCAAGTTTATCACAAACACCCTACGCAACTTTATCCGCAACTTTATCACAAACACCCAGAAACATGGAATTCCAAACATAAATATCATCATCATCAATATCATTACAGCCCTTCACAATTCCACTGCTGAACATAGACCTCCTTCAAGGATTGCCACAAAGCACGGTTCAGAGCCACTTGGATCCATCGATTTCCTGCACGTCTTACCAGGTCGTCAGTTCAACTAGTGGGGGTCGCCCTACACTACGCCTACCGGTACGAGGCTGCCACTCGAGAACCTTCGGTTGTCGGTTCTTCAAGCTATATGGCCGGCCAATTGCCACTTCAGCCTACTAATCCGTTGGGCTATGTCGGTTAGTCTTGTTCTACTGTGGATATCTTCAATTCTAAGTTTATCATGCAGAGAAACGCCGATCATAGCCCTTTCCGTAACTCGTTGAGCAACCTTGAGTGTTCTTATACGGTTAACAGTGAAGAACCACGTCTCAGATCCATAAGTCAACACTGGCAACATGCACTGGTTGTAAAATCTAGTTTTCAAGTTTTGAGGTATATCTGACGAGAAGATATGCCATAATTTACCAAACGCTGCCCAGCCGAGTTGAATCCGTCGATTGAACTCTCGGTTGAAGTTGGACTTACCTAGTCGTAGTATTTGTACCAGGTAAACGCACTCGGTGGGACAGAGACATTAAAAATTTGTCCATATTCACCTACTCTCTCTCTCTCTCTCTCTCTCTCTCTATATATATATATATATATATATATATATATATATATATATATATATATATATATATATATATATATATATATAGGTGACACTATTGAGCTCATTCGATATACCAACAGAGCGAAAAAGTTCTCGATGAAACAAATTTTCAGAAGTACCAAATGCATGGTGACCGGGAAAAGGTTTTATTAAATTTGTACTTAAAGGAAACTCTGCATCGCCCAAAAATACATACTAGATCACTTATAGCCGTATTATTGCCCGTAAGTGGTTTAGGAGATGGGAAATTAGCACTGCTATTCATAATAATCTCTAATAATACACTGTTATTAAATATCACGCAATCACTGATCCTTCCTGTTGGGCCTAATTCAGCAAACTTGAAACAGTAGTCATCGTCTACTAAAGGTAGGAGAACTATGCTGCAACCTCCTTTCTAATTAAAAGCAGCCAGATACACTGTGGAAAAGTGGTAGTATATTCATGTGTTTTCCGTCTAAAGCCCTTAGGCAGGTTGGGAATGGAAATTTGTTTGCCTTGTCAAGCCATTTTTCTGCAGTACTTGGTAACTAAAAAAAAATTAATGACGTACAGTCAAAAATAATAAAGGTGTGAAAGTTCAAAAGGACGATTGCGATCTCTATGGTAGGCTTCTGGCCAAAGTTCTGAGAGAATTTCGACAAATTAGAACTTTGGCATGAAATAGATTGTTTAATAATAAAGAAACAGCGCTCATTGACTAACTAGCGTTATGTTAGTTCACCATTACGAATTATTATAAACATTATTCGCCCTTCACCTTCTCACAAGTTGCATTCTGAACAGCTGATGGATAGCAATCTATCGGCTGTCCAAATTTTCCGTTATTCGAATCTCAACAATCTGCAGTCCCGTTATAAAGGGACCCGACTTGGGTAAAGAACCATCTAAAAGACGCATTGCTGCAGAACTCAACAACTATAAAAACGACTTTTGTCGAACTTACATCATCCCGAGGTTCCCCATATAATGCCAGCAGACATTGCCACCCGCATACTTCCATCCACAAAAACCACAAGATGCGTCGAATCAGGTGCAGCTCACCCACAGATCTATCACAAGGCGCAATACAGCGAGTAGCAGTAGGCACCAATGCAACTATTATACGAATGACTCCCCCTCACAATGCACTCATATTATTATGATCTCTATCGACTTTGGGAACAAAATTGGTACTGTAGTTTTACTAAAAATTGCACCAACGTATCATAGTAGCACGCTACTAAGACGCCAGTAAAGAAAACCCACGTATCATAGAGTATAATAGTGCAATAGGCACTGAAACACGGAATTGAGTATGCTTGTTACACTGAAAAGTACTATCACACACACTCTCTCTCTCATCAGAAAGATAGCCGACGTATCATAACGCAATGGGCTAAGACACAGCCCATAAACGGTAAGAATGTTCAACATTCACGTGTAAGCCGTATTGCTACAATAAACTCATTGAACATTACCACTAAAATTATATGCCTAAGACATATTGCTTATATGCCTAAGACATATTGCTTAGTCCAAATTTACCTTGGTATAGCAGACTCTGTAGCAGTTTACAGACCAGTATAATAATCCTTTTAAGTCCCATTTCTATCAATACATTGATTTTACATATTTGTGACATTCCACTTGTTTGCTTTATTTCATAGACCTTATTATTATGATTATGTCTTTTAATTATGGGACTTTAAGCCACAACTCTGCTATTATCATGCTTATGCATCTTAAAAACCTTCACTATTATTGATTTTTATCGTATACTTTACTGTCATAAGTCCCTAATGTAGGACTGTATATTGTGCAACAGTATTTTAATTGTCAGGTAAGTGTATTCGGCAGCTCCATTATAAAAGCAATCATAACATGGATACCCTCCACAAATATATGAACACGAATATGTATGTATTATATTATAAATCTTATTTTAAACAAAGTTATCAAGATTATTTTCACTCAAAAGGTTTGTTTGAAACTTCAATATTTGTTATTTACATTTCGATTTATAAACAACTGAATTAATAAAGGAAAATTTAATATTATACTGAATAAACGATATTGTAGCTTTATTAAAATACTCTATTATTAAGTTAAAAGGTTCCAGCGATATAAAATAATTATTGACAAGCCCGCAGCTCATCATTAATCTACTGCTAAGCTTGAATTATCAACCATTTTATACCACTTATGAGTAATATAAGGGTATGTGAACACTATGTGGTATCTACCAAAACGTGATATATATTTACCATGAATTGGCTTTTTTGCTTTAATTAAGATATATAATTTTACATAGAAATAACATTTAAGTTTCTGTATGTTATATTGAAATATCTAGTAACTGTAACTGATATCTTTTCATCTCAGGGGGTTATTTGCCTGCTTTTAAGACGTAGATAACCATTTTTAAACGTTTGTCTGTTTGTCTGGGTTAATTTTCGGAATGGCTGAACCGACTGTGGTGACACTTTAACAATGGGTAGATAGCAATTCCAGGTGGGATATAGGCTCTAAACCGAAAGACTAGAGGATTTTAAGTTTTTTGAAAGGACATAAATTTAAAAAATAAATATTTTTGTATTATAATAAAATATTAATTACTTTGCAACCTTCCGCCAATTAAATACAATGATGTGTCTTACCTGAATTGAAGAGCACCTCCCGCCCTCCTTCAATTGCATGCACTAACTCCGTCACCACTAGTCCCAGCACCACTATTCCCAACCCCACTACTTCCATCACCACTATTCCAGGTAAAACACACCGTCCTGTTCCTACACCTGATATTTCTCCGGTCGTATTACTTTACCGTCCCATCGAACTATGAAAGTGAGGGAATAGAGAGTGATCTATGCCGATGGCTAGTCTCCGTTGAGGTTGGCCGTCTTGACCTTTGGTCTGGAGGATATTAGTGTAACAAGAGCCTATACACTATTGTCTTGAAGACGATAAGATATAATCACAAACACCATTTTGGTGACGTCTCAATATTAACATGATTAGGCAATAATAATGATCATTTATTTTACAATACTGTGGACAAGACAGAATTGTAAAATAAATGATAAACTCGTGGAGGTAGTTTAGCTAAGTTAGTTTAGAAAGACCAAAAACCCGAAAACACTTATAATCATCATCACTTATAATCTCACGACTATTATCTGGGAAATAAATCTGCAGTCTTTAACAGTATGACAGAGTACAGAAAATTTAACGCACAGATCTTCAAGATTTTTCGGCGACATTTAACATCTTTAGTACAGTCTATATTATAGAAGGGATTAAACGAACCGAAGGTTACAACGTTGAATACATTGTCTGTCGGAAAGATTTAATATGATACATTAATCAGCGAAGGAATACGTGTAAGCTAAGATTAACTTGATATAATGGATGTCCGCAAGACAACGCTTGATTCTATTAATTATCTGCCGGAAAAAATTAACTGTTAATGTAGAAATAGTAGCGTTATTTTCTGGAGAGCTGAGATTTGAATAAAAATGAGAAGTTCTTCATACAGCTGTTCATATTATCATTGGAGCAAAAAGTCACGACTCAAGAGCAAGACACATCCGACAATTTATCCTGGAAATCAGTCTGATCGGAGTCGTAATTGCTCTCTGGCACATAACGACATATATTCTCGTCACATATTTCTCAAAATCTTAAAGCAAAAGGTAATAAGTAACGTTTGTTACTAGTGTATGGAAGTAAAACATGGTCTTGCATAGCATGAGGATATTTAAGATTGATCTAGCGACATTGGGAGTGGTTCATTTGAATAGCGACAAATTCGGAGCACCAATAATTATAAATCACGTATATATTTCCATCCGATTATATCTTATCGTCTTCAAGACAATAGTGTATAGGCTCTTGTTACACTAATATCCTCCAGACCAAAGGTCAAGACGGCCAACCTCAACGGAGACTAGCCATCGGCATAGATCACTCTCTATTCCCTCACTCTCATAGTTCGATGGGACGGTAAAGTAATACGACCGGAGAAATATCTGGTGTAGGAACAGGACGGCGTGTTTCACATGGAATAGTGGTGTTGGAAGTAGTGGTGCTGGGAGTAGTGGTGCTGGGACTAATGGTGACGGAGTTAGTGCATGCAATTGAGGGAGGGCGGGAGGTGCTCTTCAATTCACGTAAGCCACATCATTGTATTTAGTTGGCGGAAGGTTGCAAAGTAATTAATATTTTATTATAATACAAAAATATTTATTTTTTAAATTTATGTCCTTTCAAAAAACTTAAAATCCTCAAGTCTTTCGGTTTAGAGCCTATATCCCACCTGGAATTGCTATCTACCCATTGTTAAAGTGTCACCACAGTCGGTTCAGCCATTCCGAAAATTAACCCAGACAGACAGACAAACATTTAAAAATGGTTATCTACGTCTTAATAGCAGGCAAATAACCCCCTGAGATGAAAAGATATCAGTTACAGTTACTAGCTATTTCAATATAACACACAGAAACTTAAATGTTATTTCTATGTAAAATTATATATCTTAATTAAAGCAAAAAAGCCAATTCATGGTAAATATATATCACGTTTTGGTAGATACCACATGTAATATAATGTGTACACATACCCTTATATTACTCATAAGTGGTATAAAATGGTTGATAATTCAAGCTTAGCAGTTGATTAATGTTGAGCTGCGGGCTTGTCAATAATTATTTTATATCGCTGGAACCTTTTAACTTAATAATAGAGTATTTTAATAAAGCTACAATATCGTTTATTCGGTATAATATTACATTTTCCTTTATTAATTCAGTTGTTTATAAATCGAAATGTAAACAACAAATATTGAAGTTTCAAATAAACCTTTTGAGTGAAAATAATCTTGATAACTTTGTTTAAAATAAGATTTATAATCTAATTGGCAAGTTGCTCAAAAAGTTTTGAAAAACTGAGCATGTTCGTGTTCATATATTTGTGGAGGGTGTTCATGTTATGATTGCTTTTATAATGGAGCTGCCGAAATACACTTACCTGACAATTAAAATACTGTTGCACAATATATAGTTCTACATTAGGGACTTATGACAGTACAGTATACGATAAAAATCAATAATATTGAAGGTTTCTAAGATGCATAAGCATGATAATAGCAGAGTTGTGGCTTAAAGTTCCATAATTAAAAGACATAATTGTAATAATAAAGTATATGAAATAAAGCAAACAAGTGGAATGTCACAAATATGTAAAAGCAATGTATTGATAGAAATGGGACTTAGAAAGGATTATTATACTGGTCTGTAAACTGATTCAGAGTCTGCTATACCAAGGTAAACTTGGACTCACTAAGCAATGTGTCGTAGGCATATAATTTTAGTGGTAATGTTCAATGAGTTTATTGTAGCAATACGGCTTACACGTGAATGTTAAACATTCTTACCGTTTATGAGCTGTAACCTTCGGTTTGTTTAATCCCTTCTATAATGTAGACTGTACTAAAGATGTTAAATGTCACCGAAAAATCTTGAAGATCTGTGCGTTAAATTTTCAGTACTCTGTCATACCGTTAAAGACTGCAGATTTATTTCCCAGATATTAGTCGTGAGATTATAAGTGATGATGATTATAAGTGTTTTCGGGTTTTTGGTGTTCTTTTAAACTAACTTAGCTAAACTACCTCCACGAGTTTATCATTTATTTTACAATTCTGTCTTGTCCACAGTATTGTAAAATAAATGATCATTATTATTGCCTAATCATGTTAATATTGAGTCGTCACCAAAATGGTGTTTGTGTTTGTTGTATGGTTTACCAAATCATTGGAGCTTGACTATGTATATATTATATAGAGCCGCTTCTGCAATTTTACCATAAAGTGTTTTCTATGTCCATGTCTAAAATTTCTTACGTTTAGCTTACAGTCCTTTCTTGTTTCTAGATTTTCGTTGAAGTGGATATAGTGATACAGTATATTAAATTTTAGAGGATTGCATGACTTTAGAAATACCTTCATACATCACCTCCATCACCTCATCAGAATGTGTCACGGTTGGTGCTGAAACTTGTTTTACCTTAAACAAATACCGTTTGGTTATCATGACTATAATGTCCGCAACACTTGTCAACATACGATCATAGCCACGTTGCTAATGCGAGCCTTGGGGACGATAAACTCGATACATTTTTGAAATATATTATGATCGCTCTCCCGGTCATAGAACAAGTTAACGGATTCAAGGATTTCCCCTGTCTACGGATCCCAAGTAATCCTATATTAATCCAGTACAAATTATTCCACTCCGGGTTCTTCTTCATTTTTTTTTTCGGTTCAAAGATCTTCTCGTCTTAGTAAATAAAATTAATCTACGTGTAATGATGAGAATGAAAAAACCAGAGTAACCAGGATAGCCAATGGGTCTGAAGTGGAAATGGGCTGGCCGTATATTTCGATCAACGGATAACTGAAGGAAAGAAAGGTTTCAGAGTGGCAATACGTATAAACTCCTACTCAAGGGAGTGACATTGTGGTACAAATTGCTGGAATTCAATGATGCAGGTAGTTTACTATGTTTTGAGGTGTCCCTTGGGGAAACTACATGTTTAGCAGTGGACATATGAAGGCCAGTATTGATAGTGAGGAAGTTGATCTTCATCGTTTGGTGTTACTATTTGGTTTCAGTACCAAATAATCTAGTTTTAAAAACAATTACTTGTGCTAGCATGGTCAATAGAATTCGATTCCATCGACAAATCTAGCACAAGTGATTATGATGATGACACTATATTATTATTTATATTCGACTACATCGGTTACCACCAGCGATCACTCTGAACTGATAAATTAGGGACCTTCAACCTAATCCTTTTAAAACTTCGGCCACGCACCTGAAATACTTATCGTATTGTAGTTGTTCATAGGCGGCGTTAGTCACTTATCATCAAGTGAACCACATGCTCATTTATACCATCTCCTAAAAAAAACCACACGAGTCTTGAGAATTATGCTTATATCAGTACATAATATTATTGATAAATGGCTTATACAAAAGAAATTTCTTAGTAAACAGATGTTACAATGCGTTTGAGCTTAAAACTGTCGAGAACTTTTTTCATTTTCACAAGAGAAAGACGTATTGTTTATACCAGATAAACTTACTGTGTACATTGCTTGGAGAATGTTAATTTGATATTTTATTAAATAAGTGTGATAACAGACAACACAATCTAGCTGATTATAAGAGGTGCTGTGGAACATATACAATAAAAAATTATCACAAGAAACACAACATTTACGCTGGTAATCTGTGTGTTGTCATTCCTCTGTTGAAGCTTATTCACATCTTCATCATTGATTGATTGATTTGAGTCTGAAATCATATACATCTATTCTCGATTCAGAATTAAAAGTCAGAAATACGTCATCAGCCTGCGGAACAAGATGGAATACCTCATTTCTATAAATAGGTAATCCGGTTCTCCGCAGTCATCACATAAAACAGCTGTACAATGTGGTGTTTCATCAGTCGAGCCAACAAATTTGTGCTACAACAATATTGTAGCTGTAGCGTGGCTCTACCAAGTACTCGAACATCTTTTATTCATTTGCTGTAGTTTATTGAAATTAAAAATAATAAACAAAGCCCTTTGCCTTAGATTGCACTAAATTAAGGTATTTGCCATATTAATTAACACACTGGGCATGCGGCACCCTAAAAATTACATTAAGCACGGTCTTGAGGTACCTGCATGCATCTACTTCCTGCATATCCTACCAGGTTGTCACTCTAGACACAAGTTTGCGCGTTAACCGCTAAAAAGAACCCCTTTGTCGTATCCCCTCAGTTTCAAGGCACTCCTCTTGTTGCCTCAGCCAGTATTGGAATCTTCGGCGTCGACATATCGAGTGACGTGCAGTTTCGTGGTCACTTGGAAGGGGAAGGCCAAATTGGCCTCTAAAAAAGCTTGGCGTGCTCAGCAGAGCGGGACAGTATTTCATGCCGGCACACCGCTTGCAATTTTACAAGGCGCAGGTTCGGCCGCTCATGGAATACTGTTCCCATCTCTGGGCTGGGGCTCCCCAGTACCAGCTCCTTCCACTTGACCGCATCCAGCGCAGAGCGGCTCGAATCGTCGACGACCGAGTGCTTTCCGATCGGCTCGATTCACTGGCGCTGCGAAGAGATGTTGCATCTCTTTGCGTATTTTATCGCATCTATCACGGGGAGTGCTCTGAGGAATTGTTCGGATTAATCCCAGCCGCCAAATTTCGTGAACGCACTACACGGCAAACGTCCCGATACCATCCACACCATCTGGATGCTTGGCGGTCCACCACTGTACGTTTCAAAAAGGAGTTTTCTTCCGCGTACAACGTCTCTGTGGAATAATTTACCACCGGTGATTTTTCCGGACCGATACGACCTGGGGACCTTCAAGAAAAGAGCTTACTCCTTTCTAAAGGGCCGGCAACGCACCTGCAATTCCCCTGGTGTTGCGGTTGATCATGGGCGGCGGTAGTCACTTAACATCAGGTGAGCCACATGCTCGTTTGCCCCCTCTTCTATAAAAAAAAAAAAAAAACTCTATCAAGTTGGGAGTCGCCCCCACTAAGCCTACTGACAACTGTTTTACAACCTTGCTTCCCCATCGGTGGTCGATTTTTTGAGATATATGGCCGGCCTATTGCCACTTTTTTTCAACTCTTACTCTGGTTCTTTTACTGATATTCTTATTTCTAAGTTTATCACGCAGAGAAACAACGAGTATAGCCTTCTTTACAGCTCGTTAAGCTACCTTCAGCTTCCGTATACGGCCGGCAGTGAAGGACCACGTTTCAGATCCATAAGTCATCATAGGAAATCATCATAGGCACTGGTTTTAAAATCTCGTTTTCAAGTTTTGCGGAATACCTGACGAGAATATGTGAATTTAAAATGTTAATACTTATCTGAATTCATCTGGGAAATTCAATAAATGTCACGTAATATAGGAAAGTATTCATGATTTTAAATTGTTTCGAATTTCAAAGATTTTAGAATAAGCAATAAATTGCTATTTTCCTTATTTACCTCAATTATATGTTTTTGAATAAAAGTTAACAGATTATATAGAGTATACATTCATTAGTTAATAAGGAGAGCCGTGGTAGCTAAGTAGATTAACGCTTGCTGTATCTTTATCATCTTTTTTTTATTTTTGTTGCACTACGTCTTATAATACGTCTATCTCTGTTTAGCCTTACTTTTTGCATTAAAGTGTAAATAAATAAATAATTTTACGCGAATAAATAAAAGTACGCGAGCAAGCCAGGTTCAAACCCTACTGTGATTTTAATTGCTGATTTTCAACGTGCCTGCTAGTGAAGGAAAAATCGTGAGTAATTCGGCTTGCATAAGAAGTAAAAGATTTTGAGAATATGTAAAACGGGGGCGTATGTAAGTCAATTTACTTTTACATATAGTAAATTGTACTTGACGACAGGTGGAAAACGTGTATTTCTATTTGTATTTCTTTTTCTATCCACTACCCCATATCGTCTCGTGAGTGTCGTAAGATCCGACAAAGGGAAACAAATCAGGTGCTGGGGCAGCAGCGACTTCTAAAAAACAATAATAAATAAAACTATGGTTGCGAAGGGTGGCAACTATGGCAAATATTTTCTATGAGGCGATCTATGGGGAATACCTATTGTAACGGCCCAATATTATTATTAATAATTAAATTCAATATAAAGGGGCATAAAAATTGTCTTGAAATATATATATTAAGCAATAAAAGTACATTTATAAGCATAAAGTTAATATAAATACATTTCAGTTATTAGACCAATAATGTAGTAAATTAAAGGCAAAATACTGTCTTTCATAATAAATAAATTTATTATAAAAACTTGTAAAATATTTAAAACATGATAAACAATAGAAATACATGTCGAAAATATTATAAAAAATAATATAAATAACGTTTACGAAAATATTATAAATAACGTTTATAAGATAATTAGAAAATTTGTTAAAAAATGGCTAAGTTGCGGAAGGAGTTCATGTATAAAAGAAAATTTCCTAAGTTATGGAAGGTGTTCATGTATAGATGTCTTGTATGGAGGAGCTGCGGGAGATACATACCTGCAGTTGTACATATAATATATGGGGTGGTCGGGAGGCCGACTGCTTGAAGTACTGTAGCACAATGACTAGTCCTATATTCGGGACTTATGATAATAAACTCAATGATACAAAAGCAATACTATAGAAAGTCTCTATGATGAATATGCATTTCAATAGTGGGGTGGTCGGTTGAAGTCCTATATATTAATGACTTATGAAAGTAAGGTCTATGATAAAAAAGCAATACTATAGAAGGTCTCCTTGATGCATAAGCATTATATGGGGTGGTCGGGTGACCGACTGCTCTTAGTACTGTAGCAAAATGACTAGTCCTTATTAGGGACTTGAAAAGGAATATTATGGTGGCGTGTATGCTGCTTCACGAGCAATTGGCCCGAGGTAAACTTGGGCTCACTAACCGATGTATCTTAGACATATCATCTTAGTGCCGGTGGTAAGCGGGTTTGTTGTAACAATACGGCTTTCCCGTGGACATCGCACACCCATACCGTATGTGGGCGACGTCGTAGCGCATAGCGATGCGTTATCTATCTTTCAGATTGGGATGATGAGTGTGTTTGGTAGCACTTTTAAGTGTAACATGCATACTCAACTTCATGTATTAGTGCATTAGCGCTATGATACGTGGAGTTTTGTTCATTGGCGTCTTAGTAGCGTGCTACTATGATACGTTGGTGATATTTTTTAGTTAACAACAATACAAACTATGTTACCAAAGTCGATAGGGATCATGTGGGTGTGTTGTGAGGGGGCGTCACCCGTATGACAGTTGCATTGATGCCTACTGCTACTTGCGGTATTGCGTCTTGTGATGGATCTGCGGGTGTGCTGCGCCTGATTTGACGCATTCTTGTGGTCGATCGAGGTATACAATTACCAACATCTTAGTGTCGGTGGTTAGCGGGTTTGTTGTAGCAATACGGCTTTCCCGTGGACATCGCATACCCATATCGTTTGTGGGCGGCGTCGTAGCGCATAGCGATGCATCGTCTATCTTTCGGATTGGGATGATGAGTGTGTTTGGTAGCACTTTTAAGTGTAACAGGCATACTCAACTTCATGTCTTAGTGCATTAGCGCTATGATACGTGGAGTTTTGTTCATTGGCGTCTTAGTTGTGTGCTACTATGATACGTTGGTGATATTTTTTAGTTAATAACAATACAAACTATATTACCAAAGTCGATAGCGATCACGTGGGTGTGTTGTGAGGGGGCGCCGCTCGTATGATAGTTGCATTGATGCTTACTGCTACTTGCGGTATTGCGTATTGTGATGGATCTGCGGGTGTGCTGCGCCTTATTCGACGCATTCTTGTGGTTCTGGTCGATGGAGGTATCGGGTGGTGATGTCTGCTGGTATGCATGAGGGACCTTGGGATGGTGTAAGCCCGACGATAGTCGTATTGATGGTTGTTGCGTTCTGCAGCATTGCGTCTCTGCGATGGTTGTTTGGTGGGACGCTATTGTCAATGGCGCTCACTGCGTATTGGTTTTACTCACACCTAAGTAGCTTTGCCCAAGTCGGGTCCCTTCATTACGGGCCTGCAGACTGTCTGCCCTCCATGATGTTTTATATAACAACATAATAATATATCTCTGTAACTTTCCCACCTTTGGATGATTGAAGGCAATTTGTTGGTGGGTGAGACAAACATGATCGAAAATGCATTTACTTAACGTCAGTGACACAAACACTTTCTGATGGCGAATTATTACTCTTATCTCATAACTGCCTTTTGGCTATATCTACCGTTGTATTGATTGGTGGAGCATATGTGTCGACCTCATGCGAGTGGTAGCTGGCGGGAGGATCTGAGGAGACTCTCAAGGCTGCGGCTGAAAGCCGCACAACGTGGGACCCCATTCCCTTGAGGTTAGCGGTAGACTCATGACACACTCTGCGGCTAGTAGCCGTGCTGATCATGCAATTGGTATATATTCTTAGAGTTTATATAAAGTTTATATATTCTTAGAGAGTTATGAATTTCATACATTTAGTTTTGGAGTCATTTAAATGCAAATTATTAACATTAAACCAATTTAATAATTTAGTTATAGCATTATTTACTTCGTCATATTTTAGAAAATCAGTCATCAGCAAAAAATAATATATCAAGGTTGTCCTCTAGTATGCTAGGTATGTCATTAATATATGCAAAAACAAAGAAGGGCCGGGACAAGAACCCTGAGGCGCGCCCATTTTGTACTATCGACTCGGAAGAGCTCAACTTAAATATGAAATAATTAATTTAAGAGCATTACTTCTAACGCCGCAGTTTTGAAGTTTTATTTTATGTCGTGCTGATATATATATTTATATTCTTGAAAATAAATAAACTATTATTATTTAAAATATTTTATTTTTAAATAATACTAGTTTTAACGGATTTTATCGCGTATATTAACTCTTTTATAAACCCGACGTTTCGAACTTCGCGTCCCGCGCCTACATCATAGTAAACGATTGAAGCTGGCCACAGCCAGCGTGTACTTGCTGTACTGTCATAAGTTAGAGGAGTCACTGACAAGATTGGCTACATCTTGAAGCGAGCTTCCATTAAAACATACTTCAAGCCGCCGAAGAAGATTGGTAAGTTACCATAAGTCAAGTGTAACGTCCCTCTGCAAGATGCTTGATTATAAATGTGGTCTCTCCTACATAGAGCAAACTAAAAAATCAATTAAAACCCGTGTTAAACAACATATAGCTGATATGAGGAATCGATGCTCCGGGAAGTCTGCAGTCTGTTAACACGTACAGGATCGCCGTCGTCATTACATCATATTTGATAGACCACAAATCCTCACTAAAGAACACCGATTCCTTCCAAGCATGATTCGCGAGGTTATTGAAATCAAAAACATCCTAATTTCAATAGAAAAGATGGCTGGGTGTTACCATCTGCTTGGGATCCTATAATTAATAAAAGTAAATCCCAAACCGAGCATACAACTGCAAGACTTCAAGTTACTATAAGTTCATACTGCATAGATCGAACAAACATTAATAATTTTAATCTATGGTAACCATAGAAACCTGGCCGTTGTACATCTCAGTCCCTCCCTTGACCATGGGTTCTGTAAAGTACTCGAAATGTCGGGTATATAAAAAAGTTAATATACGCGATAAAATCCGTAAAAACTACTATTATTTAAATGTGTAGTGTTCGCGTAAATGTAAGAAAACTTTTACATTTATTATATAAATGTATTACATACACATTTGTCACAAAATTATAATATGATATAAATGTGTTTTTCTTTGTTTATATAAAATAGTTGCGAAATATTTATATAAAGTTATACACTGTAACCCTGTTTCACATAATATGGAGTAAAGTGAGAGTTATGAATCTTTTGACAGCCTCTTTTATACATTATGAAGTTCACTCTTTTATTATTTATTTCTTTCTTTTTTATCTTGAACCCCTAGAATTTTGTTTTAAGGCAAGTATATTATCTGAGCTTATACAACGTAAGTAAATCACGATCAATAATGATAAATCTTATGTCTAATGTATATGTCCATCATTATCATTATCAAAATGTACCTTCGGCAATCCAATACTAATCATAGGCTATTCCCACGTTTTGGTACCATAGGTGAGTACAAGCCAAACTCACTTGCTGTATTCTTTTGTCTTTAGACTTTGCAGTATGGGTGACGAGAGACCAGACCGAATTATTTAAAGCTGCCCAGCCTAAATGGATCCTGCTATCGCCATCCTCCTTGACTTTCCGTATTATTTACCGTATTTTGTAAATGTAATCTATAGTGCTAAATCTTCTCAGAAATCTGGCATGTTGTGCAGGTTGAAAGCAGATTCGATTTTTTTTTTTTTTTTGCGCCCGAAGCAAATATGGGCAACCCTCCGGAAAGCGGGGGGAGGGAGGTTGAGAATGCTCATAGCATACCACGCAGCCGGCTGCGTGGTTATGTGGAGACTTTTACCCACTAAACTCAACCTTTTGGTAATTGGCTTAACGATCTGACTAGAGATCTCTAAGCCGTATACGAACGCGACCCTCCTTGGCAGAAAGGAGGGCGCAAGCGGCGTAAAGCCGCTTAGAAAAGTGCCTAACAAAGGCAGATTAATGGATGTGTTATGTAGGCTCGGCCCGAGCCGCCAGGAGGCAGTTCAGGTCAGCCGATAGCTTGTTGGGGGGGGTCCGAGAGAGAGTTTCTCGGTCTGCGCACACTATAGCGAGTGTGGATAGGGGCTGCATAGGCAGCTGTCTCACGAATGAGATGATTTGGGTGGGACTCTGAGGCTTTGAAAAATCTCTCAGAGAGTGATTTGAGGAACTGCTGGATTGTTGGGAGCTCTAAGTCTCGATGTAGGTCGGCATTACGGACATAATAGGGCGAGTTAGTGGCCCTACGACAGAATAGATTTTGAACTATTTGAAGTTCATTGATAGCTTTGGGTTTAGCGTGTGCAAAAATGGGGGCCGCGTAGGTCATGACAGGTCGTATGCAGACCTTATATAGGGTTCGCTTGTTGCGGAGGGACATTTTACTGTGTCTGCCCAACATGCTGTTGAGCCTACCCATGTAAAAACGTGCGGTGCGAGTAACCTTCTTGATATGGGGCTCGAAAGTGAGCCTTGCATCAAGGGTGACGCCTAGGTATTTGGCTTTAGTTTGCCATGGGACAGGGGTTCCTAACATCCTGATTGGCGGAGTGGTGGTGAGACGGCGTCGTTTATATTCGAAGCAAACGGCGGAGCTTTTCTCCGGGTTTACGTCGATACGCCATTTTTGGAACCAAGCTCCTAAGTCGCTTACTGACTTTTGGATCTTGTTCCGAATCTGTGGTAGTGAGTTGCCTTTGGAGTAAAGGGCTGTGTCATCTGCAAAAAGGGCTAGTTTGACACCATTCGACGGGATAGGGATGTCGTTGGTGAATAGTATGTATAGGAGGGGAGCAAGCACAGAGCCTTGAGGGACACCGGCTTTTATTTGACGGGTAGAGGATAGCGTGCCTTCGTGTCTAAAACGAAAGGTACGATCCTTCAGATAGGAGGCTACAAGGCGAACGAGACGATCTGGGAGGCCTAAGTCGTACAGTTTGTAGATAAGGCCCTCGTGCCAGACTCTGTCGAATGCCTTGGCAATGTCAAAGAAGACCGCGATGGTTTTTTGACGGCGAGGGTAAAAACCGCTGAGGATGTATTCCACTATGCGGTGAACTTGTTGGGGGCACGAGTGTTTGGCTCGAAACCCGAATTGTTGTGGGATGACAAGAGGGTCGCCGTCTGTGGGAAACAAATGGCGCCTCAAGCGCACGAGAATGACTCGTTCGAAAAGTTTGCCCATGGCCTTGAGGAGGCTGATGGGACGGTGATTGGAGGGGAGGTGGAGAGGTTTGCCTGGCTTGGGAATGCCAATGACAGTTGCCTCTTTCCAAGAGGTGGGAAAATAACTGAATTCGAAGCAGGCGTTAAAGATAATGGCCAGTAAGGCGATTACCTGCTCCGGGAAGTGTTTGAGGGCTTGGTTGGAGATACCATCCGCACCCGGTGCTTTTTTGGGCTTAAGTCCTTTGATAGTAGATGAAATCTCATCTTTGGACACAGTGATAGGGTCAGAGGCGGTAGGGGGCGAGTTCCTGCGTCGGACCTCGTCCTCCACTAGTTGAATGTGTAAGGGGTCAGTGGGTTGTGAGCTAGGAGAGCATTGAGCGGCAACGCTGTCCGCGAAGCACTCGGCTTTTTCTTCGTCTTCGAAGGCAATAGAGCCGTCGGGACGAGACAGAGGGGGAGTATGGGTTATAGCGTCTATCCGGAGGGCTCTCGCCATCCGGTAGTACGCTGTGTGAGAGGGAGAGATTTTCTCCATGAGATTGCCCTTTTCGTGGTCTCTGTAGTCTTGGAGGCGGTAACGCAGTTTGCGTTGAAGGCGGTGGGCCGCGAGTCTATATTCAGGGGTGGGATAGCGTGCAGCTCTACGGAGGGCGGCTTTTTTGGCTTTTAACAGGTTGCTAATATCTAGGGGAAGACTAGTTTTTGCAACCGGGACAACTTTTTCATTCTCTTTAAGAGAGGATGTTATGAGTGAGGTGAGATTTTCGACCGCGGTGTCTATTTTCCCCGCACTGTCGAGGGCATCGGAAGAAAGGGTTATGGGAGGGTCCGGAGAGTCTATAGCCGAGACTAGAGACTTATTGAAACCCTTCCAGTTGGTGTAGGTTTTGGAAGTGGGAGTTGGAGATGGCTGATGGCCAAGAAGGAGGGATACAGGACGGTGGTCGGATCCTAGATCGTCGAGAGGCTCGATTGCTCTAAGGTTAAGGGAAATTCCTTTAACTAGAGCAAAATCTAGCACATCAGGAGCGTAGGTAACAATGTCGGGATAGTGGGTGGCAGTGAGGGGGCTGTAGACAGTTAGGTCGAGAGACTGAGTGATATTGAGCAGCACCCTGCCACTACTGGTAGTAGTTCGGCAGGCCCATTCAGTATGCTTGGAGTTAAAGTCTCCAAACATAATGACTGAGTCGCCTAATGCAAGGATAGCTTCGAAATCACTCTTGACGGGGGAGGGTTCCGCTAGGGATATAGCAGGAGGCTAAAACGATTGACTGGTGTCCAGTCATGGCTAGTCTAGTGATAGTGGCTTCCATACTG
Source organism: Parnassius apollo (assembly GCA_907164705.1). Taxonomy (NCBI): domain Eukaryota; kingdom Metazoa; phylum Arthropoda; class Insecta; order Lepidoptera; family Papilionidae; genus Parnassius; species Parnassius apollo. The sequence continues at coordinate 5,383,039 of CAJQZP010001217.1, forward strand.
GTAAGCGACGGAGTAGGTATGTGGGAGCAATGAAGGGACTTTTTGTGATAGATGGCAGTACCGCCGCCTTTGCGGTCGGGTCTATCGTTACGTATAAGTGAATAATTTTTAATAGTAAGGCCTTTAGAGACCTTGGGGCTGAGATGGGTCTCCTGTAGGAGTAAGAGATCGGCTTCGCGATCTCGTAGAAAAAGCCTAAGCTCCGGGAGGTTATTTCGCAGACCGCAGATATTGAATGAAACAAGCGACAAACTCTTTGGTTTGATACGACCGTGAGATATTGCGGGAGCAGAGGGCTCCGGCATAATTAAATTACAAGGACCTTAGAAGGTTGATGTGCTCGGTAAGAGCAAGGAGGCGGCCCTGAGGGGACTGAGCTGTGCTCAGTTTATCCGCAAGGATGAGGATTTCGTCCAAATTGATTCTATTGAGTGTGTTATACACTAGGTTTAGAGACTCTACAACAGAGTCTGTCTGTTTTTTTGGGTCGGCGGAGGGCCGCGGGATATTTGATTCCTTTTGGAACCAGGGGTTTATTGGGAGCGGCGCTGGCTGAGAGAGCGGGAGGCTCATAAGGGGCCGAGGAGGGCCCTGAGGTGGCCGATAGGGGCCCTGTGGGGGGCCGATAGATGCCCTGTGTGGGCTGAGTTGAGCCCTGAGGGGGCTGAGGTAGGGGCTGGCCCTGGCTGGGCTTGCGGCTTACAAGAGCCGGGAAGGTTCGGTCATTGACCTGTGGTGGAGCTTTGCGGCTCGGAGATGGGCGAGGGGCGCGAGGGCAACCTCTAAAATTGGCCGGATGGCCTGTTTGTCCGCAGAGGACACATGAGGGTGGGGATTCGGCGTTTTTGGGCCGTGGGCACTCTTTCGAGTGATGGGGTTCTAGGCACTTAATGCACCTGGGTGGAGCTGAGCAGTTGGCTGCCGCGTGTCCATAAAGTTGACAGCGGTGGCACTGCGCTGGGTAACCGCGCCGGTGAGGGGCTTCGACCTTAACACGCGACAGGCCGCACACAGTGCGTACCTCGCGGAAAATGGCCTTCGCCTCCGGCACATTGGTGAGAACGAAGAGGGCGAGGTTAAACCTTTCGCCCCTGCTGCTGTGCATTTTATGCACACCTTCAATGGGGAAGCCTTGGGATTTGAGGTCTTCCAGAATGTCTTCGTTTGCGAGTTCATAGGGAACTCCGCGGAGGACAGCCTTGATTTTCCTTTCTTCGGCAAGGGCGTATGTGTGGTAGGACACACGCTCGGCCGTGAATAGGCGGGTTATGTTTCGGAAGTCTTCTATAGACGCCGGTATAATTTTGATGGCCTCGCCGACATTAGTGGCTTGGTCGTATTTGAAACCCTTATCGTAGAGGGTTTTGGACAATTGAGTAAATTTCGCCTTGTCTCTGAGAAAGACAGGGGGCGGGACTTGGTTTTTTGGCCAGTTCGGGAGCGCAGCGGGTTGCTGGCTTGGCGGTATTGTCTTTCGACTGTGAGGCGGCAGCATTTGGGGCTGCGGAAGTAGGGGCAACGATGGGAGCTGCGGAGGTAGAGGCAGCGGCGGAGGGAGTGCGGGCGGCGGCGGCCGCTGAGGCGGGGGGAGTGCGAGAAGTGGCAGCGCGTTTCGGGCCGCGCTTGGATTTCACTAACGTGAATTCGGCTTGGGAGTCGGTTATGGTTCCTTCGGAGTCGGAAGAATCCGAGGAGCCGGTGGAGCTGAGGGCGGTCCTCTTCCGGGAGGATGAGGTAACGGACGTGGCGTCCGAGTGCTCCATATCGGAGTCGGGGGGACGCGGGTGAGTCGGACTGCGGGGCAGACGCTTGGGTCGCGAGGAAAGCAGCGACGGCGGGCGGGGGTACACATGCCTTAGGGGCAGCGGGGGGGGAAAATGGCTTTGGCGAGAAGGGTCTCGTCAATTTGGGCGGTTGTAGGTATTCCTGCGGCTTGGATCATTTGTACGATCGTGGCCGCAACCTGGCATATGAGTGAGCTTATGTCTATGGAAGACATGTTGACGGGGGGGGGGGGTGCCGTTTAGTTCTAAGAAAACTGGAGGTCCCTGTTCTGAGAAGAACAGGGCCTTAGGGGCAGATGGGGAGGACTGACGATCTATTCCCAGAAGCTGGGGTCCCTATGTTCTGAAAAGAACAAGGGCTTGCTCTGAGAAGAGCAAGAGACGATCTACTCTAAGAACAGTATATACACAGTAAAAATATAACAAAAACAATAACAGAAAAATTAAAAATAAAAAAATTAAAATAATAAAACAAAAACAAAACAAGCGAAGCGCGCTCGAGCCTCCCCGCCGGAGCAAGGGGGCAAGAACGATGCAAAAACAAAGTGACTCACCAACGGCGTCTGCTCGGCCGGTGTTAGCCGGGGAGAGCGGGGCGCGCGGGCAAGCGGTTGCGCTACCGAAGGGTCGGAGGCGCGAAAGAACTGTGTGCACGACCGCTCGGGGGCGGCGCGCAAACGGAACTGCAGATTCGACTTGTGGTTACTCTTAAATACTAACAATTGACTTGGCTCAGAAAGCGGGATGGATCGATAATTTTTCAGAGGTGTTCTGCTATTCCGTTAAACGCAGTTAAACACGCAACATTAGCAAGGGTTTACTCTTAGATTTTACGAGTTCCATTGTTACTTCGTCTTCTCATGGGATTATTTTATTTCTCAGGCTTTATGTGAGGATTTTGCCATCATACATCACAAGTTTTGCTACGTGACCCCTCCCAAAGTTATGATCAAATAATTCTTTTATTTTGTTATATATCTTAAAACGCAATTTTTATTATAATCAGGGCAAATAACGACCACAGAGTCCACCCGATGATGGACGTATGCTGTAGCCCATATAAGGCTAGATCTATTTTCAACTTAGAATCAACACACTGAGGCGTTTTCACTCCTGATGATTGAAATGCAATGCCTTGTTTCCAGTAAAAAAGAGTCTCTGATTCTCAATAATCAAAACGCATTTGAGCTGCTATTTTATGTTGGTACTCTATAAGAACCTGCTTCTTTTCTAGTCAAGCTGACCCATTCTTGCCATAAAATTGCATTAGAGCTTGAGATCGTCGCAGTTACGCCGACCTTACAGTTTTTTTTGGCAAGCTTAGATAGTGTCTATTGTACCGTTCGCGTTGCTGTTGTTGCTTTGAACCTTTTCCACAAGCCGAAGTGTCTTATCTGAGAACTCCAACTCCGACCAAACTGCTGTTAAAATAATATCTATGCACTACATATAAATAAATGTGATATGAGATAAATATATGGATACCTATTTAACAGTGCTATTCAGTGAAATATTGATCTTTTTGCAGTCGAACCGATCCATTTAAAAAAGGTTTTAAGAAAGGCGGGGAAGATTTTGAAGTGAGTATCCATACTAATATTATAAATGCGAAAGTGTGTTTGTTTCTTTGTTTCTTTGTTTATCCTTCTTTAACGTCGCAATAGAGCGTCGGAATGGCATGATTTTTTGTACGGGGATAGTTCGGTGGCTGTAGAGTGACATAGGCTACTTTTTTCAGAGGAAAAACATATCATTCCCGTGGGAAAATCGAATATGTTGCAAAATTAAATTCAGATAGTTGGCGCCACCGTGATTCTACAAGACGGACGACGGTACTATGGACGAACACAGAAGTTCAGAATATCTGGATTATTATGTCTTTTTACCAAAATTAAGATAAAAAATGTATGGATCTGTATTTTTCCACCCAGGACCGGGAAGAGAACGATAAGAAACATAAAATTCACCAGCTGATTTTATTCAAACGTTTTTATGCATTGTAATTCACAGAATAGGCGATAACCTCGCAGACGATATTAAGTAATCTGTTGATGCTCTGCCTACCCCGCAAGGGTTACAGGCGTGATTATAAGTATGGATCAGAAATACTATCACCACCTGTCATGCTTTCACCCTTAACTATTACTTAACTGTGGTAGAAACAGTTCTTAGTAAGCCTTATTAATAAGCCTTAGTAATATTTATTGAACGGAAATGAATACAGTTCTTATATGTGGTTACGAATGAATCGGTATTACAATAAGAAAAATTGTGCAACATTATAAGAAAAATATTTTTGAGAGTTTTTATTAATTACCGTATACATAGTTTAAATTGATTCCGCTAGATGTCGTTACTAGGTTTTTAAAACGCGGTAACGAAATGTTTCCTGGCATGTACTTAACTCCCGCCGTTGAGCCGTGCGTCAACTTATAGTGCATACGGTACCGCTTAAATAGTTTCTATTTCGTAGTTTATTCGACAACCTGCTTTCGATTTCGGTTGTTTGTTATTTGCTTTGTGATTTGATTAAGGTTGAATGGATTTATATTGGCTTTCATTTTCAGATTTGTGTATTTTCTTGGATCGGTTTTGTTGATTTGGTTGGTATTCTTTTATACATATTTAGACTCTGGCTTTGATTTCGGATTTTGTTTATTTCGAATCGTGAATTGGTTTTCGTTGTTTTAGGTTCTTTAACAATATTTCAAAGGAATATTAATAGTATAGATAGCCTATACGGTACCTATACACTTACTTCTTTTTTTCGTTGGTTATATTTATATTGACTACTGCTTTCGATTTCAGTTTTCTGCGATTTGTTTTGTGATTTGGTTTAAGTTGGTTCGATTTTTTTGGCTATCGTTTTCGGATTTGTGTTGTGTCTTAAATTGGTTTTGTTGTTTTAATTTTTAAAAAATATTTAAAAGGATTATTTATTCCTTTTAGACATTTTAGATTTACTTTAAAAATATTTAAAAGGAAATTTAATTCCTTTTAGGTATTTTAACGTTTTTTTTATAAATAGGTTTTTTGTTAATTCATAATGCCTCGCAAACGTAAGCCCTGCCTTTCAAGAGTATCTTCTCAAAGACAAGCGAAAAGATTAGCTCGATCGCTAGAATCTTTAGAAGATGCTGAACTGAGAAGACAAGAACAAGCAGAGCGTCAGGCTGCTTTTAGAGCATCTGAGACACCTTCTCAACGTTAGCAAAGACGGCTTGAACGAACAGACAGAGCGTCAGGCTACTTTAAGAGCTTCTGAAACACCTTCTCAAAGTCAGCGAAGGCGTCTTGAACAAGCAGAGCGTCAAGCTACTATAAGAGCTTCTGAAACACCTTCTCAAAGTCAGCAAAGGCTATTCGAACAAGCGGAGTATCAGGCCGCCTTAAGAGCCGCGGAAACACCTGATGAAACTCAACACAGACTCATTGAGCAAGCTGAACGTCAATCTACTATAAGGGTATCTGAAACACCAGAACAGACATAGGCGCGAAGAGATGCAAATGCACAGCTTCAAGCTGAACGTCGACAAAATTTTCAAAGAAACAATTGTTCGGTTTTTAACGACGCAGCATTCAATTATGATCCGTTGATTGATTATAAAAATCACAGGTTAGTCGTTATCGGACTGAAGGACAAGGCGTGTCAATTTTGCATCGCTTTAAAATGGAAAGTTGAGCCCTGTGGTCTCAACTTTCCATTTTAAAGCATGTGCTGTTCCAATGACAAAGTATCTCTTCCGTTACTTGGGGAACCAGAAGAACCTTTGAAAACTCTCTTTTTATATGATTCTTATGAGTTACTGTGCTTTTTAAACAGGATCCAGAAATATAACTCATGCTTTCAAATGACGTCCTTCGGAGTTGACTGGGAAATAATAATGCCGAGATTTTCGCCTACATTTACGGTGCAAGGGCAAATTTATCATAAAATAGGTTCACTTTATCCAGCTGAAAACGAAGAGCTTAAATTTTTACCAGTATATTTTATGGGTGACGAAGAAATTGAGGTAGACCGTGGCTGCCAATTTATCCAGGGAGTTGAGAGAGACACAGTGTTCAAAATGTGAAGGGGGCCCCAGCTCCGGCTTCAGACAGTCAAGGTGTGTGCGCAGTGAACGACCTTGTAATAATTAGGCGGAGCTCACACCGGTAGTACAGTGTTCGGTGTAACGATATACGAGTAGAAACCTATTAAGCGCGATATCGATATTCACATCCTGTACCAGTGCCTTCTTTATAACCCGCTTGCCAATTCTAACCGCATATTCAGTTGCGCCATTCGAAGCCTGGTGATAGCGTGCTGAAAATATGTGTTCTATACCGTTATACTTAAGAAATAACTGAAATTCCTGACTAGTAAATGGCGGACCGTTGTCACTCACTATCTGTCTTGGCAGACCGAATCTAGCCCACATTTCCCTTAATTTGCTTATTAAATTTTTTGCCGAAATGGAACTCATAGCAGTGACTTCGACCCATTTAGAATGAGCGTCCACGGTGACTAAGTAAGTAGCGCCCCCTATCGGCCCTAAAAAATCGAGATGCAGTCGCGACCACGGGCGCGGCTCGTGTCGCTCCGGCGCGTCCGCCACGCGCGCGCACACCGAGCAAGCGCGGCACACGGCCTCCACCGCCTCGTCGATCCCCGCCAACCACACGTAGCTGCGAGCGAACTGTTTCGTCTTAGTGATCCCCATGTGAGCCTCATGTAACTCCGCGAGAACTTTCTCCCTGCAACTAGAAGGTACCACTACTCTGTGACCCCACATGACGCACCCCAGTTCCTCGTATAACTCTTTTTTTCTGTGAAAGTATGCTTTGATATCTTTTATTTCGATATCTTGCGGCCAGCCGTCCCGTATATAACCGAGTACCTGCCCGAGTATTGCGTCCCTCGCGGTTTCCCGCTTTAAACTATTATTGTCTATTTAATAAGGCCTCTGACGCGAAATTTAAATAAGTTTGTTCCGGAAATTCTCTATTTTCCTCCGAACTACTCTCTTTATGGGTAGAAATCATTCGCGACGATGCATCCGCCACATTATCATTAGTTGAGACGTATTCGATATCGAAATCGTAAGCTGTTAATATTAAAGCCCATCTCTGTAATCTACTGGCCGTCATGCTAGGAATACCTTGGTGTGGACCGAATATTGTGACTAACGGTTTATGATCCGTCCGCAATGTAAACCGTCGCCCGTAAATATACTGGTGAAACTTTTTCACAGCAAATACAATAGCTAACGCCTTTTTTTGTATCTGACTGTAGTTGCATTCCGCGGCGATGAGCGCGCGCTACACGCACATGACGGGGCGCTCGCGGCCGGCTGCGTCGCGCTGCGCCAGCACGGCGCCGAGCCCGCGCGCGCTGGCATCACACGTCACCACTAGCGGCGCGCCAGGCTCGTAGTGGCTCAGCGCGACCGCGTCACTCAAACGTCTCTTAACTATAGTGAAAGCCTGCTGTTCTAATCTACCCCATTTTCATGTCAAGTCTTTTTTTAGTAGTACGTAAAGTGGCTGTAAAATGGTACTCAAATTGGTCACGAAACGGCTATAAAAATTGACCATTCCTAAAAATGACCGAAGTTGCGAAATATCTTTGGGTGATGAAATCAACAGAATCGATTCTATGTTGTCAGGATCGGGGTGGATTCCCTCTTTATTCATTACATAACCCAAATATTTCACTTTTTCTTCCAAAAATTCACATTTTTCCCTTTTAATTTAAGACCGTACTCTTTCAATTTATCTAGCACTTTACGTAAAGTATGTATATGGTTTTCGATAGTATCCAAAGTGGTCAAAACGTCATCTAAAAATGCTACAACCCCCTTGATATCTTTTAACAAGTTAACTATTATTCTTTGAAAAATTCCCGGACTGGATGCTAAGCCGAAAACAAATCTGTTGTACATAAACAAACCGCGATGGGTGTTAATTACTGTGTACTTTTTGGTATCGTCAAGCTCGATCTGATTGTATGCCTGTGATAAGTCTATTTTGCTGAAAAATTTACTTCCCCCTAATTGCGACAATAAGTCGTCAATTTTAGGCACTGGGTACTTGTCGACAGATAAGACACGATTGAGGGTTACCTTGTAATCCGCGCATATTCGAATAGCTCCATCCGATTTATTGACAATAACGAGAGGAGTCGCCCATTCCGAGCACTCGACGGGCTCAATGACGCCCGTGCGCAGCATGGCGTCCAGCTCGGCGTCCACGCGCTCCCGCAGCGCGTAGGGCAGCGGCCGCGCGCGGCAGAATACCGGGGCCGCGTCCGCGCGCACCGCCAGCCGAGCCCGCCCGCCCGTGAAGCGCCCCATCCCGCCGTCGAACAACTCAGCATAGCTGAAAAACAATTCATTTACGGCATGAGATACATTCATGGCTGATTCGTTTAACATGTTTACATTAAATTTTGGTACGCTGATATTAAGTTCTGACAACCACTGCCTGCCTAATAAAGTAGTAGTACCGTTATTGATAACATATAAGCCTAAAACTTTGCTAGACCGCCCATATGTCACATTAACCTCGCAGTAACCTAGTGGCTTTATTTTTGTTCCTTCATAAAAGGTTAGTGCTAAATCACATGGTAATAATGGTAAATGATTAAATGTATCTCATTATAAAAAACCACAGCTATTTCCATGTAAGTCCACACTAAAACAACCCCCTGCATTGACATAAGTTTTCTCTCTGATTATGTCCTCCGCGACCGCTGTTCCGGCTTTTCTTTCCAAAGCCCTGTACATTCGCCGCGTTTCCGTTGTAGGCACCCGGCGCCACCTGGTTATTTGTGAAACACACGCGTCGTAGGTGGCACATCACGCCACACTTGCTGCATATGTAGGTTCTGAACTTGCACTCGCTGGCAACATGGTCAACACCTCCGTAAGCTTCGCATAGCGAACCGCGCACATCCGCGCGGCCTGCTCCGACGCCGCCGCCACCGCCTCCCGCCACTGCGCTATGCCGGGTATGGCGGGCTCGCTGGCCGACGCGCATGGCGTTCAGCCCCCCGTTCGCCCCGCTGCCGCCCTCGCCGCGCAGCTGACCCGCGGCCTGCGATGACATCACCGGTGCGCCCGACTCCACGAGCGCCGCGTCCCGCTCCGCTGCCTCCAGCGATCCTGCTAAAATAACTGCCTTGTCATAGGATAATAATTTTTCTTCCGCGAATAATCTCTGCCGTATGACGTCACTTCGAAGTCCGTACACCAACTGATCTCGTAAATTGTCCTGTAGGACTGCACCGAATTCACAATGTCTAGATAGTTTCTTTAATGCCGCCACGTAATCACTGATCGATTCACTGTCTGTTTGTCTTCTTTGCCTAAAACGATAACGTTCCGCCATTGGAGATGGTTTCGGTTGCAAATGATTACGTAATACTGCATCCAAATACGTAAGTTCCGCGGGTTTCTTAGGACTCGCAAGGGTGGATAACAGTTCATACGCACTTTCACCCATAGCCGCGATCAAGATAGGCAATTTAATTTCGTCCTTCACTGAATTTGCCACAAAATACATTTCTAGCCGCTACACGTAAGCAGTCCAGTTACCGGTTTTCACGTCAATTTCACTAATCTTTCCGACCGACATTTTGCACGCTGATTGTTTGCAGTCTAAATTTTCCGTATTTTCTATTTTCACGTATTTTTCGCCGATTTTCACCATTAAAATCCTCATCGCCAGTGAGACAAAGGAAAACACGTCCGTACAGTTCAACCATTTATTGCGAGAGAGGGAGATCACAAACTACCTTCCTTATACTAACAATAAGCTTACCCTACATTACACCTTTTCTAAGGGAAACTTACAAATTTCTTTTATTTTTGTTGTAAAACATCCCTTACAATGTTTTTGTGCATTCCTGGTAATTGAAATAGCTTATCTTTATTATTTCAAACATTAATCATTCATAAAACGCTTAATTTATACCTTTAATAAATAAAAATAGTGGAGCGGTCTTCCTACGGTATAGCTCCGTAGTAGCTAAGCTTTTTTCCGCATAACATACACGTAGCGCCGCCAGGCGGCAGGAATGCACAATGCTTATCGTGATAACAACATTACGCTTAACCTTAAGAAACTATGCAGAATACATTTGAACTTCTTATTGAACTAAATATATTTTTATAATAGGAAACGAGATTATACAAGTAGTTAATTGACGTATTGTCGTAGTTTTAAATTACATTAAAAGAAATGCAAATAATAATTGAAGCTAGTATAAGTAATTAATTCACTTTATTGTTATTAACACTATCAGTCTTTGCGTAGTTTTAGATCACAAATAAGAATAAATTAAAATTAAATAATTAAATTCACTTGTCGTCGCTAACACCCACATTTTTTCTCGTCACCGTATTTTTCAAACGGATTAACCCTCACACGAACCGTATAACTTTCTCGGAACATTTCCACATAGTTATCCATGTCGTCTTCATCGAAGTAATCAACAAAATCAATTATATCCATGTTAAATAAAAATACTGAACTGACGAAAAGATAGGTTAGATACTAGTTAAACAAGGGTTTTCGGCTGTTTAAATTTAAACAACGTCTAAGCCGTGTCCATCCATAAACCACCGTTAAACATTCTTTTGTATTAACCAATTTGCTAAACACGTGTTGAACAAATGTCTAACTTTTTTGTAGTAAGACAATTAAGGACTATAGCTACTGAAGGCGGCAAGATTCTTATTGCTTTATTTATGCTTGTACTCTGCAGCCGTCTTACATACGTAAATAGCACATAGATATACATCCCAAGACAAAACAATTATTTGAGGGTTTGTTGACTGCTTGTTGGTTAGGCGGTTGTAGATGTTACTTCTTATCATTTGACCTGACTCGGGGTTCGCACCCAAACCCCGAGTCAGGTCAAATCATTTGTTGGGTTTACCGAAATTAGCAAGCACACTTAGTTCTGCAGCATATACAGTAAGCAATATTAGAAGTCTCAACAATGTTGGGACAGCTAAATTAGTATTTTTACGAGCTTAGGGTTTCTGATAATAAAAACTGACGATTGAGTTACCAAAATTGACACTTTAATTAACGACAGCAATTAAAACTTAAAACACACTAATAATTAATGACACTTAACACTTTAGTTTAATTTATTTCGCTTCGAAGTCTTCGCTTGTGTCGCTAATTCAATACTGTACAGGTCTCGGCCCTTAACGGCTTTTTCCACCGAAACATCTAGAATGTTCCAGCTAATACCGGTCCCGACCGACTAGGTGTAGAATATTCGAGTGTGGAGTTTTCTAGAAAGCCTATTTCTTCTATTAGATGCTAGATGGCGCTGGTGGGAGAGTTCTAGAGAGACCTTGACGCTCCTATTTCTGCTACTTGATACCAGATGGCGCTAATAATCACCCGACGTATACCGGACATTAATTATGGCGCGCTAAAGTGTATTAGCGCTATTATAACGTAATGACTTATGGACTTTTGCTATAGAGAAATGCGACTGATATGAAAGCTATGTTTCTTTTGCAAAAGAAAACCGTACGGGCAATTTATAACTGAAATTGTAAAGAGACCCTCATAGAAAAAATTAAAGAAATAAACATATTTACTATGGGACCGCAATATATCTGTGAAAACGAGACGGGCAAAAGTTCATATAAAGTTGGTCCTAATGTTACAGTAACCATTACTGCATTATTTTATTTATAAACTAATACCCTTTAAAAAAAACTTAAATGTTTACGACTACTTCATAGTAGAAAAAAATATAGGATTTTATTGGTTTATATAACGGCGGCTCTACACGTTGGCTAACACATAGTGGCGAATGTTGTAGCAAAGATATGAGTTTTTTATTAATAGTTTGTAATGGCGTCCACACGTTGGGAGGTAATTCAGTTTGCTTCCACAAACAATTTTCAGCTTGGTAGAGCTCTAAGTAACGAAAAGTTTCCTCACTGGTCATTGTTACTGTCATTTTATAAACATTTGTTACGAAAATATAACAATTTGCGGGCGATCACTCTGAGAGATCGTAGCAAACTAAACGTGCGCCTAACGTGTGGACGCGGCGGTCATACTCTGTCACAATTTCTTTGATTTTTTGTAAAAAAACCAACTTTTCCATCACACAAATCATTCCAGTACATAAAAAGGTAAGCACAAACACCTGCTCTACATGATGGCTATTGCTATTGGTCACAACATTTGCCACTATGTTGACCAAAGTGTAGAACCGCCGTTACTTCAAGCTCTCACGTTATAGTTTAAGAAAATATTTATCAGACTTTATTGTTAACCCCTCAGTCCCTAGCTTAAAATGTTGGACATCGATCGCGCGCTTCGCGTAATGCGGCGTCGCTAAAAATAACCTTACATGGAATTTGTCGTACATGTACTTTACTTTTCTCTGTTTATTAATTATGTTTTATTATTTGTTTTAGTGTGTTTACTTCATTACAAATAGATTTTATTTGTAAAATATGTACAAACCCAGTGCAGGACAGCAGCGAGAATATCACAATTTTTTATATGTATAACTCGAAATTATTTATGTAGAAACATAAATTATATTCATACAAAAATTTATAACAATTTTATAATATAAAACTATACTAAACACTAATAACACACTATAAATCCAAAAATAAACACAATAACACGCCACACCTAACAGGCGTACGAAATGAACGTAGATTATAAATAAATACCATAGACTAACTAAGTTTCTATTTCAAAAGAGGATAGAAAATTTCACATGGAACCTATAATACAAAAGTTCTTTATAGACAGGTAGTCTCTAACTATAAGTTTTTATGGTTTAAAGCGCTGTGGGTAGGTGTGGTCGGATCCGACTGCTTTAAATTTGACGGAATAACACCTTGGTCAGATCCGACCATGTGAATTTTGAAGGGTTAACTAGAATTTACCAGAATTTATTGTTGGACATTCACACATTGAAGATTCAAACGCCATCCAACTAAATACTAGAGGTTTGAAATAATTATAAAAAAGCAGAGGGAGTATGAATTAAAAACACTTTCTCTTTTAATGATTTATTAATCGCCCCCTTCATGATAAACAATTAAAATAGGCTATTTTATTTTCAGGATATCAGTATGATATACAGTACGTTTGGTAATAAGAAAATCAAGCCGATGCACATTCTAGATTACCTTTAAACGTGGCCGACATATACAGACAAAACGATGATAATATATATTTAAATTTTATCAAAGACAATTTTCTTGTAGACTCTAATGAAATACGATTAATGACGGCAAAAGACAAAATTTTCTCTAGTATTTGCAATTATATTAAACGCAAGGTGAAAACTGCCTAAAAATCTGCAGAAAGTATTAAATTATCTTGATGCCTTGCCCAGATCAGGTACTATATAACGGACATTATATGACAACAGCATTACATGAAAAACAACCTACATGTGCAAACAAGTAACCTACATTTATATGTGGTAGAGCCATGCTGCAATTATACTCGTATTAGTAGCATAGTTGTAGCACGAATGGGTCGGCTCGACCGGGGAAAGACCACGCTCTCACAGAATACCAGCGTCAAATAGTAGCTTAATGCTGCTGTGTTTCGTATGGTGAGTGTAGAGAACCGGAGATCCTTTTTACTGGAAACGAGGCTCTCCACCTAAGTTCTCACGGATGACACCGCATCTGCATTTTGATTCGTAATCGAGGATAGGTTTAGATGTCTATGGGCCACAGAAACCACCTACCATCAGGTGGACTGTGTGCTCGTTTGTCATCCTATCCTATAAAAAAAAAACATTTCTTTTTCCTACTAAGCAATTACAATAATACTGTTTGTTGACATCTTTACCATCAAAAGAACTTTCAACTAAAATATATGCAAAGTGTTATTGAACATATATGTCTTGATTATATTCGATCACTTTATAGCCGAATGATTGGATATTGACAGTTCTTTAATTAGGTTGCTGTCCGTTTTTCTTTCTTAAATAATAATAATGAAGTTAGGTCGCTCCCGATTATACTAGCTTATCTATGGCCGGTACGGTGAAGGGAAGTTAGTATTATTTTGATTAAATACTTTTAATTTCTTATGCCATGATAAAACTGCTTAATATTTCATTATTAACTACAAAAAACTGAAAAAAAAATTGATAAATATTTCACTTGTGTAAAGTTAGGCTCAGATTTGCCCGTCTTATTTAATGGATGAACATAAAAAATAAACAGCTTTGATAAGAATAAAGATGTTCATACTTTAAACACTAGGAACAAACATAAGCTTGTCACGCCAGTTACTAGACTTCACAGAATTTGTAATTAATTTATGTGGCAATGTATATGCTTTTAAAAAAACCCAGAAACTGTTCAAAATTTTTCAATAAATAAATAATTTTGAAAGTTTTATTAAAGTAAAACTGTACAAAAAGGGTTATTATAACATCGAGTAATAGGTGAATGAAAATAACCCCTGGGAATGAAGTGATCGCGACTATGCTGATTTTATTAAAATCCATTTAAAAATTGTACAAACAAAATTATAGTAAAATTAAATATGTTTAAAAATTTCGATGGGTTTCTTGCTGGGTCTTCCCAGGACAGAAGTATTTTCCGAACCAGTGGTAAATAAATAAAAAAAAAACTTTCCAAAAATTATATGTAATAATCAATATTGAATGAAAATCATTCATTCATTAATTAATTATTAGGCAATAATATAATCCATCCATTCACCACCAAGGCGTCCCGCGTATTGCATGCCAACTAGGAGGACAGATGTAGGTGTTAGTGAACCACAGCAGCCGCTTACCATCAAGTGTTCATTTCTCTTCCGCCCATAAGTGAAAATACATATTTATTATATATCAATTATTTATGTGTAAAGCACACATTTTACACAGAAATATTTTAGAAGTTAAAACATTCAAACAAAATTTATTACTTTGCTAATACTTCTTGCTTGAAGTAAAATTAACATTTAAACTGATGAAAGTTTTGGGTTTGAATTTTAAGAAAGTAGGCTCAGACGAAATAAAAACTCTTATTTCGTTTGAGAAAGTAGGTTAATTTATAGCAAAAGTATCTTGTTCGAGCTTGACGTTGATTCGATCATAGGGTAATTCTGATTTAGTAATTTGTTACTTAGAATCGATGGAAGCATTACAATGTTATTTAGATTAAATATTCCAGAATCGAAAAAGCAATAGCTTTGTCGCGACAGCTTATATTTTTAATTTTGTGAAATAATTTCCCATTATAAAACTAGAACAAAAAGACGGCTCCATGGCAAAGGCATGGTTTAGCGAGTTGAGCGCTAAGGTTAAGTTATTTTTAAATTATGCATTGCGTCCTATTTAAGCCACTGGATATATATTTTAGTCGTTATTAGGAAGACGCTGCTGCCCGTCTCCTGATTTGTTTCTCTCTGTCGCCTCTTACGACAAACACGGGATGATATGGGGTAGTGGATATTCTTACATCGCCACTGCACGGTACGTATTCTCTTACAATTTAAGGTAATCATGAATCTAACCGAAGTTTTTGTTACGGTCCCGTTGTTTATATCAAACGTTAGTTAAGAAACAAGTGAACAGCACATTATTAATTATATTAAGGGCAGAAGGAATAAAACAGTGCTGCTAAAAGTGATTAAAACGAAATCTAATAAAAAATATAACGCGTACAAATTATTTGTGACTTGAATGGTGATGAATTTAGACGGGATGGCATTATTTTGAGGCGCTTGTGCATTTTGTGTATGGCAATTATCAAGACGGTCATAAAAGTAATAGTTAGTTATGTTTTAAATTATCTGTAGTGAATGTTTAAAGAATTCTGTTGAAGATAATCATTTCTTATATTTACCAAAAACTACACTATTAAAAAAACTAGTTTTTACAGATTTTATCGAGAATATTAACTTTTTTTTATATTCCCGACGTTTCGAGAACTTTACAGCACCATCTTCTTCTCTTCTTCATCATCATCTCTATCATCTTCAGAGCATCTTCAAAGGATGGACTGAGATGTTCAACGTACAGATGTCATAGTTAACCGCGGTTACCACAAATTCATATTGTAAATTTTTGTTCCGACCTACACAGTATGAACTTATCTTGGTAAGTAAGATACTTGAAAGTATCTTGGAGCCTGGCAGTTGTATGTTTGGGTTGGAATTTAATTTTATTAATTATAGGATCCCAAGTAAATGGTAACGCCCAGTTATCATCTCTATTGAAATAAGAATGTTTTTTTTTATTTCAATAGCCTCGCGAATAATGCGAATCTTGGAAAGAATCGGTGTTATTAGCGAGGATTTGTAGTTTATAGAATCTGATGTATTGACAGGTTGTTAGACCACATTCACAATCAAGTTTATTCACTCCTGCATCTTGTAGAGGAACATTAAACTTGACTGTTGGTAAAAAATGACCAATCTTCTTCAGTGGCTGGAAGTATGTTTTAATGGAAGCGTGCTTGTTCATGAAATTTGGTGGCTGGTATTAATCAGAACAATTCCATAGAGCACTCCCCGTGGTAGATGTACTACTAACCCATGGACCTTTGTTGCCTGAAATAAGACATAAATGACATAAACACTCACGCCTGTTACCCAGAGGGGTAGGCAAAGACTACAGACTTCCATTTGGCATGATCCTGACACACCTCTCTTGCCTCCTTCACATCCATACACCTACGCATACATGCTCGTCGGTTAAGGGTACTCCTAATTTGGCCCGTTTTCAATAAATCGCCAATTTTGTCGATAAATTTTCCCGTCCCTTTTCGACTCTGCCATTCAATTCTGCACCATAAATTTTCTTTGTCACTCTTTCCTCATTCATTCTTTCCACATGACCAAACCACCGAAGCATGCCTTTCTTAATCCTGGTCACAACATCATCTTGCAAACCACACTCTTCTCTTATTACACAATTTCTTACCTTCAGCCCTAACATACTCCTTAACGACCGCATTTCTACTGCGTTTATTCTACTTTCGTGCTTCTTCTGCCACACTCAACTTTCACTACCATACGTTAAAGTAGGGACCAACACAGCATTGTGAATTGCCATACAAGTGCCTTTTTCGACAAATATTGACTCTTCACAATAGAGTGCAAGGCCCCATTTACTCTATTTCCCGCATTCACTCGTCGTTCTATATCCTCATCATATCTCCCATCCCTGCTAAATACGCAGCCCAAATATACAAACTCATCTACTTGCTCGATCAACTCCCCTTCTATTCTTATTTCACAAATCGTTTTACTTTCTTCTCTTTCACAAACCATAACCTTCGTCTTACTTGCGTTCACTTTCATACCCCTTTCTTTTAATGATCCGTTCATTAATGTAACCATCATTTGCAACTCGGCCGCCGACGACGCAGGAATAACTTGATCATCGGCGTACAAAAGGCATTTGACGGTTAACTCACCCATTCTTAATCGGCATTCTTCAACTTTCAAATTTTGCAAACAACTGTCCATAAATAGGTTGAACAGCCATGGGGAAGCCACACAGCCGTGTCTGACACCTTTATGGATGTCAAACTAGTCCGAGTAGACCCCGTTGATCCTAACACAAGCACTAGAGTCCCTGTAAAGAGACTCCAAAGCCTGTATCAAGCCAGCGCTCAACCCAAATGAGTTCAGTGTTTGCCATAGCAAATCCCTATCCACTCTGTCATAGGCCTTTTCCAAGTCCATGAACGCACAAAAAACCTTTTTGATTTTTGGCCAGAAACTTCTCCGCGATCATGCGCATGGAAAAGACTTGATCTGTACATCCCATTCCCTTTCTAAATCCCGCTTGCACATCCCAAATTTTTCCATCAGTTTCTTTCACGACCCTTTCAATCAGTACCTTAGCATACAGTTTTCCCACAATGCTAAGAAGGCTGATGCCACGGTAGTTTTTACAGTCCTCCTGCGACCCTCTTCCTTTATATACTGGGACTATCACGGCTTTGCACCCGTCTACCGGTACCCGCTTCAGTTCCCAGCATAAATTAAACAAGGTGTGCAGTAGGCCTGCCACCACTTCCTCTCCAGCCCTTAGCATTTCGAGTGAAACTCTATCATATCCGGCAGCCTTACCTGCTTTCATGCTTTTTTTCATTATTCATCTTTACTTATCTCTCCTCTTTCCTCTTCTTTCGGTGTTTCTACTTCACTTAATACACACGTTGTCTCCTCACTCATAAACACGCTTTCAAAATATTCCTTCCATCTCTTTAAACTCCAAACTTCATCATTCAGAATATAGCCATTCTCGTCTCTTATAGCATTCATCATAGGCTGTTTTGAATGTCCCCTGGCAGTTCTTACAAGTTTCCAGATCATTTTAATATTTGCCTGGAAGTTATCCGTTATTCTTCTATCATTCTTGTCCGTTCTTTCTTGCTTTTTTCTTTCAACTACTTCTTTTACTCTCTTATTAAGATGTCTAAAGACTGCCTTTTTTCTTTCAATATTACCATTCGTACCACTAGAATTAGTAGCCTTTGTTGCTAATAAATCTAGCCATGCTCTCTTCTTTGCTTCAACTTCCATACGTATCTCATCATCCCACCATAACGTGTTATTTTTCCTTTCATTTTTTCTCTTACTAACACCACATACTTCGGTAGCTGCATCCACTAAACCTTTCTTTACATTTTGCCATATATTCTCCAAATCTAACTCCTTCATACATAATTCATCCAAACCACTTATATTTTCTTTCAGTCTACATTTGAACTTGTTTTTATCACTTTCATCTTGTAACCTTTCTGTTCTAATACGCTGTTACGCAGTGGTAGACATTACCACTATGACATGACATATCACATGACCATTAATTCGGCATAAAACTAAATAATGATCCGTTCCTACGTTAGAACCTCGGTACACTCTCGTATCTACCACTGCGCCCCTCAATCTTTCATCCACAATTATGAAATCTATCATGCTTCTATCGTTACCTCTTTCCCAAGTATACATGTGAATTCTCTTGTGGCGAAAGCAAGTGTACGTCACAAAAAGATTCTTTTCCATACATACGGTGAGGAGACTTTCACCATTCTCATTTATACTTTCATCACCAAACGTTCCCAATATCCTTTCACAAACAAGCCTCCTCACCCCAATCCTTCCATTAAAATCTCCTAGCATTATAATATTTTCATTTCCCTTACACTCCATTAACACCATCCTTACCATTTCCCAAAACTGCTCTCGTATATAAGTGGGCTTAGACATGTCTGGGGCGTAGACCTCTAACACAAACAACTTCTTTAAGCCCACTTTCATTCGTATCCATAGCAGTCTTGGGCTTACACATTCATACTCTTTCACACATTTGCCCATTTTTTCTGAAAGGATGATACCTACTCCCTGGCATGCCCGCTCGATCTCGTCTACACCAGACCAGTATGCGGTATTCATGCCATGTGTAGTGACATCCTTCCCCTTCCTTTTCGTCTCATTTACGCATAACACATCTATTCCTCTATCATACATCATATCGCACACTTCATCCATTTTATCATTCATTGCCACACATACATTGAACGTAGCCAGACGGGCCTCTGCAATCTACTATTCGCCTCTCCGGGAGACAGAACGTGACGGTTGGCGAACCTCGTCGCCGGTTTTCCTCCCGGAGATTCTTTGCACCCCTGCCCCATTAAAGGGGCGCCGAGAACTCGGAGCCATTTCTTTATTTCGATTCCTCATGGTGCGAAATGGGGTGGTATATTTAACGCCGCTACCACGGCGTGGAGCCGAGTCTGTGGTATCGTCATGTCGCTCATTTAGCACCACCCGGGGGACACGGCAAAAAGATACCCCCTTTTATTCCTGATGAATATTTGAATTTGAAAAAAAATGTCAGAAAACCTACATTGTCCATTAGGAACTTTACAAGTATATCTTAACCCAAAAGGTGATTTAAACCGACTAGGGGTTTAGACCGAAGACCACAAGATAGGAAGAAACGTTTACTACCGCTTTACCAACAGGCAGTCAATAAAAAATCTAATAACTATTTAGTATAGGTAT
The DNA here is from genome assembly GCA_907164705.1 of Parnassius apollo. Classification (NCBI taxonomy): domain Eukaryota; kingdom Metazoa; phylum Arthropoda; class Insecta; order Lepidoptera; family Papilionidae; genus Parnassius; species Parnassius apollo. Next base: position 5,402,865 of record CAJQZP010001217.1, read on the forward strand.
GTTTGTTTATATGCTATTAACGTGTGTAGAACGGCTCCAGAATACAAAAGAAAATACTGGTATGAGGGTTTATGGAAGCTGAAACGTTAAAAAAACGCAAAACCTTACTTGGTTTCGTTTAACATACGCTATGTATATATATATATATAAAAAAAAAAAATATATATAAATATATATATATATATATATATATATATATCTGTTGTCGCTTTAACAAAGAATACATAATATATATTATGATCATACTTTGCAACCTCTGAGCTAACATTTTATTAAAACTACTTACTCAACTTTACTCTCTCAGACAGAACTGCTGAAGTTAGATTAAAACTTTTGAAGGACGTTAAAATTTCGCTATAACTGGGACCGCCTTGTCAAACGTTGGTATGTTAGACAGAATTTCTTTTACAAGTAAATGAGTTTTAAATATTAACTATTTGAAACTCATTTACTTGTAAAAGTAATATAAATAAATAATACTAAATATGTTACTAATGATGTAAGCTTAATATTTGTATAATATAAACTTTTTATGGTTTAATGTTTTTGTCTTATGGGTGAAATAGGTAAAAATTAAAATAAATTAATCTTTTTTACTGATATTATGGCGTTTTATTTTAAATTTTAGACTCTCGAACTAAGCTTAGTTTCAAATAATGTTTATATTATATAATATATAAAAGAAATCATTATTTTTTAGAATACTAAATGAGTCATGAAAAGAAATATGGTACATATTTGTATATTACAATTTTTTGTGGTTTTGTCAGTGTCCAATGTCTATATTAAAATAAGAAATTTATATATTTAGAAACCAGAAAAAAAAAAGATATATTATTATTTAATTTCTCAATAAACTTACCTAGTTTTATAGAAGCATGTAATATTTAGAAGTATATAATATATGTGAAGTATATTATATATATAGAAGTGTATAACATATAAGAAGTATATAGTATATACAGAAGTAAATAATATACTGTATAATGGCAAAAACTGAACTCATATGGGTTGAGCGCTGGTTTGATACGGGCATTAAGGTCTCTTTATAGGGACTCTAATGCTTGTGTCAGGATCAACGGGATCTACTCTGACTGGTTTGGCATCCAAAAAGGTGTCAGACAGGACTGTGTAGCTTCTCCTTGGCTGTTCAACCTATTTATTGACAGGTGCTTGAAAACTTTGAAAGATGAAGAATGCGGATTAAGAATGGGCGAGTTAACCGTCAAATGCCTTTTGTACGCCGATGATCAAGTTATTCCTGAGTCGTCAGCGGCCGAGTTGCAAATGGTGGTTACATTAATGAACGGGATCATTAAAAGAAAGACGTATGAAAGTGAACGCAAGTAAGACGAAGGTTATGGTTTTTAAAAGAGAAGAAAGCAAAACGGTATGTGAAATAAGAATAGAAGGGGAGTTAATCGAGCAAGTAGATGAGTTCGTATATTTGGGCTGCGTATTTAGCAGGGATGGTAGATATGATAAGGATATAAGGAACGACGAGTAAATGCAGGGAATAGAGTAAACGGGGCCCTGCACTCTATTATGAAGAGTCAGAATGTGTCAAAAAAGGCACGTATGGCAATTCACAATGCTGTGTTGGTCCCTACTTTAACGTATGGTAGTGAAAGTTTGTGTGTGGCAGAAGAAGCACGAAAGTAGAATAAACGCTGTAGAAATGCGGTCGTTAAGGAGTATGTTAGGGCTGAATCTGGATGACAGGGTGAGAAATTTGTGTAATAAGAGATGAGTGTTGTTTGCAAGATGATGTTGTGACCAGGATTAAGAAAGGCATGCTTCGGTGGTTTGGTTATGTAGGAAAAATGAATGAGGAAAGAGTGATAAAGCAAATTTATATGGCCGATGTGAACGGCAGAGTCGGGAAGGGACGCCCTAGAAGAAAGTTTTTCGACCAAATTGTCGATATTTTGAAAATGGGCCACATTAGAAGTACCTGTAACCGACGAGCATGTATGCGTAGATATTTGGATTTAAAGGAGGCGAAAGAGGTATGTCAGGATCGTGCCAAATGGAAGTCCGTAGTCTCTGCCTACCCCTCTGAGTGACAGGCGTGAGTGTTTGTTATGTATGTAAGTATATAATATATAGAAGTATATACTATATAAGAAGTGTTGGTGTGCTGCGCACATACATTCATGTATACCTTGTGAGGTTGTACCTAGCATACTTTGTGGATAAGATTTTTCAGGCAGTCACTAGTTGCCCGGTAACTGTATTGCACGTTTCTTTATAATAAATATTAACAAAATTTATTTAATTTTTCATTATGGTCACCTATAGGGATCCCTCTGGTGTCAGCTCCTAAACTGGTGACTAGGACGTGACGAACGTGACCGACGTGATCGCCGTGATATTAATTTAGTAGTGAGCAATATTCGGGTTTGTTGTGATCGGACGGACAATTTATATAGCAACATGAGTACGCCGCTTTCGCCAACGCCACAGAACGTACCGCTTGTTAACGTGCCACCCGTTCAAGACATCCAGCCACCCACGCCATTGCCCATTATGGCACCAGGTGTAGATTTAGTGTCTCTACAGTCCCAGCTCTCAGACTTTTGTACGGACCAGCCGCGCATATGGTTTGTACGCACAGAAGTTATCCTCGCACCTCAGAGGATGAGTGATGAGGTGAAGTTTGACCTGGTCGTATCCAAGCTAAGTAAGGAGGTCATCACGCAAGTGACAGACATATTACTAAACCCGCCTCCTACCTACAAGTACGATACACTTAAAGCTCGGCTGTTTCACATCTATGAGGAGTCAATGTTGAGGCTGATGAAGAAGCTTATGAGCGAGCTAGAGCTGGGCGAGCAGAAACCATCTCAGCTGCTTCGTCGGATGCATGAGCTCACTACTGACAAGGTTCCTGATGAAACCTTCGCGTGCTGTTGAAGAGTCGTCTTCCGACACAAGTGCGAGCCGTACTCTCTGTGTCTGACTCCAAGGACATGGACAACCTAACAGCAGTCGCAGATAACGTTACGGAGGCTGTGCGGCCGTCCTATGCCGCTACCGCTACCTATGTCGTGCCAGCGCCAGCATCTACTGCCACCCTTGACTTGGCCCTGTTGATGGCAGAGGAAGCTAAAAAAAGGCTACCGTGGACCAGATCGATCAAAAGAGGTCCCGGTCTCGCGCCCCCTGATCGCAACCGAGCGTCGTTCACAGTCCAGGCGCCGTAGCGGTTCCCGCCGGCCCCGGAAGGAGAACTACTTGTGTTTCTACCATTACCGGTTCCGAGAAAAGGCCAACAAGTGTACGAAGCCTTGCGCGTGGAAACAAACACAGCCGGAAAACTGAGCGGCGAGGTACAGTCTGAGGATTTTCAGGTCTGTACCATTTTTTCATTTAATCGTTTGTGTGTGTCAGACAGTAACTCTTGGCTTAGATTTTTAGTCGACACTGGTGCCAATGTATCTGTTTTATCAACCGTGAGAAAAGATCGTGCAAATTAGTGTAGTGAATATAAATTATACGCGACTAATGGAAGTGAAATCGCAACTTACGGTTCCAAGACACTAGTGTTAAACTTAAACTTACGTCGATCTTATCGTTGGGAATTCGTTGTAGCAGTTGACAAACAACCAATTTTGGGTGCAGATTTTTTAGCGTACCACAAATTATTAGTTGATTTAAACGCGTAAACGTAAATTAATAGATAAAACTACAGTATTGAAAGTTTCGGCATCTATTGTCAATGTATCTCAACCTATTGTTAAAACTATTGATTTAAATCATCCGTATCAGGATTTATTGTTAAAGTACCCGGACATCACTAAACCAGCGTCATTCCGAGAAACTGCGAAACACGATGTCGTCCACTATATCGAGACCTCTGGTTTCCCGTGCACATGAAAGCACGCCCGTTGCCACCTGACAGGTATAAAAAAGTTAAAAAAAAATTTCGCATCATGCAGGAACTGGGCATCTGTCGTCCTTCGAAGTGGACTAGTCCGCGTGGGCTAGTCCACTCCATGTAGTTGCTAAAAAAATGGAGATATAAGACCTTGACTATCGCCAGCTGAATGCGATAACAAAGTCCGACAGATACCCGATTCCTCGCTTGAATGATTTTACAAAAACAAAGGGTTTAGACAAAATTAGAGTACAGTTCGTACTCTAATTTTGTCTAAACCCGTAGTCGTTAAGTATTTAGTGGACTGTAATTTTTGGGTAAATAATAAGGTGGGATAACACGCACTGACCTGATGTGGGCTGCCTCGCCTTTCTCCTGGAGTGTCTGCTATACAGCGGGCCCGCCACGTGTTCGGCGCACACGCACTCTCGGAACAGTTTCGTGAAGTCCCACACTCTCGACCTTTGCACTTACGGGGGCGTCTCACACTTTTATGAGTTACAAAGACACAATGTCTGTCACAATGTCAATAAACAGGAGAACTCAATGTTCGTCCTGCGCGGTTGGCGGTTAATATATCTAAGACGCGACGGCTGGCCGTGCGTTGCGGAGTACGTAATGTTACTTAATATGACGCGCGCCGAGATCCTTTTCTTCACATCGGCGGCAGCGCGTGCGGTAGGAAAGGGAAGGAAGGAAGGAATCAAATATCCATTAGTCATTTAATTATGTTGATAAAGTAGATATGACTTTGGACGAACTCAATGGGATATGTAATGTAATGTTGATAAAGTAGTTTGTTAACTGGCGTTACCATTGCCTACCGCCCTTAAAGGGTCACCTTTAAAAGACAACCGTAATATAAAAAGAAAAAGAAACAAATAAATAAGCGGTATATTAAGTGAGAGGATGCGCTCAATGCGCATGTCTCATCTACTAACATTACTTGGTAAGCGAGAAAATGTATACATAAATATAATATTGCGGTTTAACACCTTTTTAATATATATAAATATAAACTTAATTCCTAATTTAGATAAATAATTATAATTAAAATAATCGTGATTTATTGTCTTGGGAGAGGGCAGATACGAACAACAGGACGGAGGTATGTTCCCTTAGTAGTTCTCACGGTCACTACTCGAACTACGCCATCCTTCGAAGGATGAACAGACTCGACAATCGCTAATGGATCTCAATTTGCGCAAGAACAGTATTAAGCTATTCGTATGAAAGTAACTGATGTGCGATAACTCGGAACAGATGCGTTTTTACGACCTTGACCATGCTCTTCCAGGTGCTTCCAAAATAAGGAGAGTTGGGACAGATGAACTTCCATGTTATACGATTCTCAGCACACTCTTGCTCAAGCTTTGGGCGGTATTCAACGTTTAGAAATTTATAGAGATCGCGAAGGTACGAAGCGGCACCTTTAAAATTCGTTCCATTATCCGAATATAAAAACTGAATCGGTCCTCGTCTAGAGAGGAAACGTTTAAGCGCGGCGAGGAAACTAGAACTACTAAGATCTGTAGCGATTTCTATATGCACAGCTCGAGTCGTAAGGCATGTGAAAACGCATAAGTACGCGTACGACGTACAGGAGTGTATGCGATAGGACCCGCATAATCACAGCCCGTGTGTGTAAATGCATTAATAGCTTGGCTTACACGACTATGGGTAAGATCAGCCATCAAAAGGTAAGTTGGACGGGGTCTAAACCGGAAACATATATTACATTTGTGGACTCTGCTTCTCACAGTGCGGCGTGCGGAAAGGATCGAAAATTTTGACGGAGCAATGACAATAACAATTCAGGCCCAGCGTGTAAATTTTTAATATGATAATAGTCAATGATCATGTTCACTACATGATCACTGCACGGGAGTATAATTGGATGTTTTTGCGTGTAATCTAATGCGGAGTTCGAAAGATGACCACCAATGCGGATCAAACTATTCTCAATAAAAGGCCTTAAACGATTGAAAACGGGTAAGCAGGGTTTGTTACCTTCAATATTTAAATATTCCACTGCAAAATGCTGTTTTTGCAGGGCGCGGAGCATTATAACCTCAGAGAAACTGAGATCATCAGCAGTCACTACAGTAATGCTGTGGCGGGGCAATAATCTAGCAAACTTACACACGTACGCAATTATACGTAGAAGTTTACTCCAAGAAGAGATGCGGAGTGCGAGCTCATAAATCGCAGAATTACAGACGGATGTGCACACAGCGTGTGACAAAATCTCCTTCTCAGGCATATCTGCAATAACCTCATTGTCTAAAGTACGAAGAGGCCATTGAGATGGATCTAATGAGGTCCACTGAGGCCCATGGAGCCACAGAGGGTTTGGTCCTGAATGCAGGATATCATTTAATGCTCGCCCAGTGCTAGTCTTACTGCTAGCATCCAGGACGATGCGCAGACGTGTTGACTTCTTATCTTCGCGTAAGACTCCATGATGCGGTATGACATATATTGGAGCGGGTTCATGAGAGTCATACGGCAGTGCGGGGGATATATAATTTTTAGCTAAGTATTCCTTTATGACGTCATCATATGTTAACCTTAATGTAGGCGAGGCTTGAAGTTTCCTCTCCAAGCACATGAATCGTCGTCGAGAGGTCTCGTAAGAATCTCCGAGAGAGTAAACGTCATCTTTAAATGGCAGGCCGTGTAGTGGCGGTTAAGAATATCCACTACCCCATATCTTCCCGTGGGTGTCGTAAAAGGCGACAGAGAGAAACAGGCAGGAGATGGGCAGCACCATCTTCCTGATAACAGCCACTGTACGACAAAAAAAAACTGCGGTTGCCAACCCGCTCGCCAAGCGTGGCAACTATGGCAATATACCCCCCATGAACAATTACACAAATAGACGGCCCCCAGTCCCCGGCGGCCCCGCTATTCCTGGCTACGGTGGCGACCATGGTAACGGCGGGGCAGGGGGCGCTAAGAATCTCCGGTGGAGGTTCGGTTGCCACCTACGACGACTCGACCTGGCAACATTTAACGCACGCACACTGAGGACTGACGAGAAGATCCTGGAGCTGGAAGAAGAGATAGACACGTTGCGCTGGAGTATTATAGGATTATCCGAGGTCCGAAGAGAGGGGGGGACACGGTGATTCTCGAATCCGGCAACTTGTTCTATCACAGGGAGGGCGACCATCTGTCCCAAGCAGGTATCGGATTTATCGTCCACAAGTCTCTCGTCAACAACGTTGTAAAGATTGGGAGTGTGTCGACGAGGGTCGCGTACCTGATACTCAGAATCACCAAACGGTATTCGCTGAAGGTCATACAGGTTTACGCACCAACCTCGGCACATTCCGATGAGGAGGTGGAGGAAATGTATGAGGATATTTCCAAAGCCATGCATTCCTCCAAAACCCACTACACGGTGTTGATGGGAGACTTCAACGCAAAACTAGGCACAAGAGAAAACGGTGAGCTGAAGTTAGGGAAATTTGGAGTAGGGCAACGGAACCGAAGGGGCCAGCAGCTGGCCGACTTTATGGAGAAAGAGGGACTCTTTGTGATGAACTCTTTCTTCCAGAAGCGGCCCCACAGGAAGTGGACCTGGTCGAGCCCCGACGGTTCGACAAAAAATGAGATTGACTTCATTATGACGACCAGACGCCAACTGTTCAGTGATGTCTCAGTGATCGCAAGGGTGAAAACTGGCAGCGATCACCGAATGGTTAGAGGCACACTGAACCTAAACGTTAAGTTGGAGAGGTCTCGTCTAATGAAGTCAACGCTCCGTCCCCCTCGTGCTCTAATCCAAAGTCCCGACAACTTTCAGCTCGAGTTACACAACCACCTTCAGCGCCTACAAGATTGCAATGCAGTGGACGATATGAATGACAAGCTCGTGGAAACTGTCCATGCGGTCGGAGCTAAGTTCTGCAAGACCCGCCGCAGAAGAACACAAAAACTCTCCGATCAAACTCTTAATCTCATGGCTGTTAGACAGGGAGATGAGGCTGCTATCGTCAACAGATTTGACAGCATACAGGCAACTGAACAGACAGATCTCCAAATGCATGCGGCGAGACTTACGCAACTTTAATACTGCTCGTATTAAAGAAGCGATCGAGCGGAACCAGGGCTCCAAAGTCTTTGCCAGAGATCTGTCTGCCCGTAAGAGCCAACTGTCAAGGCTGAAGAACGAGTGTGGCAGCATCGTTTCCGGGACACCTGAGATTTTGAGTGATATTGAGAGGTTCTATGGGCAGCTGTACACATCGTCGTTGGAGCCACACGCAAGTGTGAGTAACGATCCACGAGCAAGTCTTATCCGACACTATTCCGATGATATCCCGTACGTCAGTCTAAGCGAGATTAGAATGGCTCTCCAGCACCTTAAAAACGACAGGGCCCCAGGCGAGGATGGAATTACAGCGGAGCTTCTGAAAGCGGGTGGAACACCGGTACTTGAAGTCCTTCAGAAGCTCTTCAATTCCGTCCTCCATGGTGGCACTACTCCAGAGGCGTGGAGCAGAAGTGCGGTGGTCTTGTTCTTTAAGAAAGGCGACAACGCTCTCTTGAAGAACTACAGACCGATTTCCCTTCTGAGCCGCATCTACGTGCTGTTTTCGAGAGTCATTACGAATCGTCTCGCACGCAGACTCGACGACTTCCAGCCTCCCGAATAAGCCAGTTTCCGAAAAGGCTTCAGTACCATAGACCACATACATACCCTGCGGCAGATTGTACAGAAGACTGAAGAGTACAATTTGCCACTTTGCCTTGCCTATGTGGACTATGAGAAAGCCTTTGATTCCGTCGAAATTTGGGCGGTGCTGCAATCCCTTCAGCGGTGCCAAGTTGACCGTCGGTATATCGAAGTGCTGAAGTGTTTATATAGTAGGGCTACGATGGCTATCCGAGTACAGAACCAAAGCTCGAAACCTATCCAACTGCAGAGAGGTGTAAGACAGGGTGACGTTATATCCCCGAAACTCTTCACCGCTGCTTTGGAAGACGTTTTCAAGCTACTGGACTGGAAAGGATACGGTATTAACATCAATGGCGAGTACATCACTCACCTTCGATTTGCCGACGATATAGTCCTTATGGCAGAATCGCTGGAGGACTTAAGCACTATGCTCAATGACCTCAATAGTGCCTCCCAACGGATAGGTCTTAAGATGAACATGGACAAAACAAAGATCATGTTTAATTGAAATAATACTAGTTTTTACGGAATTTATCGCGTATATTTAACTTTTTAATTACCCGACGTTTCGAGAGCTTTACAGCACCCATGGTCACGGGAAGGACTGAGATGTTCAACGTCCAGCTGTCATAGTTAACCGCGGTTACCATAGATTAAAATTTAACTTTTGTTCCGATCTACACAGTGTGAACTTATGGTATCATGGAGTCTTGCAGTTGTATGCTTGGGTTGGGATTTAATTTTATTTATTATAGGATCCCAAGCAGATGGTAGCACCCAGCCATCTTCTCTATTGAAATTAGGATGTTTTTTGATTTCAATAGCCTCGCGAATCATCCTTGGAAGGAATCGGTGTTCTTTAGCGAGGATTTGTGGTCTATCAAATCTGATGTAGTGACGGGGGCGATCCTGTACATGTTCACAGACTGCAGACTTCCCGGAGCGTCGATTCTTCACATCAGCTATATGTTCTTTGACGCGGGTTTTAATGGATCTTTTAGTTTGTCCTATGTAGGAGAGACCACATTCACAATCAAGCTTGTACACTCCTGCATCTTGCAGAGGGACGTTACACTTGACTGATGGTAAAAACCGACCAATCTTCTTCGGCGGCTTGAAGTATGTTTTGATGGAAGCGCGCTTCAAGATGTAGCCAATCTTGTCAGTCACTCCTCTAACATATGGCAGTACAGCAGGTACACGCTCGACTGTGGCCGGCTTCACTCGTTCTCTGTGACGTAGGCGCGGGACCCGAAGCTTGTTGTCATGCAAAACTTGCTTGACATGTTGGAGCTCGGCAGCCAGGTGTTTACTGTCACAGATCCCTCGTGCTCTCTGAAACAAAGATTTACCCACGGTAGCTAACTGTGAAGGATGCTGGTGAGAATCACCGTTTAAATATCTATCTGTATGGGTCTTTTTTCTATACACAGTACGGCTCAAGGTGTTATCAGGATTCCGACCTTGAGCCATACTGTGTATAGAAAAAAGACCCATACAGATAGATATTTAAACGGTGATTCTCACCACCATCCTTCCAAGTTAGCTACCGTGGGTAAATCTTTGTTTCAGAGAGCACGAGGGATCTGTGACAGTAACACACCAGGCTGCCGAGCTCCAACATGTCAAGCAAGTTTTGCATGACAACAAGCTTCGGGTCCCGCGCCTACGTCACAGAGAACGAGTGAAGCCGGCCACAGTCGAGCGTGTCACTACATCAGATTTGATAGACCACAAATCCTCGCTAAAGAACACCGATTCCTTCCAAGGATGATTCGCGAGGCTATTGAAATCAAAAAACATCCTAATTTCAATAGAGAAGATGGCTGGGTGCTACCATCTGCTTGGGATCCTATAATAAATAAAATTAAATCCCAACCCAAGCATACAACTGCAAGACTCCATGATACCATAAGTTCATACTGTGTAGATCGGAACAAAAAGTTAAATTTTAATCTATGGTAACCGCGGTTAACTATGACAGCTGGACATTGAACATCTCAGTCCTTCCCGTGACCATGGGTGCTGTAAAGCTCTCGAAACGTCGGGTATTTAAAAAGTTAAATATTCGCGATAAATTCCGTAAAAACTAGTATTATTTCAATGTGTAGTGTTCGCGTAAATATAAGAAATCATCATGTTTAATGTCCATGTCACACCTATGCCGGTAGTTGTTGGGAGCACTATGCTCGAAGTTGTTGACGAGTACGTTTACCTGGGACAAATAGTCCGACTAGGTAAGTCCAACTTCGACCGAGAGGTCAATCGACGGATTCAACTCGGCTGGGCAGCGTTCGGGAAATTACGACACATCTTCTCGTCAGGTATACCTCAATCTCTGAAAACTAAAATGTACAAACAGTGCGTGTTGCCAGTGATGACTTACGGATCAGAGACGTGGTCCTTCACTGCTGGCCGTATGAGGACGCTCAAGGTCGCTCAGCGAGCTATGGAGAGGGCTACGTTCGGAGTTTCTCTGCGTGATAGACTCAGAAATGAGGATATCCGCAGTAAAACCAGAGTGACCGACATAGCCCAACGGATTAGTAAGCTGAAGTGGCAATGGGCCGGCCATATAGCTCGAAGAACCGATAACCGATGGGGAAGAAAGGTTCTCGAGTGGCAGCCTCGTACCGGTAGGCGTAGTGTAGGGCGACCCCCCACTAGATGGAGTGACGACCTGGCAAGATATGCAGGAAGTCGATGGATGCAGGTGGCTCAGGACCGTGCCTTGTGGCATTGCTTGGGGGAGGCCTATGTTCAGCAGTGGACTTGTGAAGGGCTGTGATGATGATGATGATGATGAAATGGCAGGCCGACAATGTATCTACCAGTAAAAGGATCGCGGGATGTCGTAGACTTATAAAACTCTTCACATTCAATGTCTGAAGGACACTGAATGGGCGATGCGGAGGGTGGCTGCTCAAGCTCCTAAAATCGTTGCACTAATTTGTCAACGGTAGGAGACTCTAAAACTGAGCAGCACGTTAAGGAATGATTTACCTGAAGTGTCGGCACTGAGCCCATAATAACGTAACCAAATACCGTATTCAAAGCTGAGGGCCCGAACAAGTCATTAGACGAATAAATTACGTCTGGACACAGTAAGTGCGGGAAAAGGGATGCGCCTTTCAAAACATCATTTTTATTAGGCACGCTATAACGTTCATCAGCGAGCCTTATGCCATGGAAGTGTGATAAGACAGATGTGTCCACCACAGCGGTGGGCAAAAAGGTCGGTGATTTGATCAACAACTAGCGTTGAAATATTGAAGTTAATATTCGAATCGAATCGTGAGAAAATTTTAATATCAATCGATTTCGATTTTACAATTTTTTCAACTCCACCGAATCCCTTTACATTCGGTATCGTGTTGTTGGACGCCTAAACGATGACAGCACTCTTTAGTAATAAAATGGCTTTGAGCCGCGGAGTCTAATAATATACGAATAATTTGTTTCTCTCCCTTAACATCGTATGCAAAGACTTGAGCGGTTGATAATAAAACAGTTATCTGCGAACGACTTGCGCGCGTGGGAGGCGGTGAACGTTGAGAAACATTCGCGAACGAAGTACACAGCGCGACTTCCGAACGAGCTCCTGCGGTGAGGGGTGGCGAGTGTGCGGGCGCGGGAGCTGTAGACTTCAGCACAACTGGCTGAGACGGTGGAGAATGCGCCAGCGCAGGGGAGGCATTATCGCTTCTGCGGTGGAAGTGCAACAATGTGTGATGTTTAAATTTACAAACTCGACAACTATAATTTGAAAAAAGACTTAAACTGAGACAATTCACACATGCATTGTTACTCTTTACGCATTTAAATCGTTCCTGCGGCGTCATTTTATTAAAGTCTGCACACTTAAATAATGTTGATGCACAATATTATCGCACAGACATTTTGAGCAACCAGTCGTCGTGCTTACGTACGCCTGATACTTCGGCGACGAATTATTATTACAGCGACGGTTATTACCGTTACCTCGTCGATTATTTGGTGCGCTATTAGAATTTGTACTAGAATCGGTTCGTTGTAAAACTTTGGAGCGGGTCTTAATAAAATTTACTAATTAAAACTACTTTTACGGATTTTATCGCGTTTTATTTATATTAATTTTAATACCCGACGTTTCGGGTGCTTTCCAGCACCCATGGTCACGGGGGACTGAGGTGACTGACGTCCCGATGTCAAAGTTAACCCGGAGTACCTTCAGCTTTTTAATAATTGTCTTTGTAAAAAGCTGAAGGTACTCCGGGTTAACTTTGACATCGGGACGTCAGTCACCTCAGTCCCCCGTGACCATGGGTGCTGGAAAGCACCCGAAACGTCGGGTATTAAAATTAATATAAATAAAACGCGATAAAATCCGTAAAAGTAGGTTTAATCAATGTATAGTGTTCGCGTAAATATAAGAAATCATTATGTAAAATTTACTAAATTATCAAAGGTAGGTACTATCGAGTTATGACTGTATTCGAAAGAGCGAATGGTATCCGGGTCCAGCTTCTTAAGCGCTATATGAAGAACAATTAAGTCCGCGGAGATTATCTAACTTTAAGTTTTGTAAAGCGCGCACTGCACTTATAAACTTATCAGTAAATAAATCAAAATTATTTGCGGTGGCCGATTGCAATGGCTTAAATTCGAACATCTGATAATATACGTGGAGGCTAGCATACGCCGGTCTTCATATTTGTCAACGAGTGCTTGCAATAAAATAATTTTATAATTATAATTTTCAGCGCAAGGAGTTATACCTGTGCATACAGATAGGGCTTTGCCCGTTAGTTTACCTAGCAAATAGTATAGCTTTTCAGTGTCGGTGAGCGATAGGTTGTCATGGACGGTTGATTTAAAGCTAGCATAAAATAAAGGCCATGAGCGAATGTCACCCGAAAATGTCATAAGTTCTGGCTTTAGATAGTGTACTAGTACTTTGTGAATTAGATTGCGAATATTGTAAATAAAGCCTATTTATTCTACCGCAAAGAGACTTAAACGCAATGAGGCTGTTATAGTTAGGCTTAGCGATAGGGTTTATTTTTAATAAATGTGAATTATAATTATCTAAGACCTGTTTAAACTCAATACGTAAAGCATTAATATTAGAACTCCCATCAAGAAAACGGTCCATCGTGGAAGTGGAAGTGTGGAAGTCCGAGGACATATCATATATTTTTTGCACTATTTCAAATAAAGCAACTCGTTTAGCTAACAATAAAACCAACTCAGCATCAGGTGTGCCATAATGATAATGATCCGAGGAATCGCTATTATTCGATGCTATTTGTTTTTTAGGCGGCATTACGGCTAAAGTTATACGGCAAAAATATAATTATAAGCGGGTAGTCTGTAAGCGACCTCGCTACGCGGTTGAATTGTTAAATATTAGTTTGTTAACGATGAACTTTAATTATTAACTTTTAGTAATTATGAAATTATTTATAACGACTATAATGCTTAAATATATATGCAAATAATAAAGGTAATTTAACAGTATAGTCTATAGTTGTAGTTAAAAGTTGATGACGTGATGTCAACATACAATAAAATAATTTAAATATAAATAATTATATGCTTATTAATTCTATGATTATAGTTTTAAAATTACTACGGATGTCACCTATTAGGACCTATTTTAGTATTCTAATAAGGGCGGGGTCAATCCGAGGTCGGATTGAAATATACATATTTAATTATATAAACGCTAATTACGATAACGATCTAATAAGGGCGGAAGGTCAAGGTCAATCCGGCGAGAAGTGACCATTAAAATAGAGACGCCAGTAACTTAAGATATCTTCGTTAAGTATTTAGTGGACTGTAATTGATGATGCATACGACAAAGGGGTAAATAAGTAGGTGGGATAGCACGCACTGACCTGATGAGGGCTGCCTCGCCTTTCTCCTGGAGTGTCTGCTATACAGCGGGCCCGCCACGTGTTCGGCGCACACGCACTCTCGGAACAGTTTCGTGAAGTCCCACACTCTCGACCTTTGCACTTACGGGGGGCGTCTCACACTTTTATGAGTTACAAAGACACAATGTCTGTCACGGTAATGTACAATAAACAAGAGAACTCAATGTTCGTCCTGCGCGGTTTGCGGTTAATATATATAAGACGCGACGGCTGGCCGTGCGTTGCGGAGTACGTAATGTCACTTAATATGACGCGCGCCGAGATCCTTTTCTTCACCTCGGCGGCAGCGCGTGCGGTAGGAAAGGGAAGGAAGGAAGGAATCAAATATGCACTAGTCATTTAATTATGTTGATAAAGTAGATATGACTTAGGACGAACTCAATGCGATATGTAATGTAATGTTGATAAAGTAGTTTGTTAACTGGTGTTACCAGCAGGTAAAGAAAGAAATAAGCCCAGTATTAGCTAAATTTGTAAATATGAGTGTGGGTGGGGGAGTCCGGGAGTAGGAGTGTCCGGGTAAGGACATATTAAAAAAAGCAATGATACGACCAGTATATAAACAGGGAAGCCACATAGACTATAGTAACTATAGACCAATTGCTATATTATCGGTAATAAATAAAATAGTAGAAAAAGTTATAGTGAATCATATAAGTTGTTACTTAGAGCAATATAACATAATATCAGATGCTCAGCACGGGTTCCGTCGCGGACGCAGCACAGACACTGCGCTTGCGCAATTCACCGACTATATCAACAACAATCTCAATGAGGGTAAGTTTGTCGCTGCTCTTTTATTGATTATAAAAGGCATTCGACACCCTGGAACACGAGGTACTACTGCGTGCGATGGACCAATGTGGTATCAGAGGTCCCATCAACCGATGGTTTAAATGCTATTTGCAAAATAGATCCTTATGTACATTGATAGACGGAGTAACAGGGGACGATGTAAGCGTGAGTCTTGGAGTACCAACCGGAACGGTTTTCAGTCCGGTTGGGCACATTATGCATGTTGATAGTGTCATTAATGTGATAAAGCATTGTAAAACTGTTATGTACGCAGACGACATGTGCCTAATGCACTTAACCAATAACAAGAGTGATGCACAAAAATACATACAGGAAGACTTGGAAAACATAATTAAATGGGCACATGAGCTTGTCCGTACCTACCGTAAAAGTTTCGACGCCTAGCTTTAGATAGTTTACATAATTTGAGCTATTCTGGAATTCGTTCTATTTGAAAGATGTTAGCTAAAAAGTATTTCTGGCCTAGTATGAATCGTTATGTGTCTTTGTGGGCAAAAACGTGCATACAATGTCAACGTTCTAAAGTTAACAAACATACGGTATCGAATTGACTAAGTTTCCGGAAGTAGATCGTTTTGAGCATGTACACATCTATATCGTTGGCCCTCTTTAGATCTCACCAGATGGTAATAGATACTTACTCACGATGATTGATGACCTCTCTGTTGTCACCCCTTTAGGCTCATCGGACCATTGTCTTGTCCGGAATGTGGTGCCACTCACGCTGAAATTGCAGTTGCATTCTGCAGGCTGCCACCGTGTTTGACATTATAGGTCAGCCGATTGGGATAGGATGCGGTCTTTCTTTGCATCCTACCCTTGTGGGCGGGTTTGCGTCTCGCCGGACGATCCCATCGTTGTTGCGGATTCTATCGCTGATATGGTACTTCAGGGTATGGAACTTTTTATTCCTTCCTCTGTGGTGCGCATTGGAGGCAAATCTCAGCCATGGTTTGGTCGCTCCTGTAAAATAGCATCATGCTATAAGCAGGAGTGCAACCAAGCCTGGGCTGACGCACCAACTTCCCGGGATGTAAGCACCAGCGCTCCAAAAAGAAGTATAATTCCGCCTCTAGGTCCTTCAAAAGAGTCATTGCCAAGGCAAAGTCAGAGCACATAAGCAGAATTGGCGAGAAACTAGTTCGCATGCCTTCTGGAACCCGTGCATTCTGATCTCTCGTCAAGGCTGTCCAGGGAAATTTGTTAACCATCTCTTCCATCTTTGCACAGAGAGGACGACTCACTGCCCCATACTGCAAAGGAGAAAGCCGATCTGCTAGGCTCTTTCTTTGCATCCAACTCGACTCTCGATTACGGGGGGAGTACGCCGCCGACCTAGTGACGTCGACCGTGTGAGTGCTCTACGCTGGAAGTGCAGTTCACACAGCGCTCGGTTCAAGCCTATTAATGCTGGTGTTCGACAATTTTTTGGGAAGCCTATAGGAAGGAAGCTTCGAAAGAAGCGCTTTGTGCCAAACCCGATCGAAGGTCTTCGCAATGTCCAAACTAGCGGCCAATGTGAGTTAGTCACGGTCACTTATTAGCTGATGATCCTCAAGGTACCTCATGAGCTGGCAGTTTACAATGGATTCCATTGTTTTGGAGAAAAGGAGGTGATGGTGGTGGGCCTGTAGTTGGAGGAATCTGAGCGATCGCCTTTTTTTGGGATCGGGTGGACGAAAGCCGCCTTCCATTATTTTGAATTCATGCCTAGAGAGTAAGAGTACCGGAAAAAGAAGCGTAAAGACCGATGCCAACCCTGAAGCATACGTGGAGGCGTCGAGAACAGATGTCGTCCCTGACGTATACGCAAATTTCAGCCCGAGGCACAAAGGAGTGTTCCAGTTTATACCCCGGGTAGTAGAGACACGAAGCATCAGCTGGAGAGGACTTATGCGTGTCGGTGAAAAAGAGCAGAGCCGGCCTTGCCGTCTCGAGATGATAGTGGCCGGCGTTTAGTTTAGAATGAAGTCACCTGATGTTGCACAATACACGGATAGCGTGGGAGGGGTCGCCTTGGTATTGTTGCTCAGCTTGCATCGAGCAGTTGTTGCCTTGAGCGAAATTTCGCCCCCCACCCGTCCAGAAATCGCGAGGTAGCCTGAGCGCCCACGCTTCGGAGTGGAGTAACATGGTTGTTGATGCTCAGCGAGGGATTCTCCAGGGGTGCTGGTACCTGCCTGGGGTAGATCTTCACTTAATTCCGCTACCATTTTAAGGGAGGGGGGGGGCTCTGGCCACCTACACTTGCCAGACGATACGTGGAAGCTGAACTTCCACTGCCGGTGTTCTGTGAGGTCGTGGTACCACCCCGGTTTGAGCCGGCCCATACGTGAAATAGTATAGCTGTTACGTGGCTCTACCTTCTGATAAGAATATGTTTGGCAATATTATAAAAAAATTAGCATCATTGTCTTGTATGACAACTTTTAGAACATGTTTCCTATCGTAGTTTGTATTTAGGTACTAATTTTTAATTTATATACACATTATAACACGCATATCATTTTTTAAAAAATAAAGTTTCTTTCAGTGACTTTATATAAACAATTTTTAAATGTATGTATGAACTAAATGCTAGGACGCCATTTCTGAGTAGATATCACTCTCTTACCTAGTACCAGTATAAATACATGCTACTAAGCTCCATCTCAGTCCTTAGAGGTGACAATGACATGGTCTTCTTTGTTTGAAGTAAGTTTCAAGTGTCCATGGGCTGCAGTGGACATTTACCATTATCAGGTATACTGTAACTTCATTTGTTATTTCGGTTTTATAAAAAAACCTATACATACTAATGAATCAGAAACAGAAACTTTTTTATTCAATATAGATTATAGAACCTGAAGAATACTAAAAAAGGAGCTGGAAATAAATAGGGAAAGAGAACTTGAAAAAAAAGGAAAATAAAGTCGTAACGAAGACATCTTGACTCGAACCGGGGTACCACGATTTCGGGGCCGCCTGATGTCCCATTTGAGCTATTATTACCTATAAGGCGCTGTCAAAATTTACCTTCGAATTGTAATGATATTGTAGCAGTTTTTTTATTGCCTGAAAACACAGATAAAACGACATTTTCAAAAAACGAATCCTAGCTAGATCGATTTATTGCCCCCGAAACACCCTGCACATTAAATTTCATGAAAGTCGTTAGAGCCGTTTCGGAGATTCCGATTATATATATACAAGAATTACTCGTTTAAAGGTAACTTTTTTGCAATGAATGATGATGAAATATGCAAATAAAAATATTTATTTATATATTTATAGAATACAAGGAGTGAAAACTAAGCTTAATCTAGGGAGTAATGTAGGCGAAACATCACTACAAGGTAAATTATCGTTATAATCGCTAAATAAAATAGTATTATATTAAAAGTAATTAAGTGATCTCTTTCTAAAATTATATTGGCTCCCTATACCATCCCTATACCATCATCTCTATACCTCTATTTAGACCGGAACAGTGCAAACGGTGCTGCTTGGCGACAGAGACATGTTAGAGAGTGGTAACAGGCAGAAAAGGAATCTTGCTACCTAGAAAACATTTTCGACTATCTCTGTCATCAAAACTTAAATGGCCTTGAGAACAACGTGGCATTCAATGCCAGTAAAAGGAGTCACCAAATTTCTACGCTAACCATACGAAGCACAATAGAATTATGTTGCTATATTGTTTGGTAAACTGATATTTTGTGTGAGGGTACTGCTAACCTAACTGAGCAGACCCATTCGTGTTGCAAGAAAATCACGCAGCAGCTATCTCTACTACGTAATATAACAATTTTAGTTTAATTCACTTACTAGTCTGGATGATCTACTAAAACTAAAAAATCTAATCTAAAACTATATCATTACTTATTGAATATCGCTTCACGCTGCAAGTATAAATTTATTGGAACGTTTCCAACTCTAACAGAAGAGCTTGTTAATTACATTTAGTCATGAAGTACACTCGTTATAATAATGGAAATTGGGACGAGAGCTATTTCGCCAACAGTTGTCATTAAATTCGGAGAAGCTGAAGACATGGGTTAGAACATTGATAATGAATGGACTTTAAAAATAACAACTCTAAGATTTTTTTTTTACAATTTTGCTTATTATTATATATAGTGATCTCTCTTTTATTTATGCGAACACTACTGATTGAAACTAGTTTTTAAAGAGTTTATCGTGTTCGTTCAATGTCCTAAATATATACCTTGGTTGCGCGAAAAAACCATTCGTATTTATTTAATTTGACGGTAGGCTGCCAAATCGGTTATCCCATTCCAAAACGATATCATTCATACCCTCCTATCGACACATCGGGGTGGTGGGGTGGGACGGGAAAGAAGATGATTCTAGAACATCACGTAATCATCGGAACCGAAGATATATAAGGCACGCGCGACCGACGCGCAATCTCTTCCCGCCGCGCTCGTTTTTGGAACCACACCGCTAGTAGAACCGCTTTAGCCTGGAAGCAGTCGAGCTCCAGAAACCCGCCTCACCTCGTGTGAGATATAGTCGCGCACCGCCTCTCTCCGGAGTGTTCCAGAAGAAGTTCCAGAAGTCGCAGCTATAGTGCTCGACCGAATAGAAGAAACCCCGGTGAGTCAATATTCCTAAATATATCCTGCTTGATATAACTGTGTTTTAACCAGCTCCAATTTTGTTTTTCTCCTAATCAAGCAGGATTCCTTTCATCTATTTGGCAAATAATAGTTCGTTTTTAGGGAAGAGCGAGTGCATTGTACCGCATGCTATAGTTGCCATTTATATAAGTGTAGAAACATTTTGTAAATACAGTCAACTTAGATTAATAGCTCGCATAATAGGTTTAAGGTTCGACCGGGGAATTAGACTTCGGCGTTTTCAAACTCCTATATTTAGCTGTGGACTTATCAAGGGTTGTAATGATGATGATGATGATGATGATTCAACGTCCCAATGTCAAGCTTTACCACGGCTAACTTAACTGTGACATTGTTGATTATCTCTTCGCAGAGCAAGTAAATCGAGCCTATCAGAAAGAACTCGGTTGTCGACGCTCCACGCTCGTTAAATGAAAGAAGCCGGCATAGGGGTGTCCTGCCGTAGAGATAAAAACAGTACTCCATATGAGAACCTGAAAATGAACCATGACCCTTAATTTAGACCCTTAAAATGACGTGTAGTGGCATATGCCGAGTAGTAGCGAAAATTCACGACCCTAGATCATTTCGTAGGTTTCGTAAAAAGCGACCGAGGTCTATGAAATACTAAATTAGTAGTAGTTTCTTCCAAATAACAAATTAAAATTTTAAACAGCTATTTATTTTAGAGCTCACTTAGCCGTTAATGTAAAGATATTGTTTTTAATTTATCCAGCGAGTAATCGGCGAAAATTAGTGGTAAAAAATTGATTTTATTTTACAGAGTAGAATATAACAGTTTCTTGCGTCATGTTTATTCGCATATCCCACAAATATATATATTGCCACGTCTATATACGTGATATGTGTGTTATGAAAAGTATAAAAGACTTCTTGTCATAAAGAAAAGATAACAAAGGGTTGTAGTTAACTGCCGTAACTGAGAAAGTTCAAAGTAACGCTTGTAATAAATAATTGTTAACTTCAACAATAATGTAAAGTTTTACAACGGTATGACCGTTGATGACCGTATGTTCCAGTTTCCCTCCGTAGCCTCTTATGACACTCAAGGGATGATTAGCGGATATTCTTATATTGCCACTATACAGTTTATACCACTCATTCAATGTAATCATAATATGACTTTCTTAATTTGAAAATTTGCTAAAAGTTACTTTTCCAATATCTTTACCATTTGCAAAATCTTTCATATCAACAATGAGTATTCAAAAATTTAATATCATATTTTCCTGTACAATTGTTAACATTTTCTTAAAATTGTTCAAATTTGCTACGCACGTCGTATATGTCGAATCTTGATGTTCATTAAAAATATTTTAATGAGTAGAACCATGAACTCCGTCAGAGTTCTCGGTTCTGCTATGAAGTTTGTCCATGAGAAATCACTAACATCCCACAATAAAATAGCAATTAACTTATTATTTCCAATGAGAATAGTTTATTACACGCAAATATAATAGAGTCCACAGTAATAACTGATTAACAGCAATAATAGCACGGTTTACTTATTTAATATTTAAATCATTTACAGTACTTGCTTTCTGCCTTCACACTTCAAGCGCAGAAGAAAGACCCGAACACTTTAACCACAGAACATTTGAATGAACGTTCAAATGATTTTTCGGTAAAGGTGCACAACGCCACCATTCTCGCGCGGTAGCAAAAAGGCGCGGGCCAATGACGTTGCGCGAGCCTTCAGTTTTTAGTCAATTTAACTACTTTTAATCTAAATAGAAGTATAAAGTGTTTATTGTATGAGTTCATAGTAAACCTGTTGTTACTAGTAATTAAAACAGAATTTCTAACGATTAGAAAACAATGATTGCAAATTATTAAACAGTTATTAATTAGTTGAAACTCGAATGCAATAATAACAGGATAGTCAAAACACGATCCTCAAAATATTTATGATTAAGCTATTTAAAACAATGTAATTACTATTTCAATAGTAGTTATTTTACATAGAATAATTAAATTACAAATATAGTAGGTAATAGTGCGCTAAATCGTTAATTAAGATTTCATTTGAAGACCGAAGCGATTGCGGCGACATATATATAAAAAAATAAGTCACTGAAAAATCTCAAATAACTACGAATAAATTATTATTGGATGGGAAGTATTTTTCCCTTTGTTTTTTTTTTTGGAAAATTTGCTGTCACTTTCGTTATCTCATAAGAACAAAGTTCTTCAAGTGCGATTGAACAACGTTTTAATTTTCGGAGGCTGCATTGTTTCATAAGTTGATTTAGATGGAATGTCCATAATCATACTAGTTTTGATCCTTAATGTATAATGTTAGTTTAAATTCCAATATACAAAGTTTTTTTATTTCTAAATTTAATTATATAATAAAATAAAATTATATAATAAAATTCTTAACCATATGTTTGTCGGCAAAGTAAAATAAGACCAAATGAAAATATAAAAATTCTTCATAAAAAAGTAGTCTCTAAATATAAATTTTAATGCTTTAAATTGATGAGGGTGTGCGCGGTCGACCGCTTGGATTTTGATGGAATAGCACCGCGGTTGGATTGGACCGCTTGGGGACTGAAGAATTAATGGCCAATTTAGAATAATCAATGATCACGACAATACTTATTTCATCTTTCATTTGTAGTGATATCGTCACGGCCTATTAAAATACATTTTTAACCATGGGCTGCTCCTATTGATTGCATCGTATTGGGCCTATATCAGTAGCCTATATTTGTTATAATTGCCTCGCCCAACAAGCTGGTTAGCTACCGCAGTTTAATTTTTATTTTCAGTCGTTATTAAGATGATTCTTGTTCATTCACTCTTTCCTTGTTCATTCGTTCTACATGACTAAAACACTGAATCATTTCTTTCTTAATTATGGTTACGACATTATCTTGCAAACCACACTTTTTCTTATCGTACACATATTCCTGCATTCACATGTCATTCTATATCCATCACTTTCGTTGAACTTGCGTTCTCCTTACTTTTAATGACCAGTTTATTAATGTAACTTTCATTTGCAACTCTGCCGCCGTCAGCGCTCAATTATGACTTCATCATCGACGCAAAAAAGGCATTTGACGGTTAACTTACGCATTCTTAAACCATATTCATCAACTTTCAAAGTTTCCAAAAACCTGTCTATAAATTATTTAAATAGCCACGAGGAAGCTACACAACCCTCTCTGACATCTTTCTGGATGATAAACTAGTCCGTGTAGACCCAGTTGATTCATTATAAAAGACGAATCAAACCGTTTGAAAGTTATATTCAAATGATTAAGAGCTAATTTCTAATAAAGACTATATATAGTTTCTTTTTGAATTTCTTTTATCTATAGTAAAAATATGACGTTATATACTTTGTGAATATTTTTAAATATCAGACATTTTGGTGCCGAGATACGAATACTTAAATACTTAATATAATTTCAGCATTTGTGTGTGGTAAAAGCCAACTTAACGAAATATCGTGGTGGCCTCCCATTTAATGGCTAGCTTCGTAGCGCAGAGTATACGTAGTGTGATAGGCCATATTATAAAATAATATTGTTGCGCGCCTAAGTTGGCGTCTGTCACTAGCGCCATCTGTGTCGGGTAACAGACCGAGGAGAGCTTTCCAGAAAATGACATCACTAATCTTTCAACCGACAGCGCCATCTAGTATCGAAATAAAGACCTAAGCTTTCTAGAAGCCCAACACTCGAAATTTCGGCGCCTAGTCGATTGGCGCGCGTATTTACTTGAATATTCTGGATGTTTCGGTGATAATGTAGAAGTATTGAATTTAGCGAGACAAGCGAAGCTTTGGAGCGGAATAAAGTGAATCAGTGTGATTAATTATTAGTGTTTTAAGTTTAATTAGTGTAAAGTGAATTAAAATGTTAATTTTGGTAATTCAATCGGCAGTTTTTATCGCCACGAACCTCAAGCTCGTAACAATATGTATATACAATTTCATATGGCCTTATATGAAAGTTATGATAAATAGGATAAATATATTTATTATAGCCTATGTACGTCCCACTACTGCATAAAAACATTTTCTTATTTTAAATCGATTTGTGAAGCAAACTGTCAAGCATGCAGATTTGTCATAATGTTTTCCTGCATTGCCGAGCATATGGTAAATCAAAATTTAAAAATGACATTAAATATTTCATTGGTGCCCGCAGGGATATAACTGAAGTTGCCGGCGTACTGTGAAATGTACTGCTGAGACTTTGAACCCTTAGTGATAAAATTACACTTCACATTATGATTTAGTTTAAGCAATTTTCTCTTAAATGCGAAATGACTATTATAAATTAAGCTTTAAATTTCCATTGTTATCATACAACTCTAATCAATCAAATTATGTCAAGCAACGTTGCAATCTAATGTTGTTACTATATATGTTTTAGTTTGTGTTATTGTAGTGGTGCTCACTAATATCAAACGTAATTATAGCGTCGATATATTATTACATACTTTTACACAAATATTGGAATTCTATTATGAAATAAAATAATTTTTTACGTTATAATTACTACTGTTAATAACGTTTAAATTTGGCATTAAATACGTGCCCTAACATGTTACAGACACAATAATAATTTATATTTTACGAATTAATGTTGAAGATGTTATTTAGATATGCACTAATCGTAATTACAGGGATGAGTGCTAGCTGTAAATTTCACAGTACGCGAGCAATAGAAAACGTTCCGCACCAATTAAACTTTTAGTTGCAATTTTCAGTGCTTATTTATCTCGTGCATGGCATGAGTAAACCTGCATGTCTGAGAAATAAGAAAAAAAAATATTTCGAAAACTTTTGAAGTTCGCAAACACGCATTGGAGCAGTGCGGCGGAGTTTTTCTTCCCCTAAAACCCTTTCAGAAATAAAAGTACTTTAATAACCATGTTTTTACTAAAGTTCTTCCATCAGTACTTTTAAACGGTATATAAAAAGCAAAATCCTTGTAAAATTTCCATAATCCACATAAGTACAATATTCTAAAGGTATATTGTAAATTGATTTTAGTTAAAAATAGTCCCGCTTGGTTTGTTGGTTCTTCCCAAGACAGAGGCTTTTTTTCCGATCCAGTAATAAAAGTAAAAAGTTACATTCAAGGGACTTTCAATATAGATTACAAGTATTCTTGTAATCTATTTCAAACAAAAATGATTATTTTCGATTTTACTAGAGAATTTAGAATTGATAATTTAATATGAAACATCATCATAGACTTTGATATCTATATCTAATCCGCTTAACATTAAATACTCGAACCGGTGATGAGAAACCATACCAAAACTTCTACTTGAGTATTTTGACATTAAGATCTCCAGCCAACCGCGCAAATTTCTGCAAATATTTCCTTCAATGCGTGTGGAAAAATCTTATAACGGCCTACATTTTAAAAATAATTTAAATATAATTAATTGTGACATAACCGATAGGGAAGAAAGGTTCTCGAGTAGCAGTCTCGTACCGGTAGGCGTAGTGTAGGGTGACCCCCCACTAGATGGAGTGACGATCTGGAAAGACATGCAGGAAGTCGATGGATGCAGGTGGCTCAGGACCGTGTTTTGTAGCATTACTTGGGGGAGGCCTATGTTCAGCAGTGGACTTGTGAAGGGCTGTAATGATGATGATGATGATGACTTAATTTGATACACACAACCACACGCGTGTAATATTATTGTATGTTATAATCTGCCTTGCGATGTAGCGCGCGCTGCTCACTTATGGGCGGTTGTTAAGACGAGTTAAAACAGGCTCAATCCGACTTCCACCCTTTATACGTAGTGGAGCTATGCTGCAGTTATATTGGTAGTACAAAAATGTCATCCAGACCGAATTTCGGCCACAGTCGCCTGCCTCAGTGAAGGCTAGTCATCAGCGCAGGACAGGATTACAGTGCCCAAGTGTATGCGCAATCACAGGTGCACTCTCTATTCCCTCACTCTCATAATCCGATGGGACAGAAAACCGACACGACCGGAGAGAGATCAGGCGCAGGACCAACGGCTTTACGTGCTTTCCGAGGCACGGGGGTGAGACACCGACAACTTCCTGCCTCCGGGCAACTACTGAGAATTTCTTGACGGAAAAACTCAATAATAAGTTTTTTGGCCCGACCCGGGATTCGAACCCAGGACCTCATGATCAGCAGTCGTACTACTACAACCACTAGACAAACGAGGCAGTCATTGGTAGTATACTTGTAGCGCGACTTGGTCGGCTCGACCGGAGAAAGACCACGCTCTCACATAATACCAGCGTAAAATAGTAGCTTAATGCCGCTGTGTTTCGTATGATGAGTGTAGAAAACTGGAGACCTTTTTTATTGTAAACGAGGCATTCCATCTTACTCTTCACGGGTGACAACGCATCTGCATTGTGATTTGTAAACGAGGATAGATGTGGATGTCTACGGGCCACAGCAACCACTTAACATCAGGTGAACTGTATGCCCGTTTGTCACCCGATCCTATAAAAATAATTGTTTACATCTTTGGTGCATAACGGTAGTGCATTGGAAACGCTTTCGTCACAGTCAGCCCTGACCGCCCCTTGGTAATAATATATATGTTAAGGGTAAGGGAATCTCTACATTGATCTGTATAATAAAATGTGATGAAATAATAGCCGACTGTTTTATGAAAAATAAGATAGTATATCTTAACTTTTTCTAATTAGACTACTTCGAACTATACTTCAAGGAATTCCAAGTTAAAGTTTGATGTTCCACCCTTCATTATAGGGTGACCTTGCCCAATAAATGTTGGTGTTTTGGTTTACTTTAACTTACTGTTTGACCATTCCTTCGGATATAATTCAAGATCGTCTCTAAATTTAAGCATTATTTGTGGCACCAAACGGATATCAGGCATTCAAGTACAATTAAGAACAAAACTATTAAAATATCGTAAGCCTCTAAATATTAATTTATTTTCCCACTTAAATATGTTTTCTTTATAATTTTTAAAAACGTAGTAACTTAAAAACGAAAAAAACATATAATTTTTCTTTCAAATATGTTGTTTTTAAGTAAAAATACAGTATAACGATGTTTACAAGACAAATATAATAATACGTATGTTTGAGTTTCACGAATGTCAGTATGATAGTTGCAAAAAGAAAAATAACACGATGTTGTTTGTTATATGTTATATAATATTTTCTTCATGGCACTCAATGCAAGTCTAAGAAAATATTTATAGAAGTTGTGAAGCCAATATAAACAGATATTGCATGGTTGACCAATTGCGCAATTACCCTTTTAAAAATAAAAGGGGGCTGTGTTCATCATAAGAATATATATAGGCTATTTCTATACCTGGTAGAGCCACACTGCAGATATATTATGGACCAGCTGTGCCCACGACTTCTTTCGCATGGAATCAGTACTTTGCTATTCTATGACGGCTCCGTGGCGCAGTGGCTTACAAATGAGTTACAGTGCTAAGGGTCGCGGGTTCGAATCCTGCGCGAAACAAGTACCGGCATGGCCTACAAGTAATTGTTCCGGGTCTGGATGTTTGCCCTAGTGAAATTGATGTTTGTAAGTTGCCCCCACGATACAGCAAAAAATCCTAGTGTGGAGGTAACGTTTTCATAAAAAAGTGATAATGATTTATTTGTAAATTAAACTGTTGCGAAGACTTAGAAAGACAATAATCTGAACAAAAACATTCAGTTAGTCGGTCAATCAGACAAACGAATGATCGAATAAATAAACGGACCTACAAACGAACCAAGAAACGAATAGGGCAAATTGTACATTTGTGTTTTATTTTGTAAATAAAAAACAAAATGACCGCAATAGCATAATCCCTAATTCGTTTCCGAATTTTTTTAGCCAGTACTTGGTTTCCGTGCAATAAATAAGATATTGCCATAAATAATGAAGCATCCATCCCAGTTATTGACATTAACCATCACCATTTATTGATATTAAATAAAAAATTAAAACTACTAACATAATAAATGAAATTGCGTAAGTATCTATATTTTTTCTCATCCTGCAAACAAAACTAAGTAATAGGTTTGATCGTGCTTAAAATAAGTTGCATTTTCTATCAACAAATTCTCAGTAGCAGCCCGGAGTAAAGGGTTGAGCAGTGTTTCATCCCTATGCCTCAGAAAGTACGTAAATCTGTTTTATCTGTATCTGATCTCACTATATTTTTGTCGCATTATTAACTCGGACACAGTAATAAATAAACAATTTTTAATATATTGTATACCTATAATGATCAATACGGGCATATTTTTGTAAAGTTATATAAAAGGTATTATTCATAATTATCACAATTTTTTTTTACGGATTTACCCAGCACAATGCAATTTAAAATATTTTTTCCGCGCAAAACATGTAGGTATATTGGTTTTAAAATTAAGGTGAGAAATTAGAAAAATGAAGAAAAAAGATAATTGCATAATTTTAGCCCTCAAGTAATCGTACTAATTTTAAAGATACCAAAATCATTTTATAATATTTCCCTGTACAAATATGGAATCACCCTATAAAAAAAGATTCTGAAAAATATTGTTTTACTATCTAAGTATTTAAATTTTCAAAAAACTCTTTCTTAGTGGAGGTCTGCCAAATAAAAAGAAGTTATTGTCTCAACTTCACGCATCTACATCCAGCGGTTTGAGCTGTAGATTTAATGCATTATTTTTCTTACAAAATTTGCACTCTTGTTTTTGAACCCTACAAGGCAAATTATAGTACTTAATTACTTTTAAGCATTAAATATTTTTCTTCCTACAAATTGAACATTATCTATTTCTTATTCTGCCTCCCTCTGTAAGGGGTTGTTTTAAGATATACAAAATTGCACACCCTCTGCCTCTGCTCTCTCTACCGTAACGGGTTATTTTGAAATCGCGACATACGTATTCATTTATTTTCTAAATACGGTACTCTCAGTAAGTATCGAGTCAATCACCATGTAAAATATTTTTTTAGTAAAATTGTAAACGGTAAATCGCTTATTTCACCATCTTAGTGGTCGTATTTTCCAAAATTATTTCATAACGGATTTCTACGCCTTAAAATGTAGCAATGATTCAAATTTTAGTTGCATAATTCAAGTGGTTTATGTTGAGCTTGTGCGCTGGAAGTTGAGTTAATCACTAAGTATAGTATATTAACTATGACTCAGTATAAAAAGAGTATATAGTAAATACACAGTGAACAGTAACATCTGTCAGTAAACGTCAAAACTAACTTTACGATAAATAAAATTTTATTCTGTTCATTTTAACTACGTCATATATAATTGAAATTTTATTAACGCTGTTTGCAAAAAAATTTCAAACCTTACCTTCAAGAAAAGAGCCTATTCCTTTTTAAAAGACCGGCAACGCATCTGCAATGCCCCTGGTGTTGCAGCTGTTCATGGGCGGCGGTAATCACTTACCATCAGGTGAGTCGTTTGCCCCTTCTCCTATAAAAAAGAAACCTCTGATACAAAATAAGAATTTTGTGTTATTTTATGTTCATATTAACTTGGCAGTATATTATAATATATAAATCGCTTCTTCGGATCAAACCGGTTATGGATCGGTTTTAAAATTTTATAAATAATTTTCATAACACCATCTGATTAACTGTTACACTTTTTTCACTAAGATATTGAGGTTTATATACATTTTTATTAATATTTATTAAATTATTTTTTATAACGTTTAGATACAATAATATCATTACAGAACACTATTTTACATTAGTCCATTACAAAAATGCCTATTATCACTCAACGTCACGATTGAACAAATTCGTACCCAAACTTCGTACCGTTACTTCAGAATATTAATCATAACTTTTGATAGAATGAACCGATTTCAATAAAACAGATACTAAATGTAAAACGAAGATGCGCTTCATAATTTTCCTAAAGAATATTTTGATATTAATTAGTTTTTTAAACATGATACGTTAACAAACAAACAGACCGACAATTCTAAAACTATAGAAATGTTGATAACATTACTTATTTTTAGACCCTCTCAATCAATTTTTTACAAAAATATAAAATATTTAGACATCTGCAATTTACATTATTATTATATGTATAGATATAGATGTAACACGAATGAGTCGGCTCAACCGGGGTAGGACCACGTTCTTACAGAATACATCGCAACTTACAGAATACGCTCACCATACGTATATGTAGTAACGGAGATTCTTTTTACAGGAAACAAGGTATTTAGTCGCAGTCCTCAGGTGAAAACGCATCTGCATTTTGACTCTTATTTGAATGAGGTTTCTTTGATTGATTGTGATTGAGGATAAATGTAGATATCTACGGCCTACGGTACGGAATATATATTATATATATATATATATACCGTACCGTAGGCCGTAGATATCTACATTTTGTGTTATTTAAGAAAATTATGAAGCGCATCTTCGTTTTACATTTAGTATCTGTTTTATTGAAATCGGTTCATTCTATCAAAAGTTATGATTAATATTATAATATATATATATATATATATATATATATATATATATTAACATTAAAAAAGGGAGGAAAGAATTTCGTGAAATACAACTTCTTACTAGTGTGGCCGTGGAAGGAAAAGGGGAGCGGCCAACACTCCGTGTGATAGTTCGGAGAAGTTCTATATATACTGTTTATGATTCGAAATGTTGATAGCGCGATTTAGGCTTCGGTGTGTTTCGGTGTGCTAGTGGCGTGACGACAGCGCCGCTACATCACCCCCCTGCTCAGACCGGATGTCGATAGTGAAGTCTCGTCGACGAATGTGCAAGTGCCAGGAGATTGCCTTGTAGTCTGCGGTGAGTCGAGAAGAAGGCAAGTAATCTGCGAGAGTGCCGTGAAGCAGAGGCAAGCAGTAAGGCTCAGAGCCGTGCCGAACACTGTATAGCGCAGAGAGTAGCTTGAAGGAACAGGAAGCATTATTATTCCAATGCTGCGATGAACCTTGTGAAGCTAGATGGCTTGCAGGATATGAAGACTGCAGACCAGAACTGTTCGGGAGTGAATGGGTGGGGTATTCTGTGCCGATGATGAAGCTTGAAGTTTCCGAAGGTTGTTTGGTTGCGTGTTCAGATCACGTCGGGGTCACCACTGTGGCCGTGGTAGGAAAAAGGGAGATCTCCCGCCGGGCAGGGTGTTCTGCCCGGGGAGCGGCCGACACTCCGAGTGATAGTTCGGAGAAGTTCTATATATACTGTTTATGATTCGGAATATTAATAGCGCGATTTAGGCTTCGGTGTGTTTCGGTGTGCTAGTGGCACGACGACAACGCCGCTACACTAGTTTAGGCATACAACTTAATACTTCCAATATTATCTTTATGTGTATTGATGTACAAGTTACCAACTTTTAGTAGATAGTAAAAAATAAAGTGGGTAGTAAGTAAGGTATTTCTTATCGTTACCGATAACTCTGATTAGCGGTCGGCATATGGACAGCGTCGGATTTAGAATTTATTCATTATATATTGTTTTAGTTTGCTTTTAAAGATGTTAAAACTATTTAATATTTTTATTTCTTGTGGTAGTTTATTATATATTTTAACTCCATCAAAAAGTATGCTCTGCTTACCATAGTTTGTTCGTACCATAGGTATGTAAATATTATTAGTGTTACGAAGTACTTTCTTTCCTTTGCCTTCATTTGTTACAAATTTTAATTGTGTGTGTATTTTATTATCTAAAATTTTCTTCATTAGAATACAAGTATTATAGCAATATGTTTGATAAATATTCATAATTTTAGTTTCTCACTATACAGTTTGTCTGTAGGTGTAAAGAAGTTATAATTAAATGATAGTTTTATTTTGGTTTATTTGTAGGTCCTTTAATGTTGTTTTGTACATGCACCCCCAAATTTCAACTAGATAATCCAGATGTGGTTTGACTAAAGTATTATAAATTGTTCGGCGAACACGGTAAGGAAGGCATCGAATACAACCATAAAGTGAACCCAGTAGAGAAAATAGTTTCGATCTTATTTTGCCTATATGACCCTTCCATGACAAGGTTTTATCTAGTACAAAGCCCAAATATTTCTCTTCGGCTGACTCTAGTAGAGTTGTCAATGGTGAGAGGGGAATAACTGCAAATGTTTTTGATTTTGGGTTTAAATATCATGTACGTGGTTTTTGATGTATTTATTGTGAGCGAATTGGATTGGAACCATTTATGTACTATATTTAGATTTACTTGGGCTCGTGCGATAACTTTTTCTATGGAACGTCCAAAGTAGAAAATACAGGTATCATCTGCAAATAAAGAAATTTTGCCATTTAATTTAAGATCAGTTATGTTATTTATATAAATCAGGAAAATAAGTGGGCCCAATATAGAACCTTGGGGAATACCGTAATAGCTTGTGGGGAACTTTGATAGTGACCAATCTTTATAATTTGATATCTTTTATTTAGATAACTTTCAAAAATTTTTAAGGCATGGCCATTAATACCTATATGAGAAAGTTTCTTTAATAGTATTGAGTGACTTATTGAATCAAACGCCTTTTTTAGGTCAATAAAAATTCCAAGCCCTAAGTTTTTTTGCATCAATGTTTTTCTTTATTTTGGTAATTAAATCTACCGTTGCGGCTAAGGTATTTGACCTATGCCGGAAACCATACTGACAGTTTTAAATAACGTTAATTGATGTTAGGTTTTTATTTAAGCGGTTATGTATTACTTTTTCAAAATTTTTGGGAAACTACTGATAAGGCAGAGATAGGACGGTAGTTACTGGATTCACTTTTCGTACCTCATTTGTATATAGGTGTGACTTTAGCTGTTTTAAGTTCATCTGGAAATATTCCGCTTTCAAGACAATCATTTATACAAGAAGTAAGCCTTGTAAGAATTAAGTCCTTAATACACTTGACTACCTTTGTTGTAATGCCATCTATTCCCGAGCTCGTATTAGGGTCTAGTTGGTCAATTATTTTAGCCACTTCATATTCGTCACATTTTTGAAAATTTGATAGTTCATTAATTGCATTTTTATATATGTTACTAAAAATTTATGAATTATTTACCTCCGAAAAAGTCTGTGGTATCTCGTTAGCTAAGAACGATCCAATTTTTTTTGCGAAAAATAAATAAAATTCTTCACAAATATGAATTCCATCTGCTATACTCCTAAACAAATTTTTAGTTTTAGAGGAATATTATCCGTTTTTATTTTATTTTTTGTTAGGGTTTCAATAAGCCTCCACATTTTTTAGGGTTATTTTTACAGATATTAAATGAATTATAGTAGTACTCACTTTTTGTTTTAGTTATGAGTATTGTTACTTAATTTCTTGCTTTTTGATGTAGCTTTATGAGTTTTTACTTTTCTTTACTCGAGCATTTTTTAAGTTTTTGTCAAAGTTTATTTCTAGAATGTATGCTGTTAATAATTTTGATATTTATCCAATCATTTTGGGGTGGGTTTTGTATTTTTATTTTACTGATTTTACTTTTAGTTATAACTTTTTTTATTGATTCATTAAGATTCTAAAACTCTTTGCTTTAATTTATAGTATCACAAAACTCTTCCTCACTATATTTGTACAAAAGATTATATTTAATAGCTTCATATTTTACTCGTTGTGGTGGAACTGGTTTAAATTTCTTTATTCCTACAAAAATTTGTTTATGGTCCGATATTGACGAATCATGTATAGCTAAGTGAAAACTCATCTTTGAACTCAGGTTTGAAATCACATGATCTTTTTTTTTATAGTAGAAAGGGCAAACGAGCATGTGGCTCACCTGATGTTAAGTGACTACCGCCGCCCATGATCAACCGCAACACCAGGAGAATTGCGGGTGCGTTGCCGGCCCTTTAGAAAGGAGTAAGCTCTTTTCTTGAAGGTCCCCAGGTCGTAACTATTCCACAGAGAGGTTGTAAGCGGAAGAAAACTCCTTTTGAAACGTACTGTGGTGGACCGCCAAGCATCCAGATGGTGTGGATGGTATCGGGACGTTTGACGTGTAGTGCGTTCACGGAATTTGGCGGCTGGGATTAATCCGAACAATTCCTCAGAGCACTCCCCGTGATAGATGCGATAAAATACGCAAAGAGATGCAACATCTCTTCGCGAATCGAGCCGATCGGAAAGCAATCGGTCGTCGACGATTCGAGCCGCTCTGCGCTGGATGCGGTCAAGTGGAAGAAGCTGGTACTGGGGAGCCCCAGCCCAGAGATGGGAACAGTATTCCATGTGCGGCCGAACTTGCGCCTTGTAAAGTTGCAGGCGGTTTGCCGGCATGAAATACTGTCCCGCTCTGCTGAGCACGCCAAGCTTTTTAGAGGCCAATTTGGCCTTCCCTTCCAAGTGACCACGAAACTACACGTCACTCAATATGTCGACGCCGAGGATTCCGATACTGGCTGAGGCAACAAGGGGAGTGCCTTGAAACTGAGGGGATACGACAAAGGGGTTCTTTTTAGCGGTTAACGCGCAAACTTGTGTCTTCTGGGGGTTAAACTGGACTAGATTTAGTCGCCCCAAATCCGAGACTCTGTCCAGCAGAGACTCGACTTCAGACACAAGTTTGTCCCGGCACTCGGAGACGTTTTCCCGAGAAATATTGGCTCAGCCGGTGTAAAGAGCATCACCAGTGCTGTCATCTGCATAGCAATGAATGTTACGGGTATGCAACATGTCATTGATATGCAGAAGAAACAGCGTTGGCGATAGCACGCAGCCCTGTGGAACACCAGCATTAATAGGCTTGCAATCGGAGCTTGCACCGTCTACAACGACCTTGATGCTCCGATCTGCAAGAAAGCTGGTGATCCAATCGCACAATTTCTCGGGAAACCCATAGGAAGGGAGCTTCGAAAGAAGCGCTTTGTGCCAAACCCGATCGAAGGCCTTCGCAATGTCCAAACTAACGGCCAATGCCTCCCCCTTGAACTCTACTGCCTCCGCCCATCTGTGAGTTAGGTAGACCAGAAGATCACCAGCTGACCGACCACGGCGAAAACTGTATTGGCGGTCACTAATCAGCTGGTAATCTTCAAGGTACCTCGTGAGCTGGCAGTTTACAATGGACTCCATTGTTTTGGAGAACAAGAAGGTGATGGCGATTGGCCGGTAGTTGGACGGGTCAGAGCGGTCGCCTTTTTTAGGGATCGGGTGGACGTAAGCCGTCTTCCATGATTTTGGGACTACGCCTAGGGAGTAGGAGTACCGGAAAAGACGCGTTAAAACCGGTGCCAACTCTGGAACACACGTCCTCAGCACAATTGGGGGGATTCCGTCAGGCCCACTCGACTTGTGGATGTCCAGGGAGAGGAGTGCTTTGCGAACCGATCGCTGTGTGAAGTGCACTTCCGGCATGGAGCACTCACACCGCGGGATGGTCGGCGGAGTACTCCCCCCGTCATCGAGAGTCGAGTTAGACGCAAAGAAAGAGCCTAGAAGATCGGCTTTCTCCTTTGCGGTATGGGCCAGTGAGTCGTCCTCCCTATGCAGAGATGGAAGAGATGGCTGACAGAAATTCCCCTGGAAAGCCTTGGCGAGAGACCAGAATGCACGGGTTCCAGAAGGAAGGCGAACTAATTTCTCGCCAATTCTGCCTATGTGCTCTGACTTTGCCTTGGTAATGACTCTTTTGAAGGACCTAGAGGCGGAATTATACTTCTTTTTTAGAGCGCTGGTGTTTACATCCTGGGACGCTGATGCATCAGCCCAGGCTTGGTATCACTCCTGCTTATAGCGTGATGCTATTTTACAGGAGCGACCAAACCGTGGCTGAGACTTGCCTCCAATGTGCACCACAGAGGAAGGAATAAATGATCTAAAATAGTATTTGTGGTTGCTGTTGTACGAGTAGCGTATTCTTTTTCTACTTTATTTAAAATAGTATAACCAGATTCGCATATTACATTCATAAATCTCTTCGTGTTTTGTCAACCGTAAGTAAATCTATATTGAAGTCACCGAACACAACAGCTCTCTTTCTGTGTAATAATTGTGATTCAATATTTTGTAGAAAATCATTAATATTAGAGTCCCCAGGTTTGTTGAGTGTAATCCATAGGTAATTGCTATTGTGAGCATATTTATGCTCACTTAGGCTATGCTTTATATCGTTATGTATGAAAATGGAAACTCCACCTCCTCTGGTATAGTTTGGGATTTGTATTCTGTTTGCTTCTTATGCCGTTTTTATCCATGTTTCAGTTAGTAAAATTAAGTGTATTGGCTTTGCAATGGATTTAATAATGCATTCTAGTTCGTC
Organism: Parnassius apollo; assembly: GCA_907164705.1. Lineage (NCBI taxonomy): Eukaryota > Metazoa > Arthropoda > Insecta > Lepidoptera > Papilionidae > Parnassius > Parnassius apollo. The sequence goes on from CAJQZP010001217.1 coordinate 5,439,037, forward strand.
GAGCTTACCAGGTCGAACAATGCATCTATTGTTGGAGTAGAAAAAGTTCAGAGAAGACTACGTATTTCGTTTTGATATTATTATATGTGTCTATTATTTCGTATGTGTTATGTTATTCATGTTTTTTATTATTAAGTAGGGTAGGTTGTAGACATTGTAGTGGGATTTTTAGTTTTTTGAAGATGAAACAATTTTTGGATATCCGTTGATGTATTTTATTATCAGGTTAGATTCACCATTCTATTGCCGTTTAAGTAGATTATTTTTAAGCTCTTTCATGTACAATTGTTGCGAGGTGGTCTGGTCCGAAAATGTTTTTATATTTTTGTTTGTTATTTTATTTTTATTTTTCAGTATTTCTTTTGCGGTCGCTGATGAATCCAGGTAGACTTTCATCGAACTGTTATTATTTATTTTGTATTTTCCGATCCGTGATGTTTTTATTGGAGTGTGAATAGTTTTCGTGATTTCCGCTAATAATATTGAAGGCTTCCTTAAGAAAGACTACTTAAGTTGTCATATTCCATTTGACCGACAAAAATTACATTACTAGCAATCCATCCTTGCATCGCACGGGTGATTTCTGAATCTGGACAACAGTGCCACCTACATTCTTCAATTGTGAATCTAAGCCATGCAGCGGGTCATCATGCCTCTCGGGTCATCTGAGGTGGCTTGGACTCCGTGACGGACCGCTTCGGGGTCAAATGCAGAAGGCGGTGCTCCTCGATACCACCCGCATCGTCCGCCGGTTTCTTTCCCTTTCCCCCTAACCCTCGGCCGTTTGGTCTCCCCTGCCAAGGGCTTTTATCTGGTTGGGCTTTTATTTGTTTATGTATTATTTATTTAATTATATTAGTATATTAAATATATATTTATGTATATTTATTATTTCCTTTTATATATTTATCCAGCCTAACCAGATGTGATTACTTTATCAATAACCCTCTATAATAAAAATAATAATAATTTATTTATTTCTCACCACAAACTACATGGAAGATACATTAGTGTTTCATCTCTATTTTAACAATATTATGTCATTCGTGAGAGACTGGTGCCCGTGTAGATTCAAAGACCCGTATTACAGGTCACCAGCACTCCTCCCCCCTCAGAATTTACTTGGCAATTGGTATAATATTATACAGAAATCACTTATGTTATGGTTAGGAATAATAGCATATGGAGCGATTTATTAGTTTGGATACATAGAAATAAAAAACAAAAAATACACGTGCTAAAAAAAGTATACAAATAAATATAAGTTTGAAGATATTCCACGAGTCTATTTTTACATGACCATCTTTTGACTTCAAATAGACAATTTTTGGTGTAATTTATTATATAAATATGGACCCAAAAAAGTGAAGAATTTCCTAGCAAAAGATGTGAAGATAGGCACTGACTAAGCTACCAGATGATTACGGCGGCAATGTTTCTTTTGAGTTATTTTTGAAATTGTATGTTGTCTTAAAACTATATGTAGCACAAATAGTTGTCGAACTGTAAGAACTTCGCTAATTCTATACAAATCTAAAGTTGGATATAAGTAAGGTTTAAAATGGATAACTTTTAAAAGTGATCTTTGCCTTTTTTGCGTCAAACACAAGTTGATAGCAAATGTCAGAGGAGGCACTAGGGTGTATTTGTACTTTTCAGAAGACCATCCCATCCAACAGCTTTATCTGATTTTAAAGCAATGATAATCCGTTCAACTTCTTCTTCATCTATATTTAAAAGAACGAAAGAGTTTTCTGTTAAATTAGGACTAGAAACAGCAGAAGTGGCATGAGTTGAGATAGCTGTCATCTGGTCAAATTTTTGAGCAAGGATCTTGCCAGCATTGATAAAGAATAAGTTAACTTTATTGTCCGATTCACATGGGATTGGACACAATTGTAACAATTTGTGGCCTGGTTTTGTTCTAGGGCTCGTATTGGTAACTTTGTTTAATGTCTCCCAAATACGTTTTGATTCTTTTCCAGCCTCAGCAAATTTATTTCTTTCATAATCGCGTTTAACACTCTTGAGCAAAGAATTGCAATAATTTCTGTAGCGCTTATAGGTTACTTTGACAACCACGTTATCGGGTGATTCCTTAAACTTTTTGTGTAAATTGTCCCTATTTCGAGACACTTTAGGAGTCCTGGAGTCATCCACGGCTTAATAATTCTACGCCTGCGGGGTAAGATATAAGTTATAGTCGCGTAGGGGCTGGAGTTACGTATAGAAAGCTGGGTAAGTGATTTTAGCAGAACATGGTCAAGGCACATACGGTTATGCGTAGGTATTAAGTGGGAGGGAAGAAGACCATGTTCAGCAGTCAAATTTAGATATGCAGGAGAGTTAACATCAGTATTAGCGGGAGATACTTCAATGTTAATATCTCCTACCAAAATCACGTTTCGAAATGAGCTTAGACTACTAAGTAAAGTATCCAACGATTGAAAAAATGAGTCAGTTTGTTTACGCAAGGTATCAGGTCGATAAATTGCTAATACGGCGGCATCTCCATCTATCTTAATTAAAAGAGAGCTTGAATCTAAGAGCTGCGGTTCCTCCACCAAAATCCTTTCTATGTTATTTTTTTGTAAAAACTATTACAACATCATTTTGATACTTATATCCCTGCAAAGAAGGAGCACAATCTTGTACTGCTACTAACATTTGGTAAGAACTATTATGTCAAACTCGATATTAATTCTTGGAAGTAACAATAGGAAACCGTCAATGTTAGCATTTACAATACGAATATTTTGGAAAATTATTTAAGTGGCTTAGAGCTGAACTTTGCTAGTAATCGCATACAATTTCCTGGTGAGCTTAAGACAGCCTCAGAAGGGGACATACTGTCCAATGCATAATTAATATCAGATTGAGAATTGAATTTTGGTGTATAAAAACTGGTGTTCAAATGACTAAGATATAACAAAAATAATAATATATAATTTATATATACATACACAAACAAACACATATACACTCATATACATACATACACATACACACACACACATACATACACACACACACAACAACACACACACACACACACACAAATATATATATATATATATATATATCCCATTTGATGTGTTTTAAAGCATACATGAGTTCCGTAAGGTTTTCTTCACTTTTCAGGGTAAGTACGTTGAGTGCTGCGATAGATATTATGGATTTGTTAATTTTGTTGTCACTTATTGTTGGAGGGTTGTGGTCTCTTTCCCCCACGAGGACCAGTCGGCTTGGGGGTATATATATATATATATATATATATATATATATATATATATATATATATATATATATATATATATATATATATATATATATATATATATATGTAACGTAATTAACGCACACCCTCAGATACCCCAATTAGTATATTATGTTATATTCATAATACATACACTAAATTTTTAGTTAAACATTTTTATGCACTGATTATTTATCAAATTAGTTATAATGATTTCTTAAATATACGCGAACACTACACATTGAATAAAACTAAATTTACGGATTCTAGCGCGTTTATTTAACTGATTTTACTTATTTTTAATTTCCGACGTTTCGGGTGCTGTACAGCAACTATGGTCACGGGGGGGGACTGAGATGTTTGACGTCCCAATGTCATTATTAGCCCGGCTACCTTCAGTTTTTGAATATTAATTTTTGGTCCGATTTACGCAAAACGAACTTACAGTATCTTGAAATCTTGCAGTGGTATGCTTGGGTTCGGGTTTAATTTTGTTAATTATAGGATCCCAAGCAGATGGCAGCACCCAACCATCTTCTCTATTGAAATTAGGATGTTTTTTAATTTCAATAGCCTCGCGTATCATCCTTGGTAGGAATCTTAGACCGACGCTCCGGGAAGTCTGCAGTCTGTGAACATGTTCAAGATCGTCCCCACCATTAAATCAGATTTGATAAACCACGAATCCTCGCAAAAGAATATATATATATATATATATATATATATATATATATATATATATATACTCGGGAAAATGTGTGTGAATTGACTTGGATCAATAGTAAACAAATTAATAATACTATGCTAGTCCTAGAGAAGTTAATACTTGGACACAAATATTTTGGTTTTTATTGTTCTCCAGAACAGTAATTATGACAGACGCTAGTTGTTGAGTAAATGTACTTCTTATTTTTAAAAACTTGTAAAAATTGGTTAAAGAAAATTGGCCATGTAGATGTTGAATTTTAATACAGTGCGCGTTATTTTTAACATGAGTATATTGTTTCAATATGATATGAGAGTGGTGTGATGTAAGTAGTTTTGGTGTTGTGTTGTGGTATTGACGTACAAAAGCAAAAAAGTTAAAAATCTATTAACTAAATGACAAAAATTTTACAAATGTTTACAGACAAAAACAGAGGCAGACACATAATATCATAATAAATTGAAATAGTAACGAATAAAAGCAGTCAAATGATCGGTATTTTGCTAATATCTTCTTGAGATTTTATTAGTATAGGCTTATCTTTTTCCGTTTTTTTTTAGAAATATTCTACTAGCAGATGTCCAGCAGTATGCCTAATTATTTGCCTTTTGGAAATTTCTGGCTACTGCTAACAATCGCCTTGTTTTCTGTTAAAGATTTTAAGAGATGAAAATGGGAGTAGGAGGGCCCGCAATAGCTGCTTCAGTCGAAGTCAATTTTTCGTTCTTGTTTCTCCTATTGTACTCCCTTAAATTAGTGATAAATCTTTCCTTGGTCATGTTACTGATGAAATCAGCTACTATGATTTTATTACTGTCGTTTTTTTATTTATTCGAAAAATATCTCTGACATCTGAATGCTGTAAGGTAGATTTAAGCACTTCTCCTACCTTTACCAAAATATTTAGTAGGTCTTCTTTATTTTCGCGGTGTTTTTAGGCACATAGCGCAATTCTATGCGAAAAGAATGAAGAGATCTTTCAAGCCCTTAAATTTTTTTCTCCCAAAATTTCTATACGCTTTCGATATGCTTTATTTTCTTCTTGTAAACTTTGTACACTCGACAATAAAGTGTCATATTTTTTTGACATAAACATAATAGATTCCCTAATATCATCATTTTGTTGTTTAATATTACAGAAATAATGTAAGATTTTTGATAATTTAGAGTCCTGTTCACTCTTTACAGACATAAACATGTCGGTAAACTTATCGTAGATGGCCGAGAATTCATCAGACAAGTTTTTGCAAAATTTTCTCTTTCGAACAGCTGTGTTGATGTAAGCTTCACTTTCTGTTGATTTTAAATTTGGTTCCGAGTCACAGTGCTGTAATGAAGGACTACGTGACGTCGACGGATTTATTGGCGTCGACCGGTTCAGTGGCATCGCAACTGTTTAAGCATACAAGTACCAGGGGAGTATGAGCCGCAGTAAGCAGCTAGTAAGCACAAAAGATGACTAAACCAAGGCACTAGGAGCGCTGCACAATTAACACGTACCTCCTTGAAGCACAGAGGATTTATTGATCTTCGTGACGCCTCTGGGAGCGAACAGCAGGGCAAAGATGGGCGGCGTTGATGCAGCGTATGAGTCAGCACGGCAATCTACCTCCGCCGGGTAGTAAGAAACTCTTCTTATTAATACACTCTTATTTTTGTAATTCAATTTTCGTTATAGAAACTTTAATTTAAATATTTATAATAAAATAAAATAGGGATTTAGTGTAACACGTCCGAATTACTCAGCGGTCCGGGTGGAAGGGATAATATACAATATACAATTAAGGGAGAAAGGTTCTGGAAAACCTGATTCACGTACCAGTAAGCGAAGTATTGGGCGTTTTCCCCTTACTTGGTGGGGTGAGGATCTGGTAAGAAATGCAGGAAGTCGATGGGTGCAGGTGGCTCAAGACCATGCTTTATGGTATTCTTGAGGGAGGGGATACCCCCCTCCCTCAAGAATACCACTCTCATATAAAATGAAATATAAAATAATGTTTAGCTGGTAATAATAAAACAATTAAAATCAAGTTGCTCTAAGGCACATTCCACCGTAGAGCAGCTTGCAGTTACTGTGACCTGGAAGTTCCGTTGGAATTCTAGATAAGATTTTATGATTTAAGCTGATTGCAGCATCATATACAAAATGGAGAAGGAATGGGTTTCTTGAGATTTAGGCGTCTCACGACTTAATTAGACTTTCAGAAATGACTAGAATTTTAATTTTTTTTAAGTTATTCAAGTATTAAGAGTATTATATCTGGCGAGGGCGTTTGATCTAATACAGCAATTTTTAAATATAATATAAAAATAATGCAGTAGTATTATCTACATCTATCACCACAATGTTCATACATATTTTTCATGTATATATTATTTTCATAACTAGGAAGCTTTTATAATAACTAAAATGCCAAGTTATATCGTAGTGAAAGCCGAATATGACAGAGTTTCACTCAAAATGCTAAGGGCTGGAGAGGAAGTGGTGGCAGGCCTGCTGCACACCTTGTTTAATTTATGCTGTGAACTGAAGCGGGTACCGGTAGACTGGTGCAAAGCCGTGATAGTTCCAGTATATAAAGGAAAAGGGTCGCAGCAGGACTGTAAAAACTACCGTGGCATCAGCCTTCTTAGCATTGTGGGAAAACTGTATGCTAAGGTACTGATTGAAAGGGTCATGAAAGAAACTGATGGAAAAATTTGGGATGTGCAAGCGGGATTTAGAAAGGGAATGGAATGTACAGATCAAGTCTTTTCCATGCGCATGATCGCGGAGAAGTTTCTGGCCAAAAACCAAAAGGTTTTTTGTGCGTTCATGGACTTGGAAAAGGCCTATGACAGAGTGGATAGGGATTTGCTACGGCAAACACTGAACTCATTTGGGTTGAGCGCTGGCTTGATACAGGCATTGGAGTCTCTTTATAGGGACTCTAGTGCTTGTGTTAGGATCAACGGGGTCTACTCGGACTGGTTTGACATCCATAAAGGTGTCAGACAGGGCTGTGTGGCTTCCCCGTGGCTGTTCAACTTATTTATGGACAGTTGTTTGCAAAATTTGAAAGTTGAAGAATGCGGATTAAGAATGGGTGAGTTAACCGTCAAATGCCTTTTGTACGCCGATGATTAAGTTATTCTTGCGTCGTCGGCGGCCGAGTTGCAAATGATGGTTACATTAATGAACGGATCATTAAAAGAAAGGGGTATGAAAGTGAACGCAAGTAAGACGAAGGTTATGGTTTTTGAAAGAGAAGAAAGTAAAACGATTTGTGAAATAAGAATAGAAGGGGAGTTGATCGAGCAAGTAGATGAGTTTGTATATTTGGTCTGCGTATTTAGCAGGGATGGGAGATATGATAAGGATATAGAACGACGAGTGAATGCGGGAAATAGAGTAAATGGGGCCTTGCACTCTATTGTGAAGAGTCAAAATGTGTCGCAAAAGGCACGTATGGCAATTCACAATGCTGTGTTGGTCCCTACTTTAACGTATGATAGTGAAAGTTGGGTGTGGCAGAAGAAGCACGAGAGTAGAATAAACGCAGTAGAAATGCGGTCGTTAAGGAGTATGTTAGGGCTGAATCTGAATGACAGGGTAAGAAATTGTGTAATAAGAGAAGAGTGTGGTTTGCAAGATGATGTTGTGACCAGGATTAAGAAAGGAATGCTTCGGTGGTTTGGTCATGTGGAAAGAATGAATGAGGAAAGAGTGACAAAGAAAATTTATGGTGCAGAAGTGAATGGCAGAGTCGGAAACGGACGTCCTAGGCGAAAATTTATCGACCAAATTGGCGATTTATTGAAAACGGGCCAAATTAGGAGTACCCTTAACCGACGAGCATGTATGCGTAGGTGTATGGATGTGAAGGAGGCAAGAGAGGTGTATCAGGATCGTGCCAAATGGAAGTCTGTAGTCTCTGCCTACCCCTTATGTTTTTATATCGTAGTTTGAGATGTAAAATATTAACAAATTTTGAAATCATTTTTCTATATTTATTATAATTTTATTACATAAAAGCCTTCTTACATTTTATTAATAAGTTAAATAGGTCCAAATTATATAATAATAATAATAAATAAATAAGAAACACTATACTGAATACAAAATGATGATTCTTAAATTTTTCTAAGTTAATTCTCAGTAGTAAGTTAACCGTGCAGTGGCGGTGAAGAATATACAATACCCTATATCTTTGCATAAAAGGTGACAGAGAGAAACAAATCAAGAGATACGTAGCAGGGACTTCCTACTAAAGACTAAAAATAAAAGGATACTAGAGTTTTAAATAAGGCTTTATTAGCTTGAAAGATTTCACTCTCTTATTTGACATGGAACAAAGCTTTCACTCGAATTATGGGAATAAGTTAGGTCTTAGGATGGAAATATGCTACCGTATTTTTATCTCAATAGGTATTTTGAAAGCGTATTAAACTAAAAATATATGGTTATTTAAAAAAATACACATTGAATAAAATTTTAAATATTGATAATTAAATTTTAAATTAATATTAATATAATTTTAAATACTTTCCAGTCGGAATTACTCTATTTTATGTATTGCAGTTAACAATTACTTAAGGAACAGCTAGGAAGCAATAACTGTTTTCCCAGGTGTTATTTTAATTAATGCTGGTTGTGTATGGTGAGTATAGAGAACCGGAAAAACTTTATACTAGAAACGAGGAGGTCCATCTTAGTCTTCGGGGATGATAACGCATCTGCATTTTGATTCTTAATCGAGAATAAATTTGAATGTCTATGGGTCATAGCATCTACTTACCATCAGGTAGACTGTGTACTCGTTTGTGACATTATCCTTTAAAAAAATCGCTAAATCTTAATCCAATTATACAAAAGTATAAAACTCTAATATTAAAATAATATCATCTGCCTAATGAAGATCATGCAAATTCACAACAGGAAAAGTAAGTATAGTGAAGTAAAGAGGCATCTGCCCAAAAAAAATTCAACCTTTACTTTTGAAACAATTATTATTATTAAAAATAAAAAATACTATTAAACAATTTACTCATCTTCAATTATACGTAACGAAAGTATGGGATAAACTTCTACAGTTCAATATAAATCACCTAAAGTTTCTAAATATAGGCCATCAATCTGATCAATCGTATTTTGAAGTACTCTATAGGACTCATCTTCGTTTTAGTGCTCCGAGCGAAACAGACGAAAACAGAACACTTTGGAATCAATTCTTTTTTATACTATCGCTTGCTTGAGACGTGAAAAAGAGAAATTGTGGCCATCGTGTAGGAGTTTTAAAAATTATAAATTTTCGGACAATTTGGGTGAATGACTTTAATGTATGGATGGATGAATAAAACATTTAATTATTCGAACACTTATGCAAGCAAAGCGTGCACCTGACTGATTTTTGTTCCAAAATATGTACTTTGTATTTGAATATTTATAATCACTTTACTTTTTTATTTTTTGCAGAGCACATAGTATAAGACTTAAAAAGAAAGCCTATAGCAGAAGACCAGAAAGGGTATCCACTGCAGCCATTTGCAATTCTAATTAATTTTACAAGAATAAGAGATTCGTAACAACAAGAACATTTTCAGAGGAATCGAGAACACAATTGAAATAGAATTTCCAATGAGGCTTGACGAGATTGCGTGATTGTATCGGTATGCTTGATGTTAAAGGCTGACGGACTTTATTGAGCTTTGCTCGGCTCTTGAGTTAATTAGCTCGGGACAGACACTAAATTGCATTGCAATCAATTATAAGTCACAGATTAAGTTGAAGCTAATTAGTTTTTTCATTAACGTCGATAAAATCGATAGTGAAAATGATGTCTAATTTAATTAATGCCTAACTTTAATATTTATCATATTACCTTCCGAACATATATTATGGCTTAGCATCGACTTCTGCTTGTGAAATTATTTTATTCATTTTAATTCCTTGGTATCGACTTTAACTTTTTGTTTCAACTTTTTTTTACCTTTGTAAGTAGACTAAAAATATCACAACCTCAATGTCATTTAAATAGTTAAAATAAAAATCATTTTCTCATTTTGCCAAATATCTTCAAATTCAGGTTTCAGTTGCCGAAAATATTGCAGAAACATGTCTTTCAAAAACATACAGTCGAATTGTGAACCACGTCCTTGTTTGAAATCAGCTAATAACGTTCAAATTCATATAATTTGATGAATGATAAGTAAATTTATTTACAAACATTTATATTAATTCAGTAAAAATGAATTTGCCTGATTAATAAGCCATAGTAAAATTTATAAAATTATTTTTCATAGTAATATTACCATTCTCATTTTTAAATAAATTTTATTCAATATTCGATTCGTTTCGCTTTGATTTCGCAGCTATGTTGATGAAGACTGTGTCAGTTTTGCTCTTGTCTTGCTAAAACAAATTAAGAGACATTGACATAATTATATTTGACCATTACTTGTGCATTTTTCACTATTACAAGCCAGCGCTTGAGCTAGTGGTAAGTGGTGACATAACTGAAAATAGTAAAGCGCACTTAACAAAAGCAAAAAAGTGGAAAGAGAGCTACCACGCGTTTAACAAAAAACACATTGTGGAGTTAACTGTAGTCAGAGGTTTCTCAGGACTGATACCACTTCATTATCATTATCATCATTCATCATTACAGCCCTTCACAAGTCCACTGCTGAACACAGACCTCCCCCCTTGGAATACCAAAATGCACCTGAACTTAGGGATCTTCAATTCCTCTGGTGTTGCAGATGTTCAGAGGCATCTGTGAACACCATCAATTTCTAGATGGTTAGTCTGCTTGTCTACCAGGGAGTTCGTTTGGGTGAGCATGGGCCGTTTGGGTGGGCACCACAACATGTACAGGATCGCCCCCGTCACTACATCAGATTTGATAGACCACAAATCCTCGCTAAAGAACACCGATTCCTTCCAAGGATGATTCGCGAGGCTATTGAAATCAAAAAACATCCTAATTTCAATAGAGAGGATGGCTGGGTGCTACCATCTGCTTGGGATCCTATAATAAATAAAATTAAATCCCAACCCAAGCATACAACTGCAAGACTCCATGATACCATAAGTTCATACTGTGTAGATCGGAACAAAAGTTAAATCTTAATCTATGGTAACCGCGGTTAACTATGACAGCTGGACGTTGAACATCTCAGTCCTTCCCGTGACCATGGGTGCTGTAAAGCTCTCGAAACGTCGGGTAAAAAAGTTAAATATACGCGATAAATTCCGTAAAAATTAGTATTATTTCAATGTGTAGTGTTCGCGTAAATATAAGAAATCATTATGTAAACTGCCACTAATTCTGCAGTGAACATTGATTTTATAGATATATGCGTATTGTTTGTTTATGTATCTTTTATAATATGGTAGAGAAAATTAGTTCAAATGAGGTTCATATTACATCGTATTACAGGTACATATTATCAATGTGCTAAATGTTTATAATTTCACAGACGCTTTTGCGATAAAATAGCTTTGGGGCATTGTATTTGTTCTTTAAATGACTCATTTCCCTACTTTCGTGAGTCTGACACGTTCTATTAGCATTCGTTATTTAAATTTCTTTGTCCACAAAGGAAATAATGATACAGTTTTCACTGAACAATTTAATTATGTATGTAAATTAGATCTATGTTATAAGTTATCTTTCTATACGAAAAAGTTACAATTTTTAATTATGGATATTGCACCTTTTATTGCTTAAATTTAAATGTAACTGTTTTTTGTTAAAAACCTACGTTTACCATAAGGTAGTAGCCCAACCCCAATAAAAGTTCTAAGTATTTGTGGTATGTTAACTAAGAAGTTTTATTGGGGATGGGCTTATATTTCAAAATAGATGTAATTTAATAAAATAAAATAAATAATATTTTTGAAGTAATAAACTAATTTCGTTTGTAAAATAGTTTTTATTCGACTCTACAACCGTTTCGAAATGAGGTTCCTCTGACCGGAGAAGAAACGGCAAGAAACTTCGCATGTGTCCTCTTTTTTTCATATTTAAAGGTTTCTATTTCAAATGCTTTTTATATTAAAGTAATATTAGACTCATTAATTTAAAAAGTAAAGATGCAGTACCATTAACTATTGCTCTACGTGTTTTGCACATAAGAAAAACCATCGCCATCTATTATGACCACTAAACGTCTATAATTAATTAAAATTAATTGTGTACGTAATAATATTATCAATGTTGTTTGTATTTTTTTTTCATCCTTTAACTTCACTAGATAACATATGTCGTCCGCGAAAGCTAGCGAGAGCACGCTCACGCTAGCTTTCGCTGACGCTGTCTCAAATTGAAAAATTATGAATTGGTTATCTTTACTTCCAAAATCTTCAAAAGTTATTTAAAATTGCTGACATTTAAAACAACCGTACGCCCAATTGCAGCTTAATTTCAAGTAAACTGAATTCATGACGAGTGATTTGTTGAATCCATGATGTTTTCAGATTACAATAAAATTTAAAGGCATATTATGTGTAGATCTGTTAGCAAAATTACGTCTTAATACTGTGAATTACAGTGATATTTATTGTACCGTGTAAAATTTTAGGTAATTTTAGCGTACTTGAATTTATTTTCGAAACACCAGGTTTACTTATAGTTGTTGGTTATCGCTAACTTAAAATAAATATCATTTATCTCCATCTCTATTTTTATCATAAAAATTAAAGGCATATGTGTAGATCTATAAGCAAATTACGTCTTAGTACCGTGAATTACAATGATATTTATTGTACCCTGTAAAATTTTAAGTAATGTTAGCATACTTGAATTCACTTTTGAAACACCGGGCTTACTTATAATTGTTGGTTGTCACATACTTAAAATAAATATGATTCCATCTCCATCTCTCTTTTTATTATCATTTAATGAAGAGAGAGAGAGAAAAAGAGCAATACTTTAAACGTTTCTGTAATTAACTCGCTTATAATTTGTAAACGGAACTTTTAACGAAGTACACGAGAAAATTCTGAATTTATTCTCAATGAAGTGAAACAAATGTTTAAATGAATGACTTATACCGGCTGTTAATGAACATAAACCACAATGTTTATTTGTTTGCCTTAAACTAAAGTAAGTACTAACTCTTTGATTTAAGGTTTTGAAAGCAGGCACACATTTTAGACAACAATGAAAGTCAGTCAAATGTTGTTGTATAAGAACAAAAAAGACGTATGACAATTGAGAAATGCTTCTTTAATTATATTAATGAGGTTCTTCAATAGTTATTCCATGGTTTTACAATACATCCTACACAACTAAGAGTATTTCATTTACCCATCATCTATTTATTTGTTGTAATATGTACAAACAGCTACAGACGAAAACCGCATGCGAATGTTTAAGAGGCTAGGCTATCTACATTAAAACTGAAAAGTAAATATTATCAGGTGACAATTTTTCAAAAGAATCACCCATCGTGTAACATATTACACGCAATGTCATCACTGATAACGCACTGATCGTCAATCTTGTTTAAAGTTTTGAGGCTTAATAATAGTTCGTGACGAGAAGAAGTGTCGTAATATCCCAAAGTAACCAGATGCCTCAGGCATTGCGTCCGCCTGTACATATTGTATGAAATTTTAATAAATAAAATAAAAAAATATAAAATAATATTAGCAGCAAATATTTAGGTCTTTCTGAGAAACCAACTGTTAGTAAAATAAAATTTTCAGCTAATGAGCTAATTATCTATATTCTAGTAATTAATTACAATTTTAAACATTTTATTTAAGGAGACGTTCCATTTCAGGTGAATTATATGAACACTATATCGTAAAAAAGCAAAAGGTTCAGGGATTTTATTAAAAATAAAATAAGAGAATAAATCAACTTAAATAACTTGCTAAAAATAAAAACGCAATCCCAAGCTTTTGATGGTTTCACAAGATGGCACCCTGCCAGTCGTAAAAAAGACGCGGTTATTTGTCAAATGTCACTCCTGTCCAGTGACTTGAGTCATGAACTACTGTAGGTAGTTTTTAATATATACCGAGATTCATCGTGCAGTTGTAAATTCGTGAATGCCTTTTTTGTGTTTCCGATTGATTTACTTGGCAATTTAGTTTTGGTTTGGTGATAAGAATAATTCAGATTCCAGTTGGCATCAATAAATGGATCAATAACATCATGACAGTTGACAGCTAACGTCAAAACGACACTCATCTGCCATTAATGTTGCATGTATGGTAAGAATAAAATATTCATATAACTAAAATAAAGGCAAGTTCTTGAATATAAATGATCAAATGTAGTTAAATCACCAACATTCACCATTATTACAGCCCTTCAAAAGTCCAATGCTGAAAATAGGCCTCCCCCAAGTAATGCCACAAAGCACGGTCCTGAGTCACCTGCATCCATCGACTTGCTGCATGTTTTACAAGGTCGTCACTACATCTAGGAGGGGGGGGGGTTTGCCCTACATTACACCTACCGATACAAAGCTGCTACTAGAGAACCTTTTACCCCATTGGTTATCAGTTCTTCTAGCTATATGGCCGACCTATTGCCACTTCAGCTTACTAATCCGTTGGGCTTTGTCAGTCACTCTGGTTCTACTGCGGATATCCTCATTTCTGAGTTTATCATGCAGAGAAACTCCGAGCATAGCCCACTCCATAGCTCGTTGAGCAACCTTGAGCGTCCTCATACGGCCAGCAGTAAAGGACCACGTCTCAGTTCCATAGGTCATCACTGGCAACACGCACTGGTTGTACAATTTAGTTTTCAGAGTTTGAGGTATACTTGACAAGAAGATATGTCATAATTTCTCGAACGCTGTCCAACTGAATTGAATCTGTCGATTAACCTCTCGGTCGAAGTTGGACTTACCTAGTCGGATTATTCGTCCCAGGTAATCGTACTCGTCAACAACTTCGAGCATAGTGCTCCCAACAACTACCGGCACCATGCACCACCAATGACATGGACATTAAACATGATCTTTGTTTTGTTCATGTTCATCTTAAGACCTATCTATTGGGAGACACCATTGAGGTCATTGAACATAGTGCTAAGGTCCTCCAGTGATTTTGCCATAAGGACTATATCGTTTGCAAATCAAAGTTGAATAATGTACTCGCCATTCATGTTAATACCGTATCATTTCCAGTTCAGTAGCTTGAAAACGTCTTCCAATGCGTCAGTGAATAGTTTCGGGGATATAACGTTACCCTGTCTTACACATCTATGCAGTTCAATAGGTTACGAACTCTGGCTCTGTACTCGAATAGCCATCGTAGCCCTACTGTAGAAGCACTTCAGTACTTCGATATACCGACATTCAATTTGGCACCGCTGAAAGGACTATAACACTGCCCAAATTTCGACGGAAGCAATGGCTTTCTCATAGTCCACATACGCAAGGCAAAGTGGCAGCTTGTACTCTTTTGTCTTCTGTACAACCTGCCGCAGGGTATGTATGTGGTCTATGGTACTAAAGCCTTTTCGGAAAACGGCTTGTTCGGAAGGCTGGAAATCGTCGAATCTGCGTGCGAGACGATTCGTAATGACTCTAGAAAACAGCACGTAGACGCGGCTCAGAAAGGATATCGGTCTGTAGTTCTTCAAGAGGGCGTTGTCACCTTTCTTGAAGAACAAGACCACCGCACTTCTGCTCCACGCCTCCGGAGTAGTGCCAGAATGGAATACAGAACTAAAGAGCTTCTTAATGACTTTAAGTACCGGTTTTCCACCCGCTTTCAGGAACTCCGCTGTAATTCCATCGTCGCCCGGGGACTTGCCATTTTAAGGTGCTGGAGAGCCATTTTTATCTCGCTCAGACTGACGTTCGGGATATTATCGAAATAGTGTCGGATAAGAATTGCTCTTGCATCGTTACCCATAATTGCGTTTGGCTCTAACAGTAACATGTACACCTGTATATAGAATCTCTCAATCTCACTCAGAATCTCAGGTGTCTCGGAAACTATGCTGCCACATTCGGTCTTCAGCTTCGACAGTTGACTTTTTCTGTCAGACAGTTCTCTGGAAAAGACTTTGGAGCCCTGGTTCCGCTCAATGGCTTCTTCAATACGAGCCGTATTAAAGTTGCATAGGTCCCGCCACATGCATTTGGAGATCAGGTTAGTTGTTAAATCTTTTAAAATGTAACGAGAAATTAATTGCATTAGATATATTATTTCGAAATGATAGATTAGTAATACTAGTAATATTTCAAACCATACTTCTCTATTTTAAGATGAAAGATGTTTCAATTTTAAGACGTTAATATTATGTCAAAATAAAACCTGCAAAAAATCTTATTGCTTTCTCTTTGGCATTAAACATTGGGCAATAAAAATTTGCCGCATAAATAATATTATTGTGCTTATCAATTACTCAGTGCTTGACTATAGTAACTACGTTAACATTAAAATTAGTTTATAAAAAGAAGAGTTTTAATTTCTGCAATAATATAGTTTATATTCTCACCTATTTTTCAGCTTTCACCTGTCACTGGCACCTTAAACAAAACAATATAACAACAGCAAAATGTAACTAACTTTTACATCAGTGTTTAAATACACGATAAGCATGCATTTTTCTTCATTGTTTATTTTGATGATGATAAAAAATTACAAACAAAATTATGACATATTTACATGCTTATCCGAAAAGGGCGTAATGGACATACCTTGCTTTGACGTTCATAGCTAATGCGGTCAGCAATGGAGTGTAATAATATTTTTTGAAGTTTTTGAGTACCGTATTACAACTTCGGGAGAGCACAATCTTGCGCATCAACGTCTGTATATAATCAAGCAAATTGGTTTTGGTTTTATTGAGATAACTATCGAATCAACTAACTGTTGTCAGTAAATTTTCAAGATATTCTTACTTAGGTTTTTACTAATTATTATGAGTTTTTTTTTTTGCAGAAAATCATTTTCGAGTATTATTGCAACTAACGATAAATAAAGCTAGGAATTCAGACTTGAAAAGACGCGTATACTCAATATAAATTCAATCTTGAAACGACTGTGAAGTACGGTTTCTTTTAGTGAAAATGGAACATCGTTCTGAATGCACGCGTGAAAGTCTTAGCAAATAAGCTTTAGTAAATTTGTACCACGAGCGTTATTTTCCGAATTAAGCATGATTTTACTGTGGAGTGAAACAAGTTTTTTTTATCATTTGCTGTTTGTAAAAAACAGGTCATATTTTTTCAATTTTAAATGGAAAAATTGATATTAGAAAAGAAATGAAGAAATTAAATACCGCTTAACTATACAGAAACACGCTTTTTCACTTTTTACTTTTTCTCTGCTTAGTATTATATTTAACTGGGAGAAAATTCCTTTTGGCAATAGATCCGCTATATATAAAATTTTGTGCATTACAGTATAAATGATTAAATACATACTAAATACATCTACTGTGTGGTGGCGGTATAAGAATATCTACTGCCCCATATCGTGGAAGTCGTATGAGTGACAACTACGGTAAGAACGGGGCAATCTATGGCAAAGGTCTGTGTTCAGCAGTAGACTTTTATAGGCTGTAATGATAATGGAAATAAATAAACGTTTGTATGTTGTGTGTTGTACGCCGTTTCGCGGTGGGGCAAGGAATCTTTATGTATCGCGATATCATTCGGCTAAAAGTAAATGTTCATGGTAGAGCTACGTTGCCGCTATATTATGGTTGTAGCACGAATGAGTCGGCTCGACCGAGGAAGCATCACAGTCTCACAGAATACCAGCGTAGAATAGCAGCTTAATACTGCTGTGTTTTGTATGGTGAGTGTGGAGATCCGGAAACCCTTTTTACTCGAACCGAGGCAACAACATCACCGCGAACAAGAACAAGACCACCGCACTTCTGCTCCACGCCAATGGAGTAGTGCCACCAGAGAGGACGGCATTGAAGATCTTAAAGGACTGAGAAGTACCGGAGATCTGTGTGTTCAGTTGTCTGTATGCTGTCATATAAGCTAAAGATTGCAGCATAATCTCCCGTCTAACAGTCATGAGATTAAGAGTGTGATCGGAGAGTTTTTGTGTTCTTCTGCGACAGGTCTTGCAGAAATTAGCTCCGAATGCATGGACAGTTTCCATAAACTTGTCATTCATATCTTCCACTGTATTGAAATCTTCTAGGTTTTATAAAGCGGTTTTGTAACTCGAGATGAAAGGTTTTGGGATTCTGGGTTTAAGTAAGAGGGGGGCGGAGCAATGACTTCATTAGATGAGACCTCTCCAACTTAACATTTAGGTTCAGTGTGCCTCTAACCATTCGGTGATCGCTGCCAGTTTTCACCCTTGTGATCACTGAGACATCACTGAACAGTTGCCGTCTAGTCGTCATAATGTCACTCTCATTTTTGTCGAACCGTCGGGGCTCCACCAGGTAAATTTTCTGTGAGGCCACTTCTGGAAGAAAGAGTTCTTCATAAAGATTCCTTCTTTCTCCCTTAAGTCGGCCAGCTGCTGGCCTCTTGGGTTCCGTTGCCCTATCCCAAATTTCCTTACCTTCAGCTCACCGTTCTTTCTTGTGCCTAGTTTTGCGTTGAAGTCTCCCATTAACACCGTATAGTGAGTTCTGGAGGAATGGATGGCTCTACAAATATCTTCATACAATTCCTCTAACTAATTATTGAGATGTTCCGACGTTGATGCGTAAACCTGTATGACCTTCAACTAATCCCGTTTGGTGATTCTGAGTATAAGTTACGCAACCTTCGTCGACAAACTCCCAATCTTTACAACATTGTTAATGAGAGATTTGTGGACGATAAACCCAACACCTCCTTGCGACAGATGGTCGCCCTCCCGGTGATAGAAGAAGTTGCCGGATTCAAGAATCACCGTGTCCTCCCCCTCTCTTAGGACCTCTGATAATCCTATAATATGCCAGCGCAACTTGTCTATCTTTTCTTCCAGCACCAGGATCTTCTCGTCAGTCCTCATGGTGAGTGCGTTTTATGTTACCAGGTCTAGTCGTTGTAGGGGGCAACCGAACCTCCACCGAAGATTCTTAGCAACCCCGCCGTTACCATGGTTGCCACCGTAGCCAGGAATAGCGAAGCCACCGGGTACTGGGGTCCTTATCTTCAATATTATTATGGGGGTTTTATTGCCATATTTACCACACTTGAGAGGGTTAGCAACCGCAGTTTTTTTGGTACAGTTGCTGCTATCAGAAAGATGCTGCTGCTCATCTTCTGCCTGTTTCCCCCTGTCACCTTTTATGACACTTACGGGAAGATATTTGGTAGCAGATATTCTTAACCACCACTACACGGCAATGTGGTTTAACCACTTACTCATGACATATTATTGGACCAACTTATTCAGACCTATGGTCGAGCCAAAGAGTATAGTAGGTTAGGCCAAAGATTTTTAATGGAGGAAAATAGGGGGATAAGTCACTCGCGTACGTAGGCTTTGACCACCTATTCCTAGGCCAACCCTACACGTGTCCCCCGGGTGGTGCTAAATGAGCAACAAGCCGATACCACAGACTCGGCTCCACGCCGTGGTAGCGGCATAAAATATACTACTCCATATTTCGCACCATGAGGAACCGTATAAAAGAAATGGCTCCGAGTTCCCGGCGACCCTTTAATGGGGCAGGGGTGCAAAGAATCTCCGGGTGGAAAACCGGTGACGAGGATCGCCACCCGTCACATTCTGTCTCCCGGAGAGGCGAAACGTGGATTGCAGAGACCCGTCTGGCTACGTTGAATGTATATGGGGCAATGAATGATAAAATGGATGAAGTATGCGATATGATGTATGATAGAGGAATAGATGTGTTATGTGTAAATGAGACGAAAAGGAAGGGGAAGGATGTCACTACACATGGCATGTATACCGCATACTGGTCTTGTGTAGACGAGATCGAGCGGGCATGCTAGGGAGTAGGTATCATCCTTTCAGAAAGAATGGGCCAATGTGTGAAAAAGTATGAATGTGTAAGCCCAAGACTGCTATGGATACGAATGAAAGTGGGCTTGGAATGAAAGTTGTTTGTGTTAGGGGTCTACGCCCCAGAAATGTCTAAGCCCACTTATATCCGAGAGCAGTTTTGGGAAATGGTAAGGATGGTGTTAATGAAGTGTAAAGGAAATGAAAATATTATTATGCTAGGATATTTTAATGGAATGGTTGGGGTGAGGAGGCTTGGTTATGAAAGTATATTTGGAACGTTTGGTGATGAAAGTATAAATGAGAATAGTGAAAGTCTCCTCACCGTATGTATGGAAAAGAATCTTTTTGTGACGAACACTTGCTTTCGCCACAAGAGGATTCACATGTATACTTGGGAAAGAGGTGACGATAGAAGCATGATAGATTTCATAATTGTAGATGAAAGATTGAGGGGCGCAGTGGTAGATACGAGAGTTTACCGGGGTTCTGACGTAGGAACGGATCATTATTTAGTTTTATGCCGAATTAATGGTCTATTCAGGCGTTGGTGTAATCGATCGTCTGTGTCTACCACTGCGTTACAGCGTATTAGAACAGAAATTTCACAAGATGAAAGTAATAAAAACAGGTTCAAACGTAGACTGAAAGAAAATATAAGTGGTTTGGATGAATTATCTACGAAGGAGTTAGAGTTGGAGAATATATGGCAAAATGTAAAGAAAGGTTCAGGGGATGCAGCTACCGTGGATGTGGTGTTAGTAAGAGAAAGAATGAAAGGAAAAATAATACGTTATGGTGGGATGATGAGATACGTATGGAAGTTGAAGCAAAGAAGAGAGCATGGCTAGATTTAGTAGGAACAAAGGCTGCTAATTCTAGTAGTACGAATGGTGATATTGAAAGAAAAAAGGCAGTCTTTAGACATCTTAATAAGAGATTAAAAGAAGTAGTTGAAAGAAAAAAGCAAGGAAGAACGGATAAGAATAATAGAAGAATATCGGATAACTTCCAGGCAAATATTAAAATGATCTGGAAACTTGTAAGAACTGCCAGGGGACAAAACAGCCTATGATGAATGCAATAAGAGACGAGAATGGCTATATTCTGAATGATGAAGTTTGGAGTTAAAAGAGATGGAAGGAATATTTTGAAAGCGTGTTTATGAGTGAGGAGACAACGTGTGTATTAAGTGAAGTAGAAACACCGAAAGAAGAGGAAAAAGGTAGCGAGATAAGTATAGATGAAATAATGAAAGCAATGAAAAGCTTGAAAGCAGGTAAGGCTGCCGGATATGATAGAGTTTCACTCGAAATCTAAGAGCTGGAGAGGAAGTTATGGCAGGCCTGCTGCACACCTTGTTTAATTTATGCTTGGAACTGAAGCGGGTACCGGTAGACTGGTGCAAAGCCGTGATAGTCCCAATATATAAAGGAAAACAGTCGCAGCAGGACTGTAAAAACTACCGTGGCATCAGCCTTCTTAGCATTGTGGGAAAACTGTATGCTAAGGTACTGATTGAAAGGGTCATGAAAGAAACTGATGGAAAAATTTGGGATGTGCAAGCGGGATTTAGAAAGGGAATGGGATGTACAGATCAAGTCTTTTCCATGCGCATGATCGCGGAGAAGTTTTTGGCCAATAACAAAAAGGTTTTTTGTGCGTTCATGGACTTTAAAAAGGCCTATGACACAGTAGATAGGGATGTGCTATGGAAAACACTGAACTCATTTGGGATGAGCGCTGGCTTGATACAGGCATTGGAGTCTCCTTATAGGAACTCTAGTGCTTGTGTTAGGATCAACGGGGTCTACTCGGACTGGTTTGACATCCATAAAGGTGTCAGACAGGGCTGTGTGGCTTCCCCGTGGCTGTTCAACCTATTTATGGAAAGTTACAACCGTTTAAAGCAAAATTTGAAAGTTGAAGAATGCAGATTAAGAATGGGTGAGTTAACCGTCAAATGCCTTTTGTACGCCGATGATCAAGTTATCCTTGCGTCGTCGGCGGCCGAGTTGCAAATGATGGTTACATTAATGAACAGATCATTAAAAGAGAAACTAGAAAACATTAGAAACATTAGAAAGTGAACGCAAGTAAGACGAAGGTTATGGTTTTTGAAAGAGAAGAAAGTAAAACGATTTGTGAAATAAAAATAGAAGAGGAGTTGATTGAGCAAGTAGATGAGTTTGTATATTTGGACTGCGTATTTAGCAGGGATGAGAGATATGATAAGGATATAGAACGACTAGTGAATGCGGGAAATAGAGTAAATGGGGCCCTGCACTCTATTGTGAAGAGTCAAAATGTGTAAAAAAAGGCACGTATGGCAATTCACAATGCTATGTTGGTCCCTACTTTAACGTATGGTAGTAAAAGTTGGGTGTGGCAGAAGAAGCACGAGATTAGAATCAACGCAGTAGAAATGCGGTCGTTAAGGAGTATGTTAGGACTGAATCTGAATGACAGGGTAAGAAATTGTGTAATAAGAGAAGAGTGTGGTTTGCAAGATGATGTTGTGACCAGGATTAAGAAAGGAATGCTTCGGTGGTTTGGTCATGTGGAAAGAATGAATGAGGAAACAGTGACAAATAAAATTTATGTTGGAGAAATGAATGGCAGAGTCGGAAATGGACGTCCTAGGCGAAAATTTACCGACCAAATTGGCGATTTATTGAAAACGGGCCAAATTAGGAGTACCTTTAACCGATGAGTATGTATGCGTAGATGTATGGATGGGAAGGAGCCGAGAGAGGTGTTGCAGGATCGTACCAAATGGAAGTCTGTAGTCTCTGCCTACCTCTGTGGGTGGCAGGCGTGAGTGTTTATGAAGGAAAATATAACTTTGAGTCGTTCATTATCATGTTGTTATCCGAAAATAAAAATTATCAACTATTAAATTATCGCATTATTTGTATGAATGTCAAGTGAGCACTAGTGAAACAACTATTGCAAGACGATGCTGACAAATAAAATGTTTTGAGAAATTTTCCATTACCGTATTGTGGCGGTGTATGAATATCCATATCATCCCGTGGGTGTCATAAGAGGCGACTATACTTGGTGGAAATGTTTATTTTTAAACAACCGTGACTATCGTTCCTGTAACAAAAAGTAACAGTGAAAAATCATCGTGACATTGTCACGTTGGATAACTACTTGGAACATTAGAACAACACGTAACAATAGTTTAAATATACATTTTAGATTTGGTATTAGGTTTTATTTCAGTAGTCGATTTTTAATACCTTTCTCACCTAATCTACGAACGTAACTATGTTATTCATTCATTCATTTATTGATAAAATATAAGCTTACAGTATGTACAAACGTTATAAATACGAGTACCATCGTACCATTCTAATTATTATTTTTGAAATAAACTAATTTCACCAGACTTAACCGATCAGTCGGTGTATCATTCCCGTAGACCGTACCGCACCTTATGACACAGTAACAAGGTACGTGTAGGTTAGGTGAGTAACTAATATTATTTTTTAAAAAAATTATCGATTTCCACCGCCCAAGGCGGCAAATTCCGTAGGAAAGGGACACATGCAAAAATACCGATACAAAAAAATTATAAATCAAAATACTATAATAATAATATAAAAATATACAACATAATTATATCGATATCATAGTATATACCCTCATTAGTTGCCTCTAATTATCATAGGTATATACTTTATTACGTTATCTTTGTTCAAAACTATTTTTATTGGAAACAACTTTGTCATAATATTCACAATATATCGGAATTATAACACAAACCGTAATTTTTGCACATTGGGCCTTGTATAATATAAACATTTTCATTTTTACATGATTTATACTGTAGTGCTACTTCTTATTAGTTTGTGATGAAAACTAACACTTTATATTTCATTTTAGTTACTTCTGACTACTTTATTTCTCACGTGAACGGCACAGTATTTGAAATGCAAAATTTATAAACAATTACGAGACTAAACATAAGCAAATAAATTTTAAAACAGAGAATTTCTTTACCTTTTATTTAAAATTGAACAACAAAGTTACTTTTTTATACCTTCTTTTTTTATTAATGTAGTGGTCTCTTGCACTCACGCGGCTAATAAAATAGACTGAAGTATATAAAGTAAAGGCTTTTAGAGAAGCGTAATTTAGTAACGAAACGAATTTTCAAAAAAATTAGATGTAGGTGTAATTAAAATATATAAAATAACATATTGAATTTTATTTTATTATTGGAATAGTTTGTAAAATATCTTTAATGAGAACTCTTTAAGAGAACATTTTTACGATAAATTAATTATCTTTGCAGGATTTTAAAAAATTGACATGTAGTCTAGTTTAATACTTTTTAGTAAATATATGCATATATATCATAACACGCATATAATTTTTTAAGTACAGCATGTCTTTCAGCGACTTAATGTTACCATTTTTTTAAGTTTATGTGTGAACTATATAGTAATATAACTCTTTTTATATAATTCTTATAAATAAAAATAATCGTTCTGAGCACTCTTATCTATGATTCCGATTAAACTTAGTGAGTATATACTCTTTGGTTCTAAGGCGTCCCTTCTAAATATTACTATACTCTTTGGCGTGGTCTACAAGGTGACATTTTGTGGAATCTGAAAGGATTCCCGAGCTTCTAAAGGTTACTATTTCATTTTAATTTATTTACCTACTAGTGAAAATTTAGGCCGACGCTTCATACAATTTTGACCGTCTCCTTTACGCACGAAACTTTAATTATGCAAGCAAAGCTTAAACCTGACCATTTTTATTCCACAATCTGTACTTTGTTGTTGAATATTTATATGCCCTTTCTTAATTTTTTTGTAGTGCATAGTGAAATACTTAGAAATGAATCCTGCTAGATAACCTCATCCATACGTTACTAGATAAATTTCTACCCATATTGTTCTCACGGACGAGTGTTTGATTTGGCATCGTTAAAGCTTATATGGAGAAGAAAGCTCACATATATACTTAATAATGTGTTTCAAAAACATTAAAAAACAATCATTGTTTACTGCCAATATCAATTGTCAAACACATGACATCTAAGTATAAATTACGTACGTACTAGAACAGCTATTTCAAACAAAAACTGTGCCCTACTCTATGTCGTTGCGTATGCGTGGTAAAACGTCGTGACGCCCATGCGCGGTTTTGTCATCATAGATTAGTTAAGTAAAATGATCAGTATATAATTATTGTTTATTTAGATAACATATAATGTTAGTTAATTTATTAAATTGAGTAAAATTTTTGATAATCTGTTAATTATTTTGAATGATATAATGTAAATTATTACTATATTAGATAATATTGTCGCAATTACATTTGACTTACACTTTTATATGAATATATTAAAAGATATGATGTTAAAAATGAAAGGAATCGAAGCAATTGAAATATATTTATTTAAATCTAGAATTAGGTTCCCAAGAGCCGTTAGAAATTATGGGGCACGGACTCATTTACCAAAAAGAAATTGTGCGTTGATGTTGTGCGGACGTTTTGAGTCGACATGCATTTACTCACTAAAATGTAACATCTGAACACATAAATTTCACAATCTATATTTCCTGACACAAAGTAGCGCCAAAGGAATAATTCGTTTAATAATTAATCTAAAATACTTTTTTATTAATTAAGTATCTTCTTACCGACGATAGCTAATTCCTTGGTCTTAACTGACATTTCTTGAACGATTTTGTGATACCTAAGAACATACCTCGGAATATTTTTCAAGAGATTTTTTGTAAGACGCGGTGAATAGACGAATTTTATGTAATAGAGGGGGTGAAGCAGATGAGTGGGGGACGAGTAGTCTCGCTCACTGCGGGGTGCATACCGCACGAATTTCGACGATGTGAGATTTCCATTACATATAAATGCGTAATTTCGCACCTTTATGTAATATACGTTTGGCCCAGCGCGACGTTGAACAGTTGCGAGGTACTCCGGTGGCTGACGGTTCATATCCCGTCGCACGCTTATATTTTTGTATTCGTATATTTAAAATGTTCTTATTATTAAAATATCTCTATATATTTGTTTTCTTATTTTGAAAATATTATGTACCAACATATTTTCGATTTTTATTTTTAAAATACGCACATATTTTTTTCTTAATTTAAAAATAAATATTCAATTTTCTATAAAAATTATCGAGAAATTATGTAACAGATACTTTAGACGAATAATAAATACAATGGCAGGTGCAGAATGGTCAATTCTAAAAATGGTCCATTCTCGAAACGGCTAATTGTCAAATAATTTGGAATTTAAAAAAGCATATAATTTTTTACTATAGATATATATATATATACTTCTTCAGAATCCAGATCAAAATAATAAAAATAAAATAAAAATATCCACCAAGCTTCATGGTTGATTATGGAGAAAAATATTAATATACAATGTGTTACACAAGAGTGTAGTAATACCAAAGGCAGACATTGTACACATCGTTATGAACAACTTTTATTATGGTGTGAGCCCTAAAATCGAATGGAATGATTTTTTATTCAATATTGATCACATGTAATTGTTATTGTAAGTCATTTTTACTTTACCACTGGTTCGGAAAAAAACCTCTGTCCTAGCAAAAACCAGCAAAAAACCCAGTGGGACTTTAAAAACATATATTTTACAATATGATTGGTTACAAACTATTTACAAATTTTATTTTAAAAACAACTTTGAAGCGACCACCTAATTCCCAGGGTTTATTATCAACTATGTATTCGTTTATATTACAATAACCCTTTGTATACAGTTTTTAATTAATTAAATATTTAAACATATTAACAGCCAATCCTTTTTTCTCCTTTGAGTGACATTTGTAAGAAATGACAATTCTAAAAAGAACTATGACTGGATATAATTCACAGCTGCTGTATAAGATGCATTATGTCAACTACTCTTTGACCATGAATTTGTGGTTCTAGAGATTCAGTCAACGGTTCAATCAATAGCACATCGTCAGTGATTTCTCTGTAATAAAAAAATGAAATTTAATTTTTATTTAATTACAAATAAAAAATCTAAGTCATGGCAATTACGCGGTATTTTCGAATACTTACTATCATAATTTGATTTTGGTTTGGCTCCTGGAGTTACAACTAAGGGGGCGTCCATAAATTACGTGAGATGTTTAAGGGGGGGAGGTCGAGTCAAATCTCATCTAATCTTACGTTGGAGAGAGGGGGGGTATCGGCAAATATCACGCAATTTAAAAAAAACTATTTTGGTCCATTTAATCCAGATTGTAAATGCTTAAGATTTAATCTTAAGCGTATATCGTAATACGATTAACCACTACTGAAATGTCGGATTATTAAACCAATTAGTCAAACCTATGGTCAAGCCAAAGAGTATAGTAGGTTTGGCCAAAGATAATTTTTTTAATGAAAGAAGATATAACTTAGAGTTATTGCCATATTCTTATCCCTTTAACTTGGTAACATATCTAATAATGCACATATTCTAAAAAAAGTAATTTTGAAATATTTTAGCAGAATTAGGCTAAAATTATATTTTATTTAGTTTATGAAATACTTCTATTCGGCAGTAAAAATATTATTTATTACGTCTGGCTACATTTGAATTAAGTAGATCGCAAAATGGTGAAGCATGCGCGTGCGTCTTCGAGTTATATGGTAAGAATCGATTAAAATCCTATCAAAATATTGTTGTTACGACAGATATATGTGATAATTATGTAATTGAATGTATATTGTGTTGGTAATGCAAAACATTTTGATCGAAAAGTAATATTTTCTATCTAAAATATTACTGTCAATGTTCATGTATCTACAAATGCACATCGCCAAGATCCTGTACTATGACCTGACTTTTGAAGTGTGCACTATAGGACACATTGCCAAACTTACAGCACTAGAGAGTACATTTTTCTGTGAGCATTTTCGGATAAATTACCAAGTACGAAACGTTATTGAAATCGTATTTATGGTGTCTAGTGTATATAATTGTTTGTTAACTTTTTAGGCCTGCACGAAACTTAAAAAGTAAAGACGACTACTGGGAGATAGTATCGGCCGAAAATGCGACGGTTTGTTGAGACGAGTTTGTTGAGTAATTTGTTTACGTCCAGTGTTGTTGCTTCTCCAAACAATGTAATATTCCCAGCGACATTTTCATTTTTACATTCCCACCGATCTCTTCAATAGCTAATAGCTCTACCTATATATAATCCTTTCATTACCATCAAATGCTACTCGATCCTGAAAAAGAGATTACCTAGTCAAAAACACTGTAGTTAAAAAATCTTGAAGTTAAGAACCTGAGAAACACCTGAGAAATGAGTACGGGATATTCTCCTTGGGAACAGTGAGACCAAACCGTTTGCAAAGAGACAAAAATCTTCCTCCTGATAAAATTTTGGAAAAACCGGTTCAGTGTGGACAAAATGTTGGTGCCGTATAAAGGTACGAGAGCGGGTACCCGCAAACAGAACATCAAAAATAAGCCTCGAAAATGGGGATTTAAAATATTCGTTAGAGCAGGAATATCTGGAATGGTGTATGATTTTTTGCTTTATTGGGGAGAAGACACTTTTCGATTTCATCAATTCAATGAAGAAGAAAACAGTATGGGATTGGAAGCTCAAGTTGTCACAGCTTTGAGCAAAACAATCTAAGAGCCTGCTTGTTAAGCGATTTATTTTGACGATTTTTTTTACCTCTATAGAATTAGTTTATCACCTGAGAAATGAGTACGGGATATTCTCCTTGGGAACAGTGAGACCAAACCGTTTGCAAAGAGACAAAAAGCTTCCTCCTGATAAAATTTTGGAAAAACCGGTTCAGTGTGGACGAAATGTTGGTGCCGTATAAAGGTACGAGAGCGGGTACCCGCAAACAGAACATCAAAAATAGGCCTCGAAAATGGGGATTTAAAACATTCGTTAGAGCAGGAATATCTGGAATGGTGTATGATTTTTTGCTTTATTGGGGAGAAGACACTTTTCGATTTCATCAATTCAATGAAGAAGAAAACAGTATGGGATTGGAAGCTCAAGTTGTCACAGCTTTGAGCAAAACAATCTAAGAGCCTGCTTGTTAAGCGATTTATTTTGACGATTTTTTTTACCTCTACAGAATTAGTTTATCACCTGAGAAATGAGTACGGGATATTCTCCTTGGGAACAGTGAGACCAAACCGTTTGCAAAGAGACAAAAAGCTTCCTCCTGATAAAATTTTGGAAAAACCGGTTCAGTGTGGACGAAATGTTGGTGCCGTATAAAGGTACGAGAGCGGGTACCCGCAAACAGAACATCAAAAATAAGCCTCGAAAATGGGGATTTAAAATATTCGTTAGAGCAGGAATATCTGGAATGGTGTATGATTTTTTGCTTTATTGGGGATAAGACACTTTTCGATTTCATCAATTCAATGAAGAAGAAAACAGTATGGGATTGGAAGCTCAAGTTGTCACAGCTTTGAGCAAAACAATCTAAGAGCCTGCTTGTTAAGCGATTTATTTTGACGATTTTTTTTTACCTCTATAGAATTAGTTTATCACCTGAGAAATGAGTACGGGATATTCTCCTTGGGAACAGTGAGACCAAATCGTTTGCAAAGAGACAAAAAGCTTCCTCCTGATAAAATTTTGGAAAAACGAGGCCGCAGAGCTTTTTCGCAAATTACTTCAAATTAAAGAAAAGTAAGTAAAGTTTTAGACTAAGCAAATAGTTGTAGTCACTTAAATTTTTTATTTTCACGTGTCTTTTTGTAATTTGAATTATGTAACATTGTTGTCATATTAAATCGCTTTATAATTTTTATTTTTTAATTATCTCTAGGTATGTGATAAGTGTGTGACTGTGGTGGTCTAAAAATAATTTTAATAAAGTAGTTGAAGTTCTGTTCCTACTATAAGTTGAAGACTGTGATTTTAAATATGTTGATAAAGATATTATATGTTTAGAACAGTATATACATAAATTATTCTATAAAAATATATATATTTTTATTTACTACCTACCCAGCAATGTATCCTATAGTGCACATGGATTTTCAAAGATGAATTTCTGGTTACTTGGTAGTCTGCATTATAAGATACATGGTATAAAAACAAAACTAAATTTGGCAGATTTTTTTATTTATTTTTTTGTTGTCCATTTAGCACCTATCAACCCAAATATATGACAGAAATATAAAAATAATGACATCATAAAGTTTGCCAAGTTAAGGGTTATCCAAAAATAAAAATTATCAACAATTAAAATATGAAATTATTTGTATGAAGGTCACGTGAGCGCTAGAGAAACGACGATTGTAAGACGTTGTTGATAAATAAAATGTTTAATGAAATAGTATATATAGTAAAAATAGAATTTAATTGTGTACTAAATTTCCGATCCAATTTTATTTTTATAAGGTTTATCACTTACTCAGTATAAAATCACAAAATGCTGACAGATCCCGGTGGCACTTCAAGCGCCATCTTGGAAAAATGTTTTCATTCGATATCTCGGAAACTATGCACTTTAAGGTAAAAGTTATAGAAACCATTATTGTTGCAAATAAAATTTCGCACCTATTGTTTCCAGTAAACTGTTTTGCAAAACTTACCGTTTACGATTTATGGCCCATTTAATGAACCGGTTTTTCTATCGCTGCCAATAACTCTTGAAATATTAGTATTAGATTAATCAATAAAATGCATAAATCAATTTTTTGCTCTATATATAAATCTATTATTGCACTTTGAATAAAACTAAATTTACGGATTTTATCGCGTTTATTTCACTACTTTTACTTATTTTTAATTCCCAACGTTTCGGGTGCTTTACAGCAACCATGGTCACGGGGGGGGACTGAGATGTTTGACGTCCCAATGTCATAGTTAGTCCGGCTACCTTCAGTTTTTGAATATTAATTTTTTTTGGTCCGATTTACGCAAAACGAGCTTATAGTATCATTAAGTCTTGCAGTGGTATGCTTAGTTTTGGGTTTAATTTTGTTAATTATAGGATCCCAAGCAGGTGGCAGCACCCATCCATCTTCTCTATTGAAATTTGGATGTTTTTTAATTTCAATAGCCTCGCGTATCATCCTTGGTAGGAATCGGTGTTCTTTTGCGTGAATTTGTGGTTTATCAAATCGAATGTAATGGTGGGGACGATCTTGAACATGTTCGCAGACTGCAGACTTCCCGGAGCGTCGGTGCTTCACGTCAGCTATATGTTCTTTCACGCGGGTTTTTATGGATCTTTTTGTTTGACCTATGTAAGAGAGACCACATTCACAATCTAACTTGTACACTCCTGCATCTTGTAGAGGGATATTACACTTGACGGATGGTAAAAATTGACTAATCTTCTTCGGCGGCTTGTAGTATGTTTTAATGGAAGCTCGCTTCAAGATGTAGCCAACCTTGTCTGTGACTCCTCTGACATATGTTAGTAAAGCAGGTACACGCTCGACTGTGGCCGGCTTCACTCGGTCACTGTGACGTAGGCGCGGGACCCGAAGCTTGTTGTCTTGCAATACTTGCTTGACGTGCTGAAGTTCGGCGGCCAGATGTTTTCTGTCACAGATCCCTCGTGCTCTCTGAAACAAAGATTTACCCACGGTAGCTAACTGTGAAGGATGATGGTGAGATTCACCATTTAAATATCGGTTGGTATGGGTCTTTTTTCTATACACAGTGTGACCAATTGTGTTATTAGGATTTCGAATGACTAAAACATCTAAGAAAGCTAAAGAATTATTTGCCTCTAACTCCATTGTGAATTGTATTTTAGAGCTTATAGAGTTAAGGTGGTTTAAAAATGCAGTCACTTTGTCAGACGGTAAAATTGTGAAAGTGTCGTCTACGTACCGCTTGTAGAATCTTGGAATTTACAGGAGCAGTAAGAAGGGCTTTCTCCTCGAAGTCCTCCATGAATATGTCAGCGACTATGGGAGATACAGGTGAGCCCATCGCCACACCATCTACTTGCTTGTAGAACTCTTCCTTCCACAATAGATAGCCAGATGTGAGGCAGTGTTTGAGTAATACTGCATATTCAGCAGGCATGTTATTATATTCTAGCTTCCTAGTTACAATTGATATGCAGTCTTCAATAGGTAGGCATGTGAATAGTGACTGAACATCGAAACTGACCATAGTTTCATTGTCAGCGAGATGTAGGTCTTTTATCTCACTAACAAAATGGTATGAATCCTTTGTGTGTGCTCTGGTATGTCCTCTCAATGGTGACAGTACTTTTGCCAAGTGTTGTGCCAGCTTATAAGTTGGTGAATCGATCTGGCTCACTATCGGACGTAGTGGAGCGTTTGGTTTGTGTATCTTTGGTAACCCATACAACCTCGGTGGTTTGGTACATGATGGTATTAGCGAATTCACGTCGAGATTTAATTTTTCGGAGTATTTCTTTATTAAATCGTTAGTTGCTTTAAGCGTGTTAGTTGTGGGGTCTGTTTTGACCTTTTTGTATGTACTTTCGTCCGATAAAAGCTGTAGTATTTTAAAATTATACTCTGACGTGTTCGTTATTATCATACCATTTCCTTTATCCGCGCGGAAAATCGTGAGCTCTGGTCTTAACTTCTTTCTGGTAACTTACGGAACAGACCAGAGCTAATGAGCTACTGTGCGCAAACGCCAACGGCTTAGAGTGGCTAGATCAGAAAGAAGTTGAAGGAGCAGATGATTTTACTGAAAATCATATGAACATGTAGGTTCCAATAGTCTCTCTTGAGACCGCGCATGATTCTCCATGGACTGAATTAGAGTAGATATCCTACTTTTTAATTACAGTAGTCACGATTTAAGTACTTATTATATTGTTAAATTTTTATTACACTTAAAAACTCTCAGCAATATTTATTATTTATTTATTTATTTATTTCTAAAACTTACAACTATCATTACAGGATTACCTAATGCGATAGTGTAGCTGTCTAACTGATTTGTGTAGATTTAAGTGTTAGATTTAATTTTTGTAACAAATTACAAACAATGCTGTCTTTGTGAATTCACTCAGAGAAAAACAAAATAGGTCCGTCTCACAAGCCATTACGTTGAGCGTGCGAAGTGCGCGCGTCAGAGGTGCCTCACTCAGGAGGTTGGTGCGACCTCGCGGCTCCACCAACAGTCGCGGCTGCCGTCGGCGCCACACATACCTCTCAGGAACACATAGATTAAGCTGCCCTAATATTTCAGCATTAAACAATCTTCCTCGCAGTATTTTAAAAATATACGAGGTGAGCACGAGTTCCCTCCTAACCCTCAGTTCATTATATCCTACCATACCTAATATAAATAAAGTTGGATACATTAAAGGGTAAATTGGGTAGACACCATAATAACGCATATATAAATATCTAATGAATTTATTTTGTACTCGCTCTAGCATGAGACTATACTTAGTTTCATGCGGAGCCCAGATGACTGCATTACATTCAAGTTGACTCCTTACCAATGCATTATATAAGGCGATAATCGCTTTTATGTTTGTGAATTCTCTCACTGTACGAGGCATAAATCCTAGATTTCTATAAGCTTTTTTACAGATGCTCATGATGTGATCACAGAAAGTAAGCTTTGTATTAAAAGCTACTCCTAAATTTTTAACTTCTCTGACCCTCGTCATCAGCATCCCGTCAATGTGATAATTATGTAAAATAGGAGTGTGTGGGCGAGAGAAAGTAATTAACACACTCTTAGAGCTGTTAAATTGCAAGAGATTGTCTTTGCTCCAACTCGCAATCCTGTCTATGTCCCTTTGTAGTCTGGCACAGTCATCCCCATTTTTTACCGCAAGAGAAAATTTGAGGTCGTCAGCAAACAATAAACACTTAGCGTCCTTCACCACTTCTGGTAGGTCGTTTATCATCAGCAAGAACTCCAAAGGGCCAAGGTTACTGCCCTGACTTACCCCGGACCATGTGAAATATGGATCTGACTTATGTCCCGCATATTCTACATATTGCTGCCTATCAGACATATGACTAGCAAAAGAGTGCAGTAAATGTGGGGTAAAACCCACACCTGCTTTTTAATTAATACGTTATGATCTACCAAATCAAATGATTTTTTGAAGTCAAAAAATGCCGCATCCGTTTGCACCCCTTTATCTCCACTCGGTGCCAGATGTGCCATCTGACAGAGAAGGTTACTGGTTATACTCCTTCCTTGCCGAAACCCGTGTCGTGCGTCTGCGAGTTGTGCGCTCACCTGATGGAATATTATCTTATAAATAGCGGCTTCGAATACTTTTTCCGGCGTAGACAACACTGTAATAGGCCTGTACCCATCCACTGACTCTGCTAAACCACCCTTTGGAACCGGAACAACGCCGGTTACTTTCCACCTCTATGGAAACACCGCAGCCGTAAGGGATTTGTTATATATATGCAGTAGTGGCTTAGCTAGTACCGACCGATAATCCTTAAAGATGTAAGGCGGAATGCTGTCAGGTCCTGCAGACCGTTTGGGCTTGAGTTCTTGAAGCGCACTACGTACGTCTGCCAATAAACTGTAGTTTTTCTTTAACCACTTTTGCAAAAGATTGAGACGGTCCTTTAGGTCCTTTATCTGTCAGATTACATACTTTGTCTTTACTCCTAATATTAAGGCTTGCTTCTAGCTTCTCATTTTTTCCTAATAAGATTTTAATTCTCGTTTCTAACATATCATTTGTTTTTTTATTGGACTACCTTTAATATTTGTTTCAATTCTTTTAACTCCTTTTTCTGTGCTATCAAATCTAGTTAGCAGTAATGCATATTCTTTCCGTTGCTCATCCAGCCGATATTTCAATTCCCAACGAAATTCCCTTATCTCGTCTAGAATTTGGCTTTCATTATCAACTCCTACGGTTAATTCACTTGGATTTCGACGACAGCCACGATTAGTGTTTACATAATTGCTCGGCGTAAACTTTTTGTTTAATATTATGTTTCCTTGAACCGGTGTATCAGTATTATCCCTTTTCGGTTTTTTTCCACATTCAGGACATATCCACTGGTTCTTGTATTCCTGTGCGAAAGCTTCAAATTTCTCCTTTGTTAAGGCAGACACTTCAGATGAAATTTTTACTTGCATATTTCTTTCGAACATTTCATAAATAGTGAATCCACGATAACGACATCACAGCCGCTACATTTTGTATCCATTGAAATCAAGAATAATATTTTTTGATTTGGTAATAAATACGATCCTTGACACGTCCGTTCGCTAGCGCGCGCGTAACTACTTGATTTAATCAATATTTTTAGTCTTAACTAGTCGTAAATAAAAGCACGAAGCATTTTTTTCCTTTTACAATAACAATCCAACGCGTTTAACGTAAGAAACCCACATTTTGAAAAATTTCACGTGAGATTGGGGGATGGGTTGAATAAAATTTCACGACATCTCACCAGGGAGAATATTTAAAAAAACACCTCACGTAATTTATGGACGCCCCCTAATGCAATTGAAAGTAATGTCCCAGGGTTTTCGTGCTCAGAGTCTTTTTGTAATCTAAAATTGAAACAAGTTTTTATATTGAAATACATAGTTATTTTTATATCATGTGTTTTTTATTGAGAAAATGAATTCCAACAATTTGAATTTTGAGTAATTTGCATTTAGCATTTAGAAAATTTTGTATGCGGATTTATTCAATTTATATTGTGGGCATTTTGGTAATTTATGGAGCCTAAGCCCACTTATTCATTTTTGAGAAGTAATTCTGAGTTGATAAATTAGAATTATTCTGTAACACCATGTATGTAAAAGCTTACTCATGAAAAGTTTTCTCCGATCATTCATCTGCTGACGGATTGCATGCCAACCGTTTCTTTTTACTAAAAAAAAAAACAATAAAATTGGATTATGATTATATTAAAAATAAGAAAATAAAAAAAAATTGTGAAAAATTATAACAAACAAGAAAATTGAGAAAAAGTCAATAAGCAAAAAACGTGACCCATAATAGTATGCGGGATTAGAACCAATACACATCGACGCAACATACTAACTCAACGCACGGCTCCGCTAGACCAATCGAACTATTGACTGGGTGGTTGAAATTACGCATGTATAGATAATCTATATAACCAAAATAAGGTGTACACAAAAATGTAGATACTTTACAACTTACATCGTTTGTTTTTGTTTCATCGAATAAGATCTCTTTATTGCCCTGCGTTTATTTTTTTGTTGCCCATTTTTATAATGTATGCGTACATTGATTATTTATTTTATAAATCTTATGACTAAAACCTAAATCGCAAAAAGTTTAGACCAACTTATAAAAAACTAATTGTATATTTACAAAGCGTATCACTAGAACCGAAACCGAATAAATATTTACACCAAAAATACAACTTATAAAAAACTAATCACAAAATAAAATATACACGGCTTTCAACAACAAAACATACGTAAATGATTTTTGAGCGGCGAGCGAAACAGGTCTATCTAGCAGCGCGCCTCAGCGGTCAGTGTCGCTCCGCATAGAAATGAAGGAGAAGCAAAAAGACGCCAAGATCTTCCAAGAACCAAGAATCTTCAAAGATCCAAGAACGTTCGAGTTATTAATCATTAAATATGTTAATACTTACAAATATCTTATTTTAATCGATAAATAAAAACAACAGTTCCCTTTATTATTTATGTACATCTAAAATAAATAATTATATGTATTGCAAGCGTAATGTATGTACACCTAAAATAAATAATTACATGTATTATAAGAGCACCTTTTGCACAGGTGTTAAATTATTCAATCATCTGCCACCTCATATAAAAGCCATGGACTTGCCAAAATTTAAAATACAACTAAAAAATTGTTAATACATAATGTTTATATTAAATGAATATTTTAATACCAAATAATTTAAATTAAGTTTTGTTGTTTAAATATTGCATACCCGATATGAGTAAACCGTGTAACATTTAATTGCATTGTCACCCGCAAATTGTACATACACAGTTTATTGGCAATAAAAATATTCTGATTCTTATTCTGAATATTCTGATCACTGTTGTTAACTTAATCAAGATTTGTTTATAAATAATCCAGTTACAATCGCTATAATTTCATTTATAATAGATTTTTTATGATTTTTTCTACCGAGAAAATTTACCGAAAACGTGTTTTGAACACAATGGTCCCCCAATGTATATGATCAAGATTAACATATATTTTTTGCAGCTCTAAAATGTATACATTTTCCTAAAAAAATGTTTTCTGAAGCCTACTTTGACTATGTACAGCGCCTTTAATCAACACAACACGTATCAACCGTACAAGCGCCTAGCGAGTGACTGATTAAAGTACGGTGACATCGCCGCAGTTGAATGTACCTAGGAAAGTTTTTAACATTCAAATTCAATAAAAACTACACCTACATAATATATTGGTCTAGCTTGCACAGTATGTAGTGTAGAAAACAAAGATGGCGTAATTATTATCACACAAACTCTTTCCTGAAAGATTTCAAGGCTTTTTGTAGTTTGACCATTTCAATTCTAGCTGAAGAGAGTTAGTCGCTAGATACATACTTTCTTTCAGTATTCAATACTAAATTTGCATATGTATTGAAAAATCGAGTAATGGTAGGTTACGGGAGTAAATGAAGTGTAATGGTAGAATTTAGGAGTACTTTAATGAAATAAGTAGGCTAGACAAAATTACTTTTTATTCATCATCTTCTTACAACTACAACATCAAGGAGTGATGCTGGCACTGGCGATATTTTCGGCTGATGCCTGGTCCACCCAAGGTATCACTAGCGTCATAACATGTGCACAACACCCAACTGTTCTTCTACCAACTAAACAATTACAGCAATACTCTATTGTAGCTTCTCTTCCAGACACATTATTTTCAATTAATATATAAGCATAATATACTTTTCTCGAAATATGTCTGGATTTGATGTTGCCTCTTATAAGTGAATTATGCCCACTTCCTCTCAAACAATACTCTGTTACATTAATGTTTTCTCTGCTTATTTCAATTTGATACCCTCTGGGAAACCTGACATGTTCACTATAATAGGACCTTGTCTGTTGAATCTGATATGTTCCTAGGGCAAATAATATAACTTCACTATATTCTAGACGGGGAATATAATATTAGTATTGGAATGAGCTGTAATACTAGTAAAATCAGATGTTTGTCTATTCATATTCATACTTTTTATAAAATCAGATAAATAATTATTTAATGGAAATCGTTCTCTAATCACATTTATGATTTTCTCAGCATCATTCCTGTTTTTTAATCGAACACCGAATTTATATATTTTATATACCGAAAGCTTGCAGCTATGGAAAACATATGCATCATATGTGGAACAGTTTTAATAAAAAAATCTTGCCGGAATATTTTACAGTCTTGTTTGAAGTACCCGTTAACAACTAACTAACTCCTGTTAGATTGCTCTGGTGATCTGATGCTCACCCCCAAGCAGGGATTCCGGCATATAGCTTCTGTAGCAGCAAGCCTCTAAAAACCTAATTGAATCTCTTAATCCCCTGTCTAGAATAAAAACATCGATATTTTGAAAGTATTGTCTGAGAGGAGAGTTTTCATCTCTGAAAAGAGACTACATTATATCGGCATCAGTTGTGGTAGCTTTGTATGGGCCAAAGCAGTCTACAATATAGCCATTAGGTCATCATCATCATCATTACAGCCCTTCACAAGTCCACTGCTGAACATAGGCCTCCCCCAAGTAACGCCACAAAGCACGGTCCTGAGCCACCTGCATCCATCGACTTCCTGCATATCTTACCAGGTCGTCACTCCATCTAGTGGGGGGTCGCCCTACACTACGCCTACCGGTACGAGGCTGCCACTCGAGAACCTTTCTTCCCCATCGGTTATCGGTTCTTCGAGCTATATGGCCGGCCCATTGTCACTTACTAATCCGTTGGCTATGGCTACTTGGAGAGGTACTTATTTTTTGTGTGTTTTAAGACCTTGAACAATAAGGGTATTTTACATAAATATTTCGTATTGGGACGCTATCATTTCGTTGTTTGGTACGATTTTACCATCCTCCTTTTATTTGTCCACAAAGGAAATAGTGACACATTTTTCACTGAACAATTTCATTCAGTATGTAAATTAGATCTAAGTTATAAGTTACAAATATATACACACACCAATATATATATATATATATATATATATATATATATATATATAGGAATGTTTTTGACCGTCGTGGTTCATATTATATTAGCTGTATATTATAATATATAGCCCGCTTCTTCGGTTCCGTAATCGAGTAAAGCGTACATATTAGATCGTGGAAACTATACGAAATATGAGACAATCAATGGGGAGGCCTATTCTCAACAGTGGATTTTAAAATGCATTTTACCCTCTCACACACCAAGTGGCCAAATTTGACCGCTTCGATATTCCGTCCAAATTCAAACGGTCAAATATGACCGCACCTACCCACAGCACTAACCCATAAAATATCATATATAGAGATTACTTTTCTATGAAAAAGTTTAGCATTGTGGAATCAATATGAAATTTTCGATCTTCTAATGTAATAAAAAGTTAGTTATCCTAAAGATATTTATTTATAATCTAAGTTCATTTCATACGCCATTTTCGCGTGAATTTTATTGTGTTGATTTTTGGATTTTTCTAGTGTTTTAGTATAGTTTTTTTTTATTATAAAATTGTAATTAAAGTTTTTGTGTGAATACAATTTATCTTTTTACGTAAATAATTTAGAGTAATATATATTGAAATAATTGTGATTTTCACGCAGCCAACATTCGCTTAGTATGTTTTGTTTTTGTATCAAAATACAATAATCTTTTCGTAATGAAGTAGAACCTGACTTTTATATAGAGAATTTTATATAGATTTTATAATGTCAAACTTCTGGATAGAAAATTTGTCTCAAATGTATAAGTTTTAATGGGTTTAAGTGCTGCGGGTGGGTGCCGTCGCATGCAACCGCTCGGGATTTGCCGGGCGCATGCGACTACATTGGAATTTTAAGGGGACTGAGGGGTTAAAATCTAATACAAACATTACATTGCGTTGAAAGCAGCAAGCAAACTATTTATTTACGTATTATGTGTCTTTCACATCCCGCTTATAATTAAACCTTACTGTGATTGAAATTACTTATAGCGCCATCTGCGTAAATTTATATTAGTTAATTTACTATTACAATTAAATAAAGATTATATGACAATAATTGCATGAAAATAACTGGTAGGAATAATATAAAAACAACTTAAAACATTGGTAGAGCCACGCATTAACAGTGGTAGAGCCACGCGGCAGCTTTGCTGTCGCACGTATGGGCCGGCTCAAACCGGGGTGGTACCACGACCTCACAGAATACCGGCGTGAAGTGGAAGCTCTGCTTCCGCGTTTCGTCTGGTGAGTGCAGGTGGCCGGAGGCCCAAATCCCCCCCCCCCCCCATCAACATGGTAGCGGAATTAAATGATAGACTACCCCAGGAGGGTACCAGCACCCCTGGAGAATCCCTCGCTGAGCATCCACGACCATGTTTCTCCACTTCTGAGCGTGGGTGCTCAGGCTGCCCCGCGTATTCTGGGGGGGGCAATATTCCGCTCAAGACTAAAACTGCTCGGGGCAAACGGAGCAACAAGACCAAGGCGACCCCTGCCACGCTGTCCGTGAATTTCTGCAATATCAGGGGACTTCACTCTAACCTAAACGCCGTCCACTACCATCTCTCTCCTGCCCGGGGTACAAACTGGAACACTCCTTTGTGCCTCGGGCTGGAGTTTGCGTTTACGTCAGAGAGGACATCTGTTCTCGACGCCTCGGCAGACTTGAAGGTTCGGACCTGTCCATCCTTTGGCTACGCGTAGACAGCGACGACCATCCGCGCGTCTACGGGTGCCTCTATAGGTCCCATAGCGGTAATGCCGAAACAGACCGACTCTTCGACCACGTCCAAATGGCTGCAGATTCGTTGCTACAGCAGATCGCCTCCACAGAGATCGTGATCCTCGGCGACTTCAACGCCCATCACGCCGAATGGCTCGGCTCACGTTTAACCGATCATGCGGGGAGATCTGTTCATGATTTTGCCTTGGCATATGGTCTGACACAACTGGTTACTTCGCCTACGCGGATTCCAGATGTGGAGGATCATGCACCTTCCCTGTTGGACCTTCTGCTGACCTCTCACCCGGACGGATATCAGATTTCCGTCGACGCCCCTTTAGGCTCCTCGGACCATTGTCTTGTCCGGAGTGTGGTGCCACTCACGCTGAAATCGCGGTTGCATTCTGCAGGCTGCCGCCGTGTTTGGCACTATAGGTCAGCCGATTGGGATGGGATGCGGTCTTTCTTTGCATCCTACCCTTGGGGGCGGGTTTGCTTCTCGCCGGATGATCCCAACGTTGTTGCGGATTCTGTCGCTGATGTGGTACTTCAGGGTATGGAACTTTTTATTCCTTCCTCTGTGGTGCCCATTGGAGGCAAATCCCAGCCATGGTTTGGTCGCTCCTGTAAAATAGCATCATGCTATAAGCAGGAGTGCTACCAAGCCTGGGCTGACGCATCAGCGTCCAGGGATGTAAACACCAGCGCTCTAAAAAAGAAGTATAATTCCGCCTCTAGGTCCTTCAAAAGAGTCATTGCCAAGGCAAAGTCAGAGCACATAGGCAGAATTGGCGAGAGACTAGTTCGTCTTCCTTCTGGAACCCGTGCATTCTGGT
The DNA here is from genome assembly GCA_907164705.1 of Parnassius apollo. Taxonomy (NCBI): domain Eukaryota; kingdom Metazoa; phylum Arthropoda; class Insecta; order Lepidoptera; family Papilionidae; genus Parnassius; species Parnassius apollo. The sequence goes on from CAJQZP010001217.1 coordinate 5,480,604, forward strand.
CTCTCGCCAAGGCTGTCCAGGGGAATTTCTGTCAGCCATCTCTTCCATCTCTGCACAGGGAGGACGACTCACTGGCCCACACCGCAAAGGAGAAAGCCGATCTTCTAGGCTCTTTCTTTGCGTCTAACTCGACTCTCGATGACGGGGGGAGTACGCCGCCGACCACCCCGCGGTGTGAGTGCTCCATGCCGGAAGTGCACTTTACTCAGCGCTCGGTTCGCAAAGCACTCCTCTCCCTGGACATCCATAAGTCGAGTGGGCCTGATGGAATCCCCCCAATTGTGCTGAGGACGTGTGCTCCAGAGTTGGCACCGGTTTTAACGCGTCTTTTCCGGTACTCCTACTCCCTAGGCGTAGTCCCAAAATCATGGAAGACGGCTTTCGTCCACCCGATCCCTAAAAAAGGCGACCGCTCAGACCCGTCCAACTACCGGCCTATCGCCATCACCTCCTTGTTCTCCAAAACAATGGAGTCCATTGTAAACTGCCAGCTCATGAGGTACCTTGAGGATCACCAGCTGATTAGTGACCGCCAATACGGTTTTCGCCGTGGTAGGTCAGCTGGTGATCTTCTGGTCTACCTAACTCACAGATGGGCGGAGGCAGTAGAGTCCAAGGGGGAGGCATTGGCCGTTAGTTTGGACATTGCGAAGGCCTTCGATCGGGTTTGGCACAAAGCGCTTCTTTCGAAGCTCCCTTCCTATGGGCTTCCCGAGAAATTGTGCGATTGGATCACCAGTTTTCTTGCAGATCGGAGCATCAAGGTCGTTGTAGACGGTGCAAGCTCCGATTGCAAGCTTATTAATGCTGGTGTTCCACAGGGCTGCGTGCTATCGCCAACGCTGTTTCTTCTGCATATCAATGATATGTTGCAAACCCGTAGCATTCATTGCTATGCAGATGACAGCACTGGTGATGCTCTTTACACCGGCCGAGCAAATATTTCTCGGGAAAACGTCTCTGAGTGCCGGGACAAACTTGTGTCTGAAGTCGAGTCTCTGCTGGACAGAGTCTCGGATTGGGGGCGACTAAATCTAGTCCAGTTTAACCCCCAGAAGACACAAGTTTGCGCGTTAACCGCTAAAAAGAACCCCTTTGTCGTATCCCCTCAGTTTCAAGGCACTCCCCTTGTTGCCTCAGCCAGTATCGGAATCCTCGGCGTCGACATATCGAGTGACGTGCAGTTTCGTGGTCACTTGGAAGGGAAGGCCAAATTGGCCTCTAAAAAGCTTGGTGTGCTCAGCAGAGCGGGACAGTATTTCATGCCGGCACACCGCCTGCAACTTTACAAGGCGCAGGTTCGGCCGCTCATGGAATACTGTTCCCATCTCTGGGCTGGGGCTCCCCAGTACCAGCTCCTTCCACTTGACCGCATCCAGCGCAGAGCGGCTCGAATCGTCGACGACCGAGTGCTTTCCGATCGGCTCGATTCACTGGCGCTGCGAAGAGATGTTGCATCTCTTTGCGTATTTTATCGCATCTATCACGGGGAGTGCTCTGAGGAATTGTTCGGATTAATCCCAGCCGCCAAATTTCGTGAACGCACTACACGGCAAACGTCCCGATACCATCCACACCATCTGGATGCTTGGCGGTCCACCACTGTACGTTTCAAAAGGAGTTTTCTTCCGCGTACAACCTCTCTGTGGAATAATTTACCACCGGTGATTTTTCCGGACCGATACGACCTGGGGACCTTCAAGAAAAGAGCTTACTCCTTTCTAAAGGGCCGGCAACGCACCTGCAATTCCCCCTGGTGTTGCGGTTGATCATGGGCGGCGGTAGTCACTTAACATCAGGTGAGCCACATGCTCGTTTGCCCCCTCTTCTATAAAAAAAAAAAAAAAAACAACTTAAGACAGGGTAACGTAATTTATCAATTTCAAGCAAAGTAAATAAAAAAAGACGTGTGGCACTCGGGGATGCCGCGGAAAGCTATTGCATAGCATTTTTTATCAACTTATGCAATTATAATTAATTATTTATTTTATTTATGCAGTTAAGTCTTTGATATTAAATCAAGTTACACTTTTTGAGCGTGGTGACCCATAAGAAAACAATTTTTTTCTCTTATTGTATAAATGAGAAGTTAATATTGTTTAAAATATTTGTAATATCTTAAAATACATGTAGGTTATTCAGGAATTTTTATCATTCAGTTAGCAGCTAGTGTACTCGCATACGACTAGTCGCACGCACACAAACACCGTGCCGAAGTCTGCCGAGTGCCGAAGTCTGCCGAGTGCCGAAGTCTGCCGAACTGAAACGACGTTAGACGATGCACGGCTTTCAACGCCACACCTCCGTGCCCGTCGGAGTGGGGAGCGTGAGGTTTTTTTCGTTACGGAATTTCTGGATTCGGTCCCCGCGCTCAAGGCCCGCGATAGAAGCTATGCAATAGCTTAAAATACGAGGGTGGATTGAAAAGTACTCGGCCTAACCAAGAAAATAAACACATACTAAATCAGTTATATTTTTATTTTTCTACATAATCACCATCAAGTTCAATACACTTTTGCCACCTCCCCTTCCAAGCATTTAGACCGTTGAAAAAAAATGATTCTTCCTTAGAGTCAAAATATGCGTCTACAGCTGCTTTGACCTCGTCGTTTGTCGAAAATCTTTGACCTCCCATGTGCTTTTTTAGGTTAGGGAACAGAAAGAAGTCTGATGGTGCCAGATCAGGTGAATACGGCGGATGTGGTAACAGTTCAAAGCCACAGTTGTGAATTTCAGCCATTGACTGTACTGACGTGTGAACACGGGCGTTATCTTGATGAAACAGGACTTTTCTTCTGAGCATTCCTCGACGTTTTTCTTTTATTTCCTCTCGTAAACGACGTAGTAACGTGCAGTAGTAATCAGAGTTTATAGTCTGACCCCTTTCAAGATAATCAATCATAATCACACCTTTCGAGTCCCAGAATACTGAAGCCATCACCTTATTTGCCGACAAAATCGACTTAGCCTTTTTTAGGGGTGGTGAACCAGGTCTTCTTCACTGTTTTGATTGTTTTTTTGTTTCCGGTGTACAGTAATGAACCCATGTTTCGTCCATAGTAACAAAACGATTCAAAAAATCATCTGCATCGGCTTCAAATAACTCCAAACAGTCGCGTGAAATAGTCAATCGCGTCCTTTTTTGTTCAACTGAAAGCAGTCGCGGAACCCACCTAGCAGACACCTTGTGGAAACCCAACTCGTTGACAATGATGTTTTGAGTTCGTTCATAAGAGATGCCTATAATATCGGCTATCTCTCTAATTTTTAATCTGCGGTCTCCCATTATTAAATAAAGTACTTTTTTAATATTTTCGTCAGTAGTTGACGTCGAAGGCCTTCCAGAGCGGGGTTCATCTTTCACACTCTCTCTACCACGCTTAAATTCTGCTATCCATTTTTTGACGGATGAATATGACAGAACACAATCGCCTAATGTACTGACCATGTCATCATGGATGGCTTTTGATGATAGCCCCTTCTTATGGAGGTACTTAATGACTGCACGCTGCACGATTTGCTCCATTCGCGGAAATTATGTCCGATTACTTTGTTAATAAATTTATAAAATCACAACTAATTATCGCACACGTTTCGAACTTCACACAATGAACTAGTCTGAACTGAACTAAATAATGTGGGTAGATTTGATTTTTAGAATTGAATGGATCTGTGTTAGGCCGAGTACTTTTCAATCCACCCTCGTATCTAGGATTCCCCAGCCGTGATACATTACAGATTGACTATATTATCATTTATTTTACTATTGTAAATAAGTACTAATTGTAGATATTGACAGGTTTAATAGAAGTTCATTTTCTTATTTTGTGACTATAACCTAATATGACCTTGGGAAGAAACTCATTTTAATATAAGGTTTTACTGCAATGACTGCCAATGGGTAGTTAATTTCTACAATAGACCGTGGCGTATTGTTGCTGACATGAATAACTCCGAAAATATAATTTATTTACTTGATCGTGTTGAGTTTTTTGTGCCCACTGTTATGACTTTAAAAGCTTATATGCATTAGACCAGCAAGAGACGAAGTGACATGCTTCTGTTGCATAACAATGTCATCATCATCATCATCATCACAGCCCTTCACAAGTCCACTGCTGAACATAGGCCTCCCCCAAGTAATGCCACAAAGCACGGTCCTGAGCCACCTGCATCCATCGACTTCCTGCATATCTTACCAGGTCGTCACTCCATCTAGTGGGGGGTCGCCCTACACTACGCCTACCGGTACGAGGCTGCCACTCGAGAACCTTTCTTCCCCATCGGTTATCGGTTCTTCGAGCTATATGGCCGGCCCATTGCCACTTCAGCTTACTAATCCGTTGGGCTATGTCGGTCACTCTGGTTTTACTGCGGATATCCTCATTTCTGAGTCTATCACGCAGAGAAACTCGCTGAGCGACCTTGAGCGTCCTCATATTGCCAGCAGTGAAGGACCACGTCTCAGATCCGTAAGTCATCATTGACAACACGCACTGGTTGTACACTTTAGTTTTCAGAGATTGAGGTATACCTGACGAGAAGATATGTCGTAATTTCCCGAACGCTGCCCAGCCGAGTTGAATCCGTCGATTAACCTCTCGGTCGAAGTTGGACTTACCTAGTCGGAATATTTGTCCCAGGTAAACATACTCGTCAACAACTTCGAGCATAGTGCTCCCAACAACTACCGGCATAGGTGTGACATGGACATTAAACATAATCTTTGTTTCGTCCATGTTCATCTTAAGACCTATCCGTTGGGAGGCACTATTGAGGTCATTGAGCATAGTACTTAAGTCCTCCAGCGATTCTGCCATAAGGACTATATCGTCGGCAAATCGAAGGTGAGTGATGTACTCGCCATTGATGTTAATACCGTATCCTTTCCAGTCCAGTAGCTTGAAAACGTCTTCCAAAGCAGCGGTGAAGAGTATCGGGGATATAACGTCACCCTGTCTTACACCTCTCTGCAGTTGGATAGGTTTCGAGCTCTGGTTCTGTACTCGGATAGCCATCGTAGCCCTACTGTACAAACACTTCAGCACTTCGATATACCGACAGTCAACTTGGCACCGCTGAAGGGACTGCAGCACCGCCCAAATTTCGACGGAATCAAAGGCTTTCTCATAGTCCACATACGCCAGGCAAAGTGGCAAATTGTACTCTTCAGTCTTCTGTACAATCTGCCGCAGGGTATGTATGTGGTCTATGGTACTGAAGCCTTTTCGGAAACCGGCTTGTTCGGGAGGCTGGAAGTCGTCGAGTCTGCGTGCGAGACGATTCGTAATGACTCTCGAAAACAGCACGTAGACGCGGCTCAGAAGGGAAATCGGTCTGTAGTTCTTCAAGAGAGCGTTGTCGTCTTTCTTAAAGAACAAGACCACCGCACTTCTGCTCCACGCCTCCGGAGTAGTGCCACCATGGAGGACGGAATTGAAGAGCTTCTGAAGGACTTCAAGTACCAGTGTTCCACCCGCTTTCAGAAGCTCCGCTGTAATTCCATCCTCGCCTGGGGCCCTGCCGTTTTTAAGGTGCTGGAGAGCCATTCTAATCTCGCTTAGACTGACGTCCGGGATATCATCGGAATAGTGTCGGATAAGACTTGCTCTTGGATCGTTACTCACACTTGCGTGTAGCTCCAACGATGATGTGTACAGCTGCCCATAGAACCTCTCAATCTCACTCAAAATCTCAGGTGTCCCGGAAACGATGCTGCCACACTCAGTCTTCAGCCTTGACAGTTGGCTCTTTCTGGCAGACAGATCTCTGGCAAAGACTTTGGAGCCCTGGTTCCGCTCGATCGCTTCTTTAATACGAGCAGTATTAAAGTTGCGTAAGTCTCGCCGCATGCATTTGGAGATCTGTCTGTTCAGTTGCCTGTATGCTGTCAAATCTGTTGACGATTGCAGCCTCATCTCCCGTCTAACAGCCATGAGATTAAGAGTGTGATCGGAGAGTTTTTGTGTTCTTCTGCGGCGGGTCTTGCAGAACTTAGCTCCGACCGCATGGACAGTTTCCACGAGCTTGTCATTCATATCGTCCACTGCATTGCAATCTTGTAGGCACTGAAAGCGGTTGTGTAACTCGAGCTGAAAGTTTTCGGGATTTTGGATTAGAGCACGAGGGGGGACGGAGCGTTGACTTCATTAGAGGAGACCTCTCCAACTTAACGTTTAGGTTCAGTGTGCCTCTAACCATTCGGTGATCGCTGCCAGTTTTCACCCTTGCGATCACTGAGACATCACTGAACAGTTGGCGTCTGGTCGTCATAATGAAGTCAATCTCATTTTTTGTCGAACCGTCGGGGCTCGACCAGGTCCACTTCCTGTGGGGCCGCTTCTGGAAGAAAGAGTTCATCATAAAGAGTCCCTCTTTCTCCATAAAGTCGGCCAGCTGCTGGCCCCTTCGGTTCCGTTGCCCTACTCCAAATTTCCCTAACTTCAGCTCACCGTTTTCTCTTGTGCCTAGTTTTGCGTTGAAGTCTCCCATCAACACCGTGTAGTGGGTTTTGGAGGAATGTATGGCTTTGGAAATATCCTCATACATTTCCTCCACCACCTCGTCGGAATGTGCCGACGTTGGTGCGTAAACCTGTATGACCTTCAGCGAATACCGTTTGGTGATTCTGAGTATCAGGTACGCGACCCTCGTCGACATACTCTCAATCTGTACAACGTTGTTGACGAGAGACTTGTGGACGATAAATCCGACACCTCCTTGGGACAGATGGTCGCCCTCCCGGTGATAGAACAAGTTGCCGGATTCGAGAATCACCGTGTCCTCCCCCTCTCTTCGGACCTCGGATAATCCTATAATACTCCAGCGCAACTTGTCTATCTCTTCTTCCAGCTCCAGGATCTTCTCGTCAGTCCTCAGTGTGCGTGCGTTAAATGTTGCCAGGTCGAGTCGTCGTAGGTGGCAACCGAACCTCCACCGGAGATTCTTAGCACCCCCTGCCCCGCGTTACCATGGTCGCCACCGTAGCCAGGAATAGCGGGGCCGCCGGGGACTGGGGGCCGTCTATTTGTGTAATTGTTCATGGGGGGGTATATTGCCATAGTTGCCACGGTTGGCGTGCGGGGTGGCAACCGCATGTTTTTTTTTGTCGTACAGTTGCTGTTATCAGGAAGATGCTGCTGCCCATCTCCTGCCTGTCTCCCTCTGTCGCCTCTTACGACACCCACGGGAAGATATGGGGTAGTGGATATTCTTAACCGCCACTACACGGCATAACAATGTAACTGATCGTATATAGAATATCATTGCGTTGAAGACTCATCTTCAAACACTTCACAAATTGATAGACAAAAATATGTACCTGCATAATAAATCTGCCCATGCTGCTAGCTTTTTTGAGTTTATATTTGTATCAGTATTTTTCTTTTCAATTACTGATACACGCTCCCTTACCAAATCCATCGATAAATGCTATGGAAAGAAAAAGGATACTATTATAACAACACAGTTAACTAACATTTGTGCACTAATCACCTATTAATTATCTGGCCATAAATACCGTACTGACCATTAATTTGAATTACAATTTAATTTTTCACACACGTTTTCTAAGCTTCTTAGCGTTTTATCATTTCTAGAACGAAACATTTTATAAAACACCAAATTGACTATTTTACACCGTATGGCCTCCATACACTAAAATACGAATAAAACAATAGCGAAAAATGTCATTAAATCAATGATCATTAATGCGTATGTTATACACAAGGAATTAAAATATAAATATATACATGGTTATATGGACGTCAAATATCGTGCCGTATTAAACTTTACCGATAATCTGACGTCATACGACGTAATTCAAATAACTGCAAAACCAAACATAATATCTTAATTTAACAAAAATAGCCTTTCACAAAAATGAATCTAGTTAAGTATAGAGTAAGTTTGTACAGATTAGGTAAATAGTTCGCACTCTTCCTTAAGATAGTAATCATAAAAAGTAAACTCGCAGTGAGAGCACAAAAACTCAACACGATCAAGTAAATAAATTATATTTTCGGAGTTATACATGTCAGCAACAATACGCCACGGTCTATTGTAGAAATTAACAACCTATTGGCAGTCATTGCAGTAAAACCTTATATTAAAATGAGTTTCTTCCCAAGGTCATATTAGGTTATAAGTCACAATATAAGAAAATGAACTTCTATTAAACCTGTCAAAATCTACAATTAGTACTTATTTACAATAGTAAAATAAATGATAATATAGTCAATCTGTAATGTATCACGGCTGGGGAATCCTAGATATTATTTCGTATTTAGTAAACGAATAACTAGTTGGTAAATTAATCATGATATATATCTTTTTTTTTTCGCCGGAGACTAAAATGATATTGCTTTCTTTCTTAACTGCAGATTCTGTGGATTTATTTCAATATTTTGAACAATATACGAAACTTAAGCGACTAAAATTAAATCTAATCTGAACCAGAATCATAAAAACTGTATTATTCGGGCTAAACGAATCTAATAAAAATCTGTTATTTTTGTCTCCTACGAAAAAAACAGACTATAGGAATCTATCGAATACCTACATAAACAAAATATCACCTATAAATAAAATATTACGAAGCGGAATAACTAATAAGAGTGGCAACGTTGCACTATACAAAGGAATTGCGTTAAGACGACATCTCGAAATGGCATGGGCAAGGAAAGGACAAATCGCCGGACTGATCCGAGTGAATGCATAATTTCTATAAAAACTTGAAAAAACGCTCTCATAAGGTCTAAAATAGCGTAGCGCCCGCGACGATTAAAAGCGCTTAGAAATTCTCAGAAACTTTAAAATATTTTTGTAAAAATTATTAATTTGAGTAATCAAAATAATGAGCAAGTAAATTATGTATGAATATTAATGTTATGAATATATTTGAGTGATTTCGAAGCATATAGATTAAGTAATTTCGTTGTAATTTCAACTATAGTGGTTTTTTAGAGGTGTTTTCGCAAATAATTATGATCGAGTCAAAATTATACTATCGTGTTTTTGAGCAATCAAATTCAAGATAAAGACATGAATTTACCTATATCAAAATTTCACTTCCCTAGTGGTGTCATAGTCCTATCAATTATTTTATTATTATAATAGTACATGATATTCCCTTTAAAATGACACCAATATGAATAATATCTTATATCTATATCTACAAATAAATAAAATTGAAGTGTCTGTTTGTAATGTTAAAATAACAGCTTTTTATTAAATGCATATGAAAGTACTAGTAACAAAAACACAATTTTTAAATTTTTTGTCTGTCTGTCGGTCTGTCTGTCTGTCTGTTTGTTTGTTCCAGCTAATCTCCGCCATAAAAATAACTTAACTTTTTTTTAAGAATTGGGTTCCGCATGAAATCCATATTCCACGCGGGTGAGATCGCGGGGGAATAACTAGTACTCAATATAGATAAATGTATACTTATCTTTATTTATTTATTATTTAATAAATAAATAAAAATAAGTATTAATAATTTCTAGACAGATCTCAACAGATATTTCGTTAATAAATTGCCATCAATACTGAAGCATTCTTTTATATTTAGCATCCATTTAACACAAAAAAAAAACTGATAAGAATACTTTTTAAACAACATGTAATCAATAAACGATAATCGCGTATAGTGAATTTCGAGGTAAACCAGCATGCGACGACGCGGCCCGCGCCTTGCCGCCACTTGCGTTTGCCGCGCTTTGTCTCGTCACAGAGTGGCGAAATCACAGTAATATAGGTATTTTATAAACAGCACCTGTCTAATATTATGAAATATGTAGATAAAAATTAAAACTTACCTTGATAAATGTATACCCTTTTGTTTGTAATATTTTTTTAGACCTCTCTTCAATCGTTTCTGCTTATTCCCCATGTTTTACAAACTAAACTTTAACATTAATAAAACTGTACAATAAATATAAATATAAAACACTACTATTAAACAAGAATCAGAAAAAACCTACTCCACTATTAACAAAATTAAATTTTTGAAGTAATATTTTACGATTTTATTTCGTAGTGCTGAGCTCTCGCAACGCGGCGTACGTCCACCTAGCAACACGATGCTCCCCGCACTGAATTCGTGGACGAATGCGGGGGTGATATAGACGCAGTATTTAATCGGGACGCATTTTTAATTTATTATCATAAAAATAATACATATTTCTAAAAAGTAACCAAACCAAATTATTTTATTTTGTATTGCAAAGCAGTAGATATTTTTTTATATTCCTTTGATAAACAATGAAGGAGCAAAGTGGTTTCATCTCAACGATTTGGAGGTGATTTGGGTATTTTTTTATTTATTATGTGACACTGATAGAAAAATTATGGCTAAACCAAATTACGTATCAGATCATGTAGATTACTAGCAATTTTTTTCATATGTAATTTCTCTGTAAGTGTCGACGAAAAGTTGGTTCATCTGCACGCTTTTTTCAAGCTTTTTGCGAGAGAGCAGCCTTAATAGTAAAGGCACTTTGTTCATTCATATTCAAAATTTCAAAACACTTTATACACAAACACCGTGTCGAAGACTGAGGAAAAGAAACGACGTTAGACCATCGTTAGACAATGCACGGCCTTCAAGCCACACCTTCGTGCCCGTCGGAGAGCGTGAGGTTTTTTTCGTTACGAAATTTCTGGATTTTCCCGCACTCAAGGCCCGCGATAGAAGCTATGCAATAGCTTAAAATTTTTGGAACTACAAAAGAACGTACGTGATAGAGCTACGTTGCAGCTATAATATAGTTGTAGCACGAAAGGGTCGGCTCAACCTGGGCAGGACCGCGCCTTTACAGAATACTAGCGTTAAAAGTAGCGTTATGCTGCTGTGTTTCGTATGGTGAGTGTAGAGAACCGGAGGCTCTTATTCCTCAGGGGTGATAATGCATTTGTTTTTTGTTAATCAATTGAGGATAAATGTGGATGTATATGGGCCATATAATCTACTTACCAACAGGTAAACAGTGTGCTCGTTTGTCACCAAATGCTATAAAAATAGGGAAGTATAATATGCTTACTGGCAATCTCCTATGATCTTCGCCGAAAGCAAAGAAATTGTTAATAGATCTTTTAAAATTTGATTTCCCATGCTGAAGGTAGTCAGCAGTTAAGAAAAAAATTATAAGTAAACTTACTTATTTAAAATTTGATAAATAAATATGCACAACACCCTCTATAGATGACATTGGTAAAATACTGTACTTTTTTACTAAGATAGTAGGGTTTATAAGTATTTATTATTTATACGTTATTCTCTATTACTTTTGTTTATTGCGTTTAGATAAAATTATATCACTATAAAACATTACAGTCACTCAAGCCACCATTAAACAAGTTCATATTTATACTTCGTACCCATACTTTAGAATATTAACCATAACTTTTGTTAGGATGAACCGATTTTATTAAAAACATTTCATAATTGTCCTACCTAAATAAACATACAATTCTAAAAATGATATAAATGTATTCAATTACCTATTTTTAATCCATCTCAATCAATTTTTGTTACAAAAATATAAAATATACAGCACCTGCAATTTATATTGTTACGAGCTTGAGGGTCGTGACAATAAAAATTGCCGATAAAAAAACTTAAAACACTAATAATTAAACACAATAATTCACTTTATTCCGCTCCGAAGCTTCGCTTGTCTCGCCAAATCCAATACTGCCTCGATCGCATCTTGCAGCGCCTATTTTTATAAATTAGCAAAGAAATATCCAGAATGTTCAAGTAAACACGCGAAAGGTACCGAGAGTTCGAGTTTTAAACTTCAAGAAGTATAGTTCTTCGGTTCGAGACTAGATGGCGCTAGTGTCGTCGACTTGAGCGCGTAATACTGCCCCCTCCTATGACATGCTCGTCCCGAGCATTATCGGCCCCATAATAACGCGCTAGGCTATCCACATGGACGATCTTAGGAGTCCCTCTTGCGCCTCTCTGTATCCGGTAGGTTACATCGTTGATCCTGGTCACAATCCGGTACGGGCCGTCCCATTTAGCTTGAAGCTTAGGAGATTTCCCTTTGCTGCGGACTGGATTGTGCAACCACACAAGTGAACCTTCGTCGAACCCTTTGTTGTTCATTTTGCGGTCGTACCGGGTTTTCATCTTTTCAGACATTTGCTGGCCCGATCGTCTGAAGTGCTCATAAACGTCATTCATTTTGTTCCGCAAGTCATTTGCATAATCGGTTATACTGCGTGGAGCATCAGGTGGTATCCCGGTGATCAGGTCTGCAGGCAGCCGTAATTCTCTTAAAAGTTTGCGAAAGCTGGCGTCACTGCTGTACTTTCGTGAACAGCGCTTCGATATGACAACAAAAACGGTTGTATGTGCTTGTCCCAATCTCGTTGCCGATTGTCTACAACTTTTGCTAGGTACCTCTCCAATGTCCGATTAAATCGTTCTACCATTCCATCAGATTGCGGGTGATAAGAATTCGTTCTTGTTTTAAGAGTACCCATAACTCGGCAAGTTTCCTGGAATATTTGAGACTCAAAATTCCTTTCTTGATCGCTGTGAATCCCTAAAGGTACTCTAAACGACAGAAGACTTCATGAACTAGTCTATCTGCAACTGTTGAAGCTTCTTGATTTGGAATGGCGAAGACTTCTGGCCACTTAGTGAAGTAATCCATTACAACCATGAAATACTTGTTACCGCTTTTACTCTCCGGAAACGGCCCCGCCACGTCAATGGCTATTCTCTCCCATGGTGCACCAATATTGTACAACTTCAATGCACCTCTACTACGAGTCTGAGGTCCCTTTACAGCCGCACAACTTGTACATTTGCGACACCAGTCCTCGACATCGTTTCGACAGTGGACCCAGTAAAACCGTTCTCGGATCTTCAGTAGAGTTCGTTTAACTCCCAGATGGCCCCCTGAACAATCATTATGGTACAGCTGTAGAACATCCGGTAGTTTAGCTTTAGGGACAACCATTTGCAAATGACAGCTGTCTCCCCGAACATTTTCCCATTTACGACACAGAACTCCGTCCTGAAGCAGCAAGCTGTCCCACTGGGCCCAATAGCTTTTAGTGGTCGAACTCATCGCTGAGACGTCGCTCCACTTAGGCTTGGTAGCACGGGCCTTCATCCATTCCAGAATCGGTCTGATGTCCGGATCTTCCAGCTGTGCATGTCATAGGCTGTCCTTCCACTCGTTGCTGAGGTGGTCTGTCCTGAGCATCCTCACGGATACTACTTACTTATTCTCTTGCCTAGTACAATGTTTCCAATCTTCAGGACAAGGTCTTCTTGACAACGCATCTGCGTTGCCATGAGATTTCCCGCTGCTATGTCTGATAGTAAAGTCGTATCCCGGCTGCTGCTGGGCGGTGATGTTAGCCGCACTTCCCTCCTGGGATCGTTCATCTTCCCTTTCTAGGGTTCTCTTAGGGCAGCTGGATCGAAGATGGCCGTTTTCCCCACAGCCGATTCACCTAGGGCTGTATCCTTTGTTGCGGTCGCGAACTGTAGCTGCTGCAACCTCCCTGACGCGATGGAAACGATGATCCTGCCGCACGGCTTCTACCTCCAGTGCATGGGCCAAGGCGTCCTTAAGCGTCTCGTGGTGCCCGAGCCTCACAGCAGCTCTGACTTCCAGGTCGCGGATGCCGTCGATGAATGTCTGCACCAGGTTCCCTTCAATGAGCGCAGGTACAGACCGGTATGCTTTTCGCACCAGCTTCTCCACCTCAAGGGCCCACTGCTGCAGGTTTTCGTTGCTGCGCTGCACACGATCTTTAATCTGCGCGCGAAAGAAGTGTTCCAGGTGAGCGTCGCCATATCTCGCCTCCAATGCCTCAACGAGCTGCTCATAGGTCACTTTCTCACCGAGAGCTTCCAACACGGTTAAGGCCTGGTCGCGCAGGCCTAATGTGAGAGCAGTCATGGCCTGGCTTTTATTCCAGCCGTTCGCCTCCATAACGGCCTCGAACTGGATTTTATAGGCTGACCAGGAAGAAGTCCCGTCGAACGGTAGCACCTTGAACCCACGTAGCGAAGGTGCTGTAGCTACTACGTGAGCTGTAGTTCCATCCCCAAGTTTGAGGTCCTTCAGCGTTTTCTTCACGTCAGCCATCACGTTGTCAACCCGATTGTTCACATGGTTGATTCGGGTCTCATGTTCTTCGATTCGGGTTTCAGCTTCCAACAGGCGGTTGTCATGTTGAGCAACCCTATCCTTCACCTCCCTTATCTCTTTCCCAAAGGTAGCGTGAAGGTCCTTCATGAGGAGCATCTGTTCCTCCTGCCGGCGGGCCTGTTCCTCTTGTCCGCTCTGCAGCTGCTCTTTAAACTGACGGGCCTGCTCCTCCTGTCGGCGAGCCTGCTCCTCCTTTCGGCAAGCTTGCTCCTCCTGTCGGCGAGCCTGCTCCTGCAGCATCACCATCAGAGCACCTAAGTCAGGTGCTGCAGATGTAGGAGCTACCGACGGGCCTGCAGCCGGTGGCTGGCCCTCCGACGTCTGCGGCGTTGCACCACCAAATCTTCGTTGGTCCGTCTCCTGCTGGCGCTGACTTCGGGTACGGACACCCTCCGTTTCCTCCTTAGGTACAATCGGCATGATTTTATCCCACTTCTGACACCAATTCTTACGAGCTGAAGGTTCGTGACAATAAAAATTGCCGATAAAATTACCTAAATTAACACTTTAATTTACTTTACACAAATTAAAACTTAAAACACTAATAATTAAACACACTAATTCACTTTATTCCGCTCCGAAGCTTCGCTTGTCTCGCCAAATCCAATACTGCCTCGATCGCATCTTGCAGCGCCTATTTATATAAATTAGCAAAGAAATATCCAGAATGTTCAAGTAAACACGCGCAAGGTACCGAGAGTTCGAGTTTTAAACTTCAAGAAGTTTAGTTCTTCGGTTCGAGACTAGATGGCGCTAGTGCCGTCGAATTGAGCGCGTAACAATATTTTTATATGTATAGATGAAAGTATAATCCAGCCTAAATGAAAAGCTTTTGCTTTTTGCTTTTATAATTGTTAAAATAAAACGTTACTCATTTAGTGTTTAATGTCAATTCATTATAAGATATGCTTAAAACATATTTTTAACAATATAAAAAAAGGATTTCTTCAAAATGATGCCCGATTCTATTACATTAGCTTAACTTAGATACATTTACATCTGTTTAACTTGGAAGGCTTCACAGGTTTATTTGCTCGCAAGGGAGGAAAACGAGAGATGAATACGTACACATGGGATAACTTAGAAAGAGATTTTAGATAAAATGTTAATAGCAGAAAGCTGTAAAGCTGTAGAACGTTCGAAAAATAAATCTAATTTACTTTTGTTTTCTTACGGTTTATGAAACATTCATTTCGAGTTGGAATTTAAAAATTGGTGATTTTATAAATTTTTATAAGCTCTTATCGAATTTCTACTTTGTCAACTCATTATCATTGCCGCTGGTGTCATATATGCCATATTGGAGAAATGGTAACAAAAAAATAGTTTTTGACAATATCTCATTTTCAACTCATTTTAAGATAAAAATATTTGTATAATAAATTAATTACACAAGATCGAATTTTCTATAATTTATGTTATAATTTTTTTTTTGTAAAATTAATAACTTTAGCATATGAGCATTTCCACTGTACCGTGAGGTAGAGTAAGTTGGCATTTTTTTTTCGTGGAGTCAGGTGCGCATCGCGACGAAACGCGGTCGTTTCGATATCGTTCTGTGCGTGCACCGTTCAGTGGAGACTCATTACAAAGGACAATGACTTCGAATACTGTGAAATGTTCAAACTGTAACATCGTAATTAACGAATTACTGACTTTTGTGCGCAATGTCATGGATTACATGGACGAGGAAAGTATACACCAGCTGTGTTCCACTTCCTTTTCAATTGACGATATTGTGAAAGCGAAATCGTTACTTTTTGAATCGATTCCGAATGCAAAGAAAATGCCATTACGCCGAAAAAAGGACAAGAAGAGAATGTCGAGAGATCTAGATGACATCATAAATTTAATGAAAAGTGCCGATCCTCAGATCTTCCCTATTTTTGTGGCTAAAGATTTACATTTAGTTCCGCCAGTGACCTTTGATCATGTGGATGTAACCCGGTTGCTAAAGGATATTATGTGGCTGAAAAGTCAACTATTTGCTTTAGAGGAGAAGGTAATAACATCGGATCAGTTTAATCTTCTCAAACAAGAGGTCGAGCATATGAAACAAGCATCATTAATTGATGATTTTCCGTCCCAAGACAATGTAAACAAAAGAAGAGGGACATGCTTACATAACAGTTTTGTGATGAATAGCGGACCTATAGGACTTCCCTATGTGCCTGAGTTTTTGCCTATAAAGTCATCGCATGCATCAGCTGTTGCCGGGGTAATCGACCGAACGACGTCAATGAGACATTCATCTTCAAAAGAGTTGATTGCGGACGATTCTGTTTCTTTTACTTACGCGCAAAATAAAGCGATGAAAGATACCGAGCAAAATGAGGCCCAGGCGCATACTGCGGTTTCGCCAATGATGAATAACAGCGATTGCCAGACGTTACCAGTATGCAGTGACAGTACGAGTGTAAGCGAGACAAAACATCAAGATGTGCGCGTGGAGGCCCCAGCGTCTGCGTTGGCTTCGACAAAACCAACTACTTCGGAGAACGGCGCGAACGCTCCCGATGGGCACAACCTTACTACTGGAAGTCGATTGACTGAGATAGTCCCCAAGCGCCTGCCTCACTCAAATGTAGCTCTTATTGACGCGCGAGGCGAAATCTCTGCGCGAGATTCTAGTGTGAAATGTGATCAAGTGGTAAGGGACTCAGAGTGGCAAATCGTGCGTAAGAAATCTGTAAAACGTTACAAGGTAATTGGACAGAGAGGCATTGCTCCCACTGCCCCTGACAGTAAATTTAAAGCGGCTGATGTGAAAGTGCCGCTTTTAATTTCAAATGTGATTAAAGAAGCTAGTGTAAGTGACATTATTAGTTATATAAAAGAAAAAACAGATGAAAGTGTATTCTTGAAAAAAATTAATATGCAAAAAACAAAACAGTACAATTCCTATAAGTTGTATGTTTCAAAGTGTAAATTAGATTTATTTTTAAAGGATAATTTTTGGCCAAGTGGAATTACATTTAGGCGTTTTGTGAACTTTGTGCATAAGACAGAGTCGGTAGTTAAAGCTAGTCAACGCATTTCATAATGAGTATAAGTATGTCTGAAAAATTAACCTTTTTTAGGCTAGTTTTAATTGCTTTTTTGTCACGCGGTCTATAGATGACATACGGAACATTTGTGGGATGTCAGATGTAGTCGCGCTTCAGGAGACATGTCTGCTCCCCCATGACGTTCCACTATTAGGTGATATCTCCAGTGACTTTGAATACATAGGTAAGTCGGCTTTGGATACGTCTATTGGCTTATTAAAGGGAAGACCATACGGGGGAGTTGCCATTCTCTGGCGGAAGGGCATTTTTGACAGGGTTACTGTGTTAGATTGCAGTAGTGCCCGCTTGATAGGTATAAGAGCTACTATAGGGGAGCGCACTGTCGTCTTTTTCTCAGTGTATATGCCTACTTACTCGTTAGACAACCTACCTATCTTTACAGGTGTGTTAGGTGAATTAAGCGCTATTGTTGGAAGCGAAAATGTTGAGAGCATAATTATACTGGGTGATTTTAATGCGCACCCACATGAACTGTTTTATAATGAATTAATTAGTTTTTGTTCTGATCAGAGTTGGATGTGCGCTGACATAGAAAAACTTGGCTTGCAGTCTAACGTGTACACCTATGTTAGTGCGGCGCACGGGTGCAGGCGATGGCTGGAGCACTGTGTTGTCTCAAACTTGGCCTGGCAAACCGTTGTCGAAGTGGAGATTATAGAAGACGTCTTTGTGTCTGATCATTTACCTTTAATTTAAATGTGACTTAAGGATTGTTAGGCCTAAATGGATAGCACGTGACTTACATCCTAGCTCAGTAATATGGGAGGAAAGAGATCAGAAACATATATGTAATTATCAAGAGCTCTGTCAGAATAGACTACGCGAGATTGATTTCCCCTCGGAGTTTACAGAGTGCAGTCGCGGGCTATGCAATTTGGATGAACACAAGTGGGTGTTAGACCGGATGTATGACAGCATTGTACGTACCTTGAGTGATGCGGCTAGCAAAACTAAGAAAAAACCTTGTAACAAGCCAAGTAAAAACAGACACCTCTGTGGCTGGAACAAACATGTTCAAGAGGCGCATCAGATGGCCAGGTTTAACATCAGGATATGGTTGTCGTATAATAGGCCATCATCTGGAAGGATCTATGATCAAATGAACGAGTTCCGCTAAATGTTCAAAAGTCGGCTAAAATGGTGTCAACGAAACCAGGAACAATTAAAAATGGACATCATAGCACAACATAGGGTGGACAAAAACTTTAAACAGTTTTAGAAGGCTACCAAGAAATGTGATGTTAGGCCTGGCCTCCCGGTGAGTGTGATGGGAATAGCGAGTCAGTACATATTGCGAATATTTTTGCTCAACATTTCAAAGTACGTTCCCCACTGGGGCCCTTAGTATCTGTGAATATTGCTAAGGGCGGATGTCAGTCGGACGTGCCACTGATGCGCGTTACTGCAAAGCAGGTTAGAGAGGCGCTAAAAAGAATGACCGGTGGCACGTCCCCCGGTCATGACGGTATTAGTGTGGAACATCTGGGGCATGCCGGGCCTCATCTGCCGAGAGTGCTGGCCCTGTTCTTCTCAATGTGCATAAGTCACTCTTATTTACCACGCGATCTCATAAAGACCATCGTAGTGCCCATTGTTAAAGACAGGACCGGTGACATCTCGAGCAGGGGGAACTACCGCCCTATATCACTTGCAACAGCAATTGCTAAGGTATTGCACAGTGTGTTTGACTCGGAATTAGATAAGTATACAAACATACACGACGCGCAGTTCGGGTTCCGACCTGGACTTTCTACTGAAAGCGCAATCCTTAGCCTAAAGCACACTGTCCAATACTACACAGATCGCAAGACGCCGATATACGCCTGTTTCCTTGACCTCTCCAAGGCCTTTGACCTTGTGTCCTATGAGATACTTTGGAGAAAATTGGCGGAGGGGGGCGTGCCGGCCGATTTGTTTTAAGTGTTTAGGTTTTGGTATTCCAACCAAACTAACTATGTAAAGTGAGCTGATTCTCTGTCGGAAGGATACGTGTTGGAGTGCTGGGTGAGACAGGGGGGGGGTTGACATTTCCCAAGCTCTTCAACATGTATGTAAATGACCTTATCGTGGAATTGAGCGGCCTGCGCGTCGGGTGTCGTATAGATGGCCTTAACATTAATAATATAAGTTACGCTGACGATATGGTGCTTCTCAGTCCAACGGTGGGAGGCCTAAGTGAAATGTTAAAGGTATGTGAGATGTATGCTACTGAGCATGGGCTGACATACAATGTCAATAAAACAGAGTACATGGTCTTTGAGGCCGCTGATAAATGTCACAATATTGCAGTTAATGTTACCCTTAATGGCATGAACGTGAAACGAGTCACTAAATTTAAATATCTGGGGCATATCTATTACTGGTGACCTCAAGGATGATGCTGACATCGAATGGGAGCGCAGGGCTCTGGCGGTTAGAGGAAATATGTTGGCTTGCAAGTTTTCCCGTTGTACAAAACAAGTTAAGATTACGCTTTTTAAAGCATACTGCCGGAGCATGTACACGGGGAGCCTGTGGGTCAAATACACCAAAAGATCGCTTGAAGCCCTGCGCATCCAATATAATAATATATTCAGGATGCTGTTGGGACTGCCTCGTTTTCGTAGTGCATCGGGGATGTTTGCGGCATACCGAACAGACGGTTTTAATGCCATCATACGCAAAAAAACCGCATCCCTTATTAGCAGGGTACGAGCCAGTCACAACAGCATTCTGAGGACCGTAGCGGACAGATATACTTCGACGCTGTGGAAATGTCTTGTACAGAGACTGATAACTGGGCCCTATCCACCCCCATGATGATCTGTCTCGGCAAAGTGTATTTATTTTATTTCCCTAGATTTTAAGCAAACCATTGTTTTTTTTTTCTTTTATTAACCCTTGTTATTATAATTGTTGTTATTATTATTGTGTTACTAATCCACATATGGATTTTAATTATCTGAAATAAAGAGTTTATTATTTATTATTATTAGTGTGGGGTATCTATATAGTTTTCTCATCTGGTTGGGATGTATAAATATATAATTATAAACGAAAATGAAAGGATAAATATACATAAATATCAATAACATGAAATAAATATAAAAATACATAAATTAATAAAAGCCTAACCAGATGGAGGCCCTCGGCAGGGGAGACCAAACGGCCGAGGGTTAGGGAGGAAAGGGAAAGAAACCGGCGGACGATGCGGGCGGTATCAAGGAGCACCGCCTTCTGCATTTGAACCTGGAGCGGTCCGCCACGTAGTCCCAGCCGCCTCAGATGACCCGAGAGGCTGACTGGGATTAGCCCGTTTGCAGAGACGACTACAGGAATAATTTCGGTCGGCAGACCACCCCACATGTCGGTCACCTCGTGAGCCAGGTCCAGATATTTTGTTTTCTTGTCTGTTTCGGCTTTCACGAGGTTCTCGTCATACGGAATGGTAATGTCGACCAAAAATATCCTTGACTGTGCCCGGTCCATCAGCACAATATCAGGTTTATTCGCAAGAATAGTCCTGTCTGTGATGATGGCCCGGTCCCAATAGAGCCTGGCGCGATCATTTTCGAGCACGGCTTCCGGCAAGTACTTGTAATACGGCAATTTCCGATCCACGAGACCGTATTTCAGAGCGAGCTCCTGGTGTAGAATTCTGGCTACTAGGTTGTGCCTGTGCAAGTACTCAGAGTTAGAAAGCGCCGAACAACCGGAGATAACATGCCTAAGTGACTCACCGGGATGGCGACAAGCTCGACAGATGTCGACGGTGCCATCCTTTAGGATGTATCTCCGATAGTTGTTGGTCTTAATAACCTGATCCTGTATTGCACAGACAAAACCCTCGGTTTCCCCGAAGAGATCACCAAAGCGTAGCCAGTGGAGGGAGGCTACTGTGTCTACGAAAGGCTCATGTAGAGCCTTGTAGAACCTCCTGTGGAGCTCCTTCTCCTTCCATACGGTCTCCCGGTCGGAAATGCTCTGCACTGCCGGGTCTTGCCATTGCTCGTTGGCTAAGGATAGAGGGGTAAGTCCTTTATCACAAGAAATGACGTCCTTATAGAATGGATCATCCGATCTCGCAAGGAAGTAATCACGGAGGCTGCACACTTCGCGATTATGCATGGTGAGCGCGCTCAAGAAGCCACGACCACCATGCTTCCGCGGCAAGTACAGCCTCATTACCGACGATCTCGGATGATGCATCCTATGGGACGTCATGGTAGTGCGGACTTTTCTATCCAGGGCGTTAAGTTCAGTCTGAGTCCACCTGAGTATGCCAAAGGTATACATGAGGACAGGCATGACCCAACCGTTATATGCGTGTGCCTTATTCACACCGGACAAAAGGCTGTTAAGCACTTTGGTCAAGCGTGCATAAAACACGTCGCAAACTGACTGTTTCATACCAGCCTCATCGATACCGATGTTCTGTGACATACCCAGGTATCGGTATATTTCAGCCTCGGAAAGGGTTCTTAAGTTGACGGGCATAGATAAGTCTATGCCCTCAGAGTCAGCAACCCTTCCCCTTTCAACATGGAGGACCGCACACTTATCCGTCCCCAGCTCCATTCTAATAGAATTGCTAAATTCACACGTGATGTTTAGCAATTCCATAAGATGGGAGCGACTGGAGGCGAATAATTTGAGGTCATCCATGTAAAAAGGTGGGTCACTTTTGTACCTCCTTTCCGAAGCCGAAATCCCTTCCCGGAGCCCTCCAGTAAAGTACTGAGAGGGTTCAAAGAGAGGCAGAACCAGATTGGACTCAGACAGTCGCCCTGGAATATACCCCTTCTTATCCTTATGCGGCTTTCCGCAGCCGTCATCCGCTCGCCTAGATGACAGAGGATCGTACTCACTGCCCCATACACTGCTCGAGGAAGTCTCGAACTGTATAGTCAATCTTGTACAGCTCGAGGACCCTCTTTAGCCATGTATGGGGCACCGAGTCAAATGCCTTTCTGTAATCTATCCAGGCGGCGGAGAAGTTCCGACGGTTGCGTTTCACCACTTTGCCAATGACCGCGTCAATGAGGAGTGGTTCCTTGGTTCCACGACCGCCGCCCCGACATCCATTTTGAGCGCGCGACATCACCTGATTTAAGTCCAGGTGACGAGCGATTCTTGCGCTCAAAATGGATGTTAGTGTCTTGTATATGGTCGGTAGACACGTGATGGGGCGGTATTTGCTCGGGTCTGTGGCACCCTGATCTTTAGGAACCAAATGAGTGATCCCAGTAGTGAAGAGGCTTGGGAGCGACTTCTGGTTGAGAGCCTCTTGAAACTGTCGGGCGAGCACAGAGTGACACACCATGAACCCCTTCAGCCAGTAGTGATGCAGCCCGTCAAGCCCCGGACTTTTCCAGTTCGGGGCCCTACGGACCGCCTCAGCTACGTCATCCGGCGTTATGATGACGGGGTCCATGGGCGTAATACTCGCACACTGACTCGCCACAACTTCCGTCCAAGGGCCCTCGTTGTGGTTTACGGGCTCTGACCACAGGCTGCGCCAGAATGCGACCATGTCGGCCTGATTTGGTGCAGGGCCCGTTCCACTTACTATTGGTCGCTGCAATGATTTATAGAGCCTCTTCTGATCACTCTGGAAGAGACGATTCTTGTTGAACCGTGTCGACCTCTCGGTATATCGCCGAATCCGCTTTCCCCAAGCAGCTATTCTTTGCTTCAGGTCGTCTATGCGCTCCGTCAGTTTTTGCATTATATCCGGCTGGGACAAACTAACATTTGTCCCAGCAAACGCCATCCTGACGGTGCGCACAATCCTTGGCCTGGTATTGCCTGACCTGAAGCATATCAGTCTGCCGATGAGGGCCCTAGCCTTTGCGATACGTTCTTCAATTCTTATTCTCCAGGCTGGGATAGCACTACTTTGTCCAGTAGCGCGTCCAGCCGTGGAAAGTTTGGCACCTATAATACGGCAGACTGCCAGTGCGGCGCCAAAAAGAATTGAGTCCGTATCGCAAAGGTCCCGGCTGGCTTCCAAATAGGTAACCAGCATTGGGTTCAGAGCCCTCACGACAGCCCGATTCCGCTTGCTTAGGGCTAAGCGGGGAAGTCGCGGTCGATTTTCGAGAGTCGTACTGCGCGTTTCCACAATCGCCTCTTCCAATGTACTCCTCATTTGCTCTAGTTCCAGTTCCTGGGCGACTGTTCCATCATCGTTTGAATCAACCACAACTGGCGTATTCACGGCGGCATCCAGATTTGCCGTATTATTATTATTATTATTATCATCAGTTCCAATCCACATGTGATGGCGAATAACATATAAAAATTTCCACACAACCATGAGGTTGAGTAAGTTGCGCGTATTTTTATCGTGATATAGCCAGAAGGTCCAATCCACAGGTAATACATTATTCTTCAAGATAATATTATCCAGTAAAACGCGTAAAGTTTCAGAAATATCTGACAACTTCTTGAAAAAAAAATCAATCACAAATCTTGGTACTCCCTCATAAAAAAATCGGTCTGTTGGGGTATAATGTTTTTTCCTTAATAGTGAGTTTAAGTAGTTTACAAAATCTTTAAATATTTATTTGTATTTTTCTGCTGAACATTCTAAAATTTAAGAATTAACGAACTTTGGTTTCGATATACACAAATATTAAACGAAATGCAGCTTGCATTGCGTTTAATATGAAAATATAGAAGTAGGAAATATTCATGACGTTACTAATAGAAAATACATAATATAAAATAGAATAATACTATACATTTGCTTGACTTCATAGTGCGTAAGAACTAAGTAATTTAATTCCTCCCTCCCCTTTCCACTATCGAGCAACAAGACGCTCGACGGCTCCCCATCCCTTTGCTGTAGACATTACATACTAATCATTAAATACTAACTAAATGGTTTAGTTTTTAGCAAAGTAATAGAACGATTTGTCAGAACATGTCCTTTCGTCTGATTACTATCTGAGTTGGATAAACTAAGGCAAAAGAAGTGGTGTAAGAGAAGTCTTTTCTTAAACTAGGATATTGCAATAGACCATACGATAGGAATTCAACAATCACTTAGTGAGATTAAAGTCAGACACTACCTTATAATAAGTAAAAAATGAGAGTCGCTAAACTTATATTTTAATGGGTGGGGGATTATAGCTTACAGACTATTTGAACCTACAGTGCCATTTACAACTTACAGTGTGCAGAGTGGTTCGAATTTAGGCCGAATTGAATCCCGCTCGGATATGTTTAGCCTATAAATATTTTTTTCAAGTCTTAACGTTTGATTAAATGAAATTTTGGCATGTATAACGACTCCACGATAAAAAACCCTGGTATTAAGTTGACTTAATGGTTTCTTATATTTACGCAAATACTACACAATAAATTATACTTATACGGATTTTATCGCATTTAATTGTAACTCTTTAATAATAATTAATAATTCTATTAATTACAGGATTTAAGCTGGTGGTAGGTCCCAGCCATCTTCTCCATTTTTTTAATTTTAAGTGTCTCGCAAATTATCATTAATAGAAATGGGTGTTCCTGCTAATGCAGGAGTGAACTAGCCTGATCGTGAGTGTAGTCTAGTATCGTTGTATTGGGTTAACGGTTTTTACATCAAGTTTTCGCATCAGACAAATGGGTAGGTTTTAATTATAGGTACTTATAGATACAAAGATTTAAAATAAAGTATCAAAAACGAGGATGGGATCAATGTAAAATAATTAAAATTTAATTCAATTATAAGACAAAATATTTGAAATAAATATTTTCGATGTACAATAAACTCGTCAATTAAGATATTATTATACGCATAAATTATTTGCTATTGTTTCCATTTGTAACAATAGGAATGGAAAATTATTTAAATATCAAACAAGGGTGAGGTCGGTTATTAGATCCCACTCCTTTCAACTCAAAGGGAAATTGCTGTCAATAAGCTTATCTTATCTTTTAAAGGCATTGTCTGTCGACAACTACTCTATAGAACCGCATTTAATTTCCGTTGCTTAATTTAAAAGTAGTCTCATGGACATTTCAAAGATTTATTCATTAGTTCGCTATTTTCTTGATTTTTTACAGAATAAATGTAAAAAGTAAGCACTACGTATTCCATCTGATGGTAAGTTCATGCTTTGGCATATACATATCGCGCATTCGTGGCACGTGTGACTAAATTGACGATTTCTCTAAAGTTTTGTATAAGAGCTATTTATAAAGCGTACGTCGTTAGCCGTGTAGTGGCGGTTAAGAATATCCACTACCCCATATCTTCCCGTGGGTGTCGTAAAAGGCGACAGAGGGAGACAGGCAGGAGATGGGCAGCAGCATCTTCCTGATAACAGCAACTGTACGATAAAAAAAACTGCGGTTGCCAACCCGCTCGCCAAGCGTGGCAACTATGGCAATATACCCCCCATGAACAATTACACAAATAGACGGCCCCCAGTCCCCGGCGGCTCCGCTATTCCTGGCTACGGTGGCGACCATGGTAACGGCGGGGCAGCGGGTGCTAAGAATCTCCGGTGGAGGTTCGGTTGCCACCTACGACGACTCGACCTGGCAACATTTAACGCACGCACACTGAGGACTGACGAGAAGATCCTGGAGCTGGAAGAAGAGATAGACAAGTTGCGCTGGAGTATTATAGGATTATCCGAAGTCCGAAGAGAGGGGGAGGACACGGTGATTCTCGAATCCGGCAACTTGTTCTATCACCGGGAGGGCGACCATCTGTCCCAAGGAGGTGTCGGATTTATCGTCCACAAGTCTCTCGTCAACAACGTTGTAAAGATTGGGAGTGTGTCGACGAGGGTCGCGTACCTGATACTCAGAATCACCAAACGGTATTCGCTGAAGGTCATACAGGTTTACGCACCAACCTCGGCACATTCCGATGAGGAGGTGGAGGAAATGTATGAGGACATTTCCAAAGCCATGCATTCCTCCAAAACCCACAACACGGTGTTGATGGGAGACTTTAACGCAAAACTAGGCACAAGAGAAAACGGTGAGCTGAAGTTAGGGAAATTTGGAATAGGGCAACGGAACCGAAGGGGCCAGCAGCTGGCCGACTTTATGGAGAAAGAGGGACTCTTTATGATGAACTCTTTCTTCCAGAAGCGGCCCCACAGGAAGTGGACCTGGTCGAGCCCCGACGGTTCGACAAAAAATGAGATTGACTTCATTATGACGACCAGACGCCAACTGTTCAGTGATGTCTCAGTGATCGCAAGGGTGAAAACTGGCAGCGATCACCGAATGGTTAGAGGCACACTGAACCTAAACGTTAAGTTGGAGAGGTCTCGTCTAATGAAGTCAACGCTCCGTCCCCCTCGTGCTCTAATCCAGAATCCCGAAAACTTTCAGCTCGAGTTACACAACCGCTTTCAGTGCCTACAAGATTGCAATGCAGTGGACGATATGAATGACAAGCTCGTGGAAACTGTCCATGCGGTCGGAGCTAAGTTCTGCAAGACCCGCCGCAGAAGAACACAAAAACTCTCCGATCACACTCTTAATCTCATGGCTGTTAGACGGGAGATGAGGCTGCAATCCTCAACAGATTTGACAGCATACAGGCAACTGAACAACAGATCTCCAAATGCATGCGGCGAGACTTACGCAACTTTAATACTTCTCGTATTAAAGAAGCGATCGAGCGGAACCAGGGCTCCAAAGTCTTTGCCAGAGATCTGTCTGCCAGAAAGAGCCAACTGTCAAAGCTGAAGACTGAGTGTGGCAACATCGTTTCCGGGACACCTGAGATTCTGAGTGAGATTGAGAGGTTCTATGGGCAGCTGTACACATCATCGTTGGAGCCACACTCAAGTGTGAGTAACGATCCAAGAGCAAGTCTTATCCGACACTATTCCGATGATATCCCGGACGTCAGTCTGAGCGAGATTAGAATGGCTCTCCAACACCTTAAAAACGGCAAGGCCCCGGGCGAGGATGGAATTACAGCGGAGCTTCTGAAAGCGGGTGGAACACCGGTACTTGAAGTCCTTCAGAAGCTCTTCAATTCCGTCCTCCATGGTGGCACTACTCCAGAGGCGTGGAGCAGAAGTGCGGTGGTCTTGTTCTTTAAGAAAGGCGACA
This sequence comes from Parnassius apollo, assembly GCA_907164705.1. Lineage (NCBI taxonomy): Eukaryota > Metazoa > Arthropoda > Insecta > Lepidoptera > Papilionidae > Parnassius > Parnassius apollo. The sequence goes on from CAJQZP010001217.1 coordinate 5,507,920, forward strand.
ACGCTCTCTTGAAGAACTACAGACCGATTTCCCTTCTGAGCCGCGTCTACGTGCTGTTTTCGAGAGTCATTACGAATCGTCTCGCAAGCAGACTCGACGACTTCCAGCCTCCCGAACAAGCCGGTTTCCGAAAAGGCTTCAGTACCATAGACCACATACATACCCTGCGGCAGATTGTACACTTTGCCTGGCGTATGTGGACTATGAGAAAGCCTTTGATTCCGTCGAAATTTGGGCGGTGCTGCAGTCCCTTCAGCGGTGCCAAGTTGACTGTCGGTATATCGAAGTGCTGAAGTGTTTGTACAGTAGGGCTACGATGGCTATCCGAGTACAGAACCAGAGCTCGAAACGTATCCAACTGCAGAGAGGTGTAAGACAGGGTGACGTTATATCCCCGAAACTTTTCACCGCTGCTTTGGAAGACGTTTTCAAGCTACTGGACTGGAAAGGATACGGTATTAACATCAATGGCGAGTACATCACTCACCTTCGATTTGCCGACGATATAGTCCTTATGGCAGAATCGCTGGAGGACCTTAGCACTATGCTCAATGACCTCAATGGTGTCTCCCAACGGATAGGTCTTAAGATGAACATGGACAAAACAAAGATTATGTTCAATGTCCATGTCACACCTATGCCGGTAGTTGTGGGGAGCACTATGCTCGAAGTTGTTGACGAGTACGTTTACCTGGGACAAATAGTCCGACTAGGTAAGTCCAACTTCGACCGAGAGGTCAATCGACGGATTCAACTCGGCTGGGCAGCGTTCGGGAAATTACGACACATCTTCTCGTCAGGTATACCTCAATCTCTGAAAACTAAAGTGTACAACCAGTGCGTGTTGCCAGTGATGACTTACGGATCAGAGACGTGGTCCTTCACTGCTGGCCGTATGAGGACGCTCAAGGTCGCTCAGCGAGCTATGGAGAGGACTATGCTCGGAGTTTCTCTGCGTGATAGACTCAGAAATGAGGATATCCGCAGTAGAACCAGAGTGACCGACATAGCCCAACGGATTAGTAAGCTGAAGTGGCAATGGGCCGGCCATATAGCTCGAAGAACCGATAACCGATGGGGAAGAAAGGTTCTCGAGTGGCAGCCTCGTACCGGTAGGCGTAGTGTAGGGCGACCCCCCACTAGATGGAGTGACGACCTGGTAAGATATGCAGGAAGTCGATGGATGCAGGTGGCTCAGGACCTTGCTTTGTGGCATTACTTGGGGGGAGGCCTATGTTCAGCAGTGGACTTGTGAAGGTCTGTAATGATGATGATGATGATGACGTCGTTAGAATCGTTATGAAATAAAACAAGAAATTCCATACGAGTCATCACACTTTTAGTTCGTAATATATTGTCAAATCTATTTTGAAATTAGTGTAAACGGTTGTTTCCTCCTTTATTGTACAAAAGGCGTTATAATCATAAAATCAAACCTTTATTTGATAAATATTTTATTTTATTTACATATTGCCATACTCAGAGACTTTTAACGGCAATTTATGACGCCCCTTATTATATATTTAAAAAAGATCACTCTCACAGTCAGTTAACGGTCTATTAGCGTCTCTTAATGACAGTTAAAGTAAAGAACAGCAAAAACTTTACTTTCTAATGATTAACTTGACATTTACGTTGGAGGTTATATTGATATTTTCACTATTGATTTAATAGTTATTTTTAATATAATTTTAAACAAACTATAATATATTATTTAAACTAATTTTAGCAAACTTCATGTAATGAATAGGTACTAATAAAGTTGGCCATTCAAAAAATTGTACATAAACTTGACGGACCACAGATTAATCTTTTCGACAGTATTTCGACTTTATGGCATAATGCGCACATGGTGAAGGTCTTCTGCTAGACAAAAAAATTTTTCTTACGCATTTCCTCTATTTTTGGTGATACTGATAACGATTAATAAAATTATATCAGACAAAGCCAACGGCATTGTTGTTGTACCACTTACGTTTGCAGCAGCTTACGGAGGGTTGGGAACTTTTATTTTCTAACTTTCAAGTTAACTACTGTGATAATGTGCACAGGAATACTAGACTACTTAACTTACAAACTTACTTAATTATTACTGAGCTGTCTAAACATTTATACCTTGGTTTTGTACTATATTGAATATTCTTACGTCACATAAGTAAATTGAGTTATACCTTTAAAGACGTGCTGATTTTTGCTTAGAAGGCGAAAGATGACTTCATGACCTGTGTTGAATATTTTTAAATCATATGCTGTTATTTGTTTAGCAGGCGGTTCTCTATGGTAGGTGGCTTCCTGATTGCTTGCAAGGTCTCGGTAGGCATATATAGCTTACCTATGTACAAACTCAGCCTTAATTATCAATTTTATCAGATTGTTATCTTCGGAATTAGTCCGTTTTTCTAGGCTACTTCATTGCATTAGATGGAATTCTCTGAACAACATCAGTAGAAATCATGGCGAAAATGTTGGCAAATAGTTCTGTAAGGTTATGTGACCTAAAAAAACTAACAGAGATTTGTACAAATAATTGATTTAATTAATTTTAGATTTCGATTCCTAAATTCAGTCGTTCTCCTACTATATGTAATGTGAAAATAGCACACAGTATAGTACTTTTAATTCATAGGATACATTCAGCTGCGGAGACTCTAACCGTAATACTCCGTTGACTGCGGAGCTGTTTAATAAAATTGACGGCACATTGGGCGTAATCCGTTTAAACGCAAATTTCTTGATTTTGGTATATCAAATACTATGATACGTATACATTTCTGAATTCTCTATGAAATTTCCTATAAACTAGTACATATATTTAATAAAGTTTTAAACTAATTAGTATAACTAAATATTGCATAAAGTCAAAACTATCATATTTCTCAATGACACAAAGTTTTTTAATAGTTCATTTTTATTTTATTTTAATCTTACATCTATTGTTTACAATATTTTATGTGCAAAATCATTGGCTACAATACAATTTTTTATCATAAAACGCATTAATAATAAGCTTACAAGAACCCACAATCAACTTACACTGATGTAGAATGTAGTTCGGACCAGATACGGCATAATGCGGCGTAATGCTTTATTCAATAAAAAATTTTATTTTTTATTTTATTATAATGATTCAGTCTTGAACCTCTCTTTTTCTTTACATGATTCAGTCATCTTTCAATAGGTCTTGCTAAGTTTTAGAAATCTCATAAAGTATTTTATAAGTACTCTTAATGCCGATATCAAAATTTTAGGCGTAAGTACCATATTGATTGAAAAATTTATTATTTTATTTGAGGAAACAAACTTTAACAGCACTTGTACAGAAATAAAGATTCATTCATTCCTTTAAAAACCATAAATTCACTCAAGGGTCACTCCCGCTGATGTAGAGTTATAAATAACGTTTTTTGTAATCAATACCCAATGCACCATAATATATGTAGAGTGACAGAGGCGCCGCGAGGTGCGCAGCGGTTATGTTACATTTGCAATAACCAACAACATTATTTCTCCAAAAGCTAACATATTTCGTTTAACACAAATAATAGCTACGAAATAATAAAATTTAAAATAAATATATCTCTTCCTGAAATTAAAAAAAAATTATTTATGTATATTTTTAAAGAACCCACTTCTTATGCATTATACAAAAATATGCCACAATTAAAGTCCGATTCTGCACTTTTTTGTGCATCATGGACTAGTTCATTAAAACATTTTTATACGTGGTAGAGCCATGCTGCAGTTATATAAGTAGTATAGTTGTAGCACGAATAGGTCGGCTCGACCGGGGATGCTCTCACCGAACACCAGCGTGAAATAATAGCTTAATCCTTCTGTGTTTCGTATGGTGAGTGTAGAGAACCGGAGAGCCTTTTTACTGGAAACGAGGCATTCCTTCTTAGTCCTAACGGGTGACACGCATCTGCATTTTGATTTGTAATCGAGGATAGATGTAGATGTCTATGGGCCGCAGCAAACACCACAGGTGGACTGCGTGCTCGTTTGTCACCCTATCCTATAGAAAAAAAAACATACAAAATAAAGAGGTGTAGTCATTTCAACGATGAGAGCCAGATGGTGGCTCAGAAGAGCCGTGGTAGCTCAGATGATTAGCTCTCGCTGTAAATTTCACAGTACGCTAGCAAGCCGGGTTCGATCCCCGCTAGCAATAATAAAATTGTTAATTGCAATTTTAAGTGCTGATCTACCACGTGCTCGGCGGTGAAGAAAGACGTTGTAAGGAAACCTGCACGTCTGTGAAATAAGAAAAAAAATATTTCGAAGACATGTGAAGTTCGCCAACACGCATTGGGGCAGCGCGACGGAAACTTCTTTGCCCTAAAACCCTCTGAGAAATAAGCGGATGCCTTTGCCCAGCTGTGGGGCGTAAAAAAGGCTGTAACTTAACTAACTTTAGTATTCATTTCGACGATGAGAGAGCCCTGGTAGTTCAGATTGTTAGCTCTCGCGTTAAATTTCACAGTACGCTAGCACACCGGGTTCGATCCCCGCCGGTATCAATGAAATTATTAATAGCAATTTTAAGTGCTTATTTACCTCTTGCTCGGCGGTGAAGGACAACATCATGAGGGAGTCTGACTGTCTGAAAAATAAAAAAAATATTTCCAAGGCATGTGCAGTTCACCAACACGCATATGGGCAGCGCGGCGGATACTTCTTTGCCCTAAAACCCTTTCAGAAGTGAGGGAAGGCCCAGCAGTGGGACGGAAATAGACTGTGTAACTTAACTAACTTAACAATTTCGATGATGATAGTCTGAAATAATTAGCTGAACAAATTATAGCTAGGCTATAAGTATAAAATTGAATAAATATATAACATAGCTACTCATTTCTTTAAAAGGCTCCTGGTACTTGTTGGATTTACTGTAGCTACAGTACAATTCATTTACGAATGGTACTGTAGGTAGCAGCAATCTTGCTCCAGGTTGAAACATAACGCAACGTTACACGATTTCCAAAGCACATACAGTTAAAATGTACATTAAAAAAAAAACAATATAAGAAATATGTGTCTGAGGTGACCTTAAAAACCACAACCTGTTCATATTAAATAAAAAAAAATAAAAATTTCAAATATTGAATAATATTAAAAAATATTAAAATAAAAATATAAAAAAAGCATATTATGTAAATACTTTCTAATTTTCTGATTTAATAAATTGTTTAAAAAATTCCGAAGTCTTGTGTTAACATACATGACATATCCAAATGCCACATTCAATTTTTCATAAATCATCGAATAATCGTGGAGTCAACCAAGCTCCATTTCTCTGCTCGAGGGCGCTAGATTCTTTACCATTCTAACCATTCAACCGAATTTGAACTTGATGCAGTATGGCAAACTTTAGTTCCTTTTTTAGCCACCCGCAAAACAGAGAACTAAAATTCACTACTGCGGACGTCTCAAAAATGGGCACTATGGCACCTATTGCGTATTTACCTTAAAATTTTGAAAATAATGCACTTTATCCTCATTTTGATGTACTAAAACTATGAACGATGAACAATTACACATATTTTAACAGAAAACTGACAGTCAACACTAAAATTTTACGTACATTTCAAGTCAACTTTCCTCAACCAGCATGTTAGTTCTAAGATAGCAGTTTGCTTCATACATATTAAAAAAAGATTTTACACGTACTTAATAAGATAAAACACAAAATGAACTTACAAATAAGAAGGTAACTTACTTAGGCATTGTTTTACAATTCACACACAATAAATATAAATTAATACAAAATAATTACAAACAACTTCGTTGTTAGCGCGCGTCAATCACACTGATGGCTGACTCAAGGAACGGACGACATTTAAGAATGGTTTAAATAAAATATACTACTAAATTGTATAAGCTGTGGAGTTTTTATGCTAGCCTTTTTTATCCTGTACACATTGACATATGGTAGAATGAGTTAGAAATAGCGCATAATGCTTTGTTTCTTCATTAAAAGGGCGGGTAAAAATGTCTAACACTTGGACGCCTGCAGTCAACGGAGATATTTTCGTGTCCAAGTCTTGGACATCCGCAGTTGAGAGGGTATACATCATCGGGATCTGTATTTTCTTTGTTATTAGGGCATTTTTAAGGTGGTAGAGCTATGCTGCAGTTATAATAGTACTGTAGTTGTAGCACGAATGGGTCGGCTCGACCGGGGAAGACGACGCTCTCACAGAATACCAGCGTCATATAGTAGTTTAATCCTGCTGTGTTTCGTATGGTGAGTGTAGACAACCGGAGACCATTTTTACTATAACTCTACAGTTACTCTACAAACAAATTGGTTGACTCAAATATCTTAAAATCAGATGAGAATTTTTTTTCGCTTTAGTCTTAAGTAATCAATACTGATATGGTAAATAATTCTTATTTCGAAAATTTTCTTCCAAGTGATGCAGATTGTGACGATATAATATTCTTACCCTCAATAGAAAGGCTGTAAATCATATCAGAAAGCGGAGATGACTCTGAAACTAAAGAGCTTACTGTATAATACAAGCAATCACGAGCGTTGTTCAAATAGAAATTTTATATGTGGAACGCCCCAGCGTTAACCCGTGAGAAGGCGCGCTATGAGCAATTTGCTCACACAAAAATTTAATTAAAAATTTTTTTGTCTTTCCCTTGCCACACCAATTCAAGCACTTAAGTACCTTCCTAAATATTCACCCCCTCTCCCCTGACGCATTTTTCGATCCGCTCAGTGGCGTTGCGACCGCGCAGCAAGGCGTTTGTGGAGGCCGTGTACCAACGTGCGGCAATTTACTCATCACGCGCCCATCCGTGTGAGTATTTATTTTTGTGGTTTAAAAAAGTTAGATTGTTATTTCTGCCATATTATTTCTTATTATTAAATTATTATTATTATTTGTTTGATTTATATTAGTTGATTATCATGTAAAAACTCTTTAGTAATAATGTTATTATTTTTATTTTTCTTCTAGCTACACTACAGATACAAAATGGACGATAGAATGCAAGCACAAATTCGTTCGTGGTTGGAAGAGGATTCTGGTGATGAGTTGGATGCAGATCTTGAAAATGGGGAACAATATCGTGTTGACACCATAGAAAGCGATAGTTCTGTCATCCGTAGTCCTCACGAAACTGATACGGAGCATTCGTCGGATGAAAACGATGCTGATATTTCTACTCCCGCGACTTAACAACAAAGAGGTAGGATCCCATACTATATTGGCAAAGATCATTCCACAAAATGGCTTATCCACAAGCCTTTACGTAACGTACGTACTAGGAGTTATAACATAGTTATACACCTGCCAGGAGTAAAAAATGTAGCTAAGAATGCCAAAGAACTATTACAATGTTTCTCATTGTTTGTGGATGATACCATGATAGACAAAATAGTCCTGTACACGAATGTGTACATAACTAAACTACAAGAAAAGTTTTCACGTGAACGGGATTGCAAACTTACAGATGCAGTTGAAATAAAAGCATTGATCGGAGTTTTGTACATGGCGGGCTTGAAAAATATCTGTCATTTAAATGTTAAAGAAATGTGGCTAGATGATGAAACAGCATGTAATTTTTTTAGAGCAACCATGTCAATAAAAAGATTTTTATTTTTGTTACGGGTTTTGCGATTCGATGACATAAATACTCGTGATAACAGAAAGGAAACCGACCACCTGTCACCAATCCGAGAAATTTTTGAAAGCTTTGTTGCTCATTGTAATCAAAATTACACACCCGGGGAATACTGCACTGTGCATGAAATGTTGGAATCATTCAGAGGCCGCTGTAAATTTAGAGTTTATATATCCAACAAACCCGCAAAGTACGGCATCAAAATCTATGCACTTGTAGATTCCAAAACCTTCTACACAAGTAATTTGTAGATTTACGCCGGGAAACAACACGCAGGGCCATTCAGTTTGAGTAACTCCGCTGCTGATGTAGTGAAGAGAATTGCACAACTCATATTGAACACCGGAAGAAATCTAACTATGGACAATTATTTAACATCCATACCGTTGTTTGATGAACTGAAAAACATCTACAGAACAATTGCAGTGGGAACATTCCGCCTTCTTTTTTGTCAACAAAGGATAGGCCAATGCCAAGTTCAATTTTTGGTTTCGGTGAAGATAAGATAATCTTATTATATGTGCCAAAGAAAAAACAAAGAAGATTGTCCTTATGCTATCAACACTTAACACAATCTCAGGTTTAGCTTCACTTCCAGTTTCTTGGTCTATAGCGTCGTCATTAACATTTTATAATTCTACAAAAGGAGGCATAGATGTTGTAGATCAAAAGAAAGAGGATTATTCCGTTGCCAGAATCACATCAAGATGGCCAAGGCGCTTATTCTTCTCCATTTTGAATATAACTGGGATCAATGCCCAAATAATATACAAAGCCAATACAAACACTCTGATTGAGAGACGAACATTCCTGAAAGAGGTGGCTCTCGAGCTGGTGAAACCACATATTTCACGCCGGATTCGTATGGAGAACATATCCTCAGATCTCAAATTTCTAATGAAGCGATTTGTGTCGGCTCCTGTGCCTGTTGCGGAGCCAGGACTTTGTGCAATATGTCCTAGACGTAAAAATAGAAGGTCAAAAAAACCATGTACTTCGTGCAAGCAATTACTTTGCACCGAACATGTAAAATACATGTGTTCAGTGTGTTTCGAGAGGCACATTAGTGTAGATTTTATGGATGAATAACACTTTTTAGTTTTTGTTATGTAACAGTTTTTATTGTGATTTTTATGAAACGTGCCAAAAAATTTAATTAATACTAGGTTGTTCTGTTATTTGCGTTAGAAGTTGCTATTATGTTTAATAGTTTTGATTAAAATACTTGTTTTCTTACTTACTAAACCTTGTGTTATTTATTTAAATACATTATAAGCCAATAAATATAGAAACACTAAAAATATGAACATTTATGATAGTGTGAGCAATTTGCTCGCGCGCGCCTACTCGTGTAAGAAAATTAGGCGCGCCTTCTCACGGGTTAAAGAGCAAACGTGAAAAATAGAGCACCAGTCGCTGCATCACAAGTTTCGTTCTGTGTCTTCCAAGAAGTTTGAGAAAAAATATCTATAGAAGTACGTTTATTAAAACCTTCTATTCTGGAGTGCTCATCAGAAAATTTTGTTGACCGATTATCTTATTTTCGATGATTAATATGTGAATGTCTGAATCTAAGTGTTGAAACAACTAATAAGTCTTCTATTCTGAATTGCAGACGAAGCTTAAATATCAGTAAAGAACACCTTGTTTAATAGCTTCAATATCAATAAAAAATGACTAGCTTATTTCTCAGTACGCTCAGTATTTCTGTTTGTTCCACTAAGTCAGTGTTTGTTAACTATACCACCAGATGGTAAGAGATGGTGATGCAACTGAAGACATGAAAGCGTAAGAGTAAAGCGCACTGTTTTAGCTTAGCAAAAACTTATTCAATCTTCCCTTTTATTATTATTATTATCCCACTTTTCATTAATAAAGTTGAGGAGTTAGCTTGCCGCGCTGATTTATTGCCCGGTGCAGGTTACTTATGATGAATTTCTCATTTGGTAAATCAGCACATAAGAATATCATCTGTGCCGGTAGGGATCGATCCCCAAGCTCCTGAGTTACGTCGGCCCTAAAAGGTTTGCTATAAAATATTGCTATGTAATTAAAACAAAGTAAATAGCCTATATGTCCAGTTTTTGGCACAAGCTTCCTTTTAACCTTGACTATTCAATTGCGCACCGCCACAATGTGGCCTTTAAAAATCCTAGAAATGTTTGTTTAATTTTTCAGACATACAGATTTTCTAACGATAATTTCTTTTACTGCCGAAAAATCGGTGATACAGCTCTTAAAACTACATAAACAATTTCGGTAATAACAGCGAGGTAAAACTCGATTTCCTTGTTACTATGAAATTTCGAAATGAGCGCTTATCCCCAGAGTTACCTTGACTCTGAGCGTTAAGCCCCAAAGGTTAAGTAAGTAATACAACATACACTAAAACTTTAATACTTTGACAGCCGACCGTTTTCTAAAGCGTATTCTCTTGTACACCGGCCATTTTTTTAATATATTATAAGTTTTAGAAAAATAACTATAAGTGTTATATGCATAATGTTTCTTTATGTCTTTTATATATTGTCTATTTTTAAGATATAATAAAAAAACATATCATTATTAATTATTGTTATATTTGAAAACCCTACCTTACTTACCTACCTTGTTAACCTTAAATAGGGTGTGCAAATGCAAAAACCAAAAGCTCTAACATAAACGTGTTACATATATCAACCAGCGTAATTTGTGATTGTGTAATATTTTTGAAGAAAGGGTAATAACAAAGAGGTACAAAGTAAAAAGTAGTTTGTTTCAGTTCATATACACAGATATGTCAGCACAAACTTTGCCCCCAACTAAAAAAATCTAGGCCAAACCACTTACCATCAGACTTTCTCGATTGTCCCCTATCCTATAAAAACACTCTTGCCACTTTTTCCTGTATTTCGGTGCTCGGCATGGCAAGCAATGGCGCCGCAGCTAACAAAACCCTTCCTCACGCCTACAACACTCACCACATTTCGATGAGTGATGCATGTATGAGTAGCTAAAGAAACACCCTCATCCAAGTTTATGCGCCGATGACGTACTGAATGCGTGATTTTTAAATAAACGTTATGAAAGTTGACCACGTACTCAGTACGTCATCCGCGTCCTGAGGAAAGAGTGGTACGTACCCATGACGCGATCGGCTGTTAAATTGTTAATCTTACGCCTAAAGAATGACGACGCTACCGAAAATATATGTTTGCGTATTTATACTTCTGAAAACAAAAGAAAAACAAAATCAACGAATCATGCGAAATTTCCATAAATTTTATAAAAAAAGACTTGATATGTCAAAAGGCTTACTGATAATGTGGAAAGCTTAAGCCCAAGCGTAAGCTGTTTAAGAGCTTGGTAACATTGGCTATGTGAGCAATGGGTTTAATTCCCCTTAAATAGTAAGGGCCAATATGGCCTGAAAATGATTATTCCGAATCGAGGGTGTTTTTATATGTGCCATTTTTGTAAAAAGTACTTTATATTACAGACGCAATTCCGAGTATAATTTTCAATGATTTGCCAATAAAAATCTAATTTATTTTATATTACTTTCCAATTAATTTTTCATTATTATCGCCTGTAATATACAATTTCATTTTATCTAAAATGAGGTTGAATCCTTTTGGCGTGTGGCGAAAATAAAAATGCAAATTTGGGAATTGCCTGCCGGGTTAACTCGTGCCAATTTTACCCTTATAAAACCATTTTGCGTAATCTTCCTAGCGATACAGAATTAAAAAAAATCAGTAATAATATTTACATAATTATTATTATTAGTGTACTTTCAATCGCTACCAAAAATAAATAATTTATTATTAAGGTATATGCATGAAATATTCTCGTCAGATATTTTTATCAAGAACAGGACGCTTTTTCGGTCTAGGAGTTTGTCTGTTTGGATACTATCCTTTTACCATTTGCTACTGTTAAGCAGTAGTGCTTGCAAAACTTAGTTCCGGTCTGAGTCGGTATAGTAAGGTAGTTGATCTTAATTATCAGATGTAATGGAAAATATCGATCGCTGTACAAATACAAAATATTCCAAAAAGCAAACTTGATACAAACTTGACCAAGGTAAAATATTATTATTATTTTTATAATCACAGTTTTTCAATACAATATATTGTATCGCTAAAAGTACGTGGGCCTTTAAAAGTTTGTAGGCTAAAAGTCCTTTAGCTACCAGCGTTATTTTTGGTGTCGTTCCGTCACGGGCGAGGTCATGAAGTATCACCATAAATATTTGCCATATATTTTTTACATATTTTTTAATGAGATATTAGATTAAAAGTACATTATTGTTTATAAAAAGTATTTATTATTCTTAAAAAAGTCAGTCTCTTGACAATGAGAAACATTTACGGAATTAAGCACTCGTACTTAGAAGTTTTTCAAGACACTTAACAAATACGCTAAAATTTACAAAATAATAAACTTCAGAGAAACTTTTTATTATTTTTCTATAATATTGGAACTAGAAACATGTATTTTTAACAAAAACTTAAAATAAACACAGAAACTGAATAATTACAACGCCTCAATATTGCTATGAAGCAGTAACGTTAAAAATTAATCATTGCGTTGGCGTGGTAAACAGTAAGTAATTGCTATTGAATAAGACTTACAAGTAGTTTTTTGCAGGGCAAGTAAAGCATCTACGCTTGATTTTTGGCACAACAACAGGGGCAGTTATCCGTTATTACAATAGACTTTATATAGTTACGACGCGACGGCTCAATTTTTATTGGAATAAGATAGAACCCAGAGAACATAACCATTTGCAATTGAAATATTCACTATAGCACCAAACCTTGCATCAGGCCATCTACGTCTTCGACCTGCACATGAATAATTTAAACACTTCAAATCCAAGGCATCTACACCTCCTTATTACACTGAAATATATATATATATATATATATATATATATATATATATATATATATATATATATATATATATATATATATATATTATAGGATAGGGTGACAAACAAGCATACAGTCTATCTGATGGTAAATGGCTGTTGCGGCCCATAGACACCTATCATCCTCGATTACAAAACAAAATGCAGATGCGTTGTCACCCGTGAGGACCAAGATTAAATGCCTCGTTTCCAGTAAAAAGGGTCTCCGGTTCTCTACACTCACCATACGTGTTGTGGGTATTTGTATTATTGTATACGTAGGTAATTATGAGAGGAATAAATCAGTTGTTGTCTCGCTAAAGAACGTGTATTATTGCAAACACAACGTGGTGTCAGAAGTGGGATCATAAGCATAGTAAACGCTTAAAATTGAGGACTTCAATAGAATAATTGCAACATATATACATAGCATAATATTTATGAATAGTAGTAAACTGTGAAATAATTCTATAACGTGTGTCTTGCAATTAACAATTGAGCACGCGCGTCCACCTAACGAATTACAGTTAGAAAGTGGACCCGTCAGCAGGGCTGATGCCTGGAAGAAGTGGAGACAACGATTTATATTATTTGTGAAAGCTTCGGGTGTGACTCGGAGACATCGGCAGTAAAAGCAAGTTTACTTCTCAATTTAATTGGTTCAGAAGAATTCGACATTTATCAAACTTTTACGTTCACTAAAGAAGAGGATTGTGATGATGTGCAAATAATATTGAGTAAAGTTGATGAATATTTTAAAACTAAAATTAATGTTACGTCATTGCGGTTATTGAGTAAAAATTGTAAGTTTGCAACTTTAGAAGAGCTGATAAAGGATCGAATTGTGTGTGGTATAAATAGCTCAATAATCCGGACCGTTTGCTCAGATGTGAGTACCTAGACCTGGACAAAGCTGTGAAGTTGTGCCAGTCCGAAGAAATTTCGCAAGAGAGTAGCAGTCAGCTAAGTACTAGTGATATGTGTGCTAGTGTAGTGCAGGTAGATAGTGTCAAACAAAGGAGGGGACAACGCGACGAGCAGCGCGCAGGCGCCTCACGGGGCTCCGCGTTGCGCTGCCCGCGCTGTGGACTCGAGCGCTGTGCAATGCCTCGATGTCCGGCTGTTTACGCCACGTGTTTCATTTGTGGTAAACAAGGTCACTTCACTCGGGTATGTAAGTATAATTTAAATAGTAATAAGGCCCATATAAACCGTGTATATGGCATTGAGCGAAATCAAGATGTTACGCGTTCTATTGATTGTGAATCGTTTTTTTATAACAACCATAAATGGTCAAGAAGGTTGTTCAGATGGCTGGTTCGAAACATTATAATTTGAGAAGGATATCGAAAACTTTAAATTGGACACGGGGGCAGATATAAATGTTTTATCACTTGAAAGATTTTTGCAACTGGGTTTTGATTCCAATATAATAAAAAAATTATTGTATTAAATTAGAATCGATTAGTGGTAAGATAATACCAGTAAGAGGCATTTGCTATTTACAATGTTTTTATAAAAATGTTTGTTATTTGCCGATTTACATTTATATTGTCAAAGCGTGCCGGGACGACAGTCGTGTGAGAAGTTAGGGTAGGTCAAACTAATTCATGAAATTAATATATCAGACTATGATGACTTATTTAGTGGTATTGGGTGTCTTCCAGGAAAGTATCATATTGTTTTAGACGAATCCGTACCTCCGATGATTTGTAATCTTAGGAAGATTCCGTTAAGTTTACGTGAACGTCTAGCAGATGAGCTTAATAATATGGAAAACCAAGGTATAATAAGAAAAGTTTCTCATCCAACTCAATGGGTGCAACCCACTAGTTCTAGTCGCAAAAAAGGACAACGGGATTCGCGTGTGCTTAGACCCACGAGAATTTAACCGTTCAATGCGGCGCACGCATTTCCAATTGCCCACTGTGTCGGAGCTCGCAGCGCGGCTACACGGAGCACGCTTCTTTTTCGTCCTGGATGCCAACTCAGGTTTTTGGGCTATACAACTGGATGAGCAGAGTGTAGATAGCAGTACATTTGACACACCGTTCGATTGATATCAATTTCTTCGTTTACCGTTCGGTATTAATTGCTCATCCGAAGTATTTCACGCTAAAATGAGGCAGCTTTTAGAAGATTTAGAAGGCACAGATAGTTTTATAGATGATATAATTGTCTGGGGACGGAACAAGCATGAACACGACATAAGACTAGTTGCGTTGTTACAAAGAGCTAGAGAAATTAATTTAAAATTTAATAGAAAAAAATGCAAAACAGCAGTTGAAGAGGTTACTTACTTGGGGCATATTTTTGTATGAGGCCGTAGAGCGTATGAGGACCGACCCTAATAAAGTAAAAGCCATTTCTGAGATGCATCAATCCTCAGACAGAAAAAAGTTTAGAAAGATTTTTGGGAGCCGTTAATTATTTATCGAAATTTATTGAATGTTATTCTGATCGCGCTCTTGCCCTAACGAATTTATTAAAAAAAGATAGTAGTTGGCGTTGGGAAATTAGTGAGCAGATAGCATTCGAAAAGTTAAAAGAATGTGTTTGCACAGCGCCAGTGTTGGCATTGTACGACGTATCTCAGCCTGTCTTGTTATCGGTAGACGCGTCTCGCGATGCACTCGGTGCGGTACTACTGCAGGGTGGTCGGCCGGTCGAATACGCCTCGCGAACTCCTACAGATAAGCAACGCCGGTATGCACAAGTGGAAAAGGAATTGTTGGCAATTGTGTTCGCCTGTGAACGATTGCATCAGTATATTTTTGCAAAAGATAATTTTGTCGTAGAAACAGATCATAAACCATTGGAAAGTATCTTTAAAATACCATTAATGTCCGTCCCAGCCCACTTACAACGTATGATGCTCAGAATACAAGACCATGACTTAGTCGTTAAGTATAAACCAGGAAAATATATGTATATTTGAGATGCATTGTCTCGAGCGCCGCTTCCCGATTTAGTATTAGATAATAAATTAGATAAAAAAATTCTGTATCAATTAAAAATAATTGTAAACAGTATTCCAATTTCAAATAGCAAGTTAACACTGATAAAAAATGAAACGAAAAAAGATTAAAGTATGTGAAACGTTGTTCGGTGTGCAGGGAGAGTTCAAACGCACCAGCTAAAGAACCCATGATTCCAGTGGAAATTCCTAATTTGCCCTGGTTTAAGGTGGGGTCTGATGTATTTGAATATAGAATGAAATATTATCTTATTTGATTATTACTCTAGTTATGTTTAAAAAAAATTAGAAAATATTACATCACAAGTGGTTATACGCGGTATGAAGGAAATATTTTCAGGACACGGTATACCTGAAATACTTATAAGTGATAATGGCACTCAATATACTAGTCGCGAGTTCAAACAGTTTAGTAAAGATTGGGGCTTAACTCACATTACACCTCACCAAACTATCCACAGGCTAACGGAAATAGTGAACGCGCGGTGCAAACCGTTAAGTCTTTGTTAATTAAAGCTCTTAAGGGGAATAGTGACTTTGAACTTGCTTTATTGAATTACAGAAATGCTCCGAGACATGGTTTGGACTCTCCCACGCAATTATTAATAAGTCGCAGATTACGTTGTAAATTACCAGTTTGTGCAGATTTACTAAAACCACAAGTTGCAGACCCATCTACGTTTAATACAATACTGCAAAAACAGCAGCAGTCAAAAGTGTACTATGATAAACATTGTAAACCGTTGCCTAAACTTAATTTTGGTGACGAAGTAATATGTATGGATGGTAAGAAAAGAAGTCCCGCTACTGTAATAGGTGTAGGTGATACTTCTCGTTCATATGTAATAAATAATAAGCTAGGATGACCAATCCGACGGAATAGGCGTAATTTAATTAGGTCTTACTTAAGTCAGGATTTTAAAAATATAAAAAAAGATATTTTCATCACTGGAAATGGAGGGGGTGGCAATTTTGTGCAATGCAAAAAATAACAACAAAGCTCTGATAAGATATATCAATGTAACGAGAATTCTAGTTTAAGTGAAAATAAAATTGCTCAAAATGTGCTCAATAATAATAATAATGAGGCATCCACACCCTCACACACTTAGTAAGGCCCGACGACTCAACATTAAAATTAAATTAATTATTTTTAAGATATAAAGATAACAAATTTTAAGTTAGAGTTATATGAAATTTCGTTTGTTTCAGTTATTTTTTTATATAAGGGGGATGGATGATATTGTATCTTTATTAATAAGGGGAGATAATGTTTGTATTTGTATTATTGTATACGTAGGTGTTATGAGAGGAATAAATCAGTTGTTGTCTCGCTAACGAACGTGTATTATTGCAAACACAACATACGAAATACAGCACCAATAAGCTACTATTTCACGCTGGTATTCTGTGAGAGCATGGACCATCCCCGGTTAAGCCGACCCATTCGTGCTACAACTATACTACTAATATAACTGCAGCATAGCTCTACCATGTAAAAATAATTGTAATATATTGTAATACAATTTTTTTTCCGGTTTTTAGACTGCTCGTTTACTGAAATTTCATGGTACATAAAAGAAAGTAGAACTACGCCCGTTTTTTTTTTGGTACGGAAGATACCAATTTTTTGTCACGTACAAATCCGAATAATAATGATTCCACGGGTCCTGTTTAGTTGGGTAAAAATTCTCGTAGAATTTCTCTCTTGTTTCTGCGCAGCGTGTCAACTTATGTTATAGCCCTCTTTTAAGTGAATATCCTTCAACTAGACAGAAGTAAACCAACTATCTCCGATGACATTTCCGTTTGATCCATACAACAGGTCAGTAAGCTGTAGAACATCTTGAGTTGGCACTGATAGTGAACAATTTCTTTGAGTTAGAGGTTTTCCTGTGTATATAAATGCGTTGTTCTCTAATAGTGAACAATTTCTTTGAGTTAGCGGTTTTCCTGTGAAATTTGTTGTTTGAAACGTGTCAAGTGCCAATTTATCTGAATTAACTTTAGTTTACATTTGTATTATTATACCTCTATCACTGAAATTAAACCTAGAGTTATTTAATGGAATAAAATATCAATTTTTTTACATACTTTCATTGAGTTGGAAGCAAAGATTTGGTGTAAATAGATTGGTTCATTTGAGAATAAAATGATTTCATTTCAGCTGCTGTGCGTTGACTGTTTATATGTCTGATGTAGCTCATAGGAAATTGAGTGAAATCGTATGACCAATCGTATGAACAGAAGTATGAACGTTTTTGGCGGTTATATCTGCCGTGTCACTTCCAGGGATTCTCTTACCCAGAACTGAACAGAACTGGGTCCTTTTACCCAGAAGAGTTTAATATAAAGATTTTTAGTTTGACATTGGTGTAAGGTTTTGTGGATAATCACGACGAGAGATTATACCCCCAAAACTCTTCACCGCTATATTGGAAGACGTTTTCAAGTTACTGGACTGGAAAGGATACGGTATTTACATCAATGACGAGTACATCACTCATCTTCGATTTGCCGACGATATAGTCCTTATTAACACATAGGTCTTAAGATGAATATGGACAAAACAAAAATCATGTTAATGTACATGTTACACCTACGCCGGTAGTTATTTGAAGCACTAAGCTCGAAGTTGTTGACGAGTATGTTTTTCTGGGACAAATAATTCGACTAGGTAAGTCCAACTTCAACACAGAGGTCAATTGACAGATTCAACTCGGCTGGGCAGTGTTCGGGAAATTACGACACATCTTCTCGTCGGGTTTACGTATACCTCAAAACCTGAAAACTAGATTGTACAACTTGTTATTACATTGACATGACATGACGTGGATTTGAGATGTGATCACTCACTGCTGGATATATGGGGACGCTCAAAGTCGCTCAACGAGCTATGGAGCGGGCTATGCTTGGTATTTCTCTGCATGATGACCAAGAAATTAGAATATCCACCGTAGAACCCAGTGTTGCCGACCCAATGGATAAATAAGCTGAATTGGCAATGGGCCGGCAATATAGCTCAAAGAACCGAAAATCGATGGGGAAGAAAGGTTATTGAGTGTCAGCCTCGTACCCGTAGGCGTAGTGTAGGGCAACCTCCGTTGATTGAAGTAACGACCTAGTAAGACATGCAGGAAGTCGATGAACACAGGTGGCTCAGGATAGTGTTTTGTGGCATTCCGTGAGGGAGGCCTTTGTTCCGCTTTGAACTTGTGTACGGCTGTATTGATTATGATGATTATGAAGAGCTCAAATCTCCGGAGTCTATCACGAAGATAAATGATCTCCCCTAAAAACATAGAGCTGATAGAAAAAAATAATGAATAATGAGGTTAAACATTTCTATTAAATATTTTTATTCTTTTTTGAAAAAATATATTATATTAGCTTTTAGCTACCTCTTGTCTTCACTATAGTAAATATCAAAGGCATTACGTTAATTCTTAAATAAACAGCTCAATATATAAGAAACACAGTGAAGTCGTAATATATAAACATTGATAATCAATACATTTTTTTCATAAGTTTGCAAGTTATTCTCACGTGGTGGAAATAATCGAGCTTCTATTACCTTTACGCCCAATTTTTTTTGTAGAATTAGGGTGACAAGCGAGCACACACTCTAACTGATGGTAAGTGGATGCTGTGGCCCATAGAAATCTACATCTAAAAATTGTTTAATAAAATTCAGCGTAATCATAGAAAAAAACTTACCGACAACAGAGAGATGAACAGGGTCCAATGCCATATGTGTGGACATTTGGCTCGCTCCCCCTATGTACTGAATAAGAAGGCGCCAATTTTATTGTTCAAACACAAATGAATATCTCGAGTCAGTTAAATACTCATGGCGACCAAAGAAAAGAAGGTAAATTTCTTCGCCATGACTACGGATCTAGGATATCTATGGACATAAAAATAGAGTACATAATTATTTTAAAATATCTTAAGGTGATCCGAGATGGGTGTAACAATAAGTAACCTAGTGCGACCCTCGTGGCCGGTCTTATTAACGTAATCTCTTACGCCGTGTAGTCACAACGGCAAAAATGGGGCCACAAAAAAGCATAACAATTAATCCCCTCCTATAAAGTATCCATAAGGGAGATCTATATTTAGCACTGAACTTTGATAGGCTGTAATGATGATGATAATACTAATTCAATCATACTCATAACACAAGGTGAGAAATAGAGAATAAATAAATTAAAATTAAAAAGGGCTTTCTGAAAAAATCCTTCTATTTGTAACTACATGCCTACAACTTTATTTTTTTTTTCAATTTTGTTACTTCTTTCTGCTCCAAATATTGCCTTTGTAACAATATAAATTATTAATTAGCGAAATTTAGAGAAGTACCTAAAGTCAAAGATGCAAAGCACGTCATCTAAGGTACGAGACGTCTGGTATTCCGATCGACAATCCACCTGCCATGCATGATGCGTGAAGTGAAAAGCGACAAACAAATCAAAACCATATTCAGCAGTGCAGTTGAATAGTCTGATAAATGGAAAAGAAGAAAAAAATCAAGTTATAGAATTATAAATTACTTACAGTTTTATCTCCTAAATCATGAACACGACAATGTACGTGTGCCCTGCTCCCCAGCTGTGCAGTCACATGTTTAGTAATAGGATCATCTTCGAAGAATTGAAGGGGCTCTGAAGTATTAGTAGAAGAAGTTTCCACTACTACTTCAGAGGCGCTTCGGGATCCCTTCGGGATCTTCGTATAATTCCGTGAATAATTCATGCTAGATAGAACTGGCTATTATCTTCTCTTCACTGGTTTTTAAGTCTGAATAAAAAGGTTAATTAATATGAAACAACAATTTCATTTCAGAAGCCATCTTAATTTAGGCCTAAAATTCCATTGTACATACCGAAATGACATTTACTTTAGACGGCAGCGCTAATAAATGAGTAAATTGTAATTAAGGCACTGATTAAAAACGCATAATTTATTAACTAAAAAGTTTATTGCACACGGTATGAGAACCGTGGTAGCTCAGTTGGTTAGCGCTCACTGTAAATTTCACAGTACGCGATCAAACCGGGTTCGATCCCCGCCGGCACCGATTAAATTGTTAATTTCAATTTTAAGTGCCGATTTACCACGTGATTAGTGGTGAAGCAAAACATCGTGAGGAAACCTACATGTCTGAAAAGTAAGAAAAAATATTTCAAAGACATGTGAAGTTCGCCAACATGCATTGGGGCAGCGCGGCGGACAATTCCTTGCCCGAGGCCTGCGCCAAGGAGGGGGAACGTATATAAGCTAAAGCTTTAACATGGTATGATGTTATGGTCAGATCAGTCATATTGAGAAATACAAACATTTTTTATAGAATAAGGGTGACAAACAAGGTACACCTGATGGTAACAATGCGCATGTTATATGTCTTACTTATCTTATTATTGCTTATTTATTCGATTCTTAACGATCTTCTACTTAAAGTTTATAGTTTAAATACTTTATTTCTTATTAACAATAATTCGCTTATTAAGAAACTAAGGTGTACAAAATATACTTATATTGAGCGCACAGTTGAATATTATATTAAATTAAATAAAATGTGGGTTGTATTCTAATTTTATAAATTAATAACATCAACAGAGCATACACGGATCTTGTGTATTGGCTTCGCCATACTACATTGCTCCTTCACGTTGCTCATCGCTCTACTTCTCGTGCTCTGCGATGTTTTTTTTATATAAGATAGGATGACAAACGAGCACACAGTCCACCTCATGGTAAGTGGTTGCTGTGGCCCATAGACATCTACATCTATCTTCAATTACGAATCAAAATGCAGATGCGTTGTCATGTTGTGAGTATAATAAACATGATTCAAGCAATTTCTTGAAATAAGCAATGCTTTACGCCTCTTTTTAATTAATCGGTAATTTGTTATACAAGTTGACACCTTCAAATTCAATGTTCTTCTTTCCGTAGTTTGTTCTAGGTAGGCGTCTTACTAAATACTTCGCATTGCGTGATTTCACAAAAGATATTTAAAATTTTATTAGCTTTAATCTGAGTATTTTTTAAAGATTAATATCTAATTGGCAACCATCCGTATAATTAAATACAATGATGTGTCTTACCTGGATTGAAGAGCACCTCCCGCCCTCCCTCAATTGCTTGCACTAATCCCGTCACCACTAGTCCCAGCACCACTACTTCCAACACCGCTACTCCCAACACCATTACTTCCGGCACTACTACTTTCAACACCACTATTCCAGGAAAGAGACGCCATCGACGATAATACGACACGTGTTTCGCCTCTACACGAGGCATCTTCAGGAGATGTGGACTCTACGGCGGCTGACCGCTAAGTGAGTCGTAGAGTCTACAACTCCTCTTAGTATTACGGAGAGTTCAGCACGAGACTTTAATCGACACTGACGGTTACGGTAAAAGTTCTTCCGTGGATCTAGCGAACGCTAGGTGGTTTTCCCACCAAGTATTGGAAGACAAAGTAAGATTTTTTGGTTTTTCCTTTTGTTGCCTCTTGCGATACCAAGAAAACAAAATGGAGTGATAGATTCTATAGGATACAGCAGAATTTAATTACTTCAATTTTAATAGTATAAATATAATAATACGAAACCCATAATTAAGGAGATATTCGTTCATTTA
This sequence comes from Parnassius apollo, assembly GCA_907164705.1. Lineage (NCBI taxonomy): Eukaryota > Metazoa > Arthropoda > Insecta > Lepidoptera > Papilionidae > Parnassius > Parnassius apollo. The sequence goes on from CAJQZP010001217.1 coordinate 5,530,077, forward strand.
TTTCACGTTGTAACAAAAGACACACATGTTAACAAAGAAGCTCGGTCTCGTCAGATGACACATCGTTATATCGGAGGAGCTGTCTCCTTTGAAACGTAGAATTGCTTTATTGCTTTGAGATTCTGGATTTGCGAAATTTGAAAATGTCTTTTATTCTGTTCTGTGATTTATTTAAACAACATATTACAAACTAAGTTGTTATCTCATTAAAGCTATGTAAAGATAATTTAAAAGTAGCTAAAGTCTATAAAATATAAAGAGCATATATGTAACAAATAAAAAGATACATATACTGTTTGAAATAATAATGTAGCCAAAATTCTGTTTGATATATCTTTTCAATAAATACTTTTTTTGCCTCAAGGTGAACAGCAGCATTATTGAAAAAATAATTAATAAAATTTCGCTGGTGTTGGCCATTAACTGGCCACTGCAGTGGTATACCAGGTGCTAGGCAGTCATCCTGAATTACATACTTAATTATATACTTAATGAGCAGTATATTTACGATCACCGTTAACAGTTATATGCGAAAATGTTCCCGTAAAATCGAAAAATGATGAAAAGAAGAACACCGTAAGATTTTGATCGGTAGGGTATCATCATAACCTAGCTATCCGGTATTCATTACGGTTTTATTGTGCACAAAAAAGGCTCTTGTGAACAACAGTTGGCTAAAAGTTCATTTGCGGATCTAAATTTATTATACAGGCGCAAAGAAGCAGCTTACCAGTGCGAGCGCATAAAAGCATAAGCGCTCCGTGCTTTCTGAACCTCCTGTGTTGAGTATGGTATATGTTTCAAATAATACTTAGAATACTACTTAGTGTTAGAGCCATGCTGCAGTTACATTAGTAGTATAGTTGTAGCACGAATCAGTCGGTTGTACCAGAGAAGGATTACGCTCTCATAGAATAGCTGCTGTGTTTCTTAAGGCGAGTGTACAGGACCGGAGATCCTTTTTACAGGTAATGAGGCATTCCATCTTAGTACTTAAGGGTGACAACGCATCTGCATTTAATGTATAATCGAGGATACATGTAGGTGTCTCTGGGCCACAGCAACCACTTGCCATCAGGCGTACTGTGTGCTCGTTTGTCACCCTATTCTATAAAAAAGTCACTAGCGTACTTAATCAAAAGTCTGTTGATAATAGTACTAATCGTGATGGTTAACCCTATAGTAGCGTTTTCTCACGTACCATGTAGGAGTTACGCACAAAACTTGTTCCATCATGCAGTGCGGTCCTGCAGCGCCGCTACCAGACGTTTTCCGCTATCGAGGTGCTAAAATGTTTTAAAATAAGTAAGTTATAATTTTGTTGTAAGAATATCCACTACTCTTTATCATTACTTGGGAGTCTTAAAAGATGATTGATTAGTGGTGTCTTTCTAATAAAAACTAAAAAAAAAACTGCGATTGATAACTCGCTTGCCAAGCGTGGCAACTAAGGCAAATACACTTCTATTAGGGATGATATTTGCCCTACACAGGAGGCACAGTTTGTACGGCAGTAGTACGGCGTACATTAATATATTGTAATGGTAACGGTAAGTTTTATTATATTTAATGTAATTTTATTTTATAGGAGAGGGGGCAAACGAGTATACGGTTCACCTGGAATTAAGTGACTACCGCCGCCCATGAACGACTGCAACCACAAGGCGATTGCAGGCGTGATGTCGGCCTTTTAGAAAGGCGTAAGCTGTTATCTTGAAGGTCCCTACGTCGTATCGTAACGGATAGGTCTTAAGATGAACATGGACAAAACAAAGATCATGTTCAATGTCCATGTCACACCTATGCCGGTAGTTGTTGAGAGCACTATGCTCGAAGTTGTTGACGAGTACGTTTACCTGGGACAAATAGTCCGACTAGGTAAGTCCAATTTCGACCGAGAGGTCAATCGACGGATTCAACTCGGCTGGGCAGCGTTCGGGAAATTACGACACATCGTCTCGTCAGGTATACCTCAATCTCTGAAAACTAAGGTGTACAACCAGTGCGTGTTGCCAGTGATGACTTACGGATCAGAGACGTGGTTCTTCACTGCTGGCCGTATGAGGCGCTCAAGGTCGCTCAGCGAGCTATGGAGAGGGCTATGCTCGGAGTTTCTCTGCGTGATAGACTCATAAATGAGGATATCCGCAGTGGGACCAGAATGACCGACATAGCCCAACGGATTAGTAAGCTGAAGTGGCAATGGGCCGGCCATATAGCTCGAAGAACCGACAACCAATGGGGAAGAAAGGTTCTCGAGTGGCAGCCTCGTACCGGTAGGCGTAGTGTAGAGCGACCCCCCACTAGATGGAGTGACGACCTGGTAAGACATGCAGGAAGTCGATGGATGCAGGTGGCTCAGGACTGTGCTTTGTGGCATTACTTGGGGGAGGTCTATGTTCAGCAGTGGACTTGTGAAGGGCTGTAATGATGATGATGATGAAAAGAATGGCATGAAATAATAAATTAAACATTTATGTTAATAATGTTAAAAGAGAGAAAAAAAGAAAAAAAAGTATATACAAAAAAAATTATCAGCTATATAAATTCCACTAAATTAATAAAAAATATAAAGTGGATATTACACTTCACTTGTTTCTTATATCTATAGGATGTTACAACTAAATTAGCTTTGACAAGTAAAATTTGTAACGTGGAAAGAAGACTGCAAAATTAAAATAGGATAATAAAAAAGGGGACCTTATAGCTATACTAAATCAAATATGTAAAATTAACAACATGTAGAGATGTTATAACAAATATAGAATAAAACAGGTTGGGCATGAAATAAAGATAAGAGAAAAAAAATGTAAAATGGATATAAATCAATGTATTTCTAACTATTAAAATGAACGACAGTTTCATTTTTTTAGCTTGTGCTTAGTTTAGCTAGCCACTACACGTAAAACAAACTTATCACGGAATGGCGAAAAGGGATACGTTTTACAAAAAAATTCACTATTAAAAAACTGTTTAAAAATTTGTAATTTCACCCACAGTAAGGGCATGAGTTTGTCTTCTATATACAAAAAAATGAAGGGGGGGTCGTAACTCAAAAATAAAAGTTATTAGATTACAAACTTACAAGACCAGCTGCAAAAGTGTTATTATTCCGAGGATTTACACTTCCGGCTGATGATGCATATAATTTCGGACGCCGCAAGTGACACCTTCAATTCCAGCCGCAGACTCCTGGTTCGCCAAACCACCAACCACGTGGTTTCCGTTTTTCCTCTATTAACTCAGGTGTCCTTTATGATATTAGGATGATGTGTCCCTAGGTGGCGCACAAAATCACTAAAAAAGTAGCAGGTTGTGGCGACTAATCGAGCGTCGCAAGCGATTTACTGTTTTGCTAATATGAGAAAACACGGTTTTTTACTTAAAAATCACTAAAATTTGTTTTGCGGCTAAAAAAATTACACCACTAGATGCGTCTCGTTAATACGCAAATTTTGACACTAAGTTCAATAAGTTCTGATAATTATTTACCACTTTTCGAATTTTTTAACTGCGGGAGCGTCACAGTTTCGTGGCGTTCCGCTTTGTTTCCTTGAACTTTCCGTGTATACACTATATATATATATATATATAAGGAAATATAATAATATAAATAGTTTATCGAAAAACCTGTCATTCATGGGAACATTTTTGGGATAAAAATTTTATGCCCCGATTATATCCACTGACAAGGGATAAAATTGTCTTATCCTTATGCCAAAGCTTTATCCAGCCTGCGAGCATGCGCTTTTGGTGGATATGAGCCGTGGTAGCTCAGATGGTTAACGCTCGCTGTAAATATAACAGAACGCGAGTAACCCGGATTCGATCCCCGCCGGCACCAATGAAATTGTTAATTGCAATTTTAAGTGCTGATTTACCACGTGCTCAGCGGTGAAGGAAAACATCGTGAGGAAACCTGCATGTCTGAGGAATAAGAAAAAAAATTATTTCGAAGACATGTGAAATTCGACAACACGCATTAGGGCACTTCCTTGCCCTAAAACCCTCTCAGAAATGAGGGGGAGGCCTGCGCCCAGCAGTGGGACTTATATAGGCTGTAACTTTACTTTACTTTTATATATATATATATATATATATATATATATATATATATATATATATACCGTGCTTTCCCGACGAGTGTTGATGGACTTCTAAATGTCTAAATTCCCCCGAAATTTTTAAAATTACTATTTTGTAAGTTATCCAAGTCAGGTCTGAACGTGCGTACTAAAAAAAATAATCTTATATTTTTTACCTCTTAACATCGTAATTCAGTGTGAAGATTTCTTTTATTTATGCGAGTACTACTATATAATAATAGTTTTTAATCAATGTCAGCGGCGTCAATTAGTTTATGTTCATATGGATTAATCGTAAATTAAATGTCATTTGAAATCGATCAATTCAATTATTTCATTCAATTTTATAGAAAATAAACATTAATTACAATATCACGTATAGCATTTTATATAATAATTATTGGTATCAGCGTTTTTGCTATGTTATCGGTAATATTATATTTTACAAAACGTTATTTGAATAAATACCTTATGTGTCTTTTGTTAGATTCATAACTGCGATTGCCTTGCATGCTTGATATTTCTGAAATTCAATGGCCTGATAGACTATGGTTTCATAGTATCCTTAAAAATCAGTGGAGTAGCAGCTTTACTTCCATAAATAAGTGTATGTGTTTTACGCCAATAATTTAATATAATTGTGATTTGAGACTCAATTTTCACCTATTTCCCAATATTTTTTACCCCCTCTGAAACCATATTTTGATTATAAATGCCATGGGATATAAATCATAAACACTTTTCTCACAATTTCCTGTTCCATACATTTTGATAATTTCCTTTACTGTCAATATGTCGAGTTTTTAAATATTCTTTTTTCTCATACTTTTAGGTACATTGCGTTGGACAATCAGCAACATTGATTACGGGGAACAGTAATTCAAATGTTAAAATAAGTTAATTTTAAAAATGATGAGTTTTAGAAATGATAAATTTTACTATTTTAAAATTAACTCCCTAAAGGGCAAAATTTTAATTTCAACCTTAAAGTTTGTATTTGGATATATATATATATATATATATATATATATATATATATATATATATATATATTACATGTCACGTTGTTTGTCAGCGATGGACTCCTTAATTAACTACTTAACCGAATTTAATCAAATTTGCACACCATGTGAAGTTTAGTCCAACTTGAGAGATTGAGAGATAGGAAAGTTTTTTTGCCCATGAGTGACCCACAGTTTTTGTTTTGCGAATTTAAGGATTTTTATTAGGACATGACAAAGTCTGCCTGGCAAGCTAGTATATATATGTATATACAATTTTTTCATTTATAATATGTATAATTTCACAGCTAACCATCGATATTTTTGTTTTCCTCTTTCTATAATTATTATCTTAGTCGTCAGAGATGACAAAGAATATATTTACTCTATTTTGATTCAAGCTTGTTGTAAATTTCCATGGACTTTAGTAACTACATATCACCGGGTGTCTACTGTCTGCTCATTTTCCACTATCATATAATAAAATAATAATAGTATAATTTTTACGTGGTAGAGCCATGCTGCAGTCATATTAGTATATAGTTGTAGCAAGAATGGGTCAGCTCGACCGGGGAAGGACCACGCTCTCGCAGAATACTAGCGTAAAATAGTAGCTTAATGCTGCTGTGTTTCGTATTGTGAGTGTAGAGAAACTGAAACCCTTTTTGCAGGAAACGAGGCATTCCACCTAAGTTCTCACGGATGACAACGCATATGCATTTTGATTCGTAATCGAGGATAGATGTAGATGTCTATCGGCCATCACAACCACTTACCATCAGGTGGACTATGTGCTCGTTCGTCATCCAATCCTAATAAAAATATAGAAGAATAAGTTGATAATAATAAATAAAAGTAGAGTTTTACATTCAAAGCAAGAAGTATTCATCAGCTCAGAATGTACTTTCGTTGTTTCTATCACCGTCACATTATTGTAACAGTGTAAGTATATACACTACCCCAAGTATTCTCGTGTGTGTCGTAACAGGTGACAGAAAGAAACTATGAGATTGGCAGAAGCGTTTTTCATAAAATTAAAGTTAAAGTTATAGCCTGAATATGTTTCACTGGTGAGCACAGGCCTGTTTTCATTTCTGAGATGGATTTAAAACTACCGAAATAAAGACCGCGGTAGACAACTGATGGCTATTTTTGGCAACTATTGTAAATATCTCCGCTATAAGGCAATCGTTTCGTATCGTTTAACATCATGCCAACGGGAATAGAACCCGGGTTGCTTCTGTACTGCAAAAATTGCAGCGAATGCTTAGCTACTAGGCTACTAGTAAAAACTTAAAACTTAAACTTCCACATATATTGATTGCTTTTGGACAAACAACATATAATAATATATAAATAATAACAAGAGTGTCATCATCATCGTTACAGCAACACGGTCATAATATGTCCAATGTCTTTCCATATGTGTATATAAAAGTTCACTGCTGACTATACGCCTCCTGCAATAAATGCCACAAAGCAGAGCTGCCGCCTGAGCTCTTACCGGGTCGTCACTCCATCTAGATAATAAAATAATTTTCAAATAATAGTTTTTAAAGTCGGGACTTAAGTGCTTTAATACAATGTATCTTAGGACCGACGTAGAAGCTATTATGTGAAAAAAAATTTCTTCTTTTATAGCTCACAAACGCTTATACTAAATACCAGCTTGTTTGGCCTTCCTCCAAATTACTAAATGGAGACAAGCTTAGATCTTGAACGGGGCCGGAAAACTAATGAGTCGAAAATTTTCATTAATAATTTGTCTCTGGCACTCGGCTTATGACATTTATATTTGACGAAAGAATTGAAGAAAAATAATTGACCTTGTTCAAAGAACTGACAGTGCTTACGAGACCGTGAATATACTCTTCTTGTTAACGCAGTAACAATAGTATTATCAAAAGCGGCTTCTAAGGAAATAATAAAGCTATTTATAATAACCAAAAAAAAATCCTTTATATTATGATTATTATACCTATTGAAATGTTTTTCTTGTATTAACTAGATTAAAAGTGCATTGTTCTGAGCGCGAGATTTTTTCAGTATTAATACAAACATCAACACTTCTAAATTTTTATATGCCAAAATAAAATAAATATGATCTAAACCTTTCAAATTTTAAATTTCGTGTATAATATGCTTGGAAATTTATAATTCCTGGGGACGTGGCGACTAAAGATAATCCTAATATCATATAATTACTTTAATGTCGTCAAAGGCGACAAAGAAAAATGGAACAAAAATGGACAGTTGAATATTTACGAGTATTTAGTTTCAAACCATCATGAAGGATTTGGATTACCTTTCAGCTAACATTTATATTTTTGATTTACAT